>CM038681.1:412663156-413329894 GCA_021605205.1 Aegilops longissima
CAAGACCGCTAGCCGATGATGGACTCAAGTCCTTGTAGCCAAGAGTATGAGCTCGAACGCCTCCAAAAGCTACCCCAAACGCAGGCCGCTGCCTCGATCGAGGAGGAAGCACCCAAGTCACCAGCGACGACATGGCAGACCGCCACCTCGTGGGCGCGAGAGAGAGGCCTCTAGACCTCCGCTCAAGCGGCACCCCAACGCCGCTCAAAAAGTACCAAGGCACGGAAAACGCGCCGGACTTAAGTAGATATATTGAGGATAAGGCAAAACATACAAGATCGATCCACGGATCGCGGGCGCCTAACGACGCTGGATGATTACCGCCACACCGGATACAGAAACTCCGCAGGGTCGAACACAATAGACAAAGCTCATTTGAGCTGCGCCGTGATATAGCCCAATACAAAGGCGCCACACCCACTATGCTTCATGATGAAGTAATGGATCATCAAATCCTCGAGGGCTTTAAACCCAGAACATCGAATCATACGATGGTACCACAGATCCTGCGGTCTGGATCGAGGATTATCTCCTCCATATCCACATGGCCCGCGGTGATGATCTACATGCCATCAAATACCCCCCCCCCTCAAGCTTAAAGGACCAGCTCGGCATTGGCTTAACAGCTCGCCGGCGAGAATCAATTGGTTGTTGGGAGGACCCGAAGCCGCATTCCTTGATAACTTCCAGGCACATATGTGCGACCACCGACGCCGATGACCTTAGCCATATAATTCAGCAGCCGTAAGAATCGCCGACATTTCGGACACGGTTCCTAACAAAGAAAAATCAAATCGTTGACTGTCCGGATGCAGAGGCCCTTGCAACCTTCAAACATAACATCCGCGATTTAATGGCTTGCCCGACACCTAGGACAGAAAAGCCAAATCCATGGCAGCCCTCACAACACTCATGACCCGCTTTGTGCGGGAGAGGACAGCTGGCTAGCTCGAAGCAACAACTTGGCCAAACACCCTGATAGTTCGGATACCAAGGACAACAACGGTAGGTCCCGTCGCAACAAGAACAAGCGCCGCATTAACGGCGATAACGCTGAAGATACGGCCGTCAATGCCGGATTCAGAGGCTCTAAACCCGGTCAGCGGAAGAAGCCATTCACAAGAAATACCCAGGGCTCGTCCAACTTGGACCGAATACTTGACCGCTTGTGCGGATACATGGCACCTAAAAACTAGCCAATCACACCAACAGGGATTGTTGGGTGTTCAAGCAAGCGAGCAAGTTAAGTGTCGAACTCAATGACAAGGCTGTATAGCGATGACGAGGAAGAGCCCCGCCCGAACAATAGAGGACGAAGGGTTTTCCCCACAAGTGCGGACGGTGAACATGATATACGCAACCCATATACCCAAAAGGGAGCGGAAGCGCACTAAGGGACGATATGCGATGGAGCCATCGCCCAAGTTCAACCCTTGGTCTTCCTGCCCGATCACCTTCGATCAAGGGACCACCCTACTAGCATCCGTCACGGCGGTTTCGCCGCATTGGTTCTTGACCCAATTATCGACGGATTTCACCTCACCGTAGTCCCGATGGACGGCGATAGAGCCTGAACCTGCTTTATCGGGGATACAAAGGCGCAAAATGGGCATAGACCCTCAAGGATTAAACCTACAAAGACGACCTTTAAAGGCGCCATACCGGTGTAGAGGCCAATTGTACAGGCTCGATTACACTCAAGTGGTCTTCGATCCCGGATAACTTCCAAAGCGAAGAGTTAATCTTCGACATAGTCCCGCTCCGCAGCGGCTATCACGCGATCGCTTGGACGAACCGCATTTGTAAAGTTCAATGCGGTGCCGCACCACGCATACCTCAAGATCAAGATGCGGGCCCTCGAGGAGTAATCACGGTCAATGGAAACACCGAACGCCTCTCCAAACGGAGGAGCACACGGCGGCCTCGCGCGGAGGTGCAAAGCAACCTCTCACGGCAATTCTCGAGTCCGCCACTAAGCGCCCGGACACCGCCTAAGCGCGCCCGAGTAACCTACAACAAGACCGCTCGCACGATTCAAGCATCGCCAGAGTAATCCGCCCCAACCCCAGCCCTCGGTTATGGCCAAGATTACGCATACATAACTACGCCTAGAGATACCATGGGCAAAGGGGAGGGCACGACCACGCACGCCTGAATGCGGCTCAACCGCACAGGGCCCTGCCATTGTGTCATTCTTTTCTTTTTCTTTTCTTTCTTTCTTTTTACTTTCAGGACTCCGCTTCCGAAGTCCTGTCCGACACTAGAATCGCCGACTCACGATGCAACAGCCAGGGAAAGTAAAGCTACGCCGAGTGTTCAGTGGTCTCTCTTACGAGCATTATACCTGTTTTACATACCATCCCGTAGCTTACCCTCGAGGGGGACATGTTAGATAGTCCCATCCCTTGCTTATCGCACTATTTGTATCGCTCGCTTTCATTGCAGTACCTTTTGAATAAACAATACATAGCTTTTGCCTATTATTGCACTCCTTTCTTTATCTATACATATGTTCATTTCATGACATGTTGCACCCGTACACTTTGGTACGGCCAATACACCAGTGGGCTTAAGTACCCTAAAATTATGGTGTGATAAGTCCAACACTTTCACAAGTGCGGCACCCGAACTTATAGCATTATATGAATCGGCTCAATCATGTCTTGGGTCAATAGTTGGTTTGCCCGGCCCGTGTTTTGGTACCTTACGCCCGCTATATCGCTAAGGTAGCACCGGAGAACCATCGTGATTGTGCCCCAGCTTGAGCTGGGTCGAGCACCTCTGGAGAAAGCTAAAATTGACCGTCATGATAGGGCGAGAGCCGGTCGCTGTTCGAGAGGTTTTTCGGGTCCCTAAGGACTTATGCCGCTTAGAGCGAGGAACCGGAGTTGTCCGCCAAGGCGTGATAGCGCCTCAACTCGTCTTCCGAATACTAGGGGCTTCACCAAATTTAAAATTATAGAATTCTATGGCTAAGTGAGAGTGTTCAAGCATTATAAGTCCGTTGCCTTGTTCGCTATGTTGAGCGCCCCTAGATGGACCCAAGAATGGGAACAAGAGTGCTCAAGTTTATCCCGAACACCCCAAAGACTCGTGGCATGGGGGCTGAAGCCAACGACTTGCCATCTCTCAAATTTGATAAACGGCCGCATATAAGGTAATATTTTAAATTAACAAGCGTTGCTTAGCGATATGAACAAGTTTTCAGCGACATGTGATAACAAATGCGAGTCTATTCAAAAATTACATCTTGGAGCACTCATCCGCTATTCGATGGGCACCCTTCAGAGGCCCTCATAGTACATTTCGGGCGGCGATGCTCCTTGCCCTTCGGTGGCCCGTCCGTCACAAGCTTCTCGCATTCAGCTTGCCCCAGCAGCACTTTAGCACGGGCAAGGGCCCGACGGACACCTTCAATGCAGACGGAGCGCTTGATGACTTCAATCCGTGGACGAGGCATCCACCAGCCACCGCACTAAGCCAAGTAGCTCCTGTGCATGGCTCCAATGGCCACACCAACTATGAGGCCCTTCATGGCCTGTTCGGCGACCTACGGAGCTCGACCAGCTGCTTTAGCTGGTCGCTTAGGGGCACCGGATGTCCGCCTCAAGATATTGAGACCAGAACACCTTCTCATTTGAGCTCCTCCTGGCGCGGTAGAATGCGGCAAAGATCGCACATCACGGGCAAATCTGCGAATGCCCCGGAGAGCTCAGAATCCGGTAAGTAATAGGTAATTCACTTTCACATGCTTGCTTTCCATAAAGAATGCCTTACCCGCCGCTATCTTCTTTAATGATTCAATTTCTTGGAGGGCTTTTTGGGCCTCGACCTTAGCAGCTTTGGCACTCTCAAGAGCCGAGGCAAGCTCGGACTCTCGGGTCTTCGAGTCACGCTCCAAACCCTCGTGTTTTTCCACGAGAGCCTAGAGCTCTTGCCGCACCTCCGCCAGCTGCGCCTCCCCCTTCTCTCGCTCGATACGTTTCGCAGCCGCTTTGTTTTCGGCCACGGACATCGCTTCCTTCAGGGTCGCCACCTCGTTTGTGGCCCCTGCAGTACCCATGTTATTCCTGTTATTTTTTGCAACCGAAACCTTCCTATAAGGTATTTCTTTAATAAGGTACTACTTACCTTCCTTGTCCTCGAGCTGCTTCTTGGCTTGGCCGAGCTCGTTCTCGGACCGCTGGAGGCTTTGCTTCAATGCATTGACCTCCGCAGTCAGTGCGGAAGAGGTCAGTAGCGCAGCCTGCATTCCCATATTGACTTACTTATGTTAGACTCCTGCGTATATCTTTTTAGATCCTTAGTACGGCTTTTCTTTCTGAACACCGAACTAAGCATCAAGGGCTACTGTCTATGCGGTAATATTTTTACATGTTCTAAACTTACCTCAAAGCCTGTTAGAAGGCTGGTACAGCTTCGTCAGCACCGCTCTTGGCAGATCGAATTGTCCGGATCACCGCACTCATAACAAAGGCGGTGCTCCTCCTCGATGGAGGCGTTAAGCGCCCAAGAGCTATCCGTGCCTCCAGCTGGACGGAGGACACCGGCGCCTTACCTTCTTATGAAGGGACCGCTGTCGGACTCCGGAACTGCTGAAGGTTCCGGCATGGAGTCCGGACAAGGGTCGGGCTTAGAGCCCCTGGGGGTCTTGCCCCCCACACGCCTGGAGTCCGGGAGGTCACCTTGTGGCGCCTCCTGCGCCACCTCCCCTTGACCAGGCCCCTCTTGGGGCGCCACCTCGGCGTCGTCCGCAGCGTGAGGCGAGGAGGCGGTCAGAAGCGAAGTACTCTCCATTTCCGATGAACCCAGGGACCCGCTCGTCGAAGCGGCTAGCTCGCTCTTGGGCGGGCTGCATGATTGTTCGACATTAGAGAACACTATGCAATAATAAAAAAGCCATGGGTATCTGGACACTTACGATCTCGCTAGGGGCTTGGCCCTTGTTGGCCAATCCTCCTCGTCACTGTCGACATTGGCGGAGAAGTCCGGAGGAAGGTTTCTTCCTTTCTTGGACCCTCCGGCCTCCCTAGTTGGGGCGGCCTTCCTTTTCTTCTCCTCCCTCGCTGGGGAGAAGCTTTTTTCCTCCTCCTCGTCCTCGTGGAGAAGATTCTGCTTGAATCTGACAAGCACTTGGCGCCGGAGCTCCTTCGAGTTCCCGTGGCCTCCTTCTTGGCCTTCTTCTCCGCACCACATGGGGTACCGGAGCCAACAGCCCCGCTAATCGGGCGTCCCGCTGGTCTTCGGCAAAGGAGCGGACAGTTAATCTGCAATGGGACATCTTCAACCATCCTGTCAAAGATTAGGGAGTTTTAGATCCCACGTAGAGTCAATCTATGAAAAAAGACTCCCGTAAAGGGTAAAATAACTTACCTCGCCGGCTTGACGCCGCGAGCTGTATCCGCGATCTTTGTTAGCGGATGCTGGGGCTTTAGCGCCCTTGAACAGCACCTTCCAGGCATCTTCGTACGCAGTGTCGAAGAGCCGGCTCAAGGTTCGGTGCTGCGCCGGATCGAACTCCCACAAATTAAAGGCCCGTTGTTGGCATGGGAGAATCCGGCGGATGAGCATCACTTGGATTACGTCGACAAGCCTAAGATTCTTGTCCACCAGGTTTCGGACGCATGTTTGGAGTCCGGATAGCTCGTCCGAATTCCCCCACGTCAGGCCCGTCTCTTTCCATGGCGAGAGCCGTGTGGGGAAGCCATATCTGAATTCAGGGGCCGCCACCCATTCAGGGTCGCGTGGCTCGGTGATGTAGAACCACCCGATTGCCACCCTTTATTGTCTCCACAAAGGCGCCTCGAGCCATAGGACTTTGGCCATCTTGCCACCATGGCGCCTCAAGACTCCGCTTCGGCCGCCCACTACCTTCGGCCGGACGTTGAAGATCTTCAGTCATAAGCCTAAGTGGGGCTGGATGCAGAGGAAGGCCTCGCACACAACGATGAACACCGAGATGTTGAGGATGAAATTTGGGGCCAGGTCGTGGAAGTCCAGGCCGTAGTAGAACATGAGCCCCCGGACAAATGGGTGAAGTGGAAAACCTAGTCCATGGAGGAAGTGGGGAGAAACACCACCTCTCATGGGGCCTAGGGGTTGGAGTGAGCTGCCCCTGCGGGCAGCTGCGCTGTGATGTCGCCGGACAAATATCCGCCTCCCGCAGTCTTGTGATGTGCCCTCCGTGACGGAGGAGGCCATCCACCTGCCTCCCGCCTCCCGACATGGTTGGAGAAGGTTGAGGTAGGATGTGCGGACTTGGGCGCTGGAGCTCGAAAAGTCTTGCTGAAATGGATGAGCAAAGGAGGAAGAAGGCGAGGTGAAAAGGTGGATCCTTATCCCTTATATGGACGGACGGTTATGCATCCCCCACCAGCCCGGTAAAACTCGCTTATCTCCCAAGCACCGTAATCAATGGCGGATGGGTTACCCACGTCCGTATTGATGAGAATCCGAAATAAGGGGCACGATCTATGCTTTGATAAGACGTGCTGGAAACCGCCCGCTAAACGCTACCGAGGTGGAGCAGTAAAAACGATTCATATAAAGGCTGGCCGTGGTGTCATGTCACGCCACGGAATACGCCGCAGATCTGTGCAAAAGTTATTCTCTCTACGGTAGTATGTGGAACTTGTTTTGCAGAGCCGGGCACTATCCTGGTGTTCAAAACCTTCTATGAAGTATTCGGAGGAGGAACCCACCTTGCAATGCCGAAGACAATATATGCGCGGACTCGTCGTCAATGAAGCCTGGTTCAGGGCTACCGAGGAGTCTGGACTAGGGGTGTCCGAATAGCGAACTATCATCACGGCCGGACTCCAAGACTATGAAGATACAAGATTGAAGACTTCGTCCCGTGTCCGGATGGGACTTTCCTTGGCGTGGAAGGCAAGCTTGGCGATACGGATATGTAGATCTCCTACCATTGTAACCGAATCTGTGTAACCCCAACCTATCCGGTGTCTATATAAACCGGAGGGTTTTAGTCCGTAGGACGAACAACAATCATACCATAGGCTAGCTTCTAGGGTTTAGCCTCTACGATCTTGTGGTAGATCTACTCTTGTACTACCCATATCATCAATATTAATCAAGCGGAGTAGGGTATTACCTCCATCGAGAGGGCCCGAACCTGGTAAAAACATCGCGTCCCTCGTCTCTGTTACCATCCGCCTAGACGCACAGTTGGGACCCCTACCCGAGATCCGCCGGTTTGACACCATGCAGGCGATCGAAGGTTTGTTGAACATTTTCATTGTCGAGTCTTTTGAAGCGGTTGAAGAGATTCGAAGAACATCAACTCGAGAGTCACGCTGAGTTGAGACTCCTTCATTTACTTTGGACAGCCTATCCCGGATAAGCTTAGCAGTTTCAAAGCACTCACTCTTCCATCTTGTCCTTTACTCGGATGGCCACATATTATATTCTTCGCTTGAGAATCGAGTTGTTTGAATCTCTTCACATCAGCAGCATTCGGAGAAGGTGTGACAGAGGGAGAACCATTTTCCACAACGTACCAGAGATCGTTGTCAATTGCCTCAAGATGCATTCGCATCTTGTTCTTCCAAAGAGGGGTAGTCCGTCCCATCAAAGGTAGGACACCCGGTGAGACCTTGATCATACTGCGGTCGACATAACTAAAACCTGTGTGGTTAAACCTAAATCACACGTAACAAGGAGTACCTTGCTCTGATACCAATTGAAAGTGCGTTATATCGACTAGAGGGGGGGTGAATAGGCGATTTTTATGAATTCTTCAATGAGGAATTTGCCGGTGAGGAAATTCCTAAGTGAAGAACTACTTGCAGCGGAATAAGTACTCAGAAATATGCATAACAGAATGCGGGCATGGTCATCATGATGAAATGAAGACAATCAAAGAGTACAGAAAGCGTAAACACAGGATAGCACAAGATGAAGACAAAGCGATCAAGAAATTGGGCGAGGAAATTGAGAAAGTCTTGACCAAAGTCTTCAAACACAGATATGAACAAACACTCAACACAAGAATGAGGAAATGAAAGGGTTGAGGAAATAGAACCGATTGGGTTGGTGAAGACAATGATTTGGTAGACCAGTTCCAAGCGATGTCTCAGCGATTATACGATCTGTTGGAGCGGCCGAGTATTTAAACTCGAGGACACACAGTCCGGACACCCAGCCTCGAAAGCACGCAGCTCGGGACACCAAGTCCTCACCGTATTCTCCTTGAACTAAGGTCACAGACCTCGTCCAATCACTCGTGGTAAGTCTTCAGGCGACTTCCAAACCTTCATAGACTTGGTCACTCAGCGATCCACAATTCCTCTTGGATGCTCTAGACCATGACGCCTAACCGTCTGGAAGAAGCACAGTCTTCAAAGGTAACAAGCGTCGGATCCACGCAGTATCAATCTCTACAGTGATGCTCAATCACTTTGGGTTTGTAGGGGGTTGGTTTTTGGGTTTTTCCTCACTCGATGATTTTCGCTCAAAGTCCTCGGAGGATGGGTTGCTCTCAAATGACAAGTGTCAAGTTTCTCTTGGAGCAGCCAACCAGCTAGTGGTTGTAGGGGCCGGCTATTTATAGCCTAGGGAACAGCCCGACATGATAAGACATAAATGCCCTTCAATGATATGACCGTTAGGTGGATAAGATATTTTGGGACAGTGGCCAAGAAGATAAAGAACGGTCGGAAATTTGAATCTCAAATTCCTCGGGGCTATCATGTTCCTCATGTGTAGGCAATCCACACTTTGGTGAATTCCTAACTCCTCGGTCGAGAACAAATTCCTCGTGACGAGAAGAACTTCGTCTCTCACATGAAGAAATTGTGAACTATATGAGATTTCAAAGGCTTCACTCGAAGGGATTGGTAGGTGTAGTATTTTGAGTTGAGCATCACACGGAAATTTTTCCTTAGTATTTTCTCGACCCCTTTAACGAAGACGGTGTTTCCTATGACTCAAGAAAGAGAAAACGAAACTACAAAAACAAAAGTCTTCACGCTTCATGTTCCTCAAATGAATACCAAGTCTTCAAGGTCACACCAATTTCTTCACTTTTAAAGTCTTCAGAAAGTCTTCAGAATATCAAAGTCTTCAGTCGAAGAACTTCATTTTTAGGGGTCGACTTTCTCTGTAAATATCAAACTCCTCATAGACTTATAAACCTGTGTACACTCATAAACACATTAGTTTCTTAACCTATAAGTCTTCAATACACCAAAATCACTAAGGGGCACTAGATGCACTTATAGAGGGCCTTTTGGTTTCTTGCAAGCAAATCACGACACAACCACTAGAGGAAATAGCGTTCGATAAAGCCAAAAGCTTAGGGTCTGAGTTCAGGCCCCTGACGTTCCAACAAAGCACATTCCAGTTCGAAAGAAGTACCATTAAAAGCTAGAAAAGAAACAATACGAAATTAAGCATTGGATGGGCCACCCTCCTGATCAGCGAGAAGCACCTCTTCAGTGAGTTCTTCAGGAGGAATGGCACACAGCATGGATCCAATCTGCTGTATCTCATGAATTGACAGTGGTGGGGGCACTTCAGCATCGTGATCGTCAGATAATTCAGTTGAGACAACTGCAGAGGCCATATTTGGGATCACTCTTGGTTTCACTTTGGAGGTCTTGGCCTTGCTATCAGAGACGAGGGGCACCTTGAAACCGTCGTACTTGTTCGAGCGATTGCTGCGGCGAACCTGCATGACAGAGATTGGAGCTTTGCTTTTACCACGTTTGCCCTTAGACACTCCAGCAGAGGAGGCTCCAGGCACAGAATCTGAACCAGTCATCGCTAATTCATCAGAAGGTGCGATCAGATCATCATTGAGCTCAGTAATAGTGACAGTGCTGGCCTGAACATTTGGTGCTTCAGTATCAGCAAGAGACCAAAGATGTGTGGAAGTGCTGTAAGTACCTGCAGCATCAAAGAAGGTGACAGTAGCAGAAGCATCTAACTGTCCATGTTCAGAATTGATCACCACTAACTCAATATTCAGACTTGCAGGCTTAATACCATAACCATGTGCCCAGGGCCCAAAGGTGGCCAGAGTGGGCATAATCCTGCTAGACAAGAAGTTTGTAATAGGCACATATGATAGAGGTTCATTCAGAAGCATGGAGCTGATCATCTCAAAATCTGCAGAAAAGCTAATGTTGATGCCAGCATTTGAAACCTGAATGTTGAACTGAGGGTGTTGCAGAGCCATTGGAGGGCCAGAGAAATTCTGAGCGGGGCTTTTACTGACCACCAACTCCTGAGTGGTAGCAGGACTGAAGACCAGAGAGCTGCTGCGCTGCAAGGCTTGTAAAATGTTGACTGGGACAAGCACCATAGCCTCAGAGTCAGAGCTAGTGGCAGAGCTGCTTTGAATGGAGTCGTTCCAGGCTGCAGCAGGGCTGTCCAGGAGGTTATTATGCGGAAGGATACCATCGGAAACCTGCAGTCCTTCATTGGCTAACCACTCCTGGAAGTTATACAGAGCCGGGGGAGTGTGTGGAGGCGAAGGTGGCCATTCACCCCAGTTTGGTTGGAATTCCACTTCCACATTCTGAGGACCTTCAACGTTGCTGGCAGCAGCAGCATTGTTGGCAGCCCCCTGCTGCGCAATCCAGTTATTGAGCTGCATCTGGTATAGTTGCTCAGCAGTAAGCTCATCGCCATACAATGGATGTGGAATGCCATTGTCAGGGGGAGGATCTTCTCCTGCAGGTGGAACTTCAGGCAGGTGCGCTTCCAGTCATTGCTACGGAGCATGGTGACGCAAACAGTCCAACAGTGCCTATCGCCCCCCAACTTACGGATCACTAAACTCTTTGGAACAAGGAGAAGGTTAATGACTTTAACACGGACCAGAACAAATTTTCTGTCACCTCTAGGATTATGCCAATGTATGAGACTACCGAAGCTGTCCACAGATCTATGCAGGTAATGGTAATTCTGGTAATCATAGGGGAAGCCCACATACAAGATCGAAATTGCAGGGCCGTAGGTGGTGAGCCTCATATTCAGAGCTTCATCATGTGGCACAAAAGAAACAGTAGTATTCATATCCCCTTCAACCTCAGCATCAATCTCAAAGGTAGTTCCCACAACATTATATCGCACTAAAGGATTGGCAAACCCAAAGATAGCAATGCCCAGGGGGTGATCATCTACCTCAGTAGGGAAAAAATGTGATTCATGCAGTAGACCAGTGATTACCTCCCTTAGAGCGGCTTTCTGATGGTGTGGAACATGTTGTTGACCTCGGCAATGGCAAGGAAATCATGGTTGAGGGTAGGCACCGGATGCACCGCCATGTTTCCGCGAACCACTCTGTCCTGAGGCCCCAGCTCAATCGTCATCCCCGTGGGGATGTAGGGAACGACATTCACAGGGTAGTTGGCCATTGTTGCAGGTGGAGGAGAGCTCGAGGGGGGACAGGGGAGATGGAATGCGGAACGGCAGGCTGGGTTGATTTGGGTTGCCAAACTAGTACCCCCGCCTCCCTCTTCCTCCAACAGGAGGTTGCCAAACTAGTACCCCCGCCTCCCTCTTCCTCCAATAGGAGGTTGCCAAGTGTCCAGCTAGACCGCAGGCGGCACAATTAATGGAAGGTGATGATTTTCTTACTAGTTTTTGGTGCAGTCCCGGGTGGTCATTGAGCGTGGCAGGGAAAGTGGGGATTTGATTCCACCTGGCCAACGATTTGACATGGCCTGGGGGAGCAGCATTAGTAATGACCAATGCTGTAGGAGGAATATGAGGAGTCTGAGCCGAATTAGTCAGAATATTTGCAGGGAAGGAATGGACAGCAGAAGGGCCCATCCTGGGCCGCCACCAAAGATAAACACAATCAAGATTACCACACTCAGAGAAGTAGTGGCCCAACAGGTTGCAATGCGTGCAATAGAGCTTTGAGGGACACAAAGAGGTCACATGTCCATCCGAAAGGCAAACTATGCATGTTGGGCTAGAAGAAGCTGAAGGCCCAGTTCCATTAGCAGGTATCTCTACGCTCTGTTGAGAATGTCGTTGATCCAAGATGTCAGAAGACTCAGGACATTCCCTCTCTAGATGGCCCACAGAATTGCACTTTGAGCAAATATTCAATTTGTTGTAGATAAAGGTTGATGGCGTGACCGAGCCAATATCCCACGTTTTGGCAATATCCAAATCATTATAGCCAGCCTGTCGATAGTCCAGGATATGCAGCAGAATAAAAGATGGGATAGAATTCCAGCATTCATGTCGATATTTATTGCCAATAAATGTTGTTTCCTTGCACGACTTGTCGGTAATAATGACTGATTCAAATTTACCAAAACGAATGCCACTGACTAAGGCCGGATCGCTGACAGCTCGAGAATGAAATTTACCAAAAATAATATTGGGCTGTGACTGAGAAATGTCCGAATTATGAGGCATGATCATAGAATCCACAAGAACATCACCATGAGTAGACTTGTTAATCTCAGGAAAATAAGAAAAACCAAATTTGTCTAGCTCTTTTGAAGAACGATCAACCTCAGCACGATTAGCTTGCAAGAAAGCAAGATTAGACTTGATAGCCATAGGGGAGCATGCAGATATCTCTTTGAGCTCCTGATCCGAATGCCACGTAGAGTTCTCCAAAGAGAAATTCCAAGAGTTGTGACGATAAAGAGTGAAATGACAAATGAAATCTGGCCAAATTCGGTCCTTAAGCCCATATATGAAATGCCCTACTTTGTTGGAAGCCAGAGAAAACCGAAAGTGTCTGCCAGCCAAATGTTTAACACGAAAACCATTGGACGAACCACCAATACAACATTGTAAAGCAAGTCCCACCGATTCTTCAGTCAAAGAGAACGAGGCAGAAGAGAAGGCCACAACCAGAAAGAATTCCTTGGTCGAAGCCGAGGGGAAAAAATGCACTGTGGAGCCAAACCTTGCACGCACCTGCGCCTCCACCGCTTGCCCGGGGGAGAAATCCTAGTGTAGAAGCCCCTCCATGGATCAAAGTTAGAGATCGCCATACCAGCGGGTGGAGGCGGGAGGAGAGGTGGGAGGAGCCATGTTCGACCGTACGTGTTCCTGCATCCAATTCTTTGCAAATCTTTCAGAAAATTCCTTGCAAATCCTTGTGAGATCTTAATTTCTTAGTGAGCTGAGGTGACAAGTGTATTACTGTGATGAACTCGATCACACCGGTTTGTTTTCTTCGGCCCAACCGAATTCTCTCAGTGCCACCGAAGCACACAACTCGGTGCTACCGATCTCACTACAGGAAAGACAACTTGCCGCTTATTCCTGCAGTCTTTTTGCTCCAGCTCCACTTAATGACTCTTGTCCTCTACCAGCATCAGATTCGCTTTGCTTTGTGACTCAAGGACCAAACCCCTCTGCGATAAAACAAAAATCCAGAAGAGCCCTTCTTGGAAATTGATGTCAAGGGGGGGGGGAGAGATCACATCAAAGCTCAGAGAGATCATATCAAAGCTCTATGCTTAATCATTTCTATAGGGGGAGAGGATACTCAGGGGGAGTGTGTAAGAAACCCCAGATGCTTGGTGTTCAAGAGGAGAGAAGTTACATGTCTTTAAGAGGGGAAAGACATGTTCATATTTGATCATATTTGATTGCTTGCAGTAGCTCTGTTGTCTTTTCTTGTGCTCTGATTTTATGTTCCCTATCTTCTCCCAATATCCCATGCAAGATTCAGGGGGAGAAAGACATCTAAGGGGAGGAAATCTCTGATTTTATCGCACATCTTTACCCTTGGGGACATGTCTATATCCAATAGAGTACTCAGTACTCACTCTCTACATGTCATCCCAGTCTTGGTACTCTTGTGGTTTCTTCTATTTGCTCTGGCTACTAGTTGTATCTGTGTTATCTAACCTTGTTTACTCAGGTTCATTCTTTCCAAAGCCAACTCAAAGACCGCAAGGTAAGTATATGCATCTCAGTCATGTGTATGAGGATCTCTTGCTGTTGTACATTCTGTTTGCAAGAAAGACTCATGAGCATGAAGGTACATTTCCTATATTTACATCATTCACTCTGATGCATATAGCCAAGATACATGTAACACATGGCTTACTCTGTCATGCTTATGCATTCACATGCTCCTATGTTTCATATTTATATGATTGCATACATATTGGGGGAGCCTTTGCATGTTACATGTCTTTCCAAAGCTTTACTTGTTGTTCTCTATATCTTTATCTAAAGCTTTGATGTATGTTGTCATCAATTACCAAAAAGGGGGAGATTGAAAGCACAAGTGCTCCTTGGATAGTTTTGGTAATTAATGTCAACATATTTCTTGTTGGACTAATATTTCTACCTAGTATGTTTCAGATAAGTACAACAATGGAGTGGCATGGACTAGAGGATGTGGAACCCCTTCAATATGCTAAGGACAAAGGATTGGCTCAAGCTCAAAGCTCAGGACTCTACATTTTCTATTTTAGTGATCCAAGATCACATTGAGTCCATAGGAAAGCCAATACTATTAAGAAGGGATGAGGTGTTGCTTAGTGGCTTGCTTGCTCAAAGTGCTTGGTGATATGCTCCAAAGCCCTCAACCACTTCCTCACTTCCAAACTTGTCCCAAACCTAAAAGTCAATCTCGCCCCACCGATTCTTTCTATCCGGAGCCACCAAGTTCAGTTGACATAGCCACTGCCAGAAACCCTAGTCAGTTCGGTCTCACTAATGGGATCTCGGTCTCACCGAGATGGGCTTGCAAACTCTCTGTTGCCTATTGCAATATTTTCGGTCCCACCGAGATATGCAATTGGTCCCACCGAGTTTGCTTGACCAACTCTCTATTTCACTTATTACCCAAATCGGACCCACCGAGTTTGAGTAGTCGGTCAAACCGAGTTTTGGATTTACCCTAACCCTAGCACATCGGTCCCACCAAGTTGGTCCAGTCGGTCCCACCGAAACACCTAACGGTCACATTATGAACCAAATCGGTCTGACCGAGTTCTCTGAATTGGTCCCACCGAGTTTGGTGATTTGTGTGTAACGGTTAGATTTTGTGTGGAGGCTATATATACCCCTCCACCCACTCTTCATTCGTGGAGAGAGCCATCAGAACATGCCTACACTTCCAATACATATTTTCTGAGAGAGAACCACCTACACTTGTGTTGAGGTCAAGATATTCCATTCCAACCACATAAATCTTGATCTCTAGCCTTCCCCAAGTTGCTTTCCACTCAAATCTTCTTTCTACCAAATCTAATCCTATGAGAGAGAGTTGAGTGTTAGGGAGACTATCATTTTAAGCACAAGAGCAAGGAGTTCATCATCAACACACCATTTGATACTTCTTGGAGAGTGGTGTCTCCTAGATTGGCTAGGTGTAACTTGGGAGCCTCCGACAAGATTGTGGAGTTGAACCAAGGAGTTTGTAAGGGAAATGAGATCGCCTACTTCGTGAAGATCTACCCTAGTGAGGCAAGTCCTTCATGGGCGACGACCTTGGTGCGATAGACAAGGTTGCTTCTTTGTGGACCCTTCATGGGTGGAGCCCTCTGTGGACTCGCGCAACCGTTACCCTTCGTGGGTTGAAGTCTCCATCAACGTGGATTTATGATAGCACCACCTATCGGAACCATGGATAAAAAATCTCCGTGTCTCCAAATTGCATTTGCACACTCCAATCCCTTCTCTTTACATTCTTGCAACTTGCATGTGAAAGTGCGTCATATTGACTAGAGGGGGGGTGAATAGGCGATTTTTATGAATTCTTCAATGAGGAATTTGCCGGTGAGGAAATTCCTAAGTGAAGAACTACTTGCAGCGGAATAAGTACTCAGAAATATGCATAACAGAATGCGGGCATGGTCATCATGATGAAATGAAGACAATCAAAGAGTACAGAAAGCGTAAACACAGGATAGCACAAGATGAAGACAAACAGACTGAAGAAATTGAACTGAGGAAATTGAGAAAGTCTTCAGTCAAAGTCTTCAAACACAGATATGAACAAACACTCAACACAGTAATGAGGAAATGAAAGGGTTGAGGAAATAGAACTAGTTGGGTTGGTGAAGACAATGATTTGGTAGACCAGTTCCAACTGCTGTCTCTGTTGTACGTCTGGTTGGAGCGGCTGAGTATTTAAACTCGAGGACACACAGTCCCGGACACCCGCCTCTCGAGCACGCAGCTCAGACACCAAGTCCTCACCAGATTCTCCTTGAACTAAGGTCACAGACACTCGCCCAATCACTCGTGGTAAGTCTTCAGGCGACTTCCAAACCTTCACAGACTTGGTCACTCGGCGATCCACAATTCCTCTTGGATGCTCTAGACCACGAAGCCTAACCGTCTGGAAGAAGCACAGTCTTCAAAGAGTAACAAGCATCGGATCCACGCAGGATCAATCTCTTCAGTGATGCTCAATCACTTTGGGTTTGTAGGGGGTTGGTTTTTGGGTTTTTCCTCACTCGATGATTTTCGCTCAAAGTCCTCGGAGGATGGGTTGCTCTCAAATGACAAGTGTCAAGTTTCTCTTGGAGCAGCCAACCAGCTAGTGGTTGTAGGGGGCGGCTATTTATAGCCTAGGAGCAGCCCGACATGATAAGACATAAATGCCCTTCAATGACATGACCGTTAGGTGGATAAGATATTTTGGGACAGTCAAGCCAAGAAGACAAGAACGGTCGGAAATTTGAATCTCAAATTCCTCGGGGCTATCATGTTCCTCATGTAGGCAATCCAAGACCGGCGAATTCCTAACTCCTCGGTCGAACAAATTCTCGTGACTGTAAGAACTTCGTCTCACATCAAGAAATTGGTGAAGCTGTATGAGATTTCCAAAGGCTTCACTCAAGGGATTGGTAGGTGTAGGATTTTGAGTTGAGCATCACATGGAAATTTTTCCTTAGTATTTCCTCGACCCCCTTTAACAGTACGGTGTTTCCTATGACTCAAGAAAGAGAAAACGAAACTACGAAAACAAAAGTCTTGACGCTTCATGTTCCTCAAATGAATACCAAGTCTTCAAGGTCACAGCAATTTCTTCACTTTCAAAGTCTTCAGAATATCAAAGTCTTCAGTCGAAGAACTTCATTTTTAGGGGTTGGCTTTCTCTGTAAATATCAAACTCCTCATAGACTTATAGACCTGTGTACACTCATAAACACATTAGTTTCTTATCCTATAAGTCTTCAATACACCAAAATCACTAAGGGGCACTAGATGCACTTACAACATGCTTTACTTTCCGCTGCTCATATACTCTTTGTATGCTTGATATGTATTGTGAATGTTTAAATTTGTGCTAATACTCCACTTCAACTTAAGAGAATTAAAAACTGCAACTTTTCTTGATTAGAGTCTATTCACCCCCTCCCCCTCTAGACACCTCTTCTCGATCCTTTCACTATGGTCGAGTGACATTGAATCTTCCGAGTGGAATGCTTCTGGTCGAGTGGATGATGCTATGCCTTGAATGCTTCTGACTTTAGGGTAATGTCCTTGGGGAGGGTGTCTAGGTCAGGCCTATGACCCTACGCTAGGTACATGTCGTCATCATTAGCCCCCGAATGGTTCAGGGTTCGAGTGGAGGAGTTGAAAATAATTCCGACTCAATTTTTGCGCTTCGGAAGCGTCTTGCTGGGATCAATGAACAACATGATGAATTCAACTTCTTTTTCAGTCGCCTTGATCCATTCTTAGTTTTTCGAGTGAACTTTGCTGCTAAGCTTCGGGTGTTGATATGGAAAAAATCTTTGGTCTGACAAACTGCTCTGCTGCTCCCAGATCTTGCAGGATCCGAAATTTTGTGAAGCGTGCGGGACGGAGGAGGTTGCAGTAATCGGGACGGATTAGGCAGGGACGCCTCAATATCTGCACCACCTTTTTCGCCACGTATCGTGCGAGCGCCAGTTGCGGGATTTGACAGGATCGCCCGGGCCCAGTGGTCAGTCACTCGGAAACGATTCCATATAAGGCATTGGATTGGGGAATTCTGCACAGTGCGCCCCAATTCCCCTTTCTTCCTCCTCTGCTTCTCCACCGCTGCCGCTTCCGTTCTCGACGCCACCTCCTGCTCGTGCTCCTCTTGCTTCGATGGCGAAGGACAAGACGGCGGCGCTGGAACGCGCGAAGAAGGGAGCGGCGAAGGGGAAGGGGAAGAAGACCGGCAGGAGCGGGTCGTCGTCGAGATCCAGCTTGCCGCACGGCTGGTTTCAGGGCGAATGGATCCAGTCCACCATCGAGATGGATGATCTGCGGGATCTGGCCGAGAGTGGGCTGATCGAGCATGGTTCCTGGAGGCTCCCGGGGGACGAAACTGGGCCACAGCCCCAGGAGGGCGAATGCGTCTTGCTTGCCACCCACGTCGACCGTGGTTTTTCCTTGCCGCCACATCCCCTTTTCCATGCCTTTCTGAACTTCTTCGGAGCTCAACTCCACCATTTCTCTCCCAATACTATCACGTACCTTGCTGCCTTTGTCTCACTGTGTGAGAATTTCCTGGGCTGCCGACCGCACTGGGGTCTGTTCAAGCACATCTTCACATGTTGCTCGCAGACTGTGAATAAAGCTAGCCCGAGTGATGAGAAAACCCAGGTAATCTAGATGTGTGGGGGCTTAGGCATCCAGATGCGGGGGAAGAGCACTTTTCCTGCGATGACTCTCCCTGACTTGGTTAGAGGGTGGCAGTCGACTTGGTTTTATTGCAAAGACAAGTCAACTCCTGGCCACTCGACTGGTCTCCCTCCCTTTTCTTTCGCGCGAGTCCAGAAACCCACCACCTTGAAAGTGACTCCAGCAGAGAAGGTGGAGGTGGCCATGTTGATGGAGCGAGTAGTTTAGCGGATTCATGAGGGTGTGACTGGAATGGATTTGCACGAGGTATTTCTCAGTCGACGTATCCAGCCCCTCCAGGCTCGTGATCACTCGATGTGGATGTACTCGGGGATTGAAGATTCCACTCAGATCCACCCAGAGGACGTTGATGAGAAGACGGTTGCACAGTGGGTGCAAGGCATCACATGAAACAAGGGCAACCCGAGGGCGTCCCGAAGAGTTTTTCCATTCGATGCCAACAACCAACCAGACAAGGTCCATTCTTTATTTCCGAGTGTTTCTCATTCTAACTTGCAATTGTTTACTAAGTCGACCATCTTTTGTTCACCTCTTTTCCTTCGCAGATCTATACGGATACATACTCAATGCCAAACGGAGAGCAAGAGCAGTACCAGGAAGGAGAAGAAAGCGGAGGCAAGAGCATGTACTATCAGTCTGATGGAGGAGAAGAGGAGGAGGAAAGCAAGGACTCGAGCAGTGGCGAAGAGGTCGAGTCACCACCTCACAACGAAAGGCATTCCAAGAATCAGCACGATCTAGCAAGTGTCCGTGGCAAAGTAGCTCCGCCGACTAGACAGTCTTCCAAGCGCACTCGGACTTCTTCCCCAACGCCGAGTGAAAAGGCTTCAAAGCAGCCCAAAGTTGCGGCATCGAAGTCTCAGAAGACCCGGCAACCCAGGTATGATTTTTGCGATCTTGTCTTTACTTTCTCAGCCATTTTACTGGTCGACTGAATTCTGGCGATTGATTCTTTTGCAGCTCCCCCCAATGTCATTGATCTTCCAGATGACGACGAGGATGTGTTGCTGAGGCCTATGGGAAGGAGAAGTAGGAAGACATCGACTGGCAAGGCGCCTCAGTCGACGCCGGTGATGGAACCGGTAATCCAGGAGACCGGCGATGCCAATCGGACTTCTGTGACCTTCACCGTACCATTGTCGAGTGCCCAGCCTTCTGCGTCGACTACGCAGACTCCAGCCGATCCATCTTCACTCTTCACTGCACATCACGTCCTAGAGGACCAAGTGGGTTCTGCCAAGGAGGCTATATGCCAGGCGGGCATCATGATGGAGCAGATGATGGTGGTCCGGGAGGCCAGCCAAGCTGCTTACGATGCCAGCTCAGCTCTCCAGAGCAACGTCCAGGTTGGTTGATCACCGACTAACCCTTTAGCTTGTCACTTGTTCTGTTAGGATATGCTACCTGAAAACTTTCTTTGAGGGGTCTTTCCATTAGTCTGCGTTTTGCATTTGTACACCCACTGGGTGTTTTAACTTACTGCTGAATAATTTTGTTTCTTGGGTCAACTAGGTTGTGTCGATTGAGTTTTTGAACCAGTGGGGGCACGCTGAGTGCACCTAGTGGGTGTAGTCCCCGAGACCATAGTTGACTGCGTGCAGTCGACTGTGGTCTGAGAATCGGAATTTTCTCACTCGGTCTGAATGGTCATGTTGAGTGCAACCTGAACTAGTGGGGGCATGCTGAGTGCACCCACTGGGTGTAGTCCTCGAGACCGTAGTCGACTGCGGGCAGTCGACTATGGTCTGAGAACAACTTTCCTCTTTTTTTTAACACTCGGCCTGGGCGGACCATGTCGAGTGGAAACTGGACCAGTGGGGGCACGCTAAGTGCACCCACTGGGTGTAGTCCCCGAGACTACTGTTGGATGTTTCGATTCGGCAATAGTCTTAGAACTTGTTGAATTTATGACTCTATTGCTCTGAAGTAACCAATCTTTTCATCTGTCGTCTGTCTGTCCTTTGGTTACAGAAATCTTGTGAACTTGGAGCTCGTTTTGCTAACTTGGAGCAGAAGCAGATTCAGCTCAATCTCGATCTGGAGCTAGCCAAGACAAACTTGCAGAAGGCCAAGGATGAAGCCGCTGGTATGAAAAACTTGTCGACTGACTTGTTCCTGAACCGGGTGTTATTTGCCTTTTCTAAACCGAGTGTTATTTCTTTCAGAAACAATGAACCAGGCTCTAGCGAAGAAGGATCTGGACCTTGCAGCCGTGTAGAAAGCAGCCGAGGAGAAAACTACACTCGCCGACCTGAAGTTGGCTTCAGTCGGCAAACTGGAGGAAGAGAACGCCAATCTGAAAACTGCCCTTGATGAAGCCAACAAGGAGGCGACTCGTCTGAAGAAGGACAAGAGGGCCCTGACCGACAAAGTGGAAGACATCGCCCGCAAGAGAGATGACTTGGTGAATTATCTAGGAGGTCTTGCCAAAAAGTTGTTCATCATGCTTGAAGGTGCCTTCCCACGTTCGACTGACTTGTTGCTGTCGACTCGATATATAACCATTGACTCATTGTTGTATTGCGTGTGTAGAATTTTTCCAGAACTTTGTGGAAGAGACTGGGCGAGTTGAAACAAGCTTGGACCCCATCCTCTCTCCTATAAAGGACGAAGCTGCCAAGAACGTGCTCCAACTGGAATCCCGCATCGCTGGTGTTGTCGACTACCTCGCTCGGCTGAAAGTTGCAGTGTCGCGCATCAACACAACACTTTGGCCAGGGGCGACGCTTGAAAATGACCTCGAGTCTCTGATGGCTCGACTCAATGAGGTCCCTGGTCGAGTGCAGGAATGGAAGAAGTCTTCTGTCTGATGCGGTGCGGACGTGGCTCTGTCGCTGGTTCGTGTCCACTGCAAGGAAGCCCGAGAAGAGAAGCTGGCAGCGATCAAGGTTGCCAATACCAAACGGCATGACTTCCAATCCTTCATGGAAAACTTCATTGCTGCTGCCACTCGGATTGCTGACGGAATTGATCTGGACGAGTTCGTCGAACCTGCTAGCCCTCCTCCCGCGGAGTGAACAAACTGTATGCCTCGCCTTAAATTTGCCTCGGAATGCCGAGTGATTTTGTAACCGTTAAACTCCTTCGGCCCTGATGCCCGAGTACTTTAATCCGTGGTCTAGAACCTTAGGATTTATCTGAACTTGGTTTATCTCTGAATATGTTTGTTTTTGCCTTCGAGTGGAACTTGTTTCTTCACTCGGAATAGTCTTTGTACTTGCGATGCAGCTCTGAGGAGAAATAATCAGTCGACCTGCACCTCGTCGCCCTCGCGGATCGGGATGGATCGCACATTGTATTTATGGCGCAGCTCTGAGTAGAAGGTCGCAGTCGACCTGCACCTCGTCGTCCTTGCGGATTGGGATGGAGCACATATTGTACTTATGGCGCAGTTCTGAGGAGAAGGTCGCAGTCGACCTGCACCTCGTCGTCCTTGCGGATCAGGATGAAGCGCACATTGTACTTATGGCGCAGCTCTAAGGAGAAGGTCGCAGTCGACCTACACCTAGTCGTCCTTGCGGATCAGGATGGAGCGCACATTGTACTTATGGCGCAGCTCTGAGGAGAAGGTCGCAGTTCAACCTACACCTCGTCGTCCTTGCTCAAAACGTACTTCAATCTTAGGCGAGTACTGGACTGCAGCTAAGCCCCCGAGTGAGAGGGTTGATCTTCACTCGGTGGGATTTTTCAAACTTAGGCGAGTACTGGACTACAGCTAAGCCCCTGAGTGAGAGGGTTGCTCTTCACTCGGTGGGATTTTTCAAACTTAGGCAAGTACTGGACTGCAGCTAAGCCCCCAAGTGAGAGGGTTGCTCACCACTCGATGGGATTTTTCAAACTTAGGCGGTGATGTCTACTACACAACCTTCTTATTGTAGACATTGTTGGGCCTGCAAGTGCACAGGTTTGTAGGACAGTAGCAAATTTCCCTCAAGTGGATGACCTAAGGTTTATCAATCTGTAGGAGGCGTAGGATGAAGATGGTCTCTCTCAAACAACCCTGCAACCAAATAACAAAGAGTCTCTTGTGTCCCCAACACACCCAATACAATGGTAAATTGTATAGGTGCACTAGTTCGGCGAAGAGATGGTGATACAAGTGCGATAGGGATGGTAGATAAAGGTTTTTGTAATCTGAAATTATAAAAACAGCAAGGTAACTAATGATAAAAGTGAGCGTAAACGGTATTGCAATGATAGGAAACAAGGCCTAGGGTTCATGCTTTCACTAGTGCAAGTTCTCTCAACAATAATAACATAGATAGATCATATAACAATCCCTCAACATGCAACAAAGAGTCACTCCAAAGCCACCAATAGCGGAGAACAAACATAGAGATTATGGTAGGGTACGAAACCACCTCAAAGTTATTCTTTCAGATCAATCTATTCAAGAGTTCGTACTAGAATAACACCTTAAGACACAAATCAACCAAAACCCTAATGTCACCTAGATACTCCATTGTCACCTCAAGTATCCGTGGGCATGATTATACGATATGCATCACACAATCTCAGATTCATCCAACCAACACATAGTACTTCAAAGAGTGCCCCAAAGTTTCTACCGGAGAGTCAAGAAAACGTGTGCCAACCCCTATGCATAGGTTCATGGGCGGAACCCGCAAGTTGGTCACCAAAACATACATCAAGTGGCACGTGATATCCCATTGTCACCACAGATAAACACGGCAAGACATACATCAAGTGTTCTCAAATAAATACTCAATCCGATAAGATGACTTCAAGAGGGAAACTCAATTCATCACAAGAGAGTAGAGGGGGAGAAACATCATAAGATCCAACTATAATAGCAAAGCTCGCGATACATCAAGATCGTGCCATAGAGGGAACACGAGAGAGAACACGAGAGAGAGAGAGAGAGAGAGAGAGAGAGAGAGAGAGAGAGAGAGAGAGAGAGAGAGAGAGAGAGAGATCAAACACATAGCTACTGGTTCATACCCTCAGCCCCGAGGGTGAACTACTCCCTCCTCGTCATGGAGAGCACCGGATGATGAAGATGGCCACGGTGATGGATTCCCCCCCGTGGTGCCGAACAGGCTCCCGAGAGGTTTTGGTGGCTACAGAGGCTTGCTGGCGGAACTCCCGATCTATCTTGATATTCGATGTTTTTAGGGTACGTAGGCATATATAGGCGAAAGAAGTCGGTCGGGGGGTGCTCGAGGGGTCCACGAGACAGGGGGCCACACCCTATGGGGGGGGGGGGGGCGCCCCCTATCTCCTGGGCTCCTCGAGGGTCTTCTGACTTGATCTCCAAGCCTCCAGGATGATATTCTTCCAAAAAATCACGATTCCGAAGGTTTCATTCCGTTTGGACTCCGTTTGATATTCCTTTTCTTCGAAATACTGAAACAGGCAATAAAACAACAATATGGGCTGGGCCTCTGATTAATAGGTTAGTCCCAAAAGTAATATAAAAGTGTATAATAAAGCCCACAATCATTCAAAACAGTAGATAATATAGCATGGAGCAATAAAAAATTATAGATACGTTGGAGACGTATCAAGCATCCCCAAGCTTAATTCCTGCTCGTCCTCGAGTAGGTAAATGATAAAAAGATAATTTTTGATGTGTAATGCTAGTTGGCATAATTTCATTGTAATTTTTCTTAACTATAGTATGAATATTCAGATCCGAAAGATTCAAGACAAAAGTTCATATTGAAATAAAAATAATAATACTTCAAGCATACTAACAAAGCAATTATGTCTTCTCAAAATAACATGGCCAAAGAAAGTTATCCCTACAAAATCATATATTCTGGCTATGCTCTATCTTCACCACACAAAATATTTAAATCATGCACAACCCCGATGACAAGCCAAGCAATTGTTTCATACTTTTGACATTCTCAAACTTTTTCAATCTTCACGCAATACATGAGCGTGAGCCATGGACATAACACTATAGGTGGAATAGAATGGTGGTTGTGGAGAAGACAAAAAGGAGAAGATAGTCTCGCATCAACTAGGCGTATCAACGGGCTATGGAGATGCCCATCAATAGATATCAATGTGAGTGAGTAGGGATTGCCATGCAACGGATGCACTAGAGCTATAAACATTTGAAAGCTCAACAAAAGAAACTAAGTGGGTGTGCATCCAACTCGCTTGCTCACGAAGACCTAGGGCATTTTGAGGAAGCCCATCATTGGAATATACAAGCCAAGTTCTATAATGAAAATTCCCACTAGTATATGAAAGTGACAACATAGGAGACTCTCTATCATGAAGATCATGGTGCTACTTTGAAGCACAAGTGTGGTAAAAGGATAGTAACATTGTCCCTTCTCTCTTTTTCTCTCATTTTTTATATTTTTTTATTTGGGCCTTTTCTCCCTTTTTTTATGGCCTCTATTTTTCCTTTTTTTTAATTTTTCGTCCGGAGTCTCATCCCGACTTGTGGGGGAATCATAGTTTCCATCATCCTTTCCTCACTGGGAAAATGCTCTAAAAAATGATGATCATCACACTTTTATTTTCTTACGACTCAAAAATTACAACTCGATTCTTAGAACAAAATATGACTCTATATGAATGCCTCCGGCGGTGTACCGGGATGTGCAATGACTCATGAGTGACATGTATGAAAGAATTATGAACGGTGGCTTTACCACAAATACGATGCCAACTACATGATCATGCAAAGCAATATGACAATAGTAATGTATGTCATAATGATGATAAACGGAACGTTGGGAAGTTGCATGGCAATATATCTCGGAATGGCTATGGAAATGCCATAAATAGGTAGGTATGGTGGCTGTTTTGAGGAAGGTATATGGTGGGTGTATGATACCGGCGAAAGGTGCGCGGTATTAGAGAGGCTAGCAATGGTGGAAGGAAGAAGGGTGCATATAATCCATGGACTCAACATTAGTCATAAGGAACTCATATACTTATTGCAAAAATCTACAAGTTATCAAAGTAAAGTATTACGCGATGCTCCTAGGGGATAGATTGGTAGGAAAAGACCATCGCCGTCCCCGACCGCCACTCATAAGGAAGACAATCAATAAATAAATCATGCTCCGACTTCATCACATAACGGTTCACCATACGTGCATGCTACGGAATCACAAACTTTAACACAAGTATTTCTCAAATTCAAAACTACTCAACTAGCATGACTCTAATATCACCATCTTCATATCTCAAAACAATTATCAAGCATCAAACTTTTCTTAGTATTCAACACACTCATAAGAAAGTTTTTACTATTTTTGAATACCTAGCATATTAAGATTATTAAGAAAATTACCATGCTATTTAAGACTCTCAAAATAATATAAGTGAAGCATGATAGTTCATATATTTCTTCAAAAAATAAAACCACCATTGTGCTCTAAAAGATATAAGTGAAGCACTAGAGCAAACAACAAACTACTCCAAAAGATATGAGTGAAGATCAATGAGTAGTCGAATAATTATACAACTATGTGAAGAATCTCCCATTTAAGAATTTCATATCTTGGTATTTTATTCAAACAGAAAGCAAAGCTAAATAAAACTACATTGCAAGGATAGCACAACTCATGTGAAGAAGCAAAAACTTAGGTTCAACCGATACTAACCGATATTTGTTGAAGAAGAAAGGTGGGATGCCTACCGGGGCATCCCCAAGATTAGATGCTTGAGACTTCTTGAAATATTATCTTGGGGTGCCTTGGGCATCCCCAAGCTTGAACTTTTGTGTCTCCTTAATTCCTCTCATACCATGGTTTCTCTTTTTATCAAAAGCTTCATTCACAACAAACTCAACAAGAACTCGTGAGATAGGTTAGTATAAACCAATGCAAAACCATATCATTTTATACTGTAACAAATCACTAACATTATTATTCAACATTGCATACTAAATTCCTCTGCATACTTAATACTCCTATCCTTAAATAGAATCATTAAACAAGCAAACAAATGCAAACATAACAGCAATCTGCCAAAACAGTACAGTCTGTAAAGAATGCAAGAGTATCAATACTTCCCTAACTCCAAAAATTATGAACTAAAATTCCCACTGTAATAAATTTATCAGATCTCAATATGAAAAAAGATTCAACATTATACCACTCTCTGACTTTTCTAGGGAATTTTTGCAACAGCGGTAAACTTTCTGTTTTCAAACAGCAACATGTATACTAGCAAAATAAGCATGGCAAAGGCTATCCTTGACTTTTTTATTGGAACTAAAGATGCAAACCATTATTATAAATAACATCAAGCAAAAACTAACAAGATAAAATTACGCTCCAAGCAAAACACATATCATGTGGTGAATAAAAATATAGTTCCAAGTAAAGTTACCGATGAACAAAGACGAAGGAGGGGATGCCATCCGGGGCATCCCCAAGCTTGGGCTTTTGGATACTCTTGAATATTACCTTGGTGTGCCTTGGGAATCCCAAGCTTAGGCTCTTTCCACTCCTTATTCCATAGTCCATCGAATCTTTACCCAAAACTTGAAAACTCCACAACACAAAACTCAACAGAAAACTCGTAAGCTCCGTTAGCGAAAGAAAAGAAAACACCACTTCAAGGTACTGTAATGAACCCATTCTTTATTTATATTGGTGTTAAACCTACTGTATTCCAACTTCTATATGGTTTATAAACTATTTTACTAGCCATAGATTCATCAAAATAAGCAAACAACACAATGAAAACAGAATCTGTCAAAAACAGAACAGTCTGTAGTAATCTGTAACTAACGCAAACTTCTGGAACTCCAAAAATTCTAAAATAAATTGGTGGACCTGAGGAATTTGTCTAGTAATCATGTGAAAAAAGAATCAACTAAATAGCACTTTCCAGTAAAAAGTTCTTGCTAATCCCGTGAGCGCTAAAGTTTCTGTTTTTTACAGCATGATCATAAAGACTTCACCCAAGTCTTTCCAAAGGTTCTACTTGGCACAAACACTAATTAAAACATGAAAACACATCTAACCATAATCTACATGGATTATTTATTACTAAACAGAACCAAAAAGCAAGAAACTAAAATAAAATTGGGTTGCCTCCCAACAAGCGCTATCGTTTAACGCCCCTAGCTAGGCATGATGATATCAATGATGCTCACATAAGAGATAAGAATTGAAACATAAAGAGAGCATCATGAAGAATATGACTAGCACATTTAAGTCTAACCCTCTTCCTATGCATAGGGATTTTGTGAGCAAACAACTTATGGGAACAATGATCAACTGGCATAGGAAGGTAAAACAAGCATAACTTCAAAAGTTGAAGCACATAGAGAGGAAACTTGACATTATTGCAACTTCTACAAGCATATGTTCCTCCCTCATAATAATTTTCAGCAGCATCATGAATGAATTAAACAATATAACCAGCACCTAAAGCATTCTTTTCATGATCTACAAGCATAGAAAATTTACTACTCTCCACATAAGCAAAATTCTTCTCATGAATAATAGTGGGAGCAAACTCAACAAAATAATTATCATGTGAGGCATAATCCAATTGAAAACTAAAATCATGATGACAAGTTTCATGGTTATCATTATTCCTAATAGCATACAATTCATCACAACAATCATCATAGATGGCAACTTTGTTCTCATAATCAATTGGAACCTCTTCCGAAATAGTGGAATCATCACTAAATAAAGTTGACACTCTTCCAAATCCACATTCATGTTCATCACAATAAGATTCAACATCCTCCAAAATAGTGGGACCACTACTTTCTAAAGTTGACACTCTTCCAAACCCACTTTCATGAATATAATCATCATAAATAGGAGGCAAGCTATCATCAAAATAAATTTGCTCATCAAAACTTGGGGGACAAAAAATATCATATTCATAAAACATAGCTTCCCCAAGCTTGTGGCTTTGCATATCATTAGCATCATGGGTATTCAAGGAATTCATACTAACAACATTGCAATCATGCTCATCATACAAAGATTTAGTTGCAAGCATTTTAATGCATTCTTCTTCTAGCAATTGAGCACAATTTTCCTTTCCGTCATTCTCACGAAAGATATTAAAAAGATGAAGCGTAAGAGACAAACTCAAATACATTTTTTTGTAATTTTCTTTTATAGACTAAACTAGTGATAAAACAAGAAACAAAAAGATTCGATTGCAAGATCTAAAGATATACCTTCAAGCACTCACCTCCCCGGCAACGGCGCCAGAAAAGAGCTTGATGTCTACTACACAACCTTCTTATTGTAGACGTTGTTGGGCCTGCAAGTGCACATGTTTGTAGGTGTAACATCCCAAATTTCCTATTTGGAATGTTTTACAATTATAGCTAAGCATCCTATGCATCCTGTTTGAATTTGAATGCCATTTGAAGTTTCATAGAATTTTGAGTTTTGAATTTGAATTTCAAACTTTGGCAAGTGGGAATCATTTCAAAAACTAAGCCTGATAAATACTTGATCAAAAGTATGAGAGGAGCAAACATGACACTCCAAAAATATCAGAGGAAACAATGCCAAAAGATTTGGATTCAAATCTGAATTTTATTTGAATTTGAAAAAAATGGATTTTTATAAAGTTTGGATTTTGCCTTTGGAAAAATGTTCAAATGAAAGGGAATATTCCCTGATCATTTTGGTATATATATACCCTATATAAAATATTTATAGTTATTGTTTTATTTCAGTTTTGTTTTATTAAAAAATTTAAAAAAAAAAAAAAACCCGGGCGCCAGCTAGGCCACCCCAGCCCAACCAAGCCAGTAGCTTGCAGCCTTTGTGACCAACTGCCCACTCTGCCAAGCTGGCCAGCCCACCCGAAGCCTCACTCCCTCGCCTGAAACCCCAGGCCTCGGCCACCCGCTCGTTCCTCCCTCTCCTCTCATCGACCAGCGGGCCCGCCCATCTTCTTCCCTCGCCACGCCTCGCCGCCTGGGAGATCGCGGATCCCGAAGGATCCGGATCCCGATCGCCCGATCCCCAAGCGAGGACGACTGGCTATAAAAGCCGGAGCCCCGCACCCCATTCCCCGAGACCTCGCGGACCCCTCTCCTCCCGCTCGACCTCACTGGAGACCCGAGCTCCCTCCGCCGCCATTATCGCCGTCGGCCCCCAGCCTCCCGAGCTCCCCGACCCCACCAAACTCCTCACCGACCTCCAAGACCAAGACGACGACTCCCAGAGCTCCCGACGCTCGGAACCCTCGACCTCTACTCTCGCCGCCGCCGTCGCCGGACTCGTAAGCCACCGAAACACCCCCGTCCGATCTCCAACGGACGGCCATTTATTAGAACCTCAAGGGGTATCTTTTTATAAAAAGACCGGCCGGTTCTTTCCGGTTTATTATTTTAGTTAGGTTTTTATTTAGCCCGGTCCGTTTAGTTTAACCCTAGGCCCGTTTAGACTATTTGACGCTCAGGGCACAGTATAGTCCCATTAGGCCTTTTTCTTTTATTTTGATTTTCTGTTTTAGCAGAATAGTTTCTGTTTTGAAAAATTTATATCTTTTATTCTGTTTATTATTTTTAGATGATTCTTTTTTTGTTGGGTTGCAAATTTTATTTAGTTTCTGTAGAATATATATTTAGCCATGTTAAAATTAATTAAAATTGCTTTAATTTAGTTTTAGCCAGAATAGTAAATCTGCTATAACTTGAATTAGAAAAATTATTTTTGGATGATTCTTTTTGTCCCAACTTTATTTTGACATTGCCAAACCATAAAAATTAACTTGGGTATTTTAGGATTAATAAATAATTAGTTTTAAGCAGAATCCTATTAATCCTAATTAATCAACTAGCTCCTGTTTTCCTAATATTTTAATTAGTAAATAAATTTATTTTTAACTTGTGATTGGTTATTCTAGGTTAGTTTCTGTCACTCTAGTAGATGAACTTTTATTTATAATTAATAAAAGTTTTAATTTATTTTTCTTAATAGAAATTGGATTAGGCCTAAAATGAGTTTTATAATAGCTTTTTAATTAATTCTTTTTGCTCCTAGTTGCCTAGTGAAACCTTTTCTGTTAAGTTAACTTAAAACCATGATTAGGTTATATTAAGGAATTTTTGTTATATAAAAAACTATTTTAGTTATTGTTTGAAGTAGGGAAAAACTTTGAATTGGTTTCTTTGAGTTTTCCTTTTTGATTTGGTTTTGGTTGTTTTGTTGTGTTATGTTACTTTTGTTATGTGTGTTACGTGATCCTATTACTTTGTGCTTATTGTGTTATTGTTTGTCTCGGTAGAGTTTCCGGAGTCTGAAGCTTGCTACTCGACTCTTTAGCTTACGAGGATCATCAGCAAGGCAAGTTTTGATCATGTTATTTCTATACCTATGTTTTTGTGCATTAGTAATTGTCACCACCCCACCATGCATGCAGTAGTGAAATCTTGAAGTCATTAAACTTGAGTAGTATCATGTGGTAGGATGAACCAATCCCTTGTTACCATGACCCCGGACGTAGTAGTTACTTTGCTATGCTCAGAGCGGGTTTTGGGTTGAGTGAAATCCATAAGCAAGATGTGAGAGTCAATGATGATGACAACCCCATGAACTACAATGATCAAGATGGACTTGGAAAATCACTACTGGGTGGAGGCGGTTGACGGGCACCTGGAGAACCAGTGGTGGCGGGATGCATGGAGAAGTGCCATGACATCTTGCGGAAAGCTTCACCCAGCCACGAAGAGAAGGATGGATGCCCCATGACCGAAGCTTATCTGCAGCCGCAAGCCATTATGGGCTCTGGCTGGGTTGACCCTAGTAGTGACGCTGGCTGGACGGTACTACGAGATGTAGAAGAACGGTAGGATTGGATGGGTACCGGCAGTAGCGAAGAACTCTTTGGAAGACCCTGTTTATCTGGTCCCGTCTTCAAACACCATGAAGTGCGAAGACTTTAAAGGAGGGAATGATTCTTGCGGGAAAGTGCTCAACCCTCTGCAGAGTTAAAGATCTAATCGATTAGCCGTGTCCCGATTACGGACATTTGAGCCTCGAACTTGGAAGTATTCGGATATCTCAACACTAAAACTAATGAATTAATTTGAGGGTTTTATGACTTAATAATTTGGGAATGAGATATTGGTTGGCGGAACCATCTCAATAACTACCAACAATTGTAGTAATTTGCAAGCAAGTCCTTTGTAGTAGGATAAAATTTGCTTTTCGCAAAATGATGAAACTTAGAGCTCCACAGCCAAAATGCATATAGAGTTAGTAACTTTATTATTGTTATTCTTCTTGACTTGCCAGCTTATTCCAAAAGCTGACCTACATGGCTGCAACGTATTATGTTGCGTAGATATATTCGATCAGGAGTGAGGCTACGCTCCGCGCTTGGCGATTGCCCTTTGAGTCGGATGGACTCGCTTATCTTCGACGCTTCAGCAGTGTTATTAGTTTATTTCTCATGAGTTGGCCTTGAGCCAAATTTATTCTCTTGTAATAAAGACTCTATATGAGAATCGTTTAATGATATTCAGGTGTGATTGAACTTTGATTACTTTATCGATGTCTGCGGGTACCAAGATGATCTTGGGATGGTATGCATACGTAGATTTGACCGATTTTTTGGTCGTCGCTCTGATGGGACAGAGCAAATTTCCTCAAGTGGATGACCTAAGGTTTATCAATCCGTAGGAGGCGTAGGATGAAGATGGTCTCTCTCAAACAACCCTGCAACCAAATAACAAAGAGTCTCTTGTGTCCCCAACACACCCAATACAATGGTAAATTGTATAGGTGCACTAGTTCGGCGAAGAGATGGTGATACAAGTGCAATAGGGATGGTAGATAAAGGTTTTTGTAATCTGAAATTATAAAAACAGCAAGGTAACTAATGATAAAAGTGAGCGTAAACGGTATTGCAATGATAGGAAACAAGGCCTAGGGTTCATACTTTCACTAGTGCAAGTTCTCTCAATAATAATAACATAGATAGATCATATAACAATCCCTCAACATGCAACAAAGAGTCACTCCAAAGCCACCAATAGCGGAGAACAAACGTAGTGATTATGGTAGGGTACGAAACCACCTCAAAGTTATTCTTTTGGATCAATCTATTCAAGAGTTCGTACTAGAATAACACCTTAAGACACAAATCAACCAAAACCCTAATGTCACCTAGATACTCCATTGTCACCTCAAGTATCCGTGGGCATGATTATACGATATGCATCACACAATCTCAGATTCATCCAACCAACACATAGTACTTCAAAGAGTGCCCCAAAGTTTCTACCGGAGAGTCAAGAAAACGTGTGCCAACCCCTATGCATAGGTTCATGGGCGGAACCCGCAAGTTGGTCACCAAAACATACATCAAGTGGCACGTGATATCCCATTGTCACCACAGATAAACACGGCAAGACATACATCAAGTGTTCTCAAATAAAGACTCAATCCTATAAGATGACTTCAAGAGGGAAACTCAATTCATCACAAGAGAGTAGAGGGGGAGAAACATCATAAGATCCAACTATAATAGCAAATCTCGCGATACATCAAGATCGTGCCATAGAGGGAACACGAGAGAGAGAGAGAGAGAGAGAGAGAAAACACATAGCTACTGGTACATACCCTCAACCACGAGGGTGAACTACTCCCTCCTCGTCATGGAGAGCGCCGGGATGATGAAGATGGCCACCGGTGATGGATTCCCCCTCCGTGAGGTGCCGAACGGCTCCCGAGAGGTTTTGGTGGCTCAGAGGCTTGCGGTGGAACTCCCAAACTATCTTGATATTCGATGTTTTTAGGGTACGTAGGCATATATAGGCGAAAGAAGTCGGTCGGGGGGGTGCTCGAGGGGTCCACGAGACAGGGGGCCGCGCCCTGTAGGGAGGGGGCACCCCCTATCTCCTGGGCTCCTCGAGGGTCTTCGACTTGATCTCCAAGCCTCCGTGATGATATTCTTCCAAAAATCACGATGTCAAGGTTTCATTCCGTTTGGACTCGTTTGATATTCCTTTTCTTCAAATATCAAACAGCAATAAAACAAAGCAATATGGGCTGGGCCTCCGATTAATAGGTTAGTCCGAAAAGTAATATAAAAGTGTATAATAAAGCCCATAATCATTCAAAACAGTAGATAATATAGCATGGAGCAATCAAAAATTATAGATACGTTGGAGACGTATCAGCGGGTACTGCACTGCAGCTAAGCCCCCGAGTGAGAGGGTTGCTCACCACTCGGTAGGATTTTTCAAATTTAGGCGAGTACTGAACTGCAGATAAGCCCCCGAGTGAGAATGTTGCTCACCACTCGGTAGGATTTTTCAAACTTAGGCGAGTACTGAACTGCAGCTAAGCCCCCGAGTGAGAGGGTTGCTCACCACTCGGTGGGATTTTTCAAACTTAGGCGAGTACTGAACTGCAGCTAAGCCCCCGAGTGAGAGGGTTGTTCACCACTCGGTGGGATTTTTTAAACTTAGGCAAGTACTGAACTGTAGCTAAGCCCCCGAGTGAGAGGGTTGATCACCACTCGGTAGGATTTTTCAAACTTAGGTGACTACTGAACTGCAGCTAAGCCCCCGAGTGAGAGGGTTGCTCACCACTCGGTGGGATTTTTCAAACTTAGGCGAGTAGTGAACTGCAGCTAAGCCCCCGAGTGAGAGGGTTGCTCACCACTCGGTGGGATTTTTTAAACTTAGGCGAGTACTGAACTGCAGCTAAGCCCCTGAGTGAGAGGGTTGATCACCACTCGGTAGGATTTTTCAAACTTAGGCGAGTACTGGATTGCAGCTAAGCCCCCGAGTGAGAGGGTTGCTCACCACTCAGTAGGATTTTTCAAACTTAGGCGAGTGCTGGACTGCAGCTAAGCCCCCGAGTGATAGGCTTGCTCACCACTCGGTAGGATTTTTTTTAAAACTTAGGCGAAACGGATTCGCAGCTAAGCCTCCGAGTGAGAGGCTTGCTCTTCACTCGGTAGGATTTTATTTTTTGGAACTTAGGCGAAACGGATTCGCAACTAAGCTAAGGCACCCGCTGGGGGATTTATAACACATAAAAAAGGAACAACAATCATTTAGGAGACTGTGAAACTGTGTCTTTGATAATCAAACTAGAAGTTATTTCTTATTACATCTCAACAGTCTGAATGCTTAAGTATAAAAGGGGTGGAGCAGCTCCGCATTCCAAGCGCGTGGCTCGTCTTTATAGTGCTCGACATTGTAGAGATGGTATGCTCCGTTGTGGAGCACTTTGGTAACAATGAAGGGGCCTTCCCAAGCAGGAGCGAGGTTGTGTGGTTTCTGCTGATCCACTTGAAGAACCAATTCTCCCTCTTGAAATGCTCGACCCCTCACGTTTCTGGCATGGAATCGACGCAGGTCTTGCTGATAAATGGTCGACCAGATCAGGGCCATCTCTCTTTCCTCTTCCAGGAGATCAACTGCATCTTGCCGAGCCTGTTCCACTTCATCTTCTGAGAAAAGTTCGACTCAGGGTGCATTGTGAAGCAAGTCACTCGGAAGCACTGCTTCAGCCCCATAGACTAAGAAGAATGGAGTTCGGCCCGTCGACCGATTAGGAGTTGTCCTCAATCCCCAAAGCACTGATGGAAGTTCGTCGACCCAGGCGCCTACTGCATGCTTGAGGTCACGCATCAATCGGGGTTTCAGTCCTTTGAGAATCAATCCGTTTGCTCTTTCAGCTTGTCCATTCGACTGGGGATGGGCTACTGAAGCACAGTCCACCCGAGTGCCTTGGGAAGCGCAAAAGGCTCTGAACTCATCAGAATCGAAGTTCGACCCATTATCTCCGATGATGCTGTGCGGGACACCATATCTGAATGTTAACTCTCCGATGAAGCTGACGGCAGTACTTGCTTCGAGGTTTTGATAGGCTTGGCTTCAATCCATTTGGTGAACTTGTCGACTGCTACGAGCACATGAGTGAAGCCACTCCTGCCAGTCCTAAGAGGTCCAACCATATCTAATCCCAGACAATAAAAGGCCAGACGAGTGGAATGGTCTTCAGGGCAGATGCAGGCTTGTGAGACATGTTGGAGTAGAACTGGCAACCTTCACATTTGTCGACTATGTATTTTGACATTTCATTCGCTCGTGGCCAATAAAACCCCGCTCAGTATGCTTTGGCCACAATGGTCCGAGAGGACGCATGGTGACCACAGGTCCCTGAGTGGATGTCGTTGAGGATCACTCGACCTTCTTCCGGTGTTATGCACTTCTGAGCGATTCCGGTAACACTTTCTCTGTAAAGCTGTCCACCCATTACTATGAAAGCTTTAGATCGACGGACAATCTGACGGACCTCTTCTTCATCCTCTGGGAGCTATTTCCCGAGAATATATGCAATGTACGGCACTGTCCAATCGGGTATGACGACCAAAACTTCCATGACCAAGTCGACCACGGCTAGGATTTCAACTTCAGTCAGATCAGTAGGGCTCTTAGGTTGTGGGGGCTCCTCCGTGAAGGGATCCTCTTGGACAGACGGCGTGTGAAGATGCTCCAAGAACACATTACTGGGAATAGGCTCACGCTTGGAGCCTATCTTTGCCAAATCATCAACTGCTTGATTTTTCAGTCGGGGTATATGATGGAGCTCTAACCCCTCAAACTTCTTCTCTAACTTTCTCACTGCATTACAATAGCCAGTCATAGCCGGGCTCCTGACGTCCCACTCCTTCATTGCTTGATTAACCACCAAATCTGAGTCGCCTTAGACCATTAGGCGACGGACGCCGAGTGAAATGGCCATTCGCAACCCGTACAGAAGTGCTTCGTATTCAGCCTCATTGTTGGAGGAATCAAAATGAATCTGAAGAACATAGCTGAGCCTGTCTCCTCGGGGGGATACCAATACCACCCCAGCACCAGAACCATTCAACATCTTGGATCCATCAAATAACATGGTCCAATGCTCCGAGTGAATCTGAGTCGGTTGTTGCTGCTCAACCCACTCGGCGAGGAAATCTACTATTGCTTGGGACTTGATAGCTTTCTTTGCCTCGAACTTGATATCCAATGGAAGGAGTTCAATCGCCCACTTTGCCACTCGACCTGTTGCATCTCTGTTTTTCAGAATTTCTGACAATGGTGCGTCGATGACGACTGTAATGGAATGATCTGAAAAATAATGTGCAACCTTCTTCATGGTCATGTAAATTCCGTAAACAAGCTTCTGATAATGCGGATATCTCTGCCTGGACAGAGTCAAGACTTCAGAAATATAGTACACCAGGCGCTGAACTTTATAGGCTTTTCCTTCTTCTTCCCGCTCGACCGTGAGTACTGTACTGACAAATTGTCCAGTGGCTGCAATATAAAGCAGTAAAGGCTCTTTGCCGATTGGGGCAGCAAGCACCGGCTGGGTGGAAAGTAGGGTTTTGAGCTCTGCAAACGCTGCATCAGCTTCCGGAGTCCAGTCGAACTTATCAGATTTCTTCATCAGTCGGTAAAGAGGCAATGCCTTTTCATTGAGGCGAGAGATGAATCGACTCAAGGCGGCCAAACAACCAGTAAGCTTCTGAACGTCATGCACACGCACAGGGCGTTTCATCCGGAGTATGGCCCCAACTTTCTCTGGGTTCGCATCGATCCCTCGTTCGGAAACGAGGAGACCGAGTAACTTTCCTCCTGGAACTGCGAATGTGCACTTCGATGGATTAAGCTTGATATAATACCTTCTCAGGTTGGCAAAGGTTTCAACGAGGTCAGTTAGCAAGTTGGAACCTTTACGCGACTTGACCACAATGTCATCCATATATGCTTCCACATTCCGACCGATTTGAGTGAGCAGGCACTTCTGAATCATCCTCATAAATGTGGCACCAGCGTTCTTGAAACCGAATGGCATGGTGACATAACAAAAGCACCAGAATGGAGTGATGAAAGCTGTTTTTTTATCTCATCGGGTCCATACGGTCGGATCTGATGATACCCGGAATAGGCATCCAGAAAAGACGAACGCTCACACCCCGCATTTGAGTCGACGATTTGGTCGATGCGGGGGAGAGGGAAATGATCTTTCAGGCAGGACCGATTGATATGCTTGAAGTCAATGCACATGCGAAGTGAGTCGTCCTTCTGGCGGACCATGACAACATTAGCGAGCCACTCGGAGTGGTAAATCTCTCGGATGAACTCGGCTGCCAGGAGTCGAGCCACTTCCTCGCCAATTGCCTTTCTCTTCTGTACCGTGGACCGTCGAAGAAGTTCTTTGACTGGCTTCACTTTTGGGTCGACTCACAAACGGTGCTCAGCCAGTCCCCTGGGTACACCCGGCATGTCAGAAGGTTTCCATGCAAAGATGTCCCAATTCTCACGGAGGAACTGGATGAGCGCTTCTTCCTATTTGCTGTCGAGTGATGTTGAGATATGAGTAGGAGCAGCATTAGGATCGGTTGGGTGAGTATGAATCGGCTTTGTTTCACCAGACGACTGAAATGCAGAATCTGTGGCAGGCTTCTTGGGTCGCAACAAATCACTCGAATATGCATTTTTCTGATACTCTTGCATTTCAACTGCTGCCATTTGTGCATCGGCAATTTTAGAACCCTTCTAGAGGCATTCCTCTACCTTCTGCCGATTGCCAGTGACCGTGATCACTCCTCTGGGACCAGGCATTTTCAATTTGAGATACACGTAACATGGTCGAGCCATAAAGCGTGGATATGTAGGCCTACCCAAAATAGCATGATAAGCACTCTGGAAATCCACTACTTCAAATGTCAACTTTTCCTTACGGTAATTCTTGGAATCACCAAAAACCATGTCAAGAGCGATCTGGCCGAGTGATTCGGCTTTCTTTCCAGGGATAACACCATGAAAACTCATGTTGCTTTCGCTAAGCTTGGACATCGGAATGCCCATCCCCTTCAAGGTTTCAGCATAAAGAATATTTAGTCCGCTACCACCATCCATCAATACTTTGGTCAGTCGAGTGCCCCCAATGACTGGGTCGACCACCAACTCTTTCCTGCCTGGAGTGGCTAAGCGAGCAGGATGATCAGACTGGTCGAATGTGATAGCTGTTTGTGACCACTTCATGTATGTAGTCGTTGTCGGAGCAACCATATTCACTTCTCTGTTTATCACTTTCAGTCTACTTTTGCTTTCAACATCAGCAAAAATCACCAGGGTGGAATTGACATTGGGAAAACCATCATCTTCCCCTTTGTCCTCATCCTTGTCCAACTCTTTATCCTTCTCATTGGGCTGCTTCTCTCGGAATTGCTGGATCAAAACCCGACACTGCCGAGTGGTATGTTTAGGATAAATCAGATTGCCTTCTTCATCCTTCTTGGTGTGAATGTGACATAGCAAATCCAACACATAATTTCCGGCTTGATGTTTCACTTTCTTGGGGGTCCAGGGCCCCTTAGGTTTCCCTTTAAAATTTCCTTGAATCACTGCCACAGTTTCACCAGGCCCTGCAGGCTCAGCTTTACACTTCTGTTTCCGATTGGAATTGCCTCCACCGGTGTCCTGACCGACTGTTTTGCTCTTTCCATTGTGGAGTCGATCCTCTTCTTCTCCATTAGCGTACCGAGTGGCTATTTCCATCATCCGAGTCAGAGACATATCTCCTGTCCGACCGAATTTCAAGTTAAGCTCTCGATACCGAACGCCTTTCTTGAAGGCACAAACTGCTTGATGCTGGGATACACTTTCCACTTTGTGATGCAAAGTGATCCACCTCTGAATGTAATCTCTCAGAGTCTCATTCGGTTTTTGCACGCAATGCTGCAATTCTATTAATCCTGCTGGCCGCTTGCAAGTACCCTCAAAAGTCCTGACAAACACTCGGGCCAATTCTTCCCAACTGAATATACTGCCTGGGGTCAATTGATTCAGCCATGCTCTGGCCGAACCTTCCAGCATCAGAGGAAGATGCTTCATGGTCACCTCATCATTGCCGCCACCAATCTGCATGGCTCCTCGGTAATCCTCAAGCCAAGTGTCGGGCTTGGACTCACCAGTGAACTTACTGACTCCAGTCGCCAACCTGAAGTTGGGAGGAATCTCTGCAGCCCTGATGGCTCTACTGAAACACTCTGGACCTGAAACATGGACTTTGTTACCAGTCGGGCAATCTCTGTCATGGCCCTCTCTATGTGCTCTGTTCCTGTCGACCAAACCTTGAACGAGAATAGATCTCGCATCAAAGCCTGGCTCTCTTGGGTCGACTAGTATTCTTCGCTCGCCACTGTGCGGGCGTCTGTCATCATACTGCCAGGGCACATACGACCCACTCCTCGGAGGAGGTGTGAGCACTCAACGATGGTCATCACGGCCGAGTCGGTGATCATACTTCTCGTGGTTCCGTCCCATGTACTGATCATGCCGGTGCCCACGTCCCTCACGCCGCAGGGGCGATCTTGGGCTATGGGACGACTGAACTGTATCTACCATCACAGATCTGCTATGAATCCTATTTCACGACTGAGACACCACTGTGTTATGCTCTCCTGTTGCTCGGAGTAAGGCCCAGATCTGCATCAAACCCCTACCAGCCTCCGGCTGGGAAGACTGAATTGACTCTGCTATACAGGCCGCAGCTATGAGATTTTGAATCGGAGTGCGGTATACCTGAGGCTGAGGCAGGAAAAGTTGACGCTGTCGTCGACTGGACTCAGGGATCCGCTGCCGAGCACGCTCGTCGAGTGCATGCTGAAGGTTCTCCAGCCGAGTGCGCTCAGCCAAATTGGCCAGGCGCGCCTCCTCCAAGGCCCGAGCCTCGGAGGTTTCCCCCAACGATGGGTGTGTGGAGCACCTCCATGTTGCGGCGGTGAAGATCTTCTCTCTGCTGCGAAGAAAGGGTTTCAGGGTGGTACTCCTCGTGAATGCGCGACGGGTCACCGCCACCGTCACCGCCACCTTCGCAGCGGAACCCAGGCGGACTGCATGGTCCGTTGACCATCAAGACTTCAGCCGCAGGGTCGCTGCTATCGCACTCGGATGCGGTCTCGACGGAGCCAGTCGACAGGTCGAACAGGCCATAGAGAGCTTTGTTGGGCTCGATTGCCGCGACTTGTGGGGTGGCCGACTGACGAGCCACCGCATGTTTCACCCATTGCTGAAGCCGCGACCGACCGGATCGCTTGCGTCAGCGAACAGCGGGGAGCGAGGACACCACGGGAGCCGACCGATACTGGGTCGATGGCTGCTGGAGAAGGACGCCGCGAACGCACACGCAAAAGTGCGTCGCCCCGCGGACGGGGAGCGTCTCGACGTCAAGGGGAGCTTCCTGAAGCCAGGCGGAGTCGTCGGCAACGAAGACGAGCATGCCAAGACGGATCTCGCGGCCCTCAGCCAATCCACCGCCAGAAACCATGATCATGGGAATCAGAAAAATCGCAACCTCACCAAAAAGTTGCTAAGACACCTGCCCCACGGTGGGCGCCAACTGTCGTGGTTCTAAGACTGACAGTAGAATGGGGGGTAGGTATGAGGAGGCAAGATCCCAGCTATGGTGAAGTTGTACACACAAGGTTTACGAGTTCAGGCCCTTCACGGTGGAAGTAATAGCCCTACGTCTCGGTGCCCGGAGGCGGTCAACTGGATTATATTTGTGTGGAGTTACAGGGGGTGCGAACCCTTGTCCCTGAGGAGGGGGGTGGCTTATATAGAGTTTGCCAGACCCCTCCGGCACTCAGTTACACATGTTTAAGGTACATAAAGAGGGGGTGTTACTGGTAACGCCAGCAATAAAGATACATGAATGACCATTAAGTCTACAAAGTAAATGCCCGACCGTTGCTGTTCAGAGCGGCTTTAGACCTTCTGGTTGTCGAGTGACTAATGCTATGGTCGAGTGACATTGAATCTTTCGAGTGGAATGCTTCTGGTCGAGTGGATGATGCTATGCCTTGAATGGTTCTGACTTTAGGGTAATGTCCTTGGGGAGGGTGTCTAGGTGAGGCCTATGACCCTACCCTAGGTACATGTCGTCGTCAGGTCCCGACTGTCAGGCACTTCCTTGCGTGCGTAGATGTAGCTGGTGGGTCCAAGCAGTCAGAGGGGAAACATTTTTTTCGCAAAATACGGTGGCCCATCCGGTGGATCCCTGCTGTCAGGGGGAGGAATCATTATTTTACGCGTAATAAGGAGGCACTTCCTTGCTGCGTCCATGGACCCAGCTGTCAGCCTCTCCATGTACAGTACTTTTCTGATGGAAGTCGGTCGTTGACCACATTGACCACGCCGCACCAAGAGCACCAAGGAGGTGGACGACGGCGAGGCCTAGGTAGGGGAAGACGCGGAGCCGGGGAAGACGCGGTAGTGGAAGCCCACACGGACAGGAGTATGAGGGTTCACTGGTTCTGCTGTGGTGTGAGCCTGCCGTCGCCGCAGAATAACAGGGGTTGTGTTGAAGGAAATATGCCCTGGAGGCAATAATAAAGTTATTATTTATTTCCTTATATCATGATAAATGTTTATTATTCATGCTAGAATTGTATTAACCGGAAACAAAATACATGTGTGAATACATAGACAAACAGAGTGTCACTAGTATGCCTCTACTTGACTAGCTCGTTAATCGAAGATGGTTATGTTTCCTAACCATAGACATGAGTTGTCATTTGATAAACGGGATCACATCATTAGGAGAATGATGTGATTGACTTGACCCATTCCGTTAGCTTAGCACTTGATCGTTTAGTATGTTGCTATTGCTTTCTTCATGACTTATACATGTTCCTATGACTATGAGATTATGCAACTCACGTTTACTGGAGGAACACTTTGTGTGCTACCAAACGTCACGACATAACAGGGTGATTATAAAGGTGCTCACTCCGAAGGTACTTGTTGGGTTGGCATATTTCGAGATTAGGATTTGTCACTCCGATTGTCGGAGAGGTATCTCTGGGCCCACTCGGTAATGCACATCACTTAAGCCTTGCAAGCATTGCAACTAATGAGTTAGTTGTGGGATGATGTATTACGGAATGAGTAAAGAGACTTGCCGGTAATGAGATTGAACTAGGTATTGAGATACCGACGATCGAATCTCGGGCAAGCAACATACCGATGACAAAGGGAACAACGTATGTTGTTATGCGGTTTGACCGATAAAGATCTTCGTAGAATATGTGGGACCCAATATGAGCATCCAGGTTCCGCTATTGGTTATTGACCGGAGACGTGTCTCGGTCATGTACATTGTTCTCGAACCCGTAGGGTCCGCACGCTTAAAGTTTCGATGACGGTTATATTATGAGTTTATGAGTTTTGATGTACCGAAGGAGTTCGGAGTCCCAGATGAGATCGGGGACATGACGAGGAGTCTCGAAATGGTCGAGACGTAAATATTGATATATTGGACGACTATATTCGGACTTCGGAAAGGTTCCGAGTGATTCGGGTATTTTTCGGAGTACAAGAGAGTTGCGGGAATTCGCCGGGGAGTATATGTGCCTTATTGGGCCATACGGGGATAGAGGAGAGAGGCCAAAAGGAAGGAGGCCTGCACCCCCCCTCTGGTCCAAATTGGACAAGGGGTGCAGCCCCCTTTTCCTTCTCCCTCTCCTCCTCTTTCCTTCTCTCCTACTCCAACAAGGAAAGGAGGAGTCCTACTCCCGGTGGGAGTAGGACTCCCCCCTTGGCACGCCCTCCTCCTTGGCCGGCCGCCTCCCCCCTTGCTCCTTTATATACGGGGGCAGGGGGACACCCCATGGACACACAAGTTGATCAGTTGATCTCTCCTAACCGTGTGCGGTGCCCCTCTCCACCATAGTCCACCTCGATAATCAGTGGCGGTGCTTAGGCGAAGCCTGCGTCGGTAGAACATCAACATCGCCACCACGCCGTCGTCTTGTGAAACTCTCCTCAACACTCGGCTGGATCGGAGTTCGAGGGGCGTCATCGGGCTGAGCGTGTGCTGAACTCGGAGGTGCCGTGACGTTTGGTACTTGATCGGTCGGATCATGAAGACGCACGACTACATCAACGCGTTGTGCTAACGCTTCGCTTTCGGTCTCACGAGTGCGTGGACAACACTCTCTCTCTCGTTGCTATGCATCACCATGATCTTGCGTGTGCGTAGGAATTTTTGAAATTACTACGTTCCCCAACAGTGGTATCAGAGCCTAGTTTTATGCGTAGATGTCATATGCACGAGTAGAACACAAGTGAGTTGTGGGCGATATAAGTCATACTGCTTACCAGGATGTCATACTTTGGTTCGGCGGTATTGTTGGACGAAGCGGCCCGGACCGACATTACGCGTACGCTTACACGAGACCGGTTCTCCCGACGTGCTTTGCACAAAGGTGGCTAGTGGGTGTCAGTTTCTCGAACTTTAGTTGAACCGAGTGTGGCTACGCCCGGTCCTTGCGAAGGTTAAAACAACACCAACTTGACAAACTATCATTGTGGTTTCGATGCGTAGGTAAGAACGGTTCTTGCTATATTTTATTGTATGAGATGATCATGTTTTGTAACCGAGTTATCGGCAACTGGTAGGAGCCATATGGTTGTCGCTTTATTGTATGCAATGCAATCGCCCTGTAATGCTTTACTTTATCACTAAGCGGTAGCGATAGTCATAGAAGCATAAGATTGGTGAGACGACGACGATGCTACAATGGAGATCAAGGTGTCGCGCCGGTGACGATGATGATCATGGAGGTGCTTCAGAGATGGAGATCACAAGCACAAGATGATGATGGCCATATCATATCACTTATATTGATTGCATGTGATGTTTATATTTTATGCATCTTATATTGCTTTGATTGATGGTAGCATTATAAGATGATCGCTCACTAAATTATCAAAGTATAAGTGTTCTCCCTGAGTATGCACCGTTGCGAAAGTTCTTTGTGCTGAGACACCACGTTATGATCGGGTGTGATAAGCTCTACGTTCAAATACAACGGGTGCCAAACAGTTGCACACGCGGAATACTCAGGTTAAACTTGATAGTTTAGTGCACCATGCTTAACGGCTTAGAATCGGGACTTCAAAGATATTTTGAACGTCATGGACCATATGAGATGTTCTAGGAGTTGAAGTTAATATTTCAAGCAAATACCCGAGTTGAGAGATACGAAGTCTCCAACCAGTTCTATAGCTACAAGATGGAGGAGAATAGCTCAAGCAGTGAGCATGTGCTCAGATTGTCTGGGTACTACAATCACTTGAATCAAGTGGGAGTTAATCTTCCAGATAAGATAGTGATTGACAGAGTTCTCTAGTCACCATCACCAAGTTAGTAGAACTTCGTGATGAACTATAGTATGCAAGGGATGACGAAAACGATTCCGGAGCTTTTCATGATGATGAAATCGATGAAGGTAGAAATCAAGAAAGAGCATCAAGTGTTGATGATTAACAAGACCACTAGTTTCAAGTAAAGGGGCAAAGCGAAGAAGGGGAAATTCAAGAAGAACGGCAAGCAAGTTGCTGCTCGAGTGAAGAAGCCCAAGTCTGGTCCTAAGCCTGAGACTAAGTGCTTATACTGCAAAGGGACTGGTCATTGGAAGCGGAACTGCCCCAAGTATTTGGTGTATAAGAAGGATGGCAAAGTGAACAATCTATATTTGATATACATGTTGTTGATGTGTACTTTACTAGTGTTTATAGCAACCCCTCGGTATTTGATACTGGTTCAGTTGATAAGAGTAGTAACTCGAAACGGGGGTTGCAGAATGAACTGAGACTAGTTAAGGGTGAAGTGACGATGTGTTTTGGAAGTGGTTCCAAGATTGATATGATCATCATCGCAGACTCCCTATACTTTCGGGATTAGTATTGAACCTAAATAAGTGTTATTTGGTGTTTGCGTTGAGCATGAATATGATTTGATCATGTTTATTGCAATACGGTTATTCATTTAAGTTAGAGAACAATTGTTGTTCTGTTTACATGAATAAAAACCTTCTATGGTCATACACACCAACGAAAATGGTTTGTTGGATCTCGATCGTAGTGATACACATATTCATAAAATTGAAGCCAAAATATGCAAGGTTAATAATGATAGTGCAACTTATTTGTCGCACTGCCGTTTAGGTCATATTGGTGTAAAGCGCATGAAGAAACTCCATGCTAATGGGATTTTGGAATCACTTGATGCTTGCGAACCATGCCTTATGGGCAAGTGTGACACCCCAAAATTTTAATCTTGTTTTGTTAGTTAAAATTTTGCCATGAAACTTAAATTTTTATTTCTGGATTTTCTTTTGATTTCAGAACCACCCTTGCCTTTATTTTTATGGAGTTTTTACCCCAGGTGAAAACTTTCCAAATGTCTTGTTGGACTTGTGTACCGTCTCAAGAAAAACTTTTCTTTTCATGAGAGGAATTAATTATATAATAATTTACCTGATCTTTATTTCTTTGAAAATGGTCTCCCATGGTTTTAGGGAACCATTTGAACTGCAACCCTTTGATAAATTTATTTAAAATTCCAACCAAAATTTGGGGATGTCATGTGATGTTTTTAAATCACTTTTATGCAAAAATGTATTCTGTCCATTGGAAATTTTGAGCTCTACACCATATTTTCAAATCTGGTCCAGTGGGCAAATTTGCACTATAGCCTATTTAAATATTTCTTTAAAGCCTCCACCAAAATTAAGGGATGTCAGTGGTAGCATGCAATTCAGCTTTATGCAAAAACCTAGTGATGTTCTTTGGAAAAATTGAGTGAATCAACCTCTTTCTCATTCTGGTCCAGCCTTGTGATTTCTACTGCAACCCTAATTATTTTTGCTCTAGTGTCCTTGTGCTTTCTCCTGCTTGTAGTCAACCCTACCAAACCCCTAAGTCCAGGAGCATGCACCCATTGGATCATTTTTGGTTCATGTAATGATGCCATTTACCCCATGTCCAAAATTGAAGTTTTGCAAATCTTGCACTAACAAGTTTCTGAATTTGGCCAACTAAGCTCACCAACCTCTCATTCACCTAATGAGACCACCATCTGGAGATTTTGACCACTCCAAGAACTGCCTAGATGCCTCTGGCATTTTGTCAAACACTTGGCGTACATGACCAGTTTTGGCTTAGTTTTTGATTTGTGTTATGAACTTGATCCCCTGACCAGACCAGCATGTCCCATGGATTTTCCCTAGCCTATAACCCCACCCTGCTAACCCTCTTGTGGATTAGAGCACCCTAGCATGCATTAGCATATTGCCGAGCACGTTGCGTGCGTGCTGCTGGCGCGCGCCAGAGCTGTTTTTGCGCTGCCTTTTCAGTAGCTGCGTCGCGCCCCGGCCCTTACTCGCCTGCAGAGCCGCACCCCGACCTCATCCACTCACCACAACACGCCAGCCCGCCCCTGGCGCCCTACTGCGCCGCCGCCAGAGCCCTCTTGGCGGCACGCCGACGACCACAGTGCGCCCTGCCATGGACGGCGCCACCCAAACCACAACGTCCCGCCACCTGCCCTCGTGAGTAGGCCGTCCCTATCCCCAAGCTGGTCCGCAAGCGCCCATCGCCGCCACGTCCCCCTGATGCTATAGAAAGACGGTCGCCGGCAAGCTTATCTACGGCCGCCGCGAACCGACTTGGATGTGCTATAAAAGGAGGCCCCAGAGCTCCTCCGACCTCACACCATCCTTCTCGTGCCCCCCTTAGTCGTCAATCGAAGAGAGGAGGCCATCTTCACCCTCTCCGGTCAGCTCGGCCGCCGCCCCGTCCCGGTCCGTTCCGACGCAACCAAAGCCTCCCCCTGGCCCCCAACACCACCGTTCGACCCCCCTTGAACCCGCGGAGCTGCCTAGCCTCCCAGACGCAGCTAGGAACCACCATGGCCAGAACCCCCAAATCCACCGAAGCCTCCCCTCCGCCGCAGAGCTCGCCGCCGGCGATTCTCTCCACCCCCGGCGACCTTACAACCACCGGGAGGAACGCCTAGGAGTGGAGGATCCATCACTGCACTCGGATGCCCTCGAGGAACCACCGTTCGCCGGCGAAGATCGCCGGAGCTCCGCCCCCGTTCGGCCAAAGGAGAGGGAAGGCGGGGGACGACTAGTCAAACCTGACCAGTGGGCCAGGCAGGCCCACTGTCAGTGACCCATGCACGGTCCACGCTGGTAAGTGGAAGCGTAAAATCGTAATACGCCTTCGACGTGTTCAGTTCGAAACGTTTTCCCTTTTTTTCTATTTTATTTTAAAAACAGATTTTGACCAAAACTTTGACTATCTATAACTTTTTAAATATAACTCCAAATAAATTGATTCTTTTTGCTACCTCTCTGAAATATTGTCTAGTTTATTTTAAGATTTATTTCAAAAAAATTCAGACAACTTTTTGGTACTGTTTTTAAAACTATATATTGATTCAAAAATATTTTAAATAGGATTTTTGGAGAGAGGAGAAAACTTTCAAAAGTTTTAGGATGCACCCTGCCTCTAGACAACTTGAAGGCAAGCATTCTGAACCCTGGCATAGTATTTATGGTGTGTTAGTTGACACAATTATAACACCACCTTATTTCGGAGAACTCGTTATTTTATGTGGTGAATACGATCATTTGCTTGAATGCATATTAGTGTTTTCCTTGCTGTTGGAAATGAATATACTTGTGATGGTAGTCTTCCTCATGTGCCTTGCATGCATGCCGGAAAGTAATCCGGGGAAAGCCGCTGCCTTGGGTAGGCGTGAGCTTATCGCCGGGCCGTTGGGACGGTTATGTCCGGTATGGCATAGTAAGGTAAAATGAGTAGTGCTAATTATGCAGGGAATACCTAAACCTCCTGAGTCGACCATAGATCGAGTCTTGTTCCGGTAACCCCCATACTTGTTTCGTACTACCACTTGTCCCTGCCATCGAGGGTGCGGTTCGATAAGTTGTCAACCCCTTTCCTAGCACACACCGCATGAGAGGCCATGGTGGAAGATACCGGAGGCATCCGGTAGGCATGCCATCTGACCCGGGGGCATGGGTGTTTCGGTTGTAGCCGAAGGGGTAGCTCCCCTAGTTTGCGCGCGGTATAAATTTTGTGATCCCATGCTACGTCGAGGTTGTAGCCTCCCCACTTAGAGTTTTGCTTAACGAGTGTCGTGGGTGATTTCCAGACACCGGTAAGTTAGGCTGGTGTGTGCGGATAGGTGTGTTTTCAATCAAAAGACCGTAGACGGGATTAGTCCCGATGGACTAAAGGAATCCGTTACTCGTGGGTAAAGAGTACACCCTCTGCAGAGATTAAATCTATTTGAATAGCCGTGTCCATGGTTAAGGATTACAGTCTAGGATGGGTCAAGTGTCGGTCTTAGTGTCGGTCTTCGGAGGAGAAACCGTTAAACCAGAACTTGAAATCATGATTTGTGCTGATTATGATGATTATTATTATTATCATGGACTAACCCATTATATTATTGAGTATCCCTGGGACGGTTCTACCTCCTGGATATTCATGGTGATTATTTACTTTATAAGCCCTTTATGTGGTGTCGCTGAGACGCCCGACTGTGGCAATGTTTGTTATTTATTTTATTTATAAGCCCTTTATGTGGTGTATTTGAGACGCTTGATCGTGGCATGCTTGTTATTTATATACTTTATAAGCCCTTTATGTGGTGTCATTTGAGGCGCCAGATCGTGGCATGCTTGTTATTTATATACTTTATAAGCCCTTTAAGTGGTGTCGCACAGACGCCTCGATCGTGTGAGTTTATTTCCACCCCATTATTGCATATTCATGTTGCATATAAATAACCGGCTTGCATGCATAAGAGATTTTTATCGTATGACTGACGATGTGATTGTAGAATATTTCAGTGCTTGATTATCATTTATATTATCCCAGTGTTCATAATGTTTGCGAGTACATTCAAAGTACTCACTGGCTTGTCCCTGGCTATTGTCTTGGCCAGATTTTCTTGCTTGGAGAGGAGCATTGCGACGACAGCCCCGGAAACTAAGCAACGGTGATAGCAGCCTCGCGAAGATAGGAGTTAACCTGGTCAGTTGTTCCTGTGGGAAATGGAGTCCCATAGACACTGATGATTCACATACCGCTTCCGCCATCAATCACTAGAAACCATTTGTTGTACTCACAGGCCAGAATGGTCTTGTACTACATATTTTGTATTTTGCTTGGGATTTCTGTATCAAGTTGGTGCCTCATCATCTAACAGTAATCCTGGGGCTGGTGAGCACAACGGCCATTTTCTGGAAATTAATACCCGGAAAACCGGTCGTCACAGCAAGATGACTAAAACTCCGTTCTCTGGAACAATGGAGCGAGCAACAGATTTGTTGGAAATAATACATACTGATGTATGCAGTCCGATGAGTGTTGATGCTCGCGGCAGGTATCATTATTTTTTGACCTTCACAAATGATTTGAGCAGATATGGGTATATCTACTTGATGAAACACAAGTCTGAAACATTTGAAAAGTTCAAAGAATTTCAGAGTGAAGTGGAGAGTCATCGTAACAAGAAAATAAAAGTTCCTACGATATGATCGCAGAGGTAAAATATTTGAGTTACGAGTTAGGCCTTCAGTTAAAACAATGTGAAATAGTTTCACTACTCACGCCACCTGGAACACCACAGTGTAATGGTGTGTCCGAACATCATAACTGCACTTTATTAGATATGGTGCGATCTATGATCTCTCTTATCGAGTTACCACTATCATTTTGGGATTATGCATTAGAGACAGCTGCATTCACGTTAAATAGGGCACCATCTAAATCCGTTGAGACGACACCGTATGAACTATGGTTTAGCAATAAACCTAAGCTGTCGTTTCTTAAAGTTTGGAGTTGTGATGCTTATGTGAAAAAGTTTCATCTGATAAGCTCGAACCCAAATCGAATGCGTCTTCATAGGATACCCAAAGGAGATCTGTTGGGTACACCTTCTATCACAGATCCGAAGGCAAATTCGTTGCTAAGAATGGATCCTTTCTAGAGAAGGAGTTTCTCTCGAAAGAAGTGAGTGGGAGGAAAGTGGAACTTGATAAGGTAATTGTTCCTTCTCCCAAATTGGAAAATAGTTCATCACGGCAATGAGTTCCAGTGATGTCTACACCAACAAGAGAGGAAGTTAATGATGATGATCATGAAACTTCGGATCAAGTTACTACAGAACTTCATAGATCAACCAGAGCACGATCCGCACCAGAGTAGTACGGTAATCCTGTTCTGGAGGTCATGTTACTTGACCATGACGAACCTACGAACAATGAAGAAGCGATGGTGAGCCCAGATTCTGCGAAATGGCTTGAGGCCATGAAATCTGAGATGAGATCCATGTATGAGAACAAAGTATGGACTTTGATTGACTTGCCCAATGATCGGCGAGCCATTGAGATTAAATGGATCTTCAAGAGGAAGACGGACGCTGATAGTAGTGTTACTATCTACAAAGCTAGAATTGTCGCAAAAGGTTTTCGACAAATTCAAGGTGTTGACTACGATGAGAGTTTCTCACTCGTATATATGCTTAAGTCTGTCCAAATCATGTTAGCAATTGCCGCATTTTATGAAATCTGGCAAATGGATAAACAAAACTGCATTCCTTAATGGATTTATTAAAGAAGAGTTGTATATGATGCAACCAGAAGGTTTTGTCAATCCTAAAGGTGCTAACAAAATATGCAAGCTCCAACGATCCAACTATGGACTGGTGCAAGCATCTCGGAGTTGGAATATACGCTTTGATGAGTTGATCAAAGCATATAGTTTTATATAGACTTACGGTGAAGCCTGTATTTACAAGAAAGTGAATGGGAGCACTACAACCTTTCTGATAAGTATATGTGAATGACATATTGTTGATCGGAAATAATGTAGAATTTTCTGAAAAGCATAAAGGAGTATTTGAAAGGAGTTTTTCAAAGAAAGAGCTCAATGGAGCTACTTACATATTGAGCATCAAGATCTATAGAGATAGATCAAGACACTTGATAAGTTTTTTCAATGAGTACATACCTTGACAAGATTTTGAAGTAGTTCAAAATGGAACAGTCAAAGAAAGAGTTCTTGCCTGTGTTACAAGGTGTGAGTTTGAGTAAGACTCAAAACCCGACCACGACAGAAGATAGAAAGAGAATGAAAGTCATTCCCTATGCCTCAACCATAGGTTCTATAAAGTATGCCATGCTGTGTACCAGATCTATTGCATACCCTACCACTAAGTTTGGCAAGGGAGTGTAATAGTGATCTAGGAGTAGATCAATGGATAGCGGTCAAAATTATCCTTAGTGAAATAAGGATATGTTTCTCGATTATGGAAGTGACAAAAGGTTCATCGTAAAGGGTTACGTCGATGCAAGTTTTGACACTAACCTAGATGACTCTAAGTCTCGGTCTAGATACATATTGAAAGTGGGAGCAATTAGCTAGAGTAGCTCCGTGCAGAGCATTTCAGACAAAGAAATTTGCAAAATACATACGGATCTGAATGTGACAGACCCGTTGACTAAAATTATCTCACAAGCAAAACATGATCACACCTTAGTACTCTTTGGGTGTTAATCACATAGCGATGTGAAATAGATTAGTGACTCTAGTAAACCCTTTGGGTGTTGGTCACATGTCGATGTGAACTATGGGTGTTAACCACATAAAGATGTGAACTATTGATGTTAAATCACATGGCGACGTGAACTAGATTATTGACTCTAGTGCAAGTGGGAGACTGAAGGAAATATGCCCTAGAGGCAATAATAAAGTTATTATTTATTTCCTTATATCATGATAAATTTTTATGGGCCTTATTGGGCCATACGGGAATAGAGGAGAGAGGCCAAAAGGAAGGAGGCCTGCGCCCCCCCCTGGTCCGAATTGGACAAGGGGTGCAGCCCCCTTTTCCTTCTCCCTCTCCTCCTCTTTCCTTCTCTCCTACTCCAACAAGGAAAGGAGGAGTCCTACTCCCGGTGGGAGTAGGACTCCCCCCTTGGCGCGCCCTCCTCCTTGGCCGGCCGCCTCCCCCCTTGCTCCTTTATATACGGGGGCAGGGGGGCACCCCATGGACACACAAGTTGATCAGTTGATCTCTCCCAACCGTGTGCGTTGCCCCCCTCCATCATAGTCCACCTTGATAATATCAGAAGCGGTGCTTAGGCGAAGCCTGCGTCGATAGAACATCAACATCGTCACCACGCCGTCGTCTCGTGAAACTCTCCTCAACACTCGATTGGATCGGAGTTCGAGGGACGTCATCGGGCTGAATGTGTGCTGAACTCGGAGGTGCCGTACGTTCGGTACTTGATCGGTCGAATCGTGAAGACGTACGACTACATCAACCGCGTTGTGCTAACGCTTCGCTTTCGGTCTCACGAGTGCGTGGACAACACTCTCCCTCTCGTTGCTATGCATCACCATGATCTTGCGTGTGCGTAGGAATTTTTTTGAAATTACTACATTCCCCAACATGTGGGTGAGTAGAGGGATGGCCTGGCCAACGGAGGGAATAGTAGGGGGCGGTGAGGCCACCGCGGCAGCACAGCCGGCCACGGGAGGCAAGAGCACATGATGGTTTGGACGGCTGGAGCAAGAAAATCAGAGGTTGAAGAAGGAGGACGACCGTTGGATGTTAACAATCCAACGGTCACTAGGGATAGAATCGTTTGTTGACTAAGTTGACAAGCCCTCCGTCCGCCTCAACTTAGTAGGCCCACAAGTCAGGCTCCCACTATGGTGGGTCCTAGCTAGCAGGGGGAGTATTCATTTTTTTGTGCGTAATAAGGAGGCACTTCCTTGCGTGCGAAGATATAGCTGGTGGATCCGAGCTGTCAGCGGGAGTATTAATTCTTTTTGGCGCAATAAGGAGGTACTTGGTTGCGTGTGGCCATGGAACATGTGGGTCCCAACTGTCAGCCACTCCATGTACATCCCTCTTCCGATGTTGTCGTTTGTTGACAACATTGACCACGCCACGCCGAGAACACCAGCGCGATGGACGACGGCGAGACCCAGGAAGGGAATGACCAGGAGGCGGCGAAGCCACAATAGTGGAGGGACCTGGCCAGTGTTGGGAGTAGTAGGGGGGTGTGAGGCCTGCGCAGCAGCATAGCCGACCACGAGAGGCGGGAGCAGGCGGTCCCGCCGGCGCTGGATTTGGCGGCTGGAGCAAGAAGATCAGAGATTGAAGAAACACGAGGCCGTTGGATTGACATCCAACGGTTACGTCTGCTAGAATCGTTTGTTGACGTATATAATAAGTAGAAAAATCTTGCATACGCGTCAACTTAATAGGCCCACAAGTCAGACCATTCCTTATTTTTTAATAATTTATATATAGCTCATTGCAACTTCTTATGCAATTTATTGCAGTCCATTTTTTTGTTGGCCAGGGCCAGGGTTAAAAATTTAAATGAAATTTCGCATATTTCTGTGGGTTCCAAACTATTTTTAATACCGAAATGTCAAGCCAGATCTAAAGTACTTTGAAGATATATTTAAATTAGGTTAAAGCCCAATGAAATAGGAATCTGAAAATGTGAATTTTTTTAGAAATTATAAAGTAATTGCCAATTAGTCATCTGTTTTTATATTTACAACCCATTTCATATTACTTTCAAGATTTGCAGGCGTCTTGAAAGAGTTGCAGCCCATCAAGGCGTAGAAAAATAAGTAGGCCTGGATTGGGTATTCTTCAGAAAAAATAAACTGGGCTCATTTTCACAAGGAAAAAATAGCTGGGCTGGTCATATAGTGAACATAAAATATAAGCCTGGGCAAGACGGGCCACAGCCCAGTTGAAACCCTGCTCCGTCTCAACAATAACAAAAAAATGCTGCTCGAGCATCTACGTCCCAGGTGCCAGCTGATCTTGTGGTGTTGTTCTCTTGTCTATTGACTATATACGATGACAATGTCGTGGGTCCCAGATGTCAATAAACCACTAGGAGGAAGCATTTTATTTTTCCATACGCTGACAATGGAGTATATATAACAAAAAATGAGGAAGTTCCTTGCGTTCGGCCATGGACATGGTGGGCCCCTACTGTCATCCTCTCCACGTACGGTCTGCCGATTCCTGTTGTTTGTTGACCATGTTGACAACGCAAGAGGGCGGCGCCACGGCAAGCGCACCAAAGCGTGCGGAGGACGATAGCGAGGCCTCAGACGTCGGCGTTAACGATTTAGGAGACGGTGGGGCAGTGATGCGTGCGTTGAGGCGCAGCCAACCGTGGGAGGCGGAAGCAGGCGGCCCCGCCGGCGCTGGTTTGGTTTTGGCGGCTGGAGGAAGACAGGACTGAAGAAACACCACAGACTGTAAAAGCAGCAGGAGTACTTAACAACCTTAACTGAAACTAGCAGGGGCAATTAACAACCATAGCTTAAAGCAGTATGAGTACTTATACAGGTTCAACCGTACAAAACACGCCTCGAACAACGCTACTTTGCCTACAATTAACCAAGGGTGAGGCCGCCAAGCCCTAGGACAAGGCCCAGGCGCCACCCCGCGGATCCACAACCTTCTGAAAGTGGCTTCATCTCGCAATGTGGTTAATAAACAGTATATTCGCTTTAGAGCCATGGAAAAGCTGGAACATAATCTTCTGTCCTATTCTCCAAGATGGACGGGCTTTCATTATTTGAGACCACCCATGAATAAGTATCTTTTCACCTCCAAGGGGAATGGAGTAGGTAGACATAAACATCATGTTGTGACCAAGCGCAAGTCCGACCCGACCATGGTCAGGCATCTGTATAGGAGCAATAGAACTGGGCAGTTTTTGTTTCAAGAAGATCACAGCTGTAAAACTGTGTATAAGCAAGAGTTTATGAACAACATATATAACAGAAAACAGCTCGTACCATAAGTTTATCGACACAGTTGGACCTGTTCAACGAGTGCAGCAGTGGCACACACACATATCCCACGTGGCCTTCCACCATTGAAACGCCCCACAAGGACCTCAAGACGATAAATAAAGTGTAGGAACTTGTGGATGTCGTCCCAGTCAACTTCAATGCCATCAGTAACAGCCGAGTTCTTACAGAATAACAAATGAGTAGCCTGCTTAACTCTGAAAAAACCTACACATGCCACCAATTATAAGAAAATATTAGTTAGAAGTAGCATCTTCGCGAGAGATTCGTTGCTACTTCTAAAGTTAAATTGTGGTTAGTTAGACAGAATAGGTGGATTAAGAAGTAATCGAGGCAACAAGCAAGGACCAGATACAAAACTAACAAGGATGAACAATTGGAACAACGTCGGGGTGGAAGATCGCAGTGAAGATGAGACCAGGTTCTGCTATTTCCATCAACATTCGTGCGCCAACTTTCAGTCCGTAACACTTGAGAAAGTTTATCCAAGTTAGGCCATAAAAGAAGCAGCGATCTTCTTGGTTCATGAACCCAACTCAGAACTTATATCCATGGCCCTTCTTAACTGTGACCATTAAACTGGTGTATTCAGTTATGGCAAGGCCGAGCATCTTGAGTACACGTGTTCTGGCTGACCAAGGAATGCACTACAGGAAAAATAATACTCCTTCCGTCCGGAATTACTTGTCGCATAAATGGATGAAAATGGATGTATCTAGAATCGAAATACATCTAGATACATTCATTTCTCTAACAAGTATTTCCGGACGGAGGGAGTATGAGAACACAATGTATTCCCTAGCCAAATCTAGAAATAATTTCCTCCTTCATGTCAGTGTTGACCATGGTACTAGTACCTTTTATCCAAATATAGCAATCCAAATTTCCAAATTAGTCGACAACATGTTCAAAAAACCCCACCCTCCCAGATAGAAAAGAGGATTCTAAGAACATACTGTGCGCATTTTAAAATCCTGTGTTAGGATGAGAAGGAACAAGTGTGCCATCTCACCGAGGGCGCAGAAACCTTTAGGGTCCTCACACTTTGGGCACTGCAAATGAAACACAATAGATTCAGTAGGAAGAAAAATGCATCAACGGCGGTGGTTGCCGTCCTAGGATTACCCGCGACCAAGGGACTTGGATTTATCGGGGATGGATGAAGAATTCGTACCAGGTTCTCCATGAGAAAACCCCATGCAATCGCCGAGCGGGGTTTTTCTCTGAACAAGCAGACGAAGGAGAAGGGGATTCAGGCCCAGCGAAATATTGCCATTTCGTCCATCCAGCTTACTGCTAAAGCTGGAAAGGTGTTTTTTATTTGACGGCTCATTGGGCATTACTGTGGTGCTACGAGCGGGGTCTATCTACCCTGCAGTTGTGCACTCTAATTTGGTGCATATGGCACGTGGACCCCATTGCCGGATGCCCCACATATCAGCGAAAGGAAGTAGAAAGACAGGAGTAACTAGTTACACATAAATATATTTTTGACACAGAGATACTCCCTCTGTAAAGAAATATAAAAATCTTTTATATCACAACTTTATACATAAGGAAAATCAAGGGGACTATCTATAACATATATAATTATAAAAAACAGAGTTTTTTTAACACAGTATAGACGAGTTGGTGATGATGGTGTGCCTGCCATCCTGCAATATAGGCCGTCCGATTTATATCTGACGGATTGGAAGGAAACTATGGCAATTTTGCAAAAAGGTACCCACACACCTCTCCACACCTGCAAATAAGGCCTTCCCTCATTCATCCTTTTCTCTCACAAGATAAAATACTCATACAAATGCATCTTGTTGTTACGTGCAACGCACGGGCATTATGGGGTTCAGCCAAGAATATAATACTCAGACACGCTCACGGTTCTGGACTTTGGGCCACATGACGGTGGGCCTGCATGTTTGGGGGCCCATGTGTTCTACCTCAGCGCTTTTCTTATTGCAAGCGGTTGGTACGACACTGGTTTTAGATGCGGTCGCAAGGTGAATACACAAATTTGAGTGAAGCACGACAGCTGTTAGAATGAAATCGAATGACAATTCCTACCCAACAATCAGAGTTGCAATTCTATCAACTATATACCATGTGATAAATAATACTGTCGTACTACTTATACACACAAGACACTTGTTTCACCATGCTAGATTATTACATCAAAATCTCTCGGAGGATAGATCAGTTCGGCAGTTGCGTGTTGCTACTGAAGAATTTCAAAGTTGATTTGGACCAGCTCTCCTTGCCGAGAAAGTTCGATTTTGACATCATCCCCTACCACAAGATATGATTTAGATTTAAACCTTGACCATCCTTTAGCATCAATCATCATGCGACCATCCTTTGTACTTACGGTATATTGAGCAGGTTCATTCATACCAAGGCTGCGCATAGTAAGAGAAACTTGGCCACGGTCGCCCGGATTGTTGAACGACTCCCTCATTGCTCTAGGAATTCTCTGTTTGCATACAAGAAGACATACACAAACAGTTAGATCAACACAATGAATCATGTGAAACAACATGGAAATAAAAAGGAACGAAGCACTTGGGCGGCCAATGCTTACCAAGAAGGTGGACATGTCGGTTTTTGTAAGGACTTTGGTATATGAAGTGCGAACTGCAGTCCAGTCTGTTGCCGGTCACTACTGCAGGATGCTGCTAACGCGACACTACAATCAAAGACCCTTCGACGAAACTGTGTGTGATGCCAAACGGTGGTGTAAAAAACCGTCAAAAAAGGTGCAAAATGTTTGCGATGGAGGATGCATCAAACACGATTCAGATTTTAGTTGCGTGTGCGATTCAGGCCACACGGTTAACCCGTTCGAACTGTTTGCGATGAGGCAGAACAACAGAAACGTGAAACCATATCAATGTGTTGCGATATACGGCATACAGTTCGCTCCGATGAACCGTTTGCTATTAGGGAGTGCAACATAAACGGTTAGCCAGATCAAGGTGTGTGTGATATAGGGCATACGGTTCACTCGGACGAACTGTTTTCAATTAGCGAACGCAACAGAAACGGTTCGACTTAACAAGATGTGTGTGATACGTGGCAAACAGCTGACTCGGATGAACTGTTCGCAATGAGAAATTACAACACAGAAAGTTAATACAGTTAGTTCGGGTGCGATTCTGTGTGTACAAAAACCTTTGAAAAATGCAAACTAGTTGCTTGCGGTGGCTAGCAATATTGCACACGATGCGTCTGCGAGTACTCGTGTGCGATGATTAGTAATTTACACATATGTATCCTTATGTTAACACTTGTGTGATAAATAACACATGGCATCGGATACGGTATTCGGGTTGTGTGTGTGCTCCACTTAGTCTTCCCGAGCTCCAACGAATGCTTCCCGCGCTCCAACGAATGCTTCCCGCGCTCCACATGGATGAATTGTAAAATCCACGCCTATTCCCTCACCGGTTTCCCGCCACCAGCTACCAGCTTGCTGCATATAACCTAGGTGGAAATGCACCTCCAGGACACTCTGCGAAGATCTAGTCCTCACCCATCTACCATTAGTTATTCCAAGCATGCCAGGAAACGACCAAAGCTTCAACGTCGACACCTACCTGCGTTACATCTTCGGCGAGGAGAACGAGCCGGAGCAGGTCGGGGAGCAAGAGCTTCATCAGCCGGTGTAGGCACCATGGCCCATCGGCAGCGATATCGGCGTCACAGTCCTTGGGAGCACAATCGACATATTGCAGAGGAGGTGTGATGAGCAGTTTGCCATCCACCGTGCAAAAGATCCAGAGCTGCTCGGCGGCATGATTGACGACCCACCCGAAGAGCCACCGTCACCAGTGCTCATCGAGAGCTTGATGCCCTGCAAAGAATGGGCAGAGGACCTCTGCGATTCAGTCAGGATAAAGGCAGCCTACAGCTTCATCATTGCCCACGGCGGCCGTGTCAACCTCGATCCCGATGATGCGGTGGCCAGGCTCGAGCGCATCCTTGGCGGAGTTGACGTCCCCGACGAGGTAGAACATCGCCAACGTGATATCTTGAGGATGCAGGTGATCGACGAAATTTCCTACCAGGCCAGAGACATGGAAATGGAGCGGTTCCACGGAGTTGTCATGCGCGCGATTGCACGCTGTCAAGCTCTTCTGGAAGAGGCCCAGCAGCCCCAAGAGCCTCCCAGCGCCAGCAGCTCCGTAGGCGGAGGCGGGTAGGGACACTCGGAGTGAACGACCTCAAGGGTGCTATGCTGATCATGGAGTCCGAGAAGACCATCATCGGAAGGCCGCCAGCTCAGCCTTTTAGCTTATATTTTATTATAATTGTATGCATATGTAGGTCATGAGTGTTCTGGGCCTTGCCGCATTTGGCATTTTAAATTATCCTGAATATGTAAGACAATTATTAAGAATTATTAACAATTGCCATTGTAACTTTGCGTCAACAACGAAGCGAGCGCGCCAGGACGCCAGAGCAGAGGCGCGCATGACGCCTCAATGGCGAGCAACCACGTGGTCAACCTTCTGCCATTAATAAATTTTGACCTTGTTTCTCGTCACATTCTTGATTACAACGCAATAATTAATTGCAAATCTGTTCACACCTATCAAACTAATATGTGTTCACACTTAGCACCGGGCTATAAAAACTACCCACTCGAAAATTACTACACAGTTCCTCTCCTCATCACCCACAAAACTGGTTTTCTTTGTCAAGTCATTCCGCAATGACCGATAGGAGGAGTTTAGGTGGACATATAACCAGGCAGCAAAGACCAAGGCCGCGGAAGCACTCGAGAGGTCCCGTCATGAAGCCGCAGCCGCAGCAGAGATGTCCCGGCGCGCCGCAGAGCCCTCGAACAAGCTCTCACGGGCACGCGAGGGCTCTCGCAAGCGCATTCGCGGTGTCGGCCATCGCGACGAGCCTGCGTTCCTGAAGTCCTTCGCTGGCGACGACGACATTCTCACTGGCGACACTATGCAGCAGGAGCTGGTCGATGGCTTGATGAAGCTGCTCAAGATCAGCGATGCCTCGGTTGACAAGGCGACCAGCCTCGTCGAGCAACTCATGGATGACAATGCGAAGCTCCTCAAGTTGGTTGCCGAGAAGGAGGAGGAGGCCGCCGACTGGAAGATGCTGCATGAGCAGAGTAGTGCCTCGGAGATGACGCTGAAAGCGGTCGTCGAGGAACTGATGGGTGGCTTGAGGAAGCTCCGGATCGAGCACTGATACGTCTCCAACGTATCTATAATTTTTGATTGCTCCATGCTATTATATATTATGTTTTGGTTGTTTAATGGACTTTATTATACACTTTCATACTATTTTTGGGACTAACCTATTAACCCAAGGCCTAGTGCAAATTGCTGTTTTTTTTTGCCTATTTCAGTGTTTCGCAGAAAAGGAATATCAAACGGAGTCCAAACGGAATGAAACCTTCGGGAGTGTGACTTTTGGAACAAACGTGATCCAGAGGACTTGGAGTGGACGTAAAGCAATCAACGAGGAGGCCACGAGCCAGGGGGCGCGCCCTCCACCCTCATGGGCCCCTCATGGCTCCACCGACCTACTTCTTCCTCCTATATATACCTACGTACCCCGAAACCATCCAAGAGCACCACGAAAACCTATTTCCACCGCCGCAACCTTCTGTACCCATGAGATCCCATCTTGGGGCCTTTTCCGGCGCTCTGCTGGAGGAGGAATCGATCACGGAGGGCTTCTACATCAACACCATAGCCTCTCCGATGATGTGTGAGTAGTTTACCACAGACCTTCGGGTCCATAGTTATTAGCTAGATGGCTTCTTCTCCCTCTTTGGATCTGAATACAAAGTTCTCCTCGATCTTCTTGGAGTTCTATTTGATGTAACTCCTTTTGCGGTGTGTTTGGCGAGATCCGTTGAATTGTGGGTTTATGATCAAGATCGTCTATGAACAATATTTGAATCTTCTCTGAATTCTTTTATGTATGATTGGTTATCTTCGCAAGCTTCTTCGAATTATTAGTTTGGTTTGGCCTACTAGATTGATCTTTCTTGCAATGGGAGAAGTGCTTATCTTTTGGTTCAATCATGCGGTGCTCGATCCCAGTGACTGTAGGGGAAACGACATGTATTGTATTGTTGCCATCGAGGATAAAAATATGGGGTTTATATCATATTGCTTGAGTTTATCCCTCTACATCATGTCATCTTGCCTAATGCGTTACTCCGTTCTTATGAACTTAATACTCTAGATGCATGTTGGATAGCCGTCGATGTGTGGAGTAATAGTAGTTTCGGTCTACTTGTCACGAATGTGATGCCTATATTCATGATCATTGCCTTATATATCATCATAACTATGCACTATTCTATCAATTGCTCGGCAGCAATTTATTCACCCACCGTAATACATGCTATCTTGAGAGAAGCCACTAGTGAAACCTATGGCCCCTGGGTCTATTTTCCATCATATTAATCTTGCGTCAACTAGCTATTTCTGTCGCCGTTTATTTTGCAATCTTTACTTTTCAATCTATACAACAAAAATACCAAAAATATTTATCTATGAATATTATTTGATTCTTCTCTGAATTCTTATATGCATGATTTGATATCTTTGCAAGTCTCTTCGAATTATCGGTTTAGTTTGGCCTACTAGATTGATCTTTCTTGCAATGGGAGAAGTGCTTAGCTTTGGGTTCAATCTTGCGGTGTCCTTTCCCAATGATAGCAGGGGTAGCAAGGAACGTATTGTATTGTTGCCATCAAGGATAAAAATATGGGGTTTCTATCATGTTGCTTGAGTTTATCCCTCTACATTATGTCATCTTGCCTAATGCATTACTCCGTTCTTATGGACTTAATACTATAGATGCATGCTGGATAGCGGTCGATGTCTGGAGTAATAGTAGTAGATGCAGGCAGGAGTCGGTCTACTTGTCACGGACGTGATGCCTATATACATGATCATGCCTAGATATTCTAATAATAACGCACTTTTCTATCAATTGCTCGACAGTAATTTGTTCACCCACCGTAATACTTATGCTATCTTGAGAGAAGCCACTAGTGAAACTAATGGCCTCCGGGTCTATTTTCCATTATATTAATCTCCTGTCAACTAGCTATTTCTGGCGCCGTTTATTTTGCAATCTTCACTTTTAATCTTTATCATAAAAATACCAAAAATATTATCTTATCATCTCTATCAGATCTTACTTTTTGCAAGTGGCCATGAAGGGATTGACAACCCCTTTATCGCGTTGGTTGCAAGGTTCTTATTTGTTTGTGTAGGTACGAGGGACTTGCGTGTGGCCTCCTACTGGATTGATACCTTGGTTCTCAAAAATTGAGGGAAATACTTACGCTACTTTGTTGCATCACCCTTTCCTCTTCAAGGGAAAAACCAACGCATGCTCAAGAGGTAGCAAGCATGAGCAGGAGGTGGAGGAATCCGTGGCTGCTTTCAAGCAAAGTCGTGAGGAATTGAAGAAGGGGCTGGAGGATTTCGCCGCCCGGCGATCCATCGACGAGTAGAGACAGTAGCGACCCAGATAGTTGTCTGCAATTTGCTTCTTCTCTTGCCCAAGTGTCTTCTGGGCTTTGCCGCATGTGTCATTTTAAATTATCCGGAATATGTAAGACAATTATTATGTGCGCCATTGTAAATGTGTCGTCGTATTATCCGTTGCCATTTTATTTGTGGTCATATTATCCGTTGCCCTATGTGGCAATTTTAATTAGGGCGGAATACTAGTTGAAAACACGAACAAAGCAAATGCTACCATGGGATCACAAGCAAACACCCTCCGTCCATGTGCTTTAATTAACCCATTAATGGAGAAGTTGTGAGCGAGGCGGGTGGCGGCTGGTGCATAGAGGTCAAAGAGCTCGCTTCCTGATGAGCATGGGCGGCCTTGCTGCTCGCACGTGTCCCGTCGAGCCTACGAGGTGGACAGGATGCACACGTCCCGTCGAGCCTGCGCGGTGGACTGCTCGCACGCGTCCCATCGAACCTGCACGGCGGACTTCTCGCGCTCATCCATCTAATCAAATAGTTGCACGCACGCCACCGAGTATGGTTAAATTTCGACACGGTAAATATAATACAACCATTTGCGATATTAACGTGTCAGCTTTTTGTTTCAAAAAGGACTTCGTTGGCTACTAATCTGTGCGCCTCTTCTCAAACTGGACAATTTTTTTACCACAGGATATATGTGCCATGTCATGAAACCATGCCAAGTTTCATGTTTTTTGGGTGACTTGTTTATTTACTGGGATTTAAAAACCGAGATTCTCATTGTTTCAGGATGATGACAAGTTTGTAATTCATTCTCATTCCTTAAACAAGACCTAAACATGCACCCAATGACACATGTACGATTTCCCACCCATTTTGCTTCACTGGAGCATGTGGTTGTAGTTCAAATTTGAATTATGGACTACCTTAAATGCATAGAAGACTTAGTAGTTAGTAATATATATATATATACAATGGCCAAATGAACCCTGAACAGTTTCAAATTTCAGCCCGACACTCCTGTTATTCTATGTTGCCTGTAGAAAACAAAGTTCAAGGCGAGAAGAGGCATTGATTATTGTTTCGCCCACAAGAGGGGCATGTTTCCCTACCGGAACCACGAGGGTTGCGACAGGCTCCGGTTTGTAAAAGGCTTGTAATATAGCTTCGCCCAAATTGGACAATTATATATACCATGTAGTGACACCATGCCAAGTTTCATGATTTCTTGGTGACTTTTGGATTTACAGACATTTAAAAACCGAGATTCGCAATGTTTGTGGCCAGGCCAGGACGGCGAGACGGTTGAATTCGTTCCCATTCGTTCCATGGGACCTAAACATGCACCCCAAGGAAACATGTACTCCCTCCGTCCCAAAATGTAAGACGTTTTTTGACACTAGCATAGTATCAAAAAACGTCCTACATTTCGGGACGGAGGGAGTACATTTTTTCTAGCCATTTTGGTGCACTGGAGCATGTATTTGTAGTTCAGATTTGAATGATGGACATTAAATGCCTAGAAAACTTAATTAATGAATAAAAAAGGTCAAACGAACCCTGAATAATTTCAAAGTTCAGCGTGAATCTCCAGTTGTTCCGTGTCACGTGTAGAAGGAAATACGAGGCTAGAAGAGGGAGTGATTATCGTTTGGCCCACAAGGGGACACGTTTCCCTATCGAAACCATGAGGGTTCTTGAGACAGGCTTCGGTTTGTAAGAGGTTTGTAATAAAGCTTGGCCCAAATTGGCAATGTTTTTACCATGACATATATGTGCCATGACATGACACCTTGCCACCTTTGATGACTTTCTGGTGAGTTTAGGATTTATGGGGACTTAAAAACCGAGATTCGAAATGTTTGAGGAAGAGCCAGGACACAGTACGGTTGTAATCGTTCCAATTCCTGGCATGATACCTAAACAAGCACTCAAGGACACATGTATAATTTTTCTAGAAATTTTGGTGAACTGGAGAATGTATTTGTAGTTCAGATTTGATTTATGGACATTAAATGCCTAGGAAACTCAATTAGTGTATAAAAAGGCCAAACAAACCCTGAATAAGTTTACATTTCAGCACGGATATCCTGTGGTTCCATGTTGCCCGTGGAAGAAAATACAAGGCAAAAAGAGGCAGTGTTTACGTTCTCCCACAAGGGGAACACGTTTCCCTATCAGAACCACGAGGCTTCTTTGAGAGAAGCTCCAGTTTTTGTAAGAGGTTTGTAATAAAGCTTGGCCCAAATTGGACAATGTTTTTACCAAGACATATATGTGCCATGACGTGACACCATGCTACCTTTGATGACTTTCTGGTGAATTTAGGATTTATGGGGACTTAAAAACCAATATTTGAAATGTTTGAGTATGAGCCATGACACCGGTAGGGTTGCAATTCGTTCCCATTCCTGGCATGGGACCTAAACATGCACCCAAGGACACATGTATAATTTTTGTAGCCATTTTGGTGAACTGGAGTATGTATTTGTAGTTCAGGTTTGAATTATGGACATGAAATGCCTAGGAAACTCAATTAGTTTACAAAAAGGCCAAACGAACCCTGAATAACTTTAAATTTCAGCATGGATATCCTGTCGTTCCATGTTGCCCGTAGAAGAAAATACAAGGTGAAAAGAGGCAGCCATTACGTTTCGCCCACAAGGGGGACACGTTTCCCTATCGGAACCACGAGGCTTCTTTGAGAGAAGCTCCGGTTTGTAAGAGGCTTGTAATAAAACTTGCGCCAAAATTGACGAAAAAAATTCCTCGACATATAAGTGCGATGTCGTGACACCATGGCAGGTTTCATGATTTTCAGCTTAGTTTTGGATTTACGGGGATTTAAAAACCGAGGTTCTTCTCACGAAATGTTTTCAAATAGCACACGGTTCACTCACGAAAGCCGATATTCAATGAAAACTTCGTGGAAACCATATTTTAAAGTTTCATAAAAATCTGAAAAAATGTGGGATGTTAAGAAAGTGATGTTTTATTGCGACACAAAATTTCAAGTTGAAAACCATTACGAGATGTGAGCTATGAAAAAGACAAATTCCGCCCTGAATAGTGACATTACTATTCAGCACTATTCAACAATGATTTTGTCTTTTCATAGCTCACATCTTTTAATGTGTTTCAACTTGAAATTTTGTGCCAATAAACATCATCCTCTTAACATCCGCATTTTGATTTTAGAACTTCAAAACATCTTTTCTCGTGGTTTTCACGGTTTCCACGAATGTTGGTTTCGTAAGATATTCCCCACCCCCCTGTGCTGATCTGAGTCTGCATTACGACCGGCGTAAGCGCAAACCCCACGGATCGTACATGTGCACCGTTGGATGCTCCCAGATCGAACGGCAACCCTGAGCCCTTTCGACAACACATGCAGTACATGGGTAAGCACTGTGCGGATGCGTCATGTATCTCACGCTTCCTTCTCTACAAGGTTTTGATTCAAAACAGGCTACCGTTTCTCGCAACTCCTCTCATCGGTTTCCCGCCTCTTCTCCCAGATATGCAGGATGTAGATGTTCGTTTAATTCTTATAGTTCATCTCATCCAAAATCAATTAGTTTTGTAAAAAAACTATTTTAAGATTCATGGAATTGTGCATTGTAAAGGTAAAAACAAAAGGTGACAATTCATTTAGAAAAAAAAAGGTTTGGGAAATTAAGATATGGAAGATTCTAGAGAACAAAGGAGAAGTGCTTGTGTTTTGAGGTTTGTGCATTATGCTTAAGTTCAACCATGGAGTCTTCTAGATTGTACATGTGGCAGGATCTGGTGGAATGTAGATGATATCCAACAACCAGTAGTGCTGGGATTTGCCATCTCTGTACCGTTGGATTGGCTTCATCCAACGAGCAACTTTCATAGTTATTCGCACACTATATATGTGTATAGATGTATAGATAGATATAGATATGTCCCATGCTAGACAAAATAAAGTTTGAGCGCATGCGTGGGACGACCCCCCCCCCCTCCCCGCTGCCGCCTCGAAGTCAGGAAACTAACATCATAGGTATCGAACCAGGCTTGGAGTCGGGTACGGTGTTCGGTTTGTAATGTACTTGGCGTGGCCCATTGAAGTTGTGCATTTGGGATTTAAACACATCATACACCATTGTACCCATACATATTTTCGGGCCGCATGCAGTGTATACGGGGTCTTCTGATCGACCGCGTCTCCCTTGTGCGTTTTTTTGTGACGCACGGATATCTCTGGGCTCCCCGAGTGTATATCTATCATCCCCTTTGACCAATAATGAGGGGTATGTGTTGGCCATGAATGGGTTCCTCCTAGTTCATGTTAGGGCCGGTCACCGTCAAATGTCGGTCAACCAAAGCTCGAGCTCATGCTTTGTCAGGATTCCCTCCCAGATGCTCGGATTGCTGGGTTCGACCAACATCAAACCCTGCATACATATCTCGTCCTTAACGACCTTGCCTTCATGGTTGTTGTCTGTATCAAGAGGTAGGCACCACATCTAAATTGTACATTATTCTATATTGAAAAAACACATCACCCCTTCCCAACGTACATCATTTTGGGCCGCATGCAAGAGGTGCTGGTTTTGTGGTCCCTCTCATGTGATGTTTATGATGGTTCAATCTATTGGCCCAAGCGGTTTATCGACAACAACAACTGTCATTTGACCAAACGAAAGATTCATTGGTCCATCTTATGGTAGGTCATGGCGACATGCATGTATGACCAAAGTATCGATCATTACATGCATCTGCCCCGTTGACACGAAGTGGGATGTGGTGGGCCAAGCATCCTAGCTAGGTACGACATTATGTCATTATATATATCCTAGCTAGGTGGTTGTTAGGGTGCTTTCAGGTTTGCGAGGCAGGTGCCACCAAAGTTATGCATTGTGTATTTAAAGTTATAAACATCCCCAATATTCGTACATATATTTGGCCACTTCCAGGAGGTTCTTGACTTCGGCCCCTCTCATCGATCTTCAATGGCTACCAACCGTGGGCCCAGAGTCAAAGTTGTGCATTGGAATTTTGAACATCACATACCACCCTTTTCACTCATATATATTTGGGCCACATGCTGGTGTGGCTGTCTTTTGACCCTCCCTAACGTTATTTTTTGCTGCAAAGTCTCTGATGATCCTCAACGTACACGGGGTATAATATCTAAACCGTGTGCGATACAAGTGCGATGTGAATCACCACGACCGCGCAAGCGCAAGCAAATTAAGGTGGAGGTACTGGCTCAACCGTGTGCAATGCAAGTGCGCTGAAATCACCATGACCACGCAAGCGCGAGCAAAGGGTGGAGGTACTAGCTCAACCGTGTGCGATGCAAGTGCGCTGAAATCACCACGACCGCGCAAGCGCGAGCAAAGGGTGGAGGTACTGGCTTAACCGTGTGCGATGCAAGTGCACCGTAAAACCACCACCTGTGGACGCTAAAGGCGGGTAAGTTTATTTGGAAATTCGGACGAACCGTGTGCGATAGACCAGCTAGCTAGAAATATAAAAAACAAACTACCCGCCTTGAGCGTTGCAAAAATCGGCGGATCCGCGCCACTTTTCCTTATTATCATACATGCATATTGTTATTGGACCGTGCGCGATCTTGGGCACTCCAGCCCTGCATCAATTAGTACCCGCCGTACTTCAACCGTCACCCACACTCCTCCAGCACTGACCTTTTAGTAAAATTTTAGCTGCCGAGGCATTTGAACCGTCGCCCTCCCTCGTCCACCACCATCTCCACCCACCATTACTAAAATTGTCAGTAGCCGCGGCATATCCTCAAACACCACCCCCTCCACAGTCCCCCACCCGCCCCTCCCCCCTTCGAACCCTAGCTCGCGGCCGCCGCCGGCGCCGCCAACCCTGCCGGTCTGCCCATTCCCCTAGCTTAGATAATAAAGTTCAGGTTATCCAACGATTCCCATACCATCGCCCCACTCCCCTAAGTTTTTAGATGAGGCCTGCGGTGTCCCTCCCCGCCAGATCCACATCCCCTGCTCTAGAATGTCGCAGCCTAAGCTCGACCACATATCCTAGGGAGCCCGACGAACGTTCGGCCAAGAAGAGGTTTATCATGGCCTCTCCAGCGGATGTTGGCGAGGTGGCCGCCGTTCACCCTGACCTATCGTTCCTGGAGCAATAAGTCACCGCGGAAGCCGGCGAAGACGTTGACTACGTTGCCATGCCGAAGGCTTCATGTTAGCGGGCTAGCGTATTACTATATCTCGGGAAAGCTGGATACAACATCAAGCTCGTCCACACCGACGACTTCACGCGGGCCATGTCACAGGTTAAGTGGTCCATCCCCAGCCATCTGGTTCAACCGCCGTCGATCCCTTTGGCGGCCCTGCTGCTAATCTCCTCCTCCAAGCGGTCAAGGATTTGCGAGCTTTATACGCCATCGAGCTCATTTTGTCACTTCTGAAGGACACGATCTACGGGGGCGGCTTGGAATCCTCAGTTGCCAAGTCAGATCTCATCGACCACGACCACAACCACGAGGAGGGCACCCACGAAGGTTCTTCCAAGGTGAAGCAGCCCATCTGTGACATCAGAGAGCGCACCATGGGTCTGTTCTCTTCCAACTGGAAGGATCCCGTCCATGAAATGTGAGGCAACATTCTATCAGCAAATATTACCTTTTCTAGCTTGCCAACCCGTACCCTTTGTTGTAGTAGCATTTGCTGTGTGGTGCTTTAACTCTGCCATGTTTAATTATTTTAGTTATGCAAAAATGTATTGTTCAATAGGTCTATGTGATGTTTAAGTATGAATTGTCCACTTTAGTTCCACGAATGGCTATATTTGGTTGTTTATAGTGAGTAGATGCCTTGTTTATCTGTATTTGGTTGTTAGGTTGGTTTGAGTGAGCATTTTTTTTCCAGTTATCAAGCAGATGCCTTGTTTATCTGTATTTGGTTCTTAGTTTGGTTGCAGTGAGTATTTGTCCAGTTATCAAGCAGATGCCTTGTTTATCTGTATTTGGTTGTTAGGTTGCTTTTTTAGCATTTGTCCGTTATCAGCGATGCCTTGTTTATCTGTATTTTGTTGTTAGGTTGCTTTTTAGCATTTCTCCGAGTTATCAGCGAGATGCCTTGTTTATCTTTATCTGCTTGTTAGGTTGGTTCTGATGAGCATTTGTCCAGTTTTCAAGCATATGCCCTGTTTATCTGTATTTGCTTGTTAGGTTGGTTCAAGTGAGACTGTCCAGTTTCAATGGCTATATTTGGTTGTTATACTGGTCATTTATGCCTTGTTTATTTCAGTCATTCACAATGTGTGGTTCATTATGTGCAAGTCGGGCTGTGCGCTCGACTACATCAATACCAGTTTGAGCGGCTATATTTAGTTCGATTATTCCTGGTGTAGTTAACACATGCCCTTTATTTCAGTTTTACACATTTATCCGATGTGATGTTTAAGCATTACCTATGTTCTATTCATTTTCAACAATACCAGTTTGAATTGCAATATTTGATGGCTATTAAGCTTCTTTGTCGATAACATTGCCTTCCATTTTATATCTGCTTTAACGCATCTTTGAAACCAACAGATTCAAGCTATCATTTGGAGATGATGTTGTTTACCTTTGCTATATTTGTTTCATGTTAAGATTGCTGTACTTATCATGCCTTTCCACTACTTATGCACAATAACGGGAGTGGCCACCATTTTCCGTCGAGGTTAGCTTCATCCCTAAACATACTCCCCGTCATTCCATAATGTAGTGCATATAGATCCAGGCCTGGACACTAGTTAGCTTCTAATATTGACTTGTTGCTTGTAGGTACATATGCCCTTGGCAAGGATCCACACATCGACCCTTTTTGCATATGGGGCAATGAGATATTGATGAACAAGCATCAAGTGAGGAAACTGATAAGGATTATTAGCAAAAAGATATGAATGGTGGCAAGCAAATTATTTGTTTATGCTCTATCCAACACAATAGTGAGCTGTAGGATGGTAACTACAAACTCTGTAGCCTTCTCTTTTTACTACCCATAATGAGTCGTTAGACAACAATGTCTGAATCTTTTTCGTTCCCAGTGGTTCCCGAAGCAGTTCACTCAAGATTACCTCGCAAAGTACATGATTGGTGGACACGCAATGAAGGTTAAAGTATTTCATCCAGACTACAATGAGCATCGAGAAGTCCTAATGAAGACAGTGAAGGATGGACGGGCAGCCATCACAAGGGGTTGGCCTAGAGTCATGCGTGCCTTACGCATGGAGGAGGGCACAATATGGGCATTCCACTTCACCTTCTCTAGTAACCAGAAAGTCTTTCGCCTCTCTCTTTACAGTCTTTAGTACAATTGTGGTTCATCATTCTTTACTTGGTGCTTCTGTAGTTCTTCAGTATATGTACCTGTGCATTGAATTATGGATTCATGGTTGAACCTATATTTGTAATAAACATGGTTGGATATGAAATAAGTGATTGCTTACTTTCAAATTCATAACATGTGATTTATAAATTAGGGATTAATTATGGATTAAATAGGGTTACACTGCACACGGTTTGTGAAAGCGAAACGTCTACGATATACCTGGAGATCAGAAACGTTTCTAGGATCCACTACGTGTGCGATCAATCTCCACTGCACACATGATTTTCTCTTGAAAACTGTTCGCGTTAGGCCACCTTGCGCAAATGTTTATCACATAAAAAGTGTGTGTGATGGGCAGCCTTTGCCACAGAGTTTCTTTCTACTCATCGTGTGTGATGCATTCAGTAATGCAAACAATAAAATTATTAATATCATGTGCAATGGCAACGCTATCACAAACGATTTAACGGGAAAAATTGTGTGTGATGTACCTATGAACGGAAACGTTTTCCTTGGGGCGACTGTGTGGGATGTACATACGAACGGAAACGTTTAGCGGGGATTGACTGTGTGGGATGTACTTACGACCGGAAACAATTTCACCGTATAATTGTATTTTTAGCTCTACTCTACGTATTTCCGTATTTGAGCGCTCGCCGGTCGCACACGGCCTCATTTTGCCGAATGTGTGTGCCAGGAGGGCATATCCCCAACGGTTTCTCGATGCGTGTGGGAAGGACCCCCTATCGCCCACACTCACTTGGCGGCGGTTCCAGATGTCGTCGCGGAAAGGGGTTAAAAACCGTTTGTTTAGGACCGATGCGCACCAGTGGGTGCAACTGTTGGTTCCGTTGCCGCTGCACGGGCCGGAGCAGATGCAAGTGCAAGTGTTGGTGCAGGTGCCGAAGACGTTGCTGGCGCCCGTGCCGGTGCGACTGGTAGTGCCGCTGCTGCTGCCGGAGATGGTGATCCTTGTAGAGCTGGTGCTGGTGTCGGAGCACGTGCCGGTGTCGATGCCCGATCCTCCGGTAGATCAGCTTGATCCGCTGACGCAGTCGGTGCCCAATCCTCAGCTAGATCAGACTGAGGTGCTGCCGCTGTTAGTGCTAGATCAACTACCGGTGATCGATCCGTTGCTGAAGGCGGTACCGATGTGCGAGACAGCGGTGATCGTGTCTGGTCTGCTATGATCAGCTTTCTAACTTGAGTAGGCTCTGTGACCGCGATCCAGTCTTTTTCTTCATTTCTTTTAAACGCGAGAAGGACTAATTGTGGCATGTTTGTTAGACCAAACTGCAGTTCATCATAGGGATTCATCTTGTACTCACACAACAGACTGATCCAATATTTCCCGGTAATATAAGTGATGGACAGTGCCTTCGTTACTGACACGACATAAGAAGTGAAACCTGCAAAAATATCCATTGTAGAGCAAACCAAACAGTTTATTCTATGATGAATGTCACATGGCAAAACCTGCATCGTAGAATTGCAGCAAAAGAAAGAAAACATGACACTAAATCAATAAGATTTAGACAGTAAATCAATAAGATTTACTTGATGTGACATGAGTGAATCCTTACCAGAAAATCACTAAGTTGAAGTACTAAATGGAAGATTGATCGTCCAACTACCCGTGGCATGCAGGCCCCCCGCCTACTCCCACAAGCAGGACAGTCCAAAGGTCGTGACAAATCGTATGGACCAAACATTGGTACCTCTTGAGCATGCGTTGGTTTTCCCTTGAAGCGGAAAGGGTAATGCAGCAAAGTAGCGTAAGTATTTCCCTCAATTTTTGAGAACCAAGGTATCAATCCAGTAGGATACTACACGCAAGTCGCCTAGTACCTGCACAAACAAATAAGAACCTTGCAACCAACGCGATAAAGGGATCGTCAATCCCTTCACGGCCACCTGCAAAAGTGAGATTTGATAAAGATAATAAGATAAATATTTTTGGTATTTTTGTTGTATAGATTGAAAAGTAAAGAGAGCAAAATAAACGACGACAGAAATAGCTAGTTGAGGAAGATTAATATGATGGAAAATAGACCCAGGGGCCATAGGTTTCACTAGCGGCTTCTCTCAAGATAGCATGTATTACGGTGGATGAATAAATTACTGCCGAGCAATTGATAGAATAGTTCATAGTTATGATGATATCTAAGGCAATGATCATGAATATAGGCATCGCATCCTTGACAAGTAGACCGAAACGATTCTGCATCTACTACTATTACTCCACACATCGACCGCTATCCAACATGCATCTAGAGTATTAAGTTCATAAGAACGGAGTAACGCATTAGGCAAGATGACATGATGTAGAGGGATAAAATCAAGCAATATGATATAAACCCCATCTTTTTATCCTTGATGGCAACAATACAATCGTGCCTTGCTGCCCTAACATCCTTTGGGAAAGGACACGCAAGATTGAACCCAAAGCTAAGCACTTCTCCCATTGCAAGAAAGATCAATCTAGTAGGCCAAACTAAACCGATAATTCGAAGAGACTTGCAAAGATATCAAATCATGCATATAAGAATTCAGAGAAGAATCAAATAATATTCATAGATAATCAAGTTCATAAACCCACAATTCATCAAATCTCGGCAAACACACCACAAAAAGAGTTACATCGAATAGATCTCCAAGAGAATCGAGGACAACTTTGTATTGAGATCCAAAGAGAGAGAAGAAGCCATCTAGCTAATAACTATGGACCCGAAGGTCTGTGGTAAACTACTCACGCATCATCGAAGAGGCCATGGTGTTGATGTAGAAGCTCTCCATGATCAATTCATGTTACGTCTCCGTCATATCTATTATTTTTTATTGTTCCATGCCAATATTCTACAACCTTTACATACTTTTGCCAACTTTTTATACTATTTTTGGGACTAACATATTGATCCGTGCCAGTGCAGTTCTGTTTGTTGCATGTTTTTATTTCGCAGAAAATCCATATCAAACGAGTCCAAGCGGGATAAAAGCGACGGAGATTTTTTTGGAATGTATGTGATTTTTGGAAAGAAGAATCAGCGATCACGATGCCCGAGGGGGCCACGAGGCAGGGGCGCGCCGAGGAGGGGTAGCGCCACAGGCCCTCGTGGCCACCCGTAAGGTGGTTGGTGCCCTTATTTCGCCGCAAGAAAGCTAATATCCGGATAAAAATCGTGTCCAAATTTTAGCCCAATCGGAGTTACGGATCTCCGGGAATATAAGAAACGGTGAAAGGGCAGAATCAGGGAGCGCAGAAACAAAGAGAGACAGAGAGGCAAATCCAATCTCGGAGGTGCTCTCGCCCCTCCCATGCCATGGAAGCCAAGGACCAGATGGGAATCCCTTCTCCCATCTAGGGAGAAGGTCAAGGAAGAATAAGAAGAAGGGGGGCTCTCTCCCCCTCTCTCCCGGTGGCGCTGGAACGCTGCCGGGGCCATTATCGTCACCGCAATCTACACCAACACCTCCGTCATCTTCACCAACATCTTCATCACCTTCCCCCATCTATCTACAGCGGCCTACTCTCCCTCAACCCATTGTACCCTCTACTTGAACATGGTGCTTTATGCTTCATATTATTATCCAATGATGTGTTGCCATCCTATGATGTCTGAGAAGATTTTCGTTCTCCTATCGGTAATTGGTGAATTGCTATGATTGGTTTAATTTGCTTGTGGTTATGTTGCTATCCTTTGGTGCCCATCATGTGAGCGCGCGCATGGATCACACCATAGGGTTAGTTGTATGTTGATAAGACTATGTATTGGAGGGCAAGAGTGACAGAAGCTTCGACCTAGCATAGAAATTGATGCATACGAGATTGAAGGGGGACCAATATATCTTAATGCTATGGTTGGGTTTTACCTTAATGAACGTTAGTAGTTGCGGATGCTTGCTAATAGTTCCAATCATAAGTGCATAGAATTCCAAGTCAGGGATGACATGCTAGCAGTGGCCTCTCCCACATAAAACTTGCTATCGGTCTAGTAAAGTAGTCAATTGCTTAGGGACAATTTCGCAACTCCTACCACCAATTTTCCACACTTGCTATACTAACTTTATTGCTTCTTTATCTAAACAGCCCCTAGTTTTTATTTACGCGCTCTTTTATTATCTTGCAAACCCATCCAACAACACCTATAAAGTACTTCTAGTCTCATACTTGTTCTAGGTAAAGCGAACGTTAAGCGTGCGTAGAGTTGTATCGATGGTCGATAGAACTTGAGGGAATATTTTTTCTACCTTTAGCTCCTCGTTGGGTCCAACACTCTTACTTATCGAAAGAGGCTACAATTGATCCCCTATACTTGTGGGTTATCAATTCCCCCTCCGACAGAGCGCCGGAAAAGGCCGCAAGATGGGATCTCACGGGTACATAAGGTTGCGACGGTGGAAAAGGTGTTTCGTGGCTCTCCCCGAAGGTTTCAGGGTATAAGAGTATATATAGGCGAAAGAAGTAGGTCGATGGAGCTGCGAGGGGCCCACGAGGATGAGGGGCGCGCCCACCCCCTAGGGCGCGCCCTCGTGGCTTTCTTGACCTCCACTCCAAGTCTCCTGGATAACGTTTGTTCCAAAAACGATCCTCGCAAAGGTTTCATTCCGTTTGGATTCCGTTTGATATTCCTTTTCTACGAAATACTGAAATAGGCAAAAAGACAGTAATTTGCACTGGGCCTTCGGTTAATAGGTTAGTCCCAAAAATAATTTAAAAAGGTATATTAAAGCCCATTAAACATCCAAAACAGATAATATAATAGCATGGAACAATAAAAAATTATAGATACATTGGAGACGTATCAACCATCCATGGGACTGGAAATCCTGGTGGGTGCGATAAACCCTGCAATGCATACAGATATTGGAGTGTAACCATAATTGATAAACCGTCCTCACAAAAAAGATGATCTGGATACTTCAAAATATACAGACTGAATTGAGTGGATAGACATTAACATAGACTATTCTCAGGACTCACCACACACCAAAAGCGGCAGTACTAAACAATACAGGGTTCACAAACACAAATCAAGTACTAAACAATAGTACTTACTACAGACAAGCAAAGTTGCAATAATTAAACTCTGCAGACTATATCTTGCCATTGACCTACGAGATGAACCCTGCATAACTGACTAGGCCGTGGACTTCGTGAGAGATGTCTACCAGCACCATCACCATCTCGTCAACCTTGGAGTACCTAAGAGAGTGGTCTTTCCACTCATAAACATGACGGTGAAGACAGGCCGCATCAGATTTGTCGGTTAGCTTTACAAGAACCATACCCTTCGTAATCGAAGGCACAACCAGGAAATTGTTGTGGTCAAGTACACCCTCGAGAACACGCCTGACAACAATGCTACAGGAAAACACTAGTTCGGGACATGTGGCGACAAGGACACATCAGCTGGATAGTTTAGCAGTAGAACTCATCCTCAGGTCTTCCAGTTCACACGGCATGACTTTAGAACTTCAGCTCCACCGCGGACCTGGTTCTAATTCAAACAGAAACCATATATTTTATTACTACCTCCGTTCAGTAATATAAGATGATTTTTGATATTTTACTCCATATATGACTACATATACACACATAAATGAGTGAACAAAGACACTAGAACATGTCTTCAAAGGCATGAGAGCAGAGGGATTACTTGTAATATCCATAATACAAGTTACTGAGGCAAATATACCCTCTTCAAAGGTAGACATGTCTTCAAAGGCATGAGAGCAGAGGGATTACTTGTAATATCCATAATACAAGTTACTGAGGCAAATATACCCTCTTCAAAGGTAGCATTGATGTTCATAAAGTAGTTGAAAGTAATCTATAAGAAATCAGTGTCAATCTCTCGCATGTTTTGGTCAAAAGAGGAATTTAGAACCGTCATTTGGCACACAAAAATCACATGCAAGATCACCCAGAAAGTTGTACTACTAGTAGTAGTACTGCATGTTAGATGAAAAAACACGATCAAGATCGAGAAAAGATCGTCAAGAAGAGATATTACGGACTTGCTTAATGAGGGATCCCGAGAGGGGGCTTGGGACAGGCGATGGCTTTGAGCTTGTCTGCGGTAGTCTCGGCGGGGTGCTTGTGCTTCTTCGTACCATGAGCCTTGACGGTTTTGGCTAGAGCCATAGACATCACTTCGGCCGGTGCTCTAGCGTCCATTAAGAAAATGTCAAATAGAAATAAAAGAAAAGAAACCATAATAAAAAACCCAAAAGAAGAACAGAGAGGGGGTTATAGGATCAGTCTCGGGTTTGCAAGACCGGGCCTTGGCCAGAAGAACACCATTGATGCGCTCACCTTTCCTTCTTTGGGAGAGAAGAACAATGGCAGAAGCAGGTCGGGGTTTTCTTGAAGAAATGAGGAACAAGATGAGGAAGAAGCGAGTGTGGGTTTTCTTCAAGAGAGGAAGCTGAGAGAGAAGAGTGAAAAGATGGTTGCTTCGTCCGTCCAACTTACTGCTGGAAAGGAGGGGGTTTTGTGATTTGATGGCTCATTGGGCATTACTGCGGTGCTTCGATCGGGGTAGTCTACTGTGTAGTTGGGCACTCTACTACGGAGTAATTTAGTGCATGGTTGGTGGACCGCTATGCTGGCTGTCCCACACGTCGGCGAAAGTGAGTAGCAAGGTTCTCGACGACCGTCGAGGAGGATCCGCACGGTAGAGCGTGTCCACTGTTTTTCTGAAGAAAAAAATGATTACAGCAAGCGTTTCCACTCTTACGACGGAGGAGTGCGAAACACGGTGGCCACTTGAACATACACAGTGCCCCTACTACTAGGCATGTGCAGTGGTTCATACGTCAGTACTACATAATCTTGTTGCTAGCGTAGTAAGATATGCCGACATCAAATGATGTTGTGTGTATGTCAACTGCATGAACAGTAATGTAACATAGTACCGCTTTTTGGATTGTCCGGTCGAGAATGAACGGTGAGATCAATGTTAATAGAACTAGGTCTACAGCGCACAGAGAGTACTGTGCTACAGTACTCCACGAAACATGAACCATATGAAGCACAATCGGTGTTAGGCAGGGTGTATGAACGGTGCATGGGATGGGAGCAAAAGTTCCCTTCTCGACCCACTTTTGGGTGTTTGGCAGAGTGCATGAAGGGTGCATGAGTCCACACTAGTAGGTTAACACAAATACACGAAGAGGGAACAACTATATTGAGATGAGAATGCAACCAAACATACCCACACACTTTGTGCTACAGTGACCGATCTGCACCATCTGAGTTTGATCCAACGGTCATGTTGCGCCGAGACATGGACATGCCCATGCAGAGGACACCTAAATACCACCGAAGTCTCTCTGCTTCTCGAGGCGCACGACGTTAGTGATGCAGGGTGCAACCGCCCGCAGAGCCCGCTCCCGGTCAACGGGAGCCAGCTCGTCAAAGACGGCGTCCAATGGCACGAATGGATTCCGGTGACAGAGCCCTACGAGGATTGGCCCGGCAACGGCAACGGCAGCCCGCAACCCCTCCTTGTCCAGCTCCGCCCCCACCATCACGCGGAGACGGCTCAGCTCCTCGGAGATATAGGTGAAGAAGGAGACCAGGTCAGGAAGCCGCAGCTCGTTGAAGTCGATGGGGTGGTCAAACGTGTCTTGCCCGACGGCCGGCATGGTTGCGGTGGCACGACGGTAGGCATCACGCAGCCGCAACACGTGCATGGCAACTTGGTCCACCAAGTGGCTGAGGCGATCCTGGACCTCGCCACGATCGGCCCGCTCGCGCTCTAGCCGGCTCCCCTGACGGCCTATCGTATCTCTTGCTTTCTGCAGCAACGCCGCCGACGCCTCGAGCATCTTTGTGGTGGACGCCCGCCGCTTTTTAAGCTCCATGAACTCCCTCACATAATGGAAGAGCATGGCACTCCTCTCCTCCTTGAGCTCACGGAGCTCCACGTCATTGGCCCTGACCTCCACATCCTTGGCCTGGAGCTCCACATCCTTGGTCTGGAGCTCCTGTGTCAGGCGCCTCACCTCAGACTCCGTGATCTGCTGCGCCGCCATGGAACCAGGTAGAAGCAATGGGGAGAGGAAGCAAAGGGGCGAAACGGCTGAAAGGCAATGCAATCTATGGGAAGGCGGAGGGAGCCAGCCGAGGAGCGGGGTGAATCTTTTGGTTTTCACCATGGGAAAACACCAGTCAACGACTTTTCACATCAGTGAGCAGTGGGTTTTATAGGCGTAGTCACCGTGACTAATTGCTGCCGCACCTGCTCCCGTCAATCAAAAAATTAAAAATGTTGTCGCGCCTGCTCTCGTCAATCAAAAAATTAAAAATCCTGCCGCGCTCGCCGCACTCAAAGACTAGAGCAACGCCGCGGTGGATATTTAAATTTACCTGCCGGCAAGGAGATAAAAAAAGAGGTGAAAAAACAAATGTGGCGGTGGCCTAGCAAATCGGTCGCACTAGCCCAACTAGCTAGCCACCATGCTTCACTGATGTACTCAGCGAGGAAGGTGGTTGAGGGAGTCCTGGATTAGGGGGTGTCCGGATAGCCGGACTATCATCATCAGCCGAACTATCATCTGCCGGACTATCATCATCGACCGGACTCCAAGACTATGAAGATACAAGATTGAAGACTTCTCCCCGTGTCCGGATGGGACTTTCCTTGGCGTGGAAGGCAAGCTTGGCGATACGGATATGTAGATCTCCTACCAATGTAACCGACTCTATGTAACCCTAGCCCTCTCCGGTGTCTATATAAACCGGATGGCTTTAGTCCGTAGGACAACATCATCAACAACCCTTACAATCATACCATAGGCTAGCTTCTAGGGTTTAGCCTCCTTGATCTCGTGGTAGATCCACTCTTGTAAACATCCACAATATCAATATCAATCGAGCAGGACGTAGGGTTTTACCTCCATCAAGAGGGCCGAACACAGGTAAAACATCGTGTCCCTCGTCTCCTGTTACCATCCGCCTAGGCGCTTGATTCGGGACCCCTACCGAGATCCGCCGGTTTTGACACCGACATTGGTGCTTTCATTGAGAGTTCCTACGTGTGCGTCACCGATAGGCTTGATGGCCTCTTCAATCAACAACGACGCCGTCTGGGTGAGACTTTTCTCCCGGACAGATCTTCGTATTCGGCGGCCGCGCTGCGGGCCAACTCCCTTGGCCATCTGGAGCAGATCGAAGCTTCGCCCTGGCCGTCGAGTCAGATTTGGAAGCCTAAACTTCACGGTCGATATCCGCGGGACTTGATCTTGATGGATCTGAGCCCACGATCGGCGTGCAGCGCTGTCACGATGGGCATGACCTAACTCTGCCGCCGAACAGCACCTTGGAGGTCGCTGCGAATCGCTCCGACCCATAGTCCGGAGCCGATCGCTCGGATCGAGGGCGGATGGCTGGACACCGCCTCGGAGCTGCAACTTCTATGGCGATGGGCCGAACACTTACCTTGTCCCGCATAAAGCTCATGACTCCGAGGTGCGGACTCTGCGGACTCGAACCTCCTGCGCCCCGCCAATCGAATCAATTGGGTGCCGATCATGGAATTCACCGCTGCGGACATCTTTCAGCACTCGCCCTTGGCAATATCATAAATTCATGAAGCATCTCTCACTATCCGAGAGCCCTGGCGAACTACGGCCGGGATGGTTGGGACGCGACGACGAAGAAATTCAGAGCCCACCCACCACCCACCGTAGCCACCGTCGGCGATTTAACCGCGTGCTCGACTACGACTCCGAAGACATCGGCGGTATGGGCGGCGATGCCGGAGACTACCAAGAACCAGCGCCTACAGAGACCTTGGAAGACCACCTTGTCATCGACATATACATGGTGGACACCCCAAAACATGGGGACGACGAAGAAGCAGCGGAGGCCGATTCCTTAAAGAAACAGCCCAAGCGCCGGCGTCGTGGCGCCGCTCTAAATCCCGCCACGGCAAGAATGGAGATTCCGCACAGGAGATAATAACACCCGAAAGTGCCGAAGACAACTCCCTCCAAAGACGATCCAGCACGGAGGAGGCGAAGCAAGCCCCACGAGAGGGTGGCGGGCGAAGAGGTCGAGGATGACAATTACTTACCTCCCTCCGGAGGCGAGGCAAGCCTCGGCGACGCAATTCGTCGTGCACGAGGATCCCGTCGAACAAGAGCGTTTTAGACGAGGCTAATAGCCACGGCAAACAGCCTAAAGAAAAAGCAGCAACAGCTTCAAGCTGATCAAGACCTCTTGGCCGACAGATGGACCGAGGTCCTCACGGTCAAGAGTATGAACTCGAACGCCCCTCAAAAGTTACCCAAAATGCAAGTTGCTCCCCGATTAGAGGAGGAAGCGTACAAACCTGCATCACCAGCGCTGTCTGGCAGACCGACCACCTCGTGGCGCGGCGAGAGGCGTGCAAGCCCTCCACCAAAACCGTACCCCGGCATCGCTCAAAAAGCATGAAGCCACGGGGGAACGCGACGGACTTGCGAGATATATTGGAGGACAAGGCAAGACAATCCAGATCTATCTATGGATCACGTGGGCGCCCCAAGACCCACAACGAATACCGTCGCGCCGGATACAACTACTCCGGCCGGGCCGAACACAGCAGACAATGCTCTCTCGAGCTACGTCGCGATATTGCTCAATACAGAGGCGCCGCACACCCACTATGCTTCACTGACGAAGTAATGGATCATCAAATCCCTGAAGGGTTCAAACCCGTTAATATCGAATCCTACGATGGCACAACAGACCCCGCGGTTTGGATTGAGGATTATCTCCTCCATATACATATGGCCTGCGGCGACGATCTTCACGCCATCAAATATCTCCCGCTCAAGCTCAAAGGACCAGCCCGGCATTGGCTTAACAGCCTGCCCGCAGAGTCAATTGGATGCTGGGAGGACCTGGAAGCCGCATTCCTCGACAACTTCCAGGGCACGTATGTGCAACCACCGGATGCAGATGACCTAAGCCACATAATCCAGCAGCCAGACGAATCGCCCAGGCAATTCTGGACACGGTTCTTAACAAAGAAAAATCAAATCGTCGACTGTCCGGATGCAGAGGCCCTCGCTGCCTTCAAACATAACATCCGTGACGAGTGGCTGGCCCGTCACCTAGGACATGGGAAGCCGAAATCCATGGCAGCCCTCACATCACTCATGACCCGCTTCTGTGCGGGAGAGGATAGCTGGCTAGCTCACAGTAACAACCTCAGCAAAAACGCTGGCAGTCCGGATACCAAGGACTGCAATGGCAGGTTGCGTCGAAACAAAAACAAACGTCGCATTAACGGCGACAGCAATGAGGATACGGCAGTCAACGCCGGATTCCGAGGCTCCAAGCCCGGTCAACGGAAGAAGCCATTTAAACCACTCCGGGTCCGTCCAATTTGGACTGAATACTCGACCGCTCCTGTCAAATACATGGAACCCCCGAAAAGCCAGCTAACCACAACAACAGAGATTGTTGGGTATTCAAGCAGGTAGGCAAATTAATCGCCGAAAACAGTGACAAGGGGCTACACAGGATGACGAGGAAGAGACCTGGCCGCCGAACAACAGAGGACAAAAGGGATTCCCCCCTCAAGTTCGGACGGTAAACATGATATACGCAACGCATATTCCCAAGAGGGAGCGAAGCGTGCACTAAGGGGCGATATCGCGATGGAGCGATCGCCCCAAAATTCAACCCATGGTCCTCTTGCCCGATCACTTTCGATCGAAGAGACCATCCGACCATATCCGCCATGGCGGATTTGCGCATTGGTTTTAGACCCAATCGTCGATGGATTTCACCTCACGAGAGTCCCGATGGGCGGCGGCGATAACTGAACCTGCTTTATCGAGGATACAAAGGCGCAAGATGGGCATAGACCCTTCAAGGATTAAACCTACAAAGACAACCTTCAAAGGCGTCATACCAGGTGTCGAGGCCAATTGTACAGGCTCAGTTACACTGGAAGTGGTCTTCGGATCCCCGGATAATTTCCGAAGCGAGGAGTTAATCTTCGACATAGTCCCGTTCCGCAGCGGCTATCACGCTCTGCTCGGACGAACCGCGTTTACAAAATTCAACGCGGTGCCGCATTATGCATACCTCAAGCTCAAGATGCCAGGCCCTCGTGGAGTCATCACGGTCAATGGAAACACGGAGCGCTCCCTCCGAACGGAGGAACATACAGCGGCTCTCGCGGCGAAATACGAGCAGCCTTTTAAGGCAATTCTCGAGTCCGCCGTTAAGCGACCGGACACGACCAAACGCACCGAGCAACATCAACCAAGACCACAGCGCCCCGAGCACGCATAGCAATGCGGCCTCAACCCCACCCTCGCAAAATTGTAAGACAAACTCTCCGCGTACATAATTACGCCTTGGAGATACCATGGGCATAGGGGAAAGGCACAACCACAACAGACCAGTGCGGTTCGACCACACCGGGGCTCCCAAGTGTGTCGCTCTTTTTCTTTTATTTTTCTCTTTTTATACAGAACTCGTCCGTGGCGAACCTGCCAACTCATGATGCAACAGCCGGGGAAGGACAAAGGCCGCGACGAACACTCGGTGGTCTCCATCACGAGCATTAAATTTGTTAAATGCAACATTCCGCTGCCTACCCCTCGAGGGAGACGCCTTTAATTCGTCCAATCCCTTGCTTTCAGACTATTTGTATCATTCCGCACTCATAGCATATCTTCTCGAATAATATGCAGCACTTTTTGCCCATAATTGCATTACCTATATATATATATATATGTTCATTTACGACATGTTGCACCAGACATTTTGGTACGGCCAAATACACCAGAGGGCTTATGTTCTCCGCATTATGGTGTGATAAAGTCCGAACACTTTCACAAGTGCGGCACCCGAACTTATAGCATTATATGAATCGGCTCTGAATCATGTCTTGGGTCAATAGTTGGGTTTGCCCGGCCCCATGTTTGGCACCTTATGTTCCGTTCTATTAGCTAAGGTAGCTTTGGGAGAACCATCTGCGATTGCACCCGGTTGAGCCGGGTTAACGCCTCGATGGAGAAAGCTAAAACTGATTGTCATGATAAGGCGAGAGACTGGTCGCTGTTTGAGAGGTCCTTCGGGTCCTTAAAGACCTCGCCGCTTGACGAAGTTCGGACAATGTCCGATGAAGGCGTGGATAGCGCCCCAATTCGATCCTCCGAATACTAGGGGCTTCACGAAATTTAAAATTATAGAATTCTATGGCTAAGTGAGAGTGTTCAAGCACTATAAGTCCGGTTGCCTTGTTCGTTGTGTTGAGCGCCTCCTCGATGGACCCAAAATGGGAACTAGAGCGCTCAAGTTTATCCCGAACACCCGGCGCTTCGTGGCATGGGGCTGAAGCCGACGACTTGCCAACTCTCAGATTTAATAAGCGGCCGCATGAAGGTAATATTTTAAATTAACAAGCGTTGCTTAGCGATATGAACAAAGTTTTCAGCGCATGAGGATAACACATTGCGAATTTACTCAAAATTACATCCACAGGGCACTCATCCGCAATCTTGCGGGCACCCTTCAGACAGCCTTATGGTAGATTTCGGCGACGATGTTCCTTGCCCGCTGGTGGCGCGTCGCTGATTAGCTTCTCCGCATCCAGCTTGCCCCAATGCACCTTTTGCGGGCAAGGGCCCGACGAGCACCTTCAATACAAAGCGGAGCGCTTGATAACCTCCACCACAGGCACGCATCCACCAGCCGTCGTGACGAGGCCGAAGTAGCTCCTGGCATGGCCTCTCCAGCCACACCGGACTATGAGGCCCTTCATGGCCTGCTCGGCCACCTTAGAAGCTCGACCAGCTGCTTCACTGGTCGCTAGGGGCACCGGATGGCCGGCCTCAAAGATCTCGAGACCGAAGACCTTCTCCGTTGAGCTCCCTCCTCGGCTCGATAGAATCGGCTGGCATCGACACGCTTGAGGCAGATCTGCAACGCCTCGAGAGCTCCGAATTCGGGTAAGTAACACGTAATTTACATTCACATGCTTGCTTTGCATGAAAAATGCCTTACCGCCGCTATCTTCCTCATCAACTCAATCTCTGAAGGGACTTATGGGCCTCGGCCTTGGCGGTTTTAGCACTTTCGAGAGCCGAGGCAAGCTCGGACTCTCGAGTCTTTGAGTCACGCCCAAACTCTCATGCTTCTCCATGAGAGCCGGAGCTCTTGCTGAACCACCGCCACCCGCGCCTCTGCTTTTCTCGCTCTGCCTGTTCCGTGGCGCATTATGTTCGCCACGGACACGGCCTCCTTCGTGGTCGCCACCTCGTTCGTGGCCCCGCAGCACCCATGTTATCCTTGTTATTTTTGTTGCAACCTAAATCCTTTTCTCAGAAGGTACAAGTTCAAAGTGGTGTTACTCACCTTCTTTGTCCTGGAGCTGCTTCCTGGCGCGGCCGAGCTCTTGCTCGGACCGCTCGAGCTCCTGCTTCACAGCACCGACCTCCGCAGTAAGTGCGGCAGAGGTCAGCAGCGCAGCCTGCAACCCATATTGACATAATTTTTAGCAACCCTGTGTATATCTTCTTTTTTCAGATCCTCGGTCCGCTTTTCTTTCCGAACACCGAACCGAGCATCGAGGCTACTGTCTATGCGGTATTACATTGCATATTTTAACTTCTTACCTCAAAGCCCGATAGAAGGCTCTGCGCAGCTTCGGTCAGCCCGCTCTTGGCGAGCTGCACCTTTCGGATCACCGCACTCATAATAGTGCGGTGTTCTTCCTCGATGGAAGCGCTCTGCAGCGCCCAACAATTGCTCGGCGCCCGGTTGGGACGGAAGCAACCGGCGCCACGGTCTTGCCCTTCGTTCGAAGGGCGCCGATCAACTCCGGAACCACTGCGGGTTTCGATGTGGAGTCCGCGCAAAGTCCGGAGGACGCCTTGTGGCGCCTCCGAGCCTCCCCGATGGATCCCTTCTGGGATCCCACTCGGCGTCCTCGGTGTCGCGAGGGGTGGAGGCGGTCGGGATGGAGTCTACATCCGACGAAGCCAACGACCCGCTCAATGAAGCGGGGAGATCATCACTGGCCGGACTACAGGCAGCATGCGGCATCAGAATGACACTATGTGACGCAGAAAAAGAAATTATAAATCATTCAGGAATCCGGATACTTACGATCTCGCCGGAGGCCTGGTCCTTGAAGGCCATTCTTCCTCGCCAACGTTGACGTTGGCGGAGCTGTTCGGGGGAATAGTCCTTCCCCTCTTGGACCCTTCGGCCTCCCCTCTTGGGGAAGCCTTCCTCTTCCTCTCTCCCTCCTCTGGGGGAGAGTCCTCTTTCTCCTCCTCGTTTTCGGGGGAGGAGTCCGCCCCGGAGTCGTCGGACACCTGAAAACGGGAACTCTTTCAAGCACCCGTGGCCTCCTTATTGGCCTTCTTCTCCGGCACCACGTGCGGTGCCGGAACCAGCAACCCCGCTAGACGGGCGTCTATTGGATTTTCTGGCATAGGAGCCGGACAGATAATCTGTTCCGCCTTCCTCGTCCAGTCCTGTCAAAGGAAAAGGGTAAATTAAAACCCGCATAGAGTCAAACTATGAAAAGCAAGTGTCCCGTAAAGGGTAGAATCACTTACCTCGTTGGCTTGGCGCGCGGCGAAATCCGCGATCTTCCGTCGCGGATGCGGAAACCAGCGCCTTTGAACAGCACCCTCCAGCGCCTTCGTGACGTCGTGTCAAGAGCTTGCTCGGCGCTGGTGCTGTTCCGGATCGAACTCCACAGATTGAATGCCCACTCTTGGCATAGGAGAATCCGGAGACGAGCATGACTTGGACCACGTTAACCAGCCTGAGCTTCTTCACCAGCTTCGGATACGGGCTTGAGTCCCGTCATCTCCTCCGAACTACCCCACAGCAAGCCCTTCTCTTTCCGGAGGTGAGCTGCGTGGGGATACCAGATCTAAACTCGGGGCCGCCGCCCATGTAGGGTCACGCGCTCGGTGATATAGAACCACCCGATTGCCACCCCTTGACGGATTTCACGAAGGCCCTTGAATTAAAGGACGTTGGGCATCTTGCCCAACATGGCGCCCCGCACTCCGCTTGAGTGCCCTTCACTACCTTCGCTTGACATTGAAGGTCTTGAGCCACAAGCCAAAGTGGGGCTGGATGCGAGGAAGGCCTCGCACACGACGATAAACGCCGAGATGTTGAGGATGAAGTTGGCGCCGGATCATGGAAATCCAGGCCGTAGTAGAACATGAGCCCCGGACAAAGGGGTGAAGTGGAAAGCCCATTCAGCGGAGGAAGTGGGGAAGGAAAACGACCCTCTCATGGGGCCTGGGGTAGGGATGAGCTGCCCTCGTCGGGCAGCCGGTGCGCGCAATGTCGCCGAAAGGTATCCGCACCGCGCGCATTTGACGATGTGCTCCTCCTTAACGGTGGAGGCCAACCATTTATCTCCGCCGGACATGGTCGGAGAAGGTTGAGACGAGATCTTGCGAACTTGGGCGCCGAGCTCGAGTCTTGCGGAGATGGATAAGCAAAGGAGGAAGAAGGCGAGGTGAGAAGGTAAATCCTTATCCCTTATATGGGCGGGCGAAGTCTTACGCGCCCCCACCGCCCGGTAAAACTCGCTTATCTCCCAAGCGCCACCATCAATGGCGCGGTTGGGTTACCCACGTCCGTATTGATGAGAATCCGGATTAAGGGAAACACGATCTCTGCTTCGACAAGACGTGCCAAGGAAACCGCTTCGCTAAATGGGCTGAGGTGGTAAAGTAAAAAATGATTTAAATAATGGCTTGGTAGAGGCGTGATGTCACACCGCAGAAAACGTCAGCAGATCGAACTTGTGTATATATTATTATCTCTCTACGGTGGAATGTGGAATTTATTTTGCGAGCGGACACTATCCCGGTGTTCACAATCTTCTATCATTCGGAGGAGGAACCCGCCTTGCAATGCCAAGTAGTATACGCCACGGACTTATCGTCATTGAAGCCTGGTTCGTGGGCTACTTGAGGAGTCTGGATTGGGGGTGTCCGGATAGCGGACTATCATCATCACCGAACTATCATCCGCCGGACTATCATCATCGACCGGACTCCAAGACTATGAAGATACAAGATTGAAGACTTCTCCCCGTGTCCGGATGGGACTTTCCTTGGCGTGGAAGGCAAGCTTGGCGATACGGATATGTAGATCTCCTACCAATGTAACCAACTCTATGTAACCCTAGCCCTCTCCGGTGTCTATATAAACCGGATGGCTTTAGTCCGTAGGACAACATCATCAACAACCCTTACAATCATACCATAGGCTAGCTTCTAGGGTTTAGCCTCCTTGATCTCGTGGTAGATCCACTCTTGTAAACATCCGCAATATCAATATCAATCGAGCAGGACGTAGGGTTTTACCTCCATCAAGATGGCCCGAACCTAGGTAAAACATCGTGTCCCTCGTCTCCTGTTACCATCCGCCTAGACGCACAGTTCGGGACCCCCTACCCGAGATCCGCCGGTTTTGACACCGACAGTGGTCTTTCATGATTTGACGACTCATTTAGTTGCTTCGGCGCTACGACCGAGGAGGACCCAGAAAACGCGCGGTAGGGCGTCCCACGTCTCGGCAAGGAAGAATATATGCGTGCACCACCCGGGAGGACCCCGAAACCGCGTGGTACGGTGTGCCACGTCTCGGCACGGAGGAAAAATGCGCGTGTAAAATTATACTGTATCAGACGTACTACCTATGGTTCGAATTTGGGATCCAGCCAGTCGGTCGAAAACACCCCACTAGCCACACAGCTTCATCATGCTAACGTGGCACAGAGGATAGGTGTGGTTAGCTCCATCTCGACCAGCCACAATGTCTCTTGTTCTAGGCGATTCTTCTATTTTCCAAGCTTTTTTTAGTTATAATAACACGACGGCAAGCTACTGTCGCTCTATGCGTGTGCCCGTGCGTCTAAAGGTTAGACGATGGAGAGGAGAGAGAGATCGGAGACTTGGGACCCACTAGTAAGTGAGTCAATGGTCATGCACGTGTTGACGCACTACTACAGGATGGTCCAAACATGACACTACGATCAGAGACCCTTCAACGAAACTGTGTGTGATGCCATAATCGCACACGGTGGTGTAAAAAACCGTCAAAAAAGGTGCAAAACGTTTGCGATGATAGATGCATCAAACACGGTTCAAAATTTAGTTGCGTGTGCGATGCAGGGCATACGGTTCAACTCAATTAACTGTTTGGGAAGAGGAGGCACAAAAGAAACGGGCAGCCAGATGAAGGCGTGTGCAATATACAACATAAGGTTCACTGGGATGAACTCTGTGTGATTAGGCAACAAAATGGAAACGGTTCAACTGAACAAGATGTGTGTGATACGCGGCAAACAGGCCCGTAATTTGAGATGTGTGCAAAGACCAATAATAACACAGACGATTGTTGCTAATAAGTCGTGTGAATTGCTCTATCGACAGTAGAATAACATGTATACATATATATAACTGAAATAAACATCCAATTACATAACGGACTATACAGATCATTCGCACACACCTCAATAAACAATTGCATGCATTCTAAAGTAGGAGAAATGATCGTCTAGTCATCTACTTCTTGTGACGCTCCCGCCACTACTATGTGGCTCGATCCCTCGTTTTTGTCAGGAAGAAGACAATTCCTCATGTCAACGATCCGCATGTACATCTCGTAGCTTGTGTATGCGTCCATGGCCGCGTACTTGACATGTTGTTCATCCAGTCTCTTATGCCACACATTGTGCCAGGCGTTCTTGTCCTTATTGCTCTCTTCCTTCATCTTCGCGTAGTAGGGGTCGATAGTGGCCGAGGCGAGGTCAACCAGGGAGTTCAATTTGTTTTTGTCGCTGCCCCAGACCTTGTAGTGGTGCTGGATGTTGACAAGATTCGGGCATTTCAAGTCCGAAACCTTGAGCGCTTTTAGATCGTTGGTGGTGTCCACCATAGCGAAACTGTAGTCGGAGCTGTTGATAAACCTGGAGAAATGCTCACAAGGCCTTGTGGTAAGGTGGAAGTGGTAGACGAGGACGTCATGTCTCACGCACAACTGGGCGACGGCAACCTTCTGATCCCGGCACGACCGATGGTGTACTCGAGGTTGAAGCCGACCACTCGGTACTTGTCCTCGGCAAGGAACTGCTCCATAGTTTGGATGGAGCTCTCCACCGAGACCGGATCGTTCGTGTACACCACCGAGAGGGCCTTCCCCCTCACGTGGGTGTCCACTACGTGATGCATGGTGAACTGCCCGCCGTTGTCGTCGTCGGCCGCTGGGAGCGCCATTATTGGAACCGCTGGATGTCCTCTCTGTATGTGTCCTCGTGGATATGCTTATTGTGTCGTGTGAGACAAGAGATGAAGGTAAATGGCCGCAGGAATAAAAGGGTGCCGGGCGGCGTGGATTCTCGGCGTGTCTGCATGGCAGTTTTTTTAGCGGCTAACTGCATCATCGCGCCGCGCCTGGCGCAACCGCTTGCACACGAACGTGCGTGATCGTGTGCCGGCCCCAAACACAGTAGCGCGCGTGGAGGGACGCGAGCAGAGAGCGCCGCGGCCGCCTGAACCGCAAGCAACAACACGCATAGAGCAGTTGAACACACAGGAAATGGTCGCCTACAAGCCAACCGACAGTTGCCTCGCTGCGTAGAGAGCGGCCGTGTGGTACCACCTCCGTCTAGTCTATAGTCTTCTTTATATTCTGTGCCATACTTTTCCCTCAAATTTAACCAACAAAATGTTAATGCATGTTTTAAAAATTATATAATTGGAAAATATGTTCAAATACAAATCCTACTATATAATCTTTGGCGACATGCATTCTTATTTATTAGTTAAATCATACTTATAAACCAGGACGGTGGTATAGTAGGTAATTAAATCACAAACTTTTTTTATTAACCGTATGTGTACGTGTCCTTTCGTCCTCCTCTCGCACGTCTTGTCACCGCTGCCGCAGACGGCTTACAGCGCAAGCTTGCGCAGCGCAAGGGGGCATTCTTTTTGCCAAATAGTGGCGCCAATGAATCATTGCTGAGCCCGTTCCTGCGCAACCTCGCAGGTTCCCGCGCAAGCTTCCCACCCGACTCGGTGAAATCCCCCATAATCCCAATGCTTACTGGCCTGCTATAAAAACCCTCACGGCCGGCGAGTCCTGCCTAGCATTTTCCCCTCCATCCCTATAGCTTATCTCGTCTTCTTCTCCCACAATCGCCACTGGCACCGGTCTATCCTCGTCGCTCCGCCACTCCGCCGTCATCAGAGGACAGCTCCAGCTGGGAGGCTACACCGCGGCGGCGACGCAGTCACCGGCGTAATGTAGTGCGCGTGGCGTCCCTGTTGGGTGTGCGCGGAACACTCACCACACGCTCCACCGCCGGTGCCCGTCGGCAGCTATTGCCGGCCACCATTGCCGCCACACCATCTTCGAAAGACAGGGCCATCACCCGCTCCACCGCGGCAGCCCCAAGGCAGGAGGTGGCCGTCATGGCTGCCACCCCACTGCCGGCCACTTTGGCCCTCACCCGCTCCGCCACCGCGGCCCAAAGGCGGGAGGTGGTGGTCGTGGTCGCCACCCCGTCGTCAGCCACCGTGGCCGCCAGCCCACCGTCAACCGCCGGGGTCATCACCCGCTCCACCACCGCCGCCTGAAGGTGGGAGGCAGAGGTGGATGCCCGCACGTGCGTCAGCGACCTTGCGTGCTACACCGAGTTCCTGCGGGAGGAGGAGGAGCGCCTCGTCGAGCATGCAAAGAGCTTTACCGCCGCCATGGCCGCGGCACACGCCGCCTCAGAGGCGAGGAATCAAGAGATCTACAAGGAGAACCACCGCTTCGAGAGGGGTCGTCTGGGGCGGCAGAGGGCGTTCAAAGTGAGGGTCGCTAAAGCTGCATTAGCGGCAGGCACCGCATTGCGGTTGCCCAGTTCGTCGGTAGGATCCTTCTCCTCCGCCTCTTACTGAGCGCGCTCGGCAGAGGAGAGGCAGCCGGAAGTAGTACAGAGCCCCTCCACAGTAGTAGTAGTATTAAGGGGCTATTTTGTTCAGTTCATCTGACTATAGATGTGGTGGAACTGTACAACGTACTTAAAATGAGCTAGTATATATAGTTGAACTAGCTATTTCAGTACGTGGTTGGCAACAATTGGGGAAAAGTTTGGTCGGTTCAGCTGTCGAGTTGAACTGTTTGTATAAATTAAGAACGACTTCTTAATCTATGAATGAAATATATGCTTAATTACCAAATTTTAGTTGCAACAATTAGATACTGCTAGTGATTTTTAGCTTCATAGTTTGACAAATCACAGTGTAACAAGGATTGACAAATCTTACCAAATTGTTTGTACGTGGTTGCACACGGGTCATCCAAAACAACCGTTTGCGTTGGAGGGCTGCACAAATCCTGCACCGCTCTCACTTTGCAGACGGGTGTTCTATCTAAAACGTTTGCGATCAAGAGCTGCAGAAATCCTGCTCGACACATTTTCTCTTGGGTTCCTGGGGAAGCTATCGGTTTGCATACGGGTGTTCTAACTAAAACGTTTGCGATGAGTGTTTTATATTTAAAAAGCAAATTAAACTGCGGCTTGGGGGCCATTAATGGAGAGGATGCGAGCAAGGCGGCGGCCATGGAAGTCAAAGGCTCGCTTCCAGTGAGCTCGCAGAGCGCACAGCTCGTGACGCTTCGATGAGCCTCACGCACTCGAGAAGAGCTTGCACGCCTCTCGGTCAGCCTACGCACCGGACGGCGCTCGCACGCCTCCCATTCAGTCAAGGTCAAGCAGCTGTCCGCTGATACGTCTCCAACGTATTTATAATTTTTGATTGCTCCATGCTACTTTATCTACTGTTTTGGACTATATTGGGCTTTATTTTCCACTTTTATATTATTTTTGGGACTAACCTATTAACCGGAGGCCCAGCCCAGAATTGCTGTTTTTTTGCCTATTTCAGTGTTTCGAAGCAACGGAATATCAAACGGAGTCCAAACGGAATGAAACCTTCGGGAACGTGATCCAGAGAACTTGGAGTGCAAGTCAAGAAGTAACCGGAGCCTCCACGAGATAGGAGGGCGCTTCTGTCTCGTGGGCCCTCAATGGCCACCGACGCACTTCTTCTTCCTATATATACCCACGCACTTCGAAAACACCCGGGGCACCACGAAACACAATTTCCACCACCGTAACATTCTCAGATCCATGAGATCCCATCTTGAGCCTTCACAAGCACTCTGCCGGAGTGGGAATCAAGCACAGAGGGCCTCTACATCAACATCCTTGCCCCTCCGATGAGTTGTGAGTAGTTTACCACAGACCTACGAGTCCATAGTTATTAGCTAGATGGCTTCTTCTCTCTTTTTGGATCTCAATACAATGTTCTCCCCCTCTCTTGTGGAGATCTATTCGATGTAATCTCTTTTTGCGGTGTGTTTGTCGAGATCCAATGAATTGTGGGTTTATGATCAAGTTTATCTATGAATAATATTTTAATCTTCTCTGAATTCTTTTATGTATGATTAAGTTATCTTTGCAAGTCTCTTCGAATTATCAGTTTGGTTTGGCCTAGTAGATTGGTTTTTCTTGCCATGGGAGAAGTGCTTAGCTTTGGGTTCAATCTTATGTGTCCTTACCCAAAGGATGTAAAGGGTTGCAAGGCACGTATTGTATTGTTGCCATCGAGGATAACAAGATGGGGTTTATATCATATTGCATGAGTTTATCCCTCGCATCATGTCATCTTGCTTAATGCGTTACTCTGTTCGTATGAACTTAATACTCTAGATGCATGCTGGATAGCGGTCGATGTGTGGAGTAATAGTAGTAGATGCAGGAGTCGGTCTACTTGTTATGGACGTGATGCCTATATACATGATCATGCCTAGATAATCTCATAACTATGCGCATTTCTATCAATTGCTCGACAGTAATTTGTTCACCCACCGTAATACTTATGCTATCTTGAGAGAAGCCACTAGTGAAACCTATGGCCCCCGGGTCTATCTCTAATCATATTTACTTTCAATCTACTTTTATTTGCATCTTTACTTTTTGCATCTATATTATAAAATACCAAAAATATATTTATCTTATCATACTATCTTTATTAGATCTCACTTTCACAAGTGGCCGTGAAGGGATTGACAAAACCCCTTTATTGCGTTGGTTGCGAGTTCTCAGTTTGTTTGTGTAGGTGCGTGGGACTTTTGAGGAGCCTCCTACAGGATTGATACCTTGGTTCTCAAAACTGAGGGAAATACTTACGCTACACTTTGCTGCATCACCCTCTCCTCTTCGAGAAAAACCAACACAACCTCAAGACGTAGCAAGAAGGATTTTTGGCGCCGTTGCTGTCAGGACCAGGTTTCAGGATATTAATTTCCCAGAAAACGGCCCTTGTGCTCACCAGCCCTAGGATTACTGTTAGCTGATGAGGCACCAACTTGATACAGAAATTACAAGCAAAATACAAAATATGTAGTACATGACCATTCTGGCCGATGAGTACAACAATGGTTTCTAGTGGTTGATGGCGGAAGCGGTTTGCGGTTCATCTGCGTCTATGGGACTCCATTTCCCACAGGAACAGTTGACCAGGTTAACTCCTATCTTCGCGAGGCTGTTGTCACCATTGCGTGGGTTTCGGGGCTGACATCGCAATGCTCCTCTCCAAGCAAGAAATCTGGCCAAGACAATAGCCAGGGACAAGCCAGTGAGTACTTTGAATGTACTCGCAAACATTATGAACACGGGTATAATATAACAAACGATAATCATGCTCTGAAATATTCTATGATCCCAACGTCAGTCATAAAATAAAATCCATGATGCACGTAAGCAAGTTATTCATGTAAAATATGACTATGCAATCAGAGAGTAGAAATAGAATGCCCGATCGGGTGTCTGAAGCGATGCCTCGAAAGGGTAATAACATAAAGCATGCCTCAGTCGGGCGTCTGAGCGACACCGCATAAAGGGCTCATAAGTGAAATAAGTAACAAACATGCCACAGTCGGCGTCTGTGCGACACCACATAAAGGGCTTATAATGTAAATAAATAACAAGCATGCCACAGTCGGGCGTCTGAGCGACACCACATAAAGGGCTTATAAGAAATTAATCACAGTGAATATCCAGGAGGTAGAACCGTCCCAGGGATACTCAATAATACAAATAATACAAAGGGTTAGTCCATAATAATAATAATCATAATCATCATAAGTCACAAGTCATGAGCCATGTTCTAGTTTAGCAGTTTCTCCTCCGAAGACCGACACTAAGACCGACACTTGACCCATCCCAGACTGTAGTCCTTAACCATGGACACGGCTATTCGAATAGATGTAACCTCTGTAGAGGGTGTACTCTTTACCCACGAGTAACGGATTTCTTTAGTCCATCGGGACTAATTCCATTTACGGTCTTTTAGTCGAAACACACCGACCAAGACACACCAGCTTAACTTACCGTGTGCGGAATCACCCACGACACTGTCAAGCAAAACTCTAAGTGGGAGGCTACAACCTCGATTAGCTTGGGATCAAATTTATACCGCGCGCTACTAAGGGGTGCCCCCTCTCGGTCCCAACCGGAAACACCCATGCCCCCGGACCAGGTGGCATGCCTACCGGCTGCAGTCAGTATCTTCCACCATGGCCTCTCTGTACGGTGTGTGCCAAGGAAGGGGTTGACAACTTACTGAACTGTACCCTACCTGTGGCAGAGACAAGTAGTAGTACGAAACAAGTATGGGGGTTACTGGAACAAGACTCGATCTAAGGTCGACTCAGGAGGTTTAAGTATTCCCTGCATGATTAGCATAACAAGTATATTTCAACCAACGGACAGAATCACCACACGTCATACCTCATCATGCCATACCGGACGCAACCATCTCGACGAGGAACTAGGGACAAGCTCGTGTCTACCCAAGACAGAGACTTTCCCGGCTTCCTTCCGATAGGCATGAAAGGCATACGAGGGTGATACTATCACGAGCCTGTCAAATTTCAACAGCAAGGAACATTCATTATGCACTCATGAGTATGATCCTATCATCACATGAAATAATGAATTCTCCGAGACAAGGGGTGTTGTAATTGTATCAAAGAACACACAAAAATATTATGCCAGGGTTCAGAATGCTTGCCTTCAAGTTGTGGAGAGGCAGGGTGCATTCCAAAACTTTTGAAAGTTTTCTTCTCTCTCCAACAAATCCTATTTTTGAAAATATTCAAATTAATACATAGTTTCAAAACAGTACAAAAATGTTGTTTGGAAAATTTTCAAATAATATGAAAATAAACTAGACATAATTTGAGAAAGGTAGGAAAAAAAATCAACTCATTTGAAGTTATATTTAAAAAGTTATAGCCAGTCAAAGTTTAGTCAAATTTCTGATTTTAAAATAAAACAGAAAAAGAAAACGTTTCGAAATAAAAATAAAAAACACGTCGAAGACGTACTCCGGGTTTAAGCCTCCACTTACGCCAGCGTGGACTGGCGCTGGGTCACTGACAGTGGGTCCAGGGGGCCCACTGGTCAGGTTTGACCGGTCGCCCGCCTCCTTCCTCCTCTCCGGCGAGCAGGCGGGGCTCGGCGATCGACGCCGGCGATTGGCGGCTCCTCGCGGGCTCCGGAGGGCAGGGATGGATCCGCCAGTCCGGGACGGTCCTCCCGGTGGTCGAGGGGTTGGTGGGGGTGGAGGGAGTCGCCGGCGGCGAGCTCCGCGGCGGACGGCAGCTTCGGGTGAATTGGGGCTTCATGCTACGGTGGTTCCCGAGCGAGTTTGAGAGGCTCGGCGGCTCCGCAAGGCCATGGGGAGTTGAACGGTGGTGGTGGAAGGGCGGGGAGACTCTGTTTGCGACGGATGGGACCGGAGGGCGGCGGCGGCCGAATCGGCCGGAGACGAGGAAGAGGGCTTCCCGCCGTCGATGGCTGGCCATGGGGGCTCTGGAGGAGTGGCTTGAGGTTGCCTGAGGACTCGGTTGAGCTCGGGGGTCCTTTTATAGGCGGCCAGGGTCGGCTCCGCGGCGGCCGTGGATAAACTCGACGGTGAACCACCGTTCTGTTGCTGCGGGGGGACGTGGCGATGGCTGGCGGGGTTTGGCAGGGCGAGGGGATAATCTCGAGCTGTTCAGGGCGAGCTGGCGCGCGGCTGTGGCTCGGGCGGCGCCGTCCATGGCAGGGGCTGCTGTGGTCGGCCGCTAGTGACCACGGCCGACCTGACGGCGGCGCGGTGGAGCTCCAGGGGCGGCTCTGCGGCGAGGGAGGGGGCGGGCGTGTTGGCTGCGAGTGGGGAAGGGCCAGAACGAGTGAGGGGAGGCGGCAGCGAGACGCGGCGACTCGGGCGCACGCACGTGCAATATGCGTGCTCTGGCCGCGCCAGAGCACGCATGCCAGGTGCTCGACGCAATGCCAGCGCGTGCTAGAGGGCTTGGATGAGGCTGGGGATTAACAGGTATTGGTTAGGGTTAGTTAGTAGCTTAGTGGACATGCTGGTTGGGTCAGGGGATCAAGTCCACATTGCAAACTAAAAACCAAGCCAAAATTGGCCATGCACACAAGGTGTTTGACAGAATGCCAAGGGCATCTAGGCAACTCTTGGGTAGCCAAAAACTCCAGATCATAGTCTCTTGGAAGAATAAGAGGGTGTCAAGGTTAGTTTGTCAAAAACAAAAGCTTGCTAGTGCAAAATTTTGAGAAAACCAAATCTGGACAGAAAATAAAGGCTATCATTGCATGGACCAAACATACTCCAATGGGTCCATTCTCCTGGACTTAAGGGTTTTGCGGGGTGGTCTATAAGAAGGAAAAAGAATCAAGGGTAAAAGGGCAAGTTAAAATATGGTTGCAGTAGAGAATGCCAAACTGGACCAGAGAGCAAAAGAGGATGATTTGCTCAAATTTTTCAAAGGACACCAGTGGATTTATGTATAAAGTTGAATAATATACTCCTACTAACATCCCCTAATTTTGGTGGAAGTTTTAGAGAAATATTTAAATAGGTTGTAGTGCAAAAGTGCAATCTGGACCAGATTTGAAAACTTGGTGTAGAGCTCAATTTCTCCAAATGCTAAAAGATCTTTCTGCATAAAAGTGATTTAGGGACCTCATATGTCATCCCCAAATTTTGGTGGGATTTTTTAAATAAATTTATCAAAGGGTTGTAGTGCAAAAGAGGCTCCAAAACTTATGAAAAAAACCATTTTAGAGAAATAAAGCTCAGGGAAAAATAATTGCAGAAATTATTCCACTGATAAAAGAAATGTTTCTTGAGAAGGTATATAAGTCCAATAATATTTGAAAAGTTTTTACTTGGGGTAAAGACTCCACAATATCAAAGGAAAGAGAGGTTCTAAAATCAAAAGATAAACCCAGAAAATAAAAATTAATTTACCAAGGCAAAATTTTAATCAATAAATCATGGTTAAATTTTTGGGGTGTTACAGTTGCCGGGGAGGTCTTCGCTCAAGTCAATACATACCAAGTACCCATCACAAATCCATCTCCCTCGCATTTACATTATTTGCCATTTGCCTCTCGTTTTCCTCTCCCCCACTTCACCCTTGCCGTTTTATTCGCCCTCTCTTTCCCAATCTCATCCTCTCTGTTTCGCTTGCCCTTTTGTTTGCTCGTTTGGTTGGAATAGATGCTTATTTATTGCTAAACAGAGAACCTAAGATCTATGGATCCTCATCCGCTTGCTAATATTTTTAAGAGATCCAATTACGATGAACCAATTGCTAGTGAGTTTTGTGCGCTAGATTATCTTTATGAAGCTTTGCTTAAATTTGTGAAACTGGAAATTACGATGAAGAAATTTATGAAGAGATTCACAATAACTCCTTGAATAAAAAGCATGATTGCAATGATTTTCCTATAAATTCTCTTGATGTCAATTGTGCTAATAATATGCAAAACCCTAAGCTTGGGGATGCTAGTTTTGCTATGTCTACTACTTGTTTCAATGATCATGATTGGGTGATTCTTCTTATAACCTTGAAAATTTATTTAAGCACCATGATGAATATGAGATTGATAATAGTGTTTGCAATAATACTGAAAGTGCGTTTGGAAGAGTGTCAACTTTAGATCCCACATATTTGGAGTATGTTCAATCTTATGATATTTTTGATAAAAGTGGGTTCGGAAAGGTCATGACTTTAGTTAATGTTAATCCCACTATCTTGGAAGAGTGTCAACTTTGCATGCATGTGGATCATGTTGAGAATCTGTTTTGTGATAGCTATTTTTTTTGAATTTGCCTATGATCCTACATGTAATTATTATGAAAGAGGAAAATATGGTCGTAGAAATTTTTATCTTATTAAATTACCTCTCGTCATGTTGAGATTGCTATCGTCTCTTTCTTCTTCCTTGCGTATACTAGTTTTTGCTTGCCTTGAAAATTTGTTTACTTATAATATGCCTATGCATAGGAAGTGTTATGTGTTTGTCACATGTTTTACGATGCTCTCTTTGTGCTTCAATTCTTGTCTTTCATCTGAGCATCATTGAAATCTCAATGCCTAGCTAAAAAAGGCTTTAAAGAAAAGCGCTTGTTGGGAGACAACCCAATATTTTTCCTTGCTGTTATTTAATAAATAATCCATCTACCTTCTGTTTAGATGTGGTTTTATCTTTTAATTAGTGTTTGTGCCAAGTTAAACCTATTGGATCTTCCTGGATGATAGTTATTTGATCTTGCTGTAATTTCCAGAAACTTTGCGCTCAGTGCCCAAATTGTTAAAAATCACCAGAACGTGATAAAATAGTGATTCCAATTGCTGCTGATCAATAAACAAATTTTCTAGGTCTTCTAATTTTGGTAGATTTTTTGGAGTTCCATAAGTTTGAGTTAGTTACAGATTACTACAGACTGTTCTGTTTTTGACAGATTCTGTTTTTCGTGTGTTGTTTGCTTATTTTGATGAATCTATGGCTAGTAAAATAGTTTATAATCCATAGAGAAGTTGGAATACAGTATGTTTAACACCAATATAAATAAAGAATGAGTTCATTACAGTACCTTAAAGTAGTCTTTTGTTTTCTTTCTCTAACGGAGCTCACGAGATTCCTATTGAGTTTTGCGTTGTGAAGTTTTCAAGTTCTGGGTAAAGCTTTTATGGACTATGGAATAAAGGGTGGCAAGAGCCTAAGCTTGGGGATGCCCCGGGAAGGCATCCCCTCTTTCGTCTTCGTTCATTGGTAACTTTACTTGGGGCTATATTTTTATTCACCACATGATAAGTGTTTTGCTTGGAGCGTCGTGTGTTATATTAGTTTTTGCTTTTTAGTTTACCACAATCATCCTTGCTGTACACACTTTTTGAGAGATCCATACATAAATTGGAATTTGATAGAATACTCTATGTGCTTCACTTATATCTTTTGAGCTTGATAGTTTTGCTCATAGTGCTTCACTTATATCTTTTGAGCGTGATAAGTTTTGCTCTAGTGCTTCACTTGGATCTTTTAGAGCACGGTGGTATATTTGTTTTATAGAAACTATTGATCTCTCATGCTTCACTTAGATTATTTTGAGAGTCGTTAATAGCATGGTAATTTGCTTAAATATTAATATACTTGGTATTCAAGATATGTGAAACTTTCTTTTGAGTGCGTTGAATACTAGGAAAAGTTTGATGCTTGATAATTGTTTTGAGATATGTAGATGGTGATATTAGAGTCAGGCTAGTTGAGTAGTTGTGAATTTAAAGAATACTTGTGTTGAAGTTTGTGATTCCCGTAGCATGCACGTATGGTGAACCATTATGTGATGAACTCGGAGCATGATTTATTTATTGATTGTCTTCCTTATGAGTGGCGGCCGGGGACGAGCGACGGTCTTTTCCTACCAATCTATCCCCCTAGGAGCATGCGCGTAATACTTTGCTTTGATAACTTCTAGATTTTTGCAATAAGTATATGAGTTCTTTATGACTAATGTTGAGTCCATGGATTATACGCACTTTTTCCCATCCTTCCACCATTGCTAGCCTCTCTAATACCGCGCACTTTTCGCCGGTATCATACACCCACCATATATCTTCCTCAAAATAGCCACCATACCTACCTATTATGGCATTTCCATAGCCATTCCGAGATATATTGCCATGCAACTTTCCACCGTTCCGTTTATTATGACACGCTCCATCATTGTCATATTGCTAGCATGATCATGTAGATGACTGATACGTCTCCAACGTATCTATAATTTTTGATTGCTCCATGCTACTTTATCTACTGTTTTAGGCAATATTGGGCTTTATTATCCACTTTTATATTATTTTTGGGACTAACCTATTAACCGGAGGCCCAGCCCAGATTTGCTGTTTTATGCCTATTTCAGTGTTTCGAGGAAAAGGAATATCAGACGGAGTCAAAACGAACAAAATCAACTGGAGAAGTTATTTTTGGAAGGAAACCCACCTGATGGACTTGGACCCCACGTCAGAAGATACGGGAGGTGCTCACGAGGGTGGGGGGCGCGCCCGCCCACCCTGGGCGCGCCCCTTGCTTCGTGGGGCCCCCGTAGCTCCACCGACGTTCTCCTTTCATCCATATATACCTATGTACCCTAAAACTTCCAGAAAAGAAGATAGATCGGGAGTTCCGCCGCCGCAAGCCTCCAGAGCCACGAAAAACCAATCGGGACCCCTTTCTGGTACCCTGCCGGAGGGGGGATCCATCTCTGGTGGCCATCTTCATCATCCCGGCGCTCTCCATGACGAGGAGGGAGTAGTTCACCCTCGGGGCTGAGGGTATGTACCAGTAGCTATGTGTTTCATATCTCTCTCTCGTGTTCTCTCTCGTGTTCCCTCTATGGCACGATCTTGATGTATCCCGAGCTTTGCTATTGTAGTTGGATCTTATGATGTTTCTCCCCCTCTACTCCCTTGTGATGAATTGAGTTTCCCCTTTGAAGTTATCTTATCGGATTGAGTCTTTTATGAGAACACTTGATGTATGTCTTGGTGATCAACTTGCGGGTTTCGTGACATTGGGAACCTATGCATAGGGGTTGGCACACGTTCTTGATTCTCCGGTAGAAACTTTGGGGCACTCTTTGAAGTAATTTTATGTTGGTTGGATGAATATGAGATTGTGTGATGCATATCGTATAATCATGCCCACGGATACTTGAGGTGACAATGGAGTATCTAGGTGACATTAGGGTTTTGGTTGATTTGTATCTTAAGGTGTTATTCTAGAACGAACTCTTTTTATAGATTGATCCGAAAGAATAACTTTGAGGTGGTTTCGTACCCTACCATAATCTCTACGTTTGTTCTCCGCTATTAGTGGCTTCGGAGTGACTCTTTGTTGCATGTTGAGGGCTAGTTATATGATCTATCTATGTTATTATTGTTGAGAGAACTTGCACTAGTGAAATTATGAACCCTAGGCCTTGTTTCCTATCATTGCAATACTGTTTACACTCACGTTTTTCACTTGTTACCTTGCTCTTTTTATTATTTCAGATTACAAAAACCTATATCTATTATCCATATTGCACTTCTATCACCTTGTCTTCGCCGAACTAGTGCACCTATACAATTTACCATTGTATTGGGTGTGTTGGGGACACAAGAGACTTTTTGTTATTTGGTTGCAGGGTTGTTTGAGAGATACCATCTTCATCCTACGCCTCCCGCGGATTGATAAACCTTAGGTCATCCACTTGAGGGAAATTTGCTACTGTCCTACAAACCTGTGCACTTGCAGGCCCAACAACGTCTACAAGAAGAAGGTTGTGTAGTAGACATCAAGCCCTTTTCTGGCGCCGTTGCCGGGGAGGCTAGGTAAGTGAAGGTATATATTTAGATCTTGCAATCGAATCTTTTTGTTTCTTGTTTTAGCACTAGTCTAGTTTATAAAAGAAAATTACAAAAAAATGGAATTGAGTTTATCTCATACGCTTCACCTTTTTAATATCTTTCGTGAGTATGATGGGAAGGAAAATTGTGCTCAAGTACTAGAAGAAGAATTACATAGAATTCTTGGGATAAAATATGTGAATGATGAGCATGATTGCAATGTTGTTAGTATGAATTCCTTGAATATCCATGATGCTAATGATATGCAAAGCCACAAGCTTGGGTAAGCTATTTTTTATGAAGATGATATTTTTTGTTCCCCAAGCTTTGATGAGCAAATTTACTATGATGAAGGCATGCCTCCTATCTATGATGATTATTGTGATGACACGTATGCTTTAAAGAATAATGATAACCATGAAACTTGTCATCTTGATCTTAATTTTCAATCACATGATAGTTATTTTGTTGAGTTTGCTCCCACTACTATTAATGAGAAGAATTTTGCTTATGTGGAGAGTAGTAAAATTTGTATGCAAGTAGATCATGAAAAGAATGCTTTAGGTGCTGGTTATATTGTTGAATTCATTCATGATGCTACTGAAAATTATTATGAGGAAGGAATATATGCTTGTAGGAATTGCAATAATATCAAGTTTCCTCTCTATGTGCTTAAAGTTTTGAAGTTATGCTTGTTTTGCCTTCCTATGCTAGTTGATTGTTGTTCCCATAAGTTGTTTGCTCACAAAATCCCTATGCATAGGAAGTGGGTTAGACTTAAATGTGCTAGTCATATTCTTCATGATGCTATCTCTATGTTTCAATTCTTATCTTTTATGTGAGCATCATTGAAATCATCATGCCTAGCTAGGGGCTTTAAACGATAGCGCTTGTTGGGAGGCAACCCAATTTTATTTTAGTTTATTGCTTTTTGGTTATGTTTAGGAATAAATAATCTATCTAGCCGCTGGTTAGATGTGGTTTTATGTTTTAATTAGTGTTTGTGCCTAGTAGAACCTTTGGAAAGACTTGGGTGAAGTCTTTATGATCATGCTGTAAAAAACAGAAACTTTAGCGCTCACGAGATTAGCTTGAACTTTTTACTGGAGAGTGATATTTAGTTGATTCTTTTTGCAGATGATTACTAGACAAATTACTCAGGTCCACCAATTTATTTTAGAATTTTTGGATTTCCATAAGTTTGCGTTAGTTACAGATTACTGCAGACTGTTCTGTTTTTGACAGATTCTGTTTTCACGGTGTTGTTTGCTTATTTTGATGAATCTATGGCTAGTAAAATAGTTTATAAACCATATATAAGTTGGAATACAGTAGGTTTAACACCAATATAAATAAATAATGAGTTCATTACAGTACCTTGAAGTGGTGTTTTGTTTTCTTTCGCTAACGGAACTCACGAGTTTTCTGTTAAGTTTTGTGTGGTTGAAGTTTTCAAGTTTTGGGTAAAGATTCGATGGACTATGGAATAAGGAGTGGCAAGAGCCTAAGCTTTGGGATGCCCAAGGCACCCCAAGGTAATATTCAAGGACAACCAAGAGTCTAAGCTTGGGGATGCCCCGGAAGGCATCCCCTCTTTCGTCTTCGTTCATCGGTAACTTTACTTGGAGCTATATTTTTATTCACCACATGATACGTGTTTTGCTTGGAGCGTCATGTAATTTGTTTTTCTTTGCTTGATGTTAGTTATATTAGTGTTTTGCATCTTTAGTTTCAATAAAAAAAAGTCAAGGATAGCCTTTGCCATGCTTATTTTGCTAGTATACATGTTGCTGTTTGAAAACATAAAGTTTACCGCTGTTGCAAAAATTCCTCAGAAAATTCAGAGCATGATATAATGTTGAAACTTTTTGAATATAAATCTCTGATAAATTTATTACAGTGGGAATTTTAGTTCATAATTTTTGGAGTTAGGGAAGTATGATGAATCTTGCATTCTTTACAGACTGTACTGTTTTGGCAGATTGCTGTTATGTTTGCATTGTTTGCATATGTTTGCTTGTTTAATGATTCTATTTGAGGATAGGAGTATTAAATATGCAGAGGCATTTAGTATGCAATGTTGAATAATAATTTTAGTGATTTGTTACAGTAGAAAATGATAAGGTTTTGCATTGGTTTATACTAACCTATCTCACAAGTTCTTGTTGAGTTTGTTGTGATTGAAGCTTTTGATAAAAAGAGAAACCATGATATGAGAGGAATTAAGGAGACACAAAAGTTCAAGCTTGGGGATTCCCAAGGCACCCCAAGATAATATTTCAAGAAGTCTCAAGCATCTAAGCTTGGGGATGCCCCGGTAGGCATCCCACCTTTCTTCTTCAACAACTATCGGTTAGTATCGGTTGAGCCTAAGTTTTTGCTTCTTCACATGAGTTGTGCTATCCTTGCAATGTAGTTTTATTTAGCTTTGCTTGATTTTTGAATAAAGTATCAAGATCTGAAATTATTAAATGGGAGAGTCTTCGCATAGTTGCATAATTATTCGACTACTCATTGATCTTCACTTATATCTTTTGGAGTAGTTTGTTGTTTGCTCTAGTACTTCACTTATATCTTTTAGAGCATGGTGGTAGTTTTATTTTGAAGAAATTTATGAACTATCATGCTTCACTTATATTATTTTGAGAGTCTTAAATAGCATGGTAATTTGCTTAAATAATCATAATATGCTAAGCATACAAGATTTGTAAAAATTCTTATGAGTGTGTTGAATACTAAGAGAAGTTTGATACTTAATAATTGTTTTGAGATATGGAGGTAGTGATATTAAAGTCGTGCTAGTTGAGTAGTTGTGAATTTGAGAAATTACTGTGTTGAAGTCTGCAAGTCCCGTAGCATGCACGTATGGTTAAAGTTGTGTAACAAATTTGAAACATGAAGTGTACCTGGCTTGTGCATCCTTATGAGTGGCGGTCGGGGACGAGCGATGGTCTTTTCCTACCAATCTACCCCCCTTGGAGCATGCGCGTAGTACTTGATTTTTGATGACTTCTAAATTTTTGCAATAAGTATATGAGTTCTTTTGACTAATGTTGAGCCCATGGATTATACGCACTTTTACCTTTCCGCCTTTGCTAGCCTCTTCGGTACCGTGCATTGCCCTTTCTCACCTTGAGAGTTGGTGCAAACTTCGTCGGTGCATCCAAACCCCGTGATATGATACTCTCTTTCACACATAAACCTCCCTATATCTTCCTCAAAACAGCCACCATACCTACCTATTATGGCATTTCCATAGCCATTCCAAGATATATTGCCATGCAACTTTCCACTGTTCCGTTCATCATCATCATGACATACTTTACTTTTGTCATATTGCCATTGCATGATCATGTAGTTGACATCGTATTTGTGGCAAAGCCACCATGCATAATTTTCATACATGTCACTCTTGATTCATTGCACCATCCCGGTACACCGCCTGAGGCATTCATATAGAGTCATACTATGTTCTAATATCGAGTTGTAATCATTGTGTTGTAACCAATAGAAGTGTGATGATCATCATTCAATAGAGCATTGTCCCCCCCCAAAAAGAGAAAGGCCAAAGAAAAAAAAGAAGGCCCAAAAAAATAAAAAATAAAAATAAAAAAGGGGCAATGTTACTATCCTTTTTTCCACACTTGTGCTTCAAAGTAGCACCATGTTCTTCATGTAGTGAGCCTCATATATTGTGCTTCAAAGTAGCACCATGTTCTTCATGTAGTGAGTCTCATATATTGTGCTTCAAAGTAGCACCATGCTTTTCATATAGTGAGTCTCATAAGTTGTCTTTTTCATACTAGTGGGAATTTTTCATTATAGAACTTGGCTTGTATATTCCTACAATGGGCTTCCTCAAATGCCCTAGGTCTTTATGAGCAAGCAAGTTGCATGCACACCCACTAGTTTTCTTTTGTTGAGCATTCATAGCTCTAGTGCATCCGTTGCATGGCAATCCCTACTCCTTGCATTAACATCAATCAGGGCATCTCCATAGTTCATTGATTAGCCTCGTTGATGTGAGACTTTCTCCTTTTTTGTCTTCTCCACACAATCCCCATCATCATATTCTATTCCGCCCATAGTGCTATATCCATGGCTCGCGCTCATGTATTGCGTGAAGGTTCAAAAAGTTTGAGATTATATAAGTATGAAACAATTGCTTGGCTTGTCATCGGGGGTATAGAAGTTGGGAACATCTTTGTGTGACGAAAATGAAACATAGCCTAACTATAGGATTTTGTAGGGACGAACTTTCTTTCGCCATGCTATTTTGAGAAGACATGATTACTTTGATTAGTATGCTTGAAGTATTATTTTTTATGTCAATATGAACTTTTGTCTTGAATCTTTCGGATCTGAATATTCATATCACAAGTAAGAAGAATTACATTGAAATTATGCCAAAGTATCACTCCACATCAAAAATTCTTTTTTATCATTTACCTACTCGAGGCCGAGCAGGAATTAAGCTTGGGGATGCTTGATACATCTCCAACGTATCTATATTTTTTGATTGCTCCATGCTACTTTATCTACTGTTTTAGGCAATATTGGGCTTTATTATCCACTTTTATATTATTTTTGGGACTAACCTATTAACCGGAGGCCCAGCCCAGATTTGCTGTTTTAAGCCTATTTCAGTGTTTCGAGGAAAAGGAATATCAGACGGAGTCAAAACGGAACGAAATCAACCAGAGAAGTTATTTTTGGAAGGAAACCCACCTGATGGACTTGGACCCCACGTCAGAAGATACGGGAGGTGCTCACGAGGGTGGGGGGCGCGCCCCCCTGCCTCGTGGGGCCCCCGTAGCTCCACCGACGTTCTCCTTTCACCCATATATACCTATGTACCCTAAAACTTCCAGAACAGAAGATAGATCGGGAGTTCCGCCGCCGCAAGCGTCCAGAGCCACGAAAAACCAATCGGGGCCCCTTTCCGGTACCCTGCCGGAGGGGGGATCCATCTCCGGTGGCCATCTTCATCATCTCGGCGCTCTCCATGACGAGGAGGGAGTAGTTCACCCTCAGGGCTTAGGGTATGTACTAGTAGCTATGTGTTTGATCTCTCTCTCTCTCTCTCTCTCTCGTGTTCTCTCTCGTGTTCCCTCTATGGCACGATCTTGATGTATCCCGAGCTTTGCTATTGTAGTTGGATCTTATGATGTTTCTCCCCCTCTACTCTCTTGTGATGAATTGAGTTTCCCCTTTGAAGTTATCTTATCGGATTGAGTCTTTTATGAGAACACTTGATGCATGTCTTGGTGATCAACTTGCGGGTTTCGTGACATTGGGAACCTATGCATAGGGGTTGGCACACGTTCTTGATTCTCCGGTAGAAACTTTGGGGCACTCTTTGAAGTACTTTTATGTTGGTTGGATGAATATGAGATTGTGTGATGCATATCGTATAATCATGCCCACGGATACTTCAGGTGACAATGGAGTATCTAGGTGACTTTAGGGTTTTGGTTGATTTGTATCTTAAGGTGTTAATCTAGTATGAACTCTTTTATAGATTGATCCGAAAGAATAACTTTGAGGTGGTTTCGTACCCTACCATAATCTCTACGTTTGTTCTCCGCTATTAGTGCCTTCGGAGTGACTCTTTGTTGCATGTTGAGGGCTAGTTATATGATCTATCTATGTTATTATTGTTGAGAGAACTTGCACTAGTGAAAGTATGAACCCTAGGCCTTGTTTCCTATCATTGCAATACTATTTACGCTCAGGTTTGTAACTTGTTACCTTGCTGTTTTTATTATTTCAGATTACAAAAACCTATATCTACTATCCATATTGCACTTCTATCACCTTCTCTTCGCCGAACTAGTGCACCTATACAATTTACCATTGTATTGGGTGTGTTGGGGACACAAGAGACTTTTTGTTATTTGGTTGCAGGGTTGTTTGAGAGAGACCATCTTCATCCTACGCCTCCCGCGGATTGATAAACCTTAGGTCATACACTTGAGGGAAATTTGCTACTGTCCTACAAACCTGTGCACTTGCAGGCCCAACAACGTCTACAAGAAGAAGGTTGTGTAGTAGACATCAATAAAAATGTATTTGTAGCAAAGCCACCATTCATAATTCTTTCATACATGTCACTCTTGATTCATTGCATATCCCGGTACACCGCCAGAGGCATTCATATAGAGTCATACTTTGTTCTAAGAATCGAGTTGTAATTGTTGAGTTGTAAGAAAAATAAAAGTGTGATGATCATCATTCTTTAGAGCATTGTCCCAAGTGAGGAAAGGATGATGGAGACCATGATTCCCCCACAAGTCGGGATGAGACTCCGGACGAAAAATAATAAAAAAAGAAAGAGGCCATAAAAAAGAGAAAAGGCCCAAAGAAAAAAAGGAAAAAAAAATAAGAGAATAAGAGAGAAGGGGCAATGTTACTATCCTTTTACCACACTTGTGCTGCAAAGTAGTACCAAGATCTTCATGATAGAGAGTCTCTCATTTTGTCACTTTCATATACTAGTGGGAATTTTTCATTATAGAACTTGGCTTGTATATTCCAATGATGGGCTTCCTCAATTGCCTTAGGTCTTCGTGAGCAAGCGAGTTGGATGCACACCCACTTAGTTTCTTTTGTTGAGCTTTCATATACTTATAGCTCTAGTGCATCCGTTGCATGGCAATCCCTACTCACTCACATTGATATCTATTGATGGGCATCTCCATAGCCCGTTGATACGCCTAGTTGATGTGAGACTATCTTCTCCCTTTTTGTCTTCTCCACAACCACCATTCTATTACACATATAGTGCTATATCCATGGCTCACGCTCATGTATTGCGTGAAGATTGAAAAAGTTTTGAAAATGTTAAAGTATGAAACAATTGCTTGGCTTGTCATCGGGGTTGTGCATGATTTAAATATTTTGTGTGGGGAAGATGGAGCATAGCCAGACTATATGATTTTGTAGGGATAACTTTCTTTGTCCATGTTATTTTGAGAAGACATAATTGCTTAGTTAGTATACTTGAAGTATTATTATTTTTATCTCAATATGAACTTTTGTCTTGAATCTTTCGGATCTGAATATGCATACCACAATTAAGAAGATTTACATCGAAATTATGCCAAATTATCACTCCGCATCAAAATTTCTCTTTTTTTATCATTTACCTACTCGAGGACGAGCATGAATTAAGCTTGGGGATGCCTGATACGTCTCCAACGTATTTATAGTTTTTGATTGCTCAATGCTACTTTATCTACTGTTTTGGACTATATTGGGCTTTATTTGCCACTTTTATATTATTTTTGGGACTAACCTATTAACCGGAGGCCCAGCCAAGAATTGTTGTTTTTTTTGCCTATTTCAGTGTTTCGAAGAAACGGAATATCAAATGGAGTCCAAACGGAATGAAACCTTCGGGAACGTGATTTTCTCACCGAACGTGATCCAGAGAACTTGGAGTGCAAGTCAAGAAGCAACCGGAGCCTCCACGAGATAGGAGGGCGCCCCCTATAGGGCGCCCCTGTCTCGTGGGCCCCTCATGCCACCGACGTACTTCTTCTTCCTATATATACCTACACACCCCGAAAACACCCAGGGGCACCATGAAACACAATTTCCACCACCGTAACCTTCTGTATCCGCGAGATCCCATCTTGGAGCCTTCGCCGGCACTCTGCCGGAGGGGGAATCAAGCACGGAGGGCCTCTATATCAACATCCTTGCCTCTCCGATGAGTTGTGAGTAGTTTACCACAGACCTACGGGACCATAGTTATTAGCTAGATGGCTTCTTCTCTCTTTTTGGATCTCAATACAATGTTCTCCCCCTCTCTTGTGGAGATCTATTCGATGTAATCTCTTTTTGCGGTGTGTTTGTCGAGATCCGATGAATTGTGGGTTTATGATCAAGTTTATCTATGAATAATATTTGAATCTTCTCTGAATTCTTTTATGTATGAGTAAGTTATCTTTGCAAGTCTCTTCAAATTATCAGTTTGGTTTGGCCTACTAGATTGGTTTTTCTTGCCATGGGAGAAGTGCTTAGCTTTGGGTTCAATCTTATGTGTCCTTACCCAAAGGATGTAAAGGGTTGCAAGGCACGTATTGTATTGTTGCCGTCGAGGATAACAAGATGGGGTTTATATCATATTGCATGAGTTTATCCTCTACATCATGTCATCTTGCTTAATGCGTTACTCGTTCTTATGAACTTAATACTCTAGATGCATCTTTGGATAGCGGTAGATGTGTGGAGTAATAGTAGTAGATGCGAGGTGAGTCTGTCTACTTGTTATGGACGTGATGCCTATATACATGATCATGCCTAGATAATCTCATAACTATGCGCATTTCTATCAATTGCTCGACAGTAATTTGTTCACCCACCGTAATACTTATGCTATCTTGAGAGAAGCCAATAGTGAAACCTATGGCCCCCGGGTCTATCTCTTATCATATTTACTTTCAATCTACTTTTATTTGCATCTTTACTTTTTGCATCTATATTATAAAATACCAAAAATATATTTATCTTATCATAATATCTTTATTAGATCTCACTTTCGCAAGTGGCCGTGAAGGGATTAACAACCCCTTTATTGCGTTGGTTGCGAGTTTTCAGTTTGTTTGTGTAGGTGCGTGGGACTTTTGAGGAGCCTCCTACTGGATTGATACCTTGGTTCATAAATACTTACGCTACACTTTGCTGCATCACCCTCTCCTCTTCGAGGAAAACCAACGCAAGCTCAAGACGTAGCATCCGCACGACACCTCCTACAACCATTAAACCAAGACACGTGGCATCACGTGAATGGTTAACATAATTGTGGATTGACTAGAATTTAAAAACCAGGCATCTCAATGTTTGGCCATCAATCAACAGTGCCCTGGTGTTTGAAATTCATTCCCATTTCTTGCATGGGACCTAAGCATTCACCCAAGGACACAGATTTGATTTTCAGCCAATTTATATGCACTAGAGCATGTGCATGTAGTTCAAATTTGAATTATGCACATAAATGCATTGAAAACTCAGTTAATGCATAAAAATGTTCAAACGAACCCTTTAAAATCACAAAAATTCACACAACACTCCTGTTGTTCTATGTTGACACGAGAAAAAAATTTGAAAGCAATAAGAGGCAATGGATATCGTTTCATCTCCAAAGGTGGGACATTCACTACCGAAAACCATCATTCTTCTTGTGAGAAGCTCCAATTTGTGAGAAGCATATACCCAAACCTGCCCCAAATGGGACAAAATTTGTACCATGGCATGTTGATGCCGCTCCATGATAGCATGCCAAGTTTCATGAATTTCAGATGAGTTTTGGATTTACTAGAATTTAAAAACCGGGCATCTCAATGTTTTGCCGGCAATCAATGGTGCCCTGGTGTTTGAAATTCATTCCAATTTCTTGCATGGGACCTAAGCATGCACCCAAGGATAGAGATTTGATTTTTCGACCAATTTATATGCACTAGAGCATGTGCATGTAGTTCAAATTTGAATTGTGCACATAAATGCATTAAAAACTCAGTTAATGCATAAAAATGTCCAAACGAACCGCCAAAAATCACAAAAATTCATACAACACTCTTGTTGTTCTATGTTGACACGAGAAAAAAAATTCAAAGCAGTAAGAGGCAATGGATATCGTTTCATCCACAAAGGTGGGACGTTCCCTACCGAAAACCATCATGCTTGTTGTGAGAAGCTCCGGTTTGTGAGAAGCATATACCCAAACGTACCCCAAATGGGACAAAATTTGTACCACAACATGTTGATGCCCCTCCATGATAGCATGCCAAGTTTCATGAATTTCAGACAAGTTTTGGATTTAATAGAATTTAAAAACCAGACATCTCAATGTTTTGCCGGCAATCAACGGTGCCCTGGTGTTTGAAAATTCATTCCCATTTCTTGCATGGGACCTAAGCATGCACCCAAGGACACAGATTTGATTTTTCGACCAATTTATATGCACTGGAGCATGTGCATGTAGTTCAAATTTGAATTATGCACATAAATGCATTAAAAACTCAGTTAATGCATAAAAATGTACAAACGAACCGCCAAAAATCACAAAAATTCATACAACACTCTTGTTGTTCTATGTTGACACGAGAAAAAAATTTGAAAGCAATAAGAGGCAATGGATATCGTTTCGTCCCCAAAGGTGGGACGTTCCCTACCGAAAACCATCATGCTTGTTGTGAGAAGCTCCGGTTTGTGAGAAGCATATACCCAAACCTGCCCCATATGGGACAAAATTTTTACCACGGCATATTGATGCCCCTCCATGATAGCATGCCAAGTTTCATGAATTTCAGACAAGTTTTGGATTTAATAGAATTTAAAAACCAGGCATCTCAATGTTTTGCCGGCAATCAACGGTGCCCTGGTGTTTGAAATTCATTCCCATTTCTTGCATGGGACCTAAGCATGCACCCAAGGACACAGATTTGATTTTTCTACCAATTTATATGCACTGGAGCATGTGCATGTAGTTCAAAAAATTTGAATTCCGCACATAAATGCATTGAAAACTCAGTTAATGCATAAAAATGTCCAAACGAACCGCCAAAAATCACAAAAATTCATACAACACTCTTTTTGTTCTATGTTGACACGAGAAAAATTTGAAAGCAATAAGAGGCAGTGGATATCGTTTCGTCCCCAAAGGTGGGACGTTCCCTACCAAAAACCATCATGCTTGTTGTGAGAAGCTCCGGTTTGTGAGAAGCATATACCCAAACCTGCCCTATATGGGACAAATTTTTTACCACGGCATATTGATGCCGCTCCATGATAGCATGCCAAGTTTCATGAATTTCAGATGAGTTTTGAATTTACTATAATTTAAAAACCAGGCATCTCAATGTTTTGCCATCAATCAACGGTGCCCTGGTGTTTGAAATTCATTCCCATTTCTTGCATGGGACCTAAGCATGCACCCAAGGACACATATTTGATTTTTCAACCAATTTATATGCACTGGAGCATGTGCATGTAGTTCAAAAAATTTGAATTATGCACATAAATGCATTGAAAACTCAGTTAATGCATAAAAATGTCCAAACGAACCCCGAAAAATCACAAAAATTCACACAACACTCTTGTTGTTCTATGTTGACATGAGAAAAAAATTGAAAGCAATAAGAGGCAATGGATATCGTTTCGTCCCCAAAGGTGGGACGTTCCCTACCGAAAACCATCATGCTTGTTGTGAGAAGCCCCGGTTTGTGAGAAGCATATACCCAAACCTGCCCCAAATGGGACAAAAATTTTACCACGACACGTTGATGCCGCTCCATGATAGCATGCCAAGTTTCATGAATTTCATACGAGTTTTTGATTTACTAGAATTTAAAAACCAGACATCTCAATGTTTTGCCGGCAATCAACGGTGCCCTGGTGTTTGAAATTCATTCCCATTTCTTGCATGGGACCTAAGCATGCACCCAAGGACACATATTTGATTTTTCAACCAATTTATATGCACTAGGGCATGTGCATGTAGTTCAAATTTGAATTGTTCACCTAAAATGGCTAGAAAACCAATTTAATGTATAAAATGTTTAAACGAACGCTGAAAAATTCCAATTCTTTTACGACACACATATAGTTGCATGTTCACTCCTGATAAATGGTCTAGCAATTCAAACACCGTCCATTGCCGCCGTGACCCTATTATGAAATTCAAATCAAGCTGAAAAATCAAGTAGATCGCACACAGTTTATTATCAGCAACCGTGTGAGATGCATCACAAAATATCCTGGAGCACCGTCGGTGTATAGTACGCCTATGGCTTAAGCGAGAAGGTGCGTCGGCTACAGTCCACAGCCGGTGTCTCAAGCACACTAGCTCGCTCCCCAAATATCATTTCACTGTTCAATCATCGCAGGTGAAATATGGGCACGTGGACCCGCGTCGTGAGGGCAACTTCCGTGACCCACTCCGGCAAGAGCGCGGCCGCAGCCGCCATGCGTGTGCTAACAAGGTGCATGAACGCGGCCGCAATCTGCGACTGGGCGGCAAAGGCAGCCCAAACGGCCCCTGTTGCTTCTCAGGTGGCGGCAACAACATCTGCCTCGGGGATAGCAACTGGCGAGAGCGGCACAGCAGCTGTCCGTTCTGCAGCGGCGGCCGAAGCCCTGATGGAGGCCGCCCAAGACCATGTCGAGGCCGCCCACGCCCAGCTCCTGGCGGTCACCGCACAAATTGAACGAAGCTTCTCCGACAACGGTCGGCAACCCATGGCCGAAGAGCTGGCAATCGCCGAGAGTGTTCAAGCAGCCGTCCGTTCCTCCGCCGCATACCTTGCGACGATGGAGCCCGTCCAATCCCAGATCGCTTCCGCCCACGCCCAGCTCATGGAGGCCTTTTCCAAAGAGATGGCGGACGCGGATGGCGAGATGCTTGCCGAGTATGGTGTGATGGATGCCATGGAGCCCCTTCCCCAGGAGACCGTCGGGCGCGAGCTGGACATGGAGGCGGCGGCGGAGATCGATGAGCACCAACCGTAGTAGTACTCTTTTTCTTGTTTAATTAAGAGCGTCGGTCTTTAATTTGTTAGAGTAATGTTTAGGTCAGCTAGCTCTGTTTAATTGCTGAAGTTGCTCGATTAAGAAGTGTGGATGTGCTGTAGTCTCCTTTGTGTACCCAAATTATGGAATGACGTGGATGACCACTGTAACCATGGAAATTCGAACCAAAACTTTTGACGTTCAAACTCATCACGCATGGGTTAAGCTATCTGAATCGTTTGTGATGTCCACATATCGTACACAGTTCTGAATAAGGGACCATGTCTGATGACACTTTGCTGCTAGTTTTTTTTGAAGCGATTCCAAATTTTCGCTTCATGAAGTATCTACCTCCCCCCCCACCTTACCAAAAGACATATTTCCCTCTTTCCGCCTTCCTTTCTAAGCTGAAACCTTCACTCCTTGCTTGCAGCACCGCCTCCTCGTCGGTGACCCTCCTTCACGCTGCTCGGTCTCCTCTATCCAGGCAGGTAATTCACACCCAACCCCCATCCTCCTCCTCCTTCCACATCCCACATGCCCCGACCACCGGCGCGAGCGCGACACCCTTCCACCCAAATCACCAACACCTCCACCAAATAAGCGCTGGCCTAATCCATGGTGCACACAGTATAGCCAGGACCTCAAGGAGCATTTGGCAGCAGAGTAGCAAATTGCGGCCGCACGTGTGGATGAGGTCGTGATGGCTGCCATTCGTGCCGACCCCCATATCTTGAAGGAGCACCTTCCATTTTCTAGCTACGCCGGTTATGCATGCTCGGTTTACCTGTTGCATGTGCTGCTCCTGCCTTTCCTTCACAAATTCTAGTGAATTGTGCTATCTAATTTTACCATACAATCTGTTGCTCTAGTGTATATGTTCTATATTTCGTGCAGTGTGGTCCTCACTTATTAACTATTTTTTAATTAGTTGTCGTCTTTAGTTAACTATTTGGTTCAATTCTACAAATGTGATGTTCAATTCTTCAGGCTGCAATTTTGTATTGTCTTCCATGTGAGAAATAAATCAAATATATCTTTACAAAATTGTGGGTGCATTCTGTTATTGTATACCATGTGAGGAATAAATTGAATTTGGCTGTAGTAAATACATGAGAAAAAATACAATTGCTACAATTGGCTGTAGTTAACTGTTTGGTTAACTGTCTGATCTTCTATTAGCAGTATGTTATATTGTGCAATGTGGTGCTCAGTTAATGTTTGGTTCATTTGTTGTGGTGTTTAGTTAACTACTTGGTTCAATTCTGCAATGCAATGTCCAATTGTCGTGGGTAGAATTTTGTATTGTTGTGCATGTGAGGAATAAATCGAATTTGGCTGTACTTAATACATGAGAAACATATACAAGTGCTATATTTCCTAGTTCTTAATCATGCTTGGCTTGGGTAAATGGGTTTTCCGTGTGGCTTGAACTAATCTGATGAATCTGCAATGTGCTTATTTTTCATCAACATATTTTACTGATAGCATGCGAACCCTTATTTAACCTGATGACTAACTACCTTATATGTGTTGCAGGGAAACAATGGGAAGCACTGAGGTTTACAATCGAGGTTAGCACGTGCATTGTCCGTTGTCTAATAGCACATTATTGTACAATTGTAGGAACCATTCTAATATTTAGGTTTTTAACAATTTGTTCTTGCACATGTAGGTTCTGCTGTCAGAGGTTATGACCCACTGTTCGACCCTTTTTGCATATGGGGAAATGAGTTGTCCATGAATATCAATCAAATCAAGAAACTCAGAAAGATTGTTAGGATAAAGAAATTAGCGACAAAAAACAACAACATCTTTGTCTGCACAATGAAGAAGACATCAGTTCACTACAAGATGGTACTAACTATTATACCTTGCCTTTTTTTATTCCTTTGCCCCATTTCCAATATAGAGAAGATATTTATGCACATCCTTGTTTTCAGTCCTTTCCAAAGCAGTTCACTGATGATTACCTCTCAAACCACCTCTATGGTCAGGAGGCGAGGAAGGTTTTCATACAACACCCACGGTTCAATATTGAAGTGTTCCTGAAGAGGACGAAGGACGGACGGTCAATCATCCACAGGCACTGCCTAAAGTTGCAAAGACCTTCAACATGAATGAAGGCTCAATATCCGCCTTCCACTTCAGCAGTTTTCCAGATGAGATGCATCTGTCTATATACCGTCTATGATGCTTTTCGAAAGGTTCTACAAGTTACATGTGGAACTTGCTGTTGGTGCAGATGTGTAATGGGGTAGCTGAGTGCTGAAGCTATATCATGTTGTACTCTGATGTATTTCAATTATGAAATTCCGCTTCCTTAATATGGAAATGAAATATTGTGTGCTTAATATGAAATGTCAATTAGATTAATAAATGGATTATGAATAATTGGATAATTAGCCTGCTAATTGAGTTTTGCTATTGCAAACGGTTGTTGAAAAAATACCGTGGGCGATGACCTCAGGCAACGCACACAGTTTCTAGGAATAAACTGCGTTGGATCAATGAACAATCACTCACGACTTTCTCTTGAAAACTTTTTGCGTTAGGACACCTTGTGCAAATGTTTACTACATAAAAAATGTGTGTGATGGACAGCCTTTGCCACACAGTTTCTTCTACGGACCGTGTGTGATACATTCAATAACACAAACGATTTAACGGGAAAAATTGTGTGTGATGTACCTGTGAACGGAAACGTTTTCCTTGGAGCGACTCTGTGGGATGTGCATACGAACGGAAATGTTTAATGGGGACTGACTGTGTGGGATGTACTTGCGACCAGAAACAATTTTGCCATATAATTGTATTTTTTAGCTCTACTGTATGTATTTCCGTATTTGAGCGCTCGCCGGTCGCACACGACCTCATTTTGTCGAACATGTGTGCCAGGAGGGCATATTCCCGACGGTTTCTGGGTCGTGTGGGAAGGACCCCCCTATCGCCCACACTCACTTGGTGACGGTTCCAAATGCCTTCGCGGAAAGCGGTTAAAAACCGTTTGTTTAGGACCGACGTGTACCAGTGACGAGCCACTCCCTCTACTCTACTCAACGCAATACTATATAAAATCAAGTTATGGGACAAAGCCAATAACTGTTGTTCTTTCAGGCTATCAACTTACGCTTTGTAGTCCAGGTTGCCAGTTCGAATCTCGTCTTTCAGATTTGTTAGTTTTAGGTCCAAATTTGATCAATGACAAGTGGGACCCCCGTGGGTTGTTCCGATATTTCAGTGTAGGATGGTTTTTTTGAACAAACATTTTGCGCAGTTAGACAAGTAACAACACGAGTTACACGTATTTTGCAAGTTCACGAACAAAAATGACAGGGGCATAGAATATCACATTCACCCTGCAACTTAGATGCTATGGTGATACGAGTTTTTACATCGTTGGAACTGAGATCCAATGGCTTGGGAGTAGTCTTTGTAATTATGCGCAATTTCCAAACTCTCCATGGTTTTTTGCAAATAAAACATTCAGGCCTCGTGTGTGCCGCTGCATCTTGGATCCAACGGCTCCCCGTTGCTCATATTAGGTGCTCCCTGTAGCTTAAATAGCCGATATGGTGATACGAGCATCTTGGTTGTATGATCTGTGATCAGATGCCACATGCGTAGTACTTGTACTTTCTGCACAATTCCCAAACTCTCTCAGGCGTTTATTGCAAAAACATTCAAACCTCCTACTGTGAGCCGTTAGATCTTTGTGAACTCGTATCACCATAGAATTTACGGTGAGGGGGCACCTCATATTCTCCCGTGTGATAAAACATCAGGTGCTCTCGCAGCTTGGGCGCTACGGTGATATGAGCTTCGAGGTTGTTTGATATGTGAACCAATGGCATCTGAGCAGTCTTTGTGCTTGTAAGCAGTGGCCGAACTCTTTGGGGGCTTTTCTGCAAAAAAAACATTTGAACCACCGAGGAGTTGTTGTGTCACAAATCCAACGGCTCCGAAGAGCTTGTATCACCAAAGCATCTAAGGTGTGGTAGCACATGATATTCTTACATACAGGAGAATATGATGTCCTCCTTCATCTTAGATGCTACGGTGATACGAGCTTCGAGGTCATTGGATATGGGATCCAAGGGCTTGTACAAATTGTGTGTAATTCTCAAACTCATCAAGGTTTCCTGTAAAAATATTAAGACATCCTGTGAGATGCTATATCTCAGATCAACAAGCTCCAAGGAACTCGTATCAGTATATAGCATCTAAGGTGTGGGGGCGCATGATATTCTCCCGGGGAGGAGGGGGTGCAGAACCAATCGGTGTTTGGGAGGGTGGGGACAAATATAATCTAAAGAATCCTAAACACAACTTCACAATTTTATCTAAGGTCGAGGGGTTAACCCCCGACAATCTACATAGCTCCGCCTAAACACAACATTTGCATGTACTGCAGCACTAGACTTAATATTCATGTTTCAGTTTCCTGTTCATTTTAAATATTGAATTGAGGACCATGCATGTCTTACATTTTACTCCCTTCATTCCTAAATGTTAGTCTTTTTAGAGATTTCAAATGGACTGACACATACGGATGTATATAGACATATTTTAGAGTGTAGATTCACTCATTTTGCTCAGTATGCAGTCACTTGTTGAAATCTCTAGAAGACTAATATTTAGGAATAGAAGGAGTATTTTTTAATTCGTGTCATACATGCATGGTTTGGAAAAATAGATGCACTATACTTATTGGATTGTTGTTGTGTTCGTGTGTGTGTGTGTGTGGTCATATGCTTGATACATACAAAGTTTTTCTCACCACCACACCGTTCATCTTTTAAATTTGAATTTACAATGAAAAACTTACTAGGGATACCATGAAATGTGAAATCCACATTGAGATCACTATATCACAAACTCACTCTAATTCAAGAACTCGTCATAAATCAATTACCACGTTGAGATTACTATTTGCAAGGAAAATACGGGAATTGTAATACACATAGATTCATTCGGCAATTTAAAAGATTCATTTCGTATACTCGAATGGTAGGACCCAACGGCGCACCAGCCAGACCTTGGCTCGTTTTGATCCTAAAAAAATCGGGCTCGTGTCCTTCTGGTGGCGTGCGTGGTACGCACATTAGCCAACCCCAACCAGTCAAGCCTCCGCATTTCGTGTCGTAATATCTGGCAGCCAGAATTCCACCCCTAGGAAATTCCCCTCATGTCCCCGGTCCGTAGTGACTACCGATGAATAATGGAGGGATGCTTTAGTAACTATACAACGTTACCTACCCTGTGGAGCACGGTTCAATTCCCTTGGTCGCCGCTACCCAAGGTCACCCGTCAACTACATTGCCTAGTACTAATAGGAGTACTACACCAGGATGAGCACAGAATTGAGCCCGTTTGTTCGTGCCTAGTACTTGACTTAATATATCAGGCGATGCACTGGTATGGAGGGATTATCCTTTTACTCTGCATATATAACTTGTCTGAAGTCTAACTAAGCAAAATGTTTGACCAAATAATTTCTTAGGAAATACAACAGGAAAGATGTATCGCTTGAAAATTTATTGCATGATGCAGGTTATGATATTGTTTTGAATCCTGGATTTTAAATTTCAAACAATCCAAAAGTGACCAGAAATTCATGAAACTGAGCATGGTCACATGATATGGCACAAATATTCCTACGTAATTTTTTTCTTCAATTTGAGACAGGCTGCTTATTTGAAGCTGCACAAATGAAGAGCCAAGGTATTTTGGAACAAAGACCTGTCACATTAAGGCGAACGTTTTCACTATTGAAACCGTGGGCATTTACGTGCCGCCACGAGTCCCGCTTCTCATCGGCAGGTGCCGTCCGAGCAAGCGTGTGAGTCGACGCGAGGCGTGCAAGCAGACCGCTACGCCGGCTGACAAGAGGCGTGCGAGTAGACCGCTGCTCAGGCTCACCGGGAGGTGAACCCTTTGACTAGGCTCCACCGCCCGCCTTCGTCCTAACTGCTACCACTTTTAATATCGCCGGAGCCGCAGTTTAAAATCAACCCCGCACTACCCTGTATCGCTACAATCTTCTCTCTTCCTCTCCGATTCTCCTATCATCTACCTCCAACCAGCCTGACCTAACCGTACGCCATGCCGCATCACGATGGTCTGCCTTAGTCTTCCAGTTTCCTGAGGAAGACACCCGGCCGGAGTCTCAAGAACATAAGGCGCTTTGGGACGAGCTTGAGCTGGCCTTGCGGGAAGACGCCGCACCTGTCCCCGCTCCCATTCCGGCTCCCGTCGCCCCGACTGCACCAGCGCCCATCCCCATGGCATTGATGGGCTGGGAGCCGCACATTGTCGCCGAGCTTGATGCCACGGGGTTCCACGAGGTACCCGTCAACCTTCACGCGCCCGTGCACCTACCAGCGCATGCGCCTGCGCGTGCACTGACGTGTGCGCCCATGCCGGTGCCTGTGCATAGGAATGTCTCCGCCGCGCCATTGCCAGCGCTTGTCCCGGGGCAGGTGCAAGTGCCCCCTCAGCGTCATGGATGACCGCCGTCGACCGCTTCCTTGCACCAACGCCAGTCGCCTCCTCCCGCCAGTTGACTCGCTCCTGGAGACCGAAGTCCAGAACATTGTGGCCTTCCTTGAAGCTAGGGCCAACGTCCAGGAGTATGCCAACAACGGCGCAAGATGCCGCCGTCGCTGTTGGTCAGTGGCCCGACGACACAAAGAGCACGACAGAGGAGCCGCTTTCCGCCGCAAGACGCCCCGCCGCCGCCGCGTAACCTAAATTTGTCATGAAAAACGTTCGGATTTCCATGCTTAAAATCCGAACGTTTATCATTTCCGTTTATTTTAGATCGATCATCGTATGAATGTAAAGTCGGAGTCAGACTGAATGAAATCTATGGTTTGATCGATTGAATGTTCTACTAGAGCCGTATCAAATTAAATATAAAACATCATCAAGCCACATGTATTCCTTCTCATGCAATGACCTAGACTGCTTCAATGTCAAGTGCTCAACACGTTTAGCGTGCAGTTAATTTCATGCCAAAAAATAGTGCTAATCACATAATAACACGCAAATAATATCCTACTTAATATCCGCATGCACTTAATATACTTCCAAATTAACGTGCATTGCACGTACACATTGACTAGTACTACTAGTACGTGAAACTGGTGCTGTAACTTGTGAACGCGTCCAGATATGGTCAACGGCAACATCGCCCGCGAGTTCTTTGTGTTTGCCCGTGCGCCTAAACGCAGAAGGGGAGGAGAGAGAGCACACATGGAACCCACCAGTAAGTGAAGGTGAATACGTGCTAACGAGCCGGTCCCACTAATGTACTAAAAATAATATTACATGTTATCCATTAAATAGGCTGTGGTAATATAAAAACATTATATGAACAAAGGGGGGTACAACAAACATTGATGTTCTACGTATGTTGCCTATTGACGTGCGGCTTGAAGGCCCTGGTCGCATGTTCGATCCTCGTCCTTTATTTTTTTAATTTTTATATGGGTCCAAATTTATTTCATGGCAGGTGGGCCCCTCGGTGTGTAGTTTGTAGCACTTTAATTTGTGGGTCAAAATTTGTTCCATTCCAGGTGGACTATTGGTGTGTAGTTTTGTAGCTTATCTGTAATAATTAAAGAGCACAACAGAGTTTTTTGCAATAATACCATGGTGCGACGTTGAAGGCGAGAAAGGACGTCCGAGAGAGCGATGACCGAGCTAGAGGGAAATCAATTGGGGGAGGTGCGGGGGCTGCAACGGTGTTCGGAGTAGTTGTGAGTCGAATGCTATGAAAATATAATCTAAACCCACCGAATAAATGCCTACACAAATAATCCAAGGTTGGAGTCCCCCTCGCAATGTAAATAGCTCCGGCTTTGCGAGGGATGGAGAGGTAGCTTCAATGTGTGGAAGATACGGCGTGAGATAGCGAGGTGAATAGAGAGACATATAGATAGAGAGACAAAGTGAGTGTGGTCCGACATTCATTGAAAAGATATATATGCTCTGGAAGGGTGAGGGCTGTAAGATAGAGCTTGAGAGATGATCCATCCACAGACATGTAGATATATTTTGTGCCTTGGAGGAAGCAAGGTCAATCGATTGCATATATAAAGGGAGAGAGATTTAGCGAGTGTGGGTCGTCGTGCGATCGAAAGAGTGAGACGGGTTGGAGAGAGTGACCTAGATAGACAATGTGCATGAGAGAGTATACAATATGAATATGTCGATTTGGGCTCAAACATGGAGATATATCGTTTGTGTCCGAGAAAGAGCGAGGTCAATCGAGACATACAAATAGAGAGAGAGAGAGAGAGAGAGAGAGAGAGAGAGAGAGAGAGCGTAGCCTGCCATGAGGTCGAAAGAGTGGGGGCGGCTTGGATGGACTGGCCTAGATAGACAATCTACGTGAGAGAGTATAGAGTGTGTTGACCGAGGCCCGAACAAGGAGATATATCATTTGTGTGTGAAAGAAAACGAGGTTAATCGAGACTCAGATAAAGAGCGCGAGATTGAGCGAGTGTGGCCCGCCGTGTGGAAGAAAGAGTGAGACAGTCTCGAGGTAGTGACCTAGATAGACAACGTGCGTGTGTGCGCATGAGAGGTTAGGGGGCTAGATAGGCAATGCATGTATCTAGCGAGAGAGGGTGGGAGGGAGAGAGAGAGAGAGGGGGGGAGAGCTCGGCATGGGGTGCAATGGCGGGTGTGTGAGGTAAATACATTTGGTAACAGAGTGGAAAAAGGGGGTTGTGTAGTTGAGAGAATTAGGGATAGAAGCATGGAGAGAAAGAATGAACCTATGTCGGAAACCGATAGCCTCCTAAGGTGGTTAGGAGAGGAAGATTGACCGATACAGGACATATGTAGCGTGTGTGCCGAGGGGGGGGGGGGCTAAAAACAACATTTGAATGTAGGTAGTACGAGACTTAATATCGATGTTTCAATTCCGTGTACATTGTAAGATTTGAACTGAGGACCATGCATATGGATAATTATTTCAAATTCGTGCCATATTAGGTTTGGAAAAGTTGACATTGACTCGATTGTTGTGCTATTTTGTAGGTCATATGTTTGAATCCATCCAAAGTTTTCTCACTACCATGGTGTTCATCATTTACATATGAATTCGTATTACAAAATTAGCGTGGATACCGTGAAATGCGAAATCCACGTTAGAATTGGATACTGCTATGTGACACACACTCTAATTCAAATAACTAATTATGTGAAACACACTCTAATCCACGTTAGCGTGGATACCATTTCGATTTTTTTTCAAATAACTCCTCATTAATTAATTTATAGTATCTCGTTTCGAATGACTAATTATTTGCAAGGAAAACACGAGCATGGTAATACATACAGATTTGTTTGCAAATGAAAGAAGATTCGTTTGCATTCTCAAATGTAAGCGTACCAGGCAGACCATGGTCGTGTCGTGGTGGTCGCGTGTGTCGTACGGATACTTAGCACCCAGCCACCCACCCCCTCCCTCCATCCCCCTCCCCCCCAAAAAAGAGCGACGACAAAATAAGTTCACGCTTCCACTTTCGGATTGAAATATCTGGCGGCCCCTTTCCAGCCCTGCAAAATCTCCCTTCTCCGCCGTTCCCTTCCACGCCCAGATTGCTCAAATCCCTAATTCACCGCCAACCCAAGCAAAGTTTGAATCGCCCCTTCTCTCGTCTCTTTCCCCACCTCTATGTGGGCGACGACGATGAAAACGGCGGTCGCGCTTCACCACCGCACCGGAGCTACCTCATCTACGCCCTCGTCCACCGCACTGGGTGGTCCATCGACAATGTCGGCCGCCGCAACCGACGTGCCTCACAGACACCGAGTTCCACCTCATCAGGTGTGATTCACCGACGCCGTCTCCCACCTCACCGGGGCTACTCCACCGAGCACATCGTCGCACCTCCGCCCCCCGAGGCCGTTGGGGCTTCACCAACGATCTCTCGTCTGCCGTATCGTAGCGCCCGCTGCCACTCTAGATCTGCATCCGTGCGCGGCCAGCCAACGCCAGCGCATCACCCTCAACAGCTCTGAAGTGACCCGCACTCTAGCAAGGCGAGCATGCCCAAACGCCGGCCCGAACTAGGTATCCATACAACACTCCCTTGTGCACTGTTCCGACGATGTTTGGATATCCTTTCACTGCTCTCTTAGCTTACACGCTTATGCAACTCTGACTTTAACTCTTGTTTCTTCTGGAGGTATCATCTGAAACAAGCAAAACCATTTTTTAGTGAAGCATGACGGTGCTACAGGATCTGGTACACATCCTGCACACCCGTATAACCTTGTAAGTATCTGTCCTCCGGTACAACAGCAAGGTCGACTCCTCTTATTTGATCAACAATTCGCCATGTAAAAAATGCAGAGGGGGATGCAAGGAGCACAAGGCCTGCACATCCAAGAAAGTGGTAACATGGACTTGTACATGGAACATCCCAAACGCAAGTAGAGCTGCAGTGAGCCTGTACAACGAGCTAGCGTAAGTCCCTGCATTTCATTTAATTTGTACTGGCCTGCGTGTATGATTTGTGTGCAGTGGCGGATCCACGAATTCAAGTTGCCAGGGGCGAACATTTAACTTAAAAAATACGAAGGCACTTACACTCAAGAAATCAACATAACTTGAGAAATGTGAAGCTACACGCACTTTGAAAACCAGCTAATGATCCAAAGTAGTTCAGATTATAAAACACTAAATGATGCAAGCACCAAAAAACACAAAATGCAACATGGTGTACAAGGACTACTAACATGGTCTGTACCTGCTTGAATTATTCGTTCTCTGGCTGAAAATATCGAAGTGTAATTGCACCTATAACCAGTCCGCAAACTGCATATCAATATATCTATCCTGCACAAGTATGCCAATAGTTTTAAACAACAGATTAGAAAAGTATTTGTGCTACGTTGTCATGATACGGGGACTTTCTGGTAGATGGCCTCGACGTTTCCTGAAGCCATGAAAATGTACTATAATTTGCTTGTCATCAATGCCTGCAAATCTCTATGTCTCTCTCAACATAGCAGATCATCATTAAACACTAAATCCTTCAATGGGAGCTTGCAAAATGCTTGCATTAGATTCCTCATTAGACACTATATGTTCATCACCAGGAGCATGTAAAATGTTTGCATCAAATCCTTCATTAGTAGTCTGTTCATTAGACACTTCAGGCTCAAGAACAACATGAGCTTGTATGTTTGCACCGGAAAATTGATTAGATACATCAGATTCAGTCAATTCAGTATTGACTGGGGGAGTTATAAAATAAACAGAAATTGGTTTCATTCTCTCATAGATTCTCTACATACAAGCAGTTTCACAACACCATCAGGTTTAACTATTGGCCAGAAATTGAACATTTGAATTATATATAATCAGGGATGTGATGTACCTACTCGTTGCACATGTTGCTCTTGCAAGCTGCGACTGTCCGTTTGCGCAAGCTCGATGCCATGCCCGTGCCGCCGCCACTGCCTCCCACGTAGGCTACACCCAGGGTTGGATCTTCATCTTCTTGTCCTTCCATTTGCTTGAAGCCCGGCGACCTCCCTCCAACAAGGGCGCGAGGAAGTGCTGTGTTGGTCTGTCCAGTGGCGGCTAGGTTAAGAGCGAACCAGACTGGAGGCTGGACGGAACAAATTGGGATTTTTCCTGCTGTCGATCGATATGGGAGCCGCTCATTTGGGCCGCGAGCCTGCTATTGGGCCAGCCTTGCACTTACATTATTGGCCCATCCAAATTGAAATGTTTTTCTTCATTTTTTACATTGCCTACTCGTGTGTTGGGACGAACATAACAAGCCTGTGCCAACCTAGACGACTGAAACTAGGTGCACACTTTCCAGCCACCCGAGGTGGCCGCCCATACCAGCCCCTACGGTGGCGTCGCCCCTTTTTGCGTGTATGATTGGGGTAGTGAAAAATATTTCAGTGGCGCTTTTGATTTACCCATTGAATGGTTGAGTTGCTTGTTTCTATGAACTGAGTTCGCCAATAATGTGAAGGATGCCAGTCTTTTCATCCTATTTTAGATTGCTTAGATCTTGATATGCCAAATGTAATCGCATGAAATATACAGCAAAAGCCAGTGTGATATGTGTGGCTACAACTAGTCTGACTACATGTCCTCATATAACATATCAAGGACGCACCATCTTACCAGATTAACCATTCGACTTACCAATGCAGTGTGGAAAGAAAGAAGTATTGGGACTGCGTATCCAAGCAATTGATGTCGTGGACTCCTTCGTAGAACCTTGTAAGCAAAAAAGAAGTTGTAGTGTGCCTGTACAAAGAGCTAGCGTAAGTTTAGTTACCTGCTTCTCGGAATTTTAGTTAGCCACTTATTGCAAATTGTTCAATTACGTTGCTTGACTTAATTTAGTTTGCTACTGATTACATAATGTCATAGCCTCTTAATCCTATTATAGACTGCGCCTATCTATGTGTTTGATACTTACTGTTAAGAATTACCTGCTTGCCTGAACTTAAATAGCTACTTAAGCACGTAGATAGCTGGTCATATGTACTTCTAGGGTGCAGCAGAATTCACGTGTAATTTACGTTCTGATACCCTGTTTGTTTAAATGGTTTGCTGTTATCACTTGTAGCACTAGTAATGTTTGCATGTTCATAGATAGACAACTGTCAGGTTTATATGAGGGACACCGTATTTTGAACTTATATATGTGTTGGAATCATTTTGCTTACATCAAAGAAATTTACAGATGCCTGTGTTGCTGGTAAATGGTACCGACTTGTTACTTTAATACGTTGCCAAGAACTTGTTAGTATTACTAGTTCATGTGTAATTAAATACGTTTCCAAAACTAGTTAGTTTTACTAGTTTGATGTTACTTTCTTATGGCTCTTGCAAAACTTTATTTATTGATTGCTAACATTCAAGTTTGCAGGATCCAACTGAAACTCCGTTGGCACAGCAGGTATGTTTTCAGAAACTTCCTTGTTTACCTGGTTTGCTGCTGTAACTTGTTGTTGTAATCATCTTACCAACTTCAAGTTTTCAGGATCCAATTGGAAGTCCAATTGCACAGCAGGTACATTTTCAAAAATATATTTGCGTAATAGGTTTGATGTTGTAACTTGTTGCTCTAATCAAGTTACTAACTACTCAACTTTTCAAGATCCAAGAGAAACTCCAATGCTAGAACAGGTTCCTTTTGCAAAACTTGTTTGTTTAACTGCTTTGCTGCTGCAACCGGTTGCTCTAATAATGTTACTGGCTACTCAACTTTTCAGGATCCAAGAGAAACTCCAATGCCACAACAGGTACCTTTTGCAAAACTTGTTTGTTTAACTGCTTTGCTGCTGCAACAACCGGTTACAATGATGTTAATAACTACTTTTCAGCATCCAATTGAGACTCTTTATTTCCTTGTTTGTTTAACCGGTTTGCTGTTATAACTCCCAGTTGAGATGTTTTGCTAACTTCAACTTTTTGGAATCCAATCGGAACTTTAATGGCAAAATAGGTTAGCCCAAGATCAAAGAGCGAGGTCCCCATGGAGTTGTATCATCTCACAGCAGTCGCACCGGCCCAATCATGCATCATGAATTGCCAACTGTTGATGCTCTAGAGGCTAAACTAGTGTTAGAAAGAGATTCTGCTTCTGCACTTAGAGATGAAGTTGACATGTTGAGGAAGCAAACATCACAATCACAAGCAGTACTCAAGACAACCATTAAATATTTGGTGGATTCAAAACGAAGCAAGCTGAGACTGACCGCATTGTTAAGGTCCTGAAGGAAAAAAGGAAATTAAATTCCCACTTGGTAAATCATTGGTGAAATGTTGTTTCCATCATTGAATAACCTTTGTGTTGTTTGTTCATGTAATCGATCAAACCATTTGTTTTAGAGATCATGTAATAATTGTTTTTTGTTTTTTGGTTTGTAATTTTATTTGAGCACAAGTCTGTATTAATTGATAAGACTCGGAGACATTTCATTTTGATTGTTGTGCCAGACCTACAAATATGCCAATCGGGCTGAATGTGCATTCAACAATAATAGTAGTATAGATGGACCATATGTGGTACGCATCGAAAAGGGCCAAGATGTTGTACTAGATTCGCTAAAAAAGGATGCTCTTCTAGCAAAAAAAAAGTAGAGCAGCCTGGCTTATGTATGTTAGTTGATATTATTGATCCATATACTGTATAAGTGTTTATATGTCTGTTAGTTTTGTACATTATTGGTTGATTGACTCGGTATTTTGAATCTTGATACATCGCTTGTGTACATATCTGAATGGGAGTACACATTATGATGCGTGTGACATTTGAGTTGGACATAAAGTGTTCCAAATATTCGAATTCACCTTAAGCTGGATTCTAGCTTCTGAATTCGAGTATCAGCATTTGTCGTGCTTTTGAAGATACATAAAAACACATAGAATGACTTATAAAGATTCATATAGGAATACAAAATGGATTCGAATTTAGTTGCAAGGGTAAACGTGGATGCTTATTGTCCCAAAATTCGAAAGAAGTGGCAAAATGTCCACTCCCGCGTCGGCTGCCCGAAGCCAAGTGTTTGGGAGATGGAAATTACTGTCTACCCCTTACACGGACAATCCATCGGCCTGATTTCCACTGCTCTCAATAGGGGTAGGTTAGTAACTTCAATTAGATGTGACACGACCGCCTCTGAGCCCATTCCGACACGGTGGGCGCCAAACATGGTGGCAAAACACATTTGATTCAAGCTCGTCCGAAAGACCTTTGTTTCTCCCTCCATTTCGCCATTCATACACGGTGGGCGGCAAAACAAACTCGACTCTGCCGAAATCAATGTAGGCAAATAATTTCAATAGGGGCAGGTTTGTAACTTCACTCAGACGTGACACAACCGCCCTACCTGTCAGCCCCGTTCATACACCGTGGGCGCCAACCATGGGCGCCAAAACACCCTCTCGTCACCCGAAATTACTCTGGGCAAATATTTACTAGATGCGAGATTACCGTCCTATCCCCAACCAACGAGACGTCCAAATTTTAAATGGGGGCTAAGTTCGTAACTTTTCCATATTTCGCATAGAGCGCCCCAAAACATGGTTCCCGCACTCTCCCTCCATTTTCCCATTCATACAACGTCCGCGCTAGAACACCATCCCCACACCAGCCTCCTCCGTCGCCACCCATCCATCGCCGCCGTCCTCCACCCCATCCATCGCCGCCGTCCTCCACCCCATCCATCGCAACCGTCCTCCACCATGCTAGAGCGCCTACCAAGACCGCGTCGTCTACTGCTAGAGATGGACGTTTCTCATCCACGGTGACAGACCAAGAGCCTTGCATCGCGTCCTCTCGCTTCATCGGCGCCGTCGTCCTCTTTGCCGGTGCCACTCACACGACCTTCTCTTCCACCGCAACGAGACTTATCACCCGATGCACCCGTCTACCATCGCAGATCTACTTCAACGCCACCGACAGCCATCGCACTCCCATGCCTACACGGCGCCGCAAGAGAGGTGGTACTTCATATCTCCACAACTTTTTGATCTCAACCAGAAAATAGATCGTAACTTGGTTACTGTACTTTCTTTTCAGCTCTTAGAATTTAGTTCTTAGTTCGAAGCAAACAATGGATGCTAAATAGCATTTCCCTGGTTTGCAACTTTAAATCTGCCATGGCACAGTCATAATAGGGTTTAATTGATCATGCTTAGGGTTTAATTGATCATGTTGGTTTCGTGGTGGTTTTTTTTAATAGAAATCGGAGGGGAAACCCTCTTTTGCTAAAAAAATGCTTAGGGTTTCCCCCCTTTTATGATCACTATATGATCAGCATACGTGCTTCGTGTCATAGTAGCACTGCTCCACCCATCAAGCTAAACAAGCTTAGTTGTTCAAATACGAATATGATATTATTAAAACAGAGTCGTTTAATTGGTTAGCTAAATGTTCCTAATTTAGTTTCAAAAATGCATGTTCGCCGCTCGGGTGTGTATATCTACAGGGTGCCCACGGTGGGCCACGGCCCACCCTGGGATTTTGGGTCGGCCAAGGCCCCGATTCCCCTCTGTTCTGATGCGCGCTTCCGATCTCTACTCGCCCCCAGCCGCCTGCCTCTCCGGTGACTTGCCGTCCTCGGATGGCATGACTCTAGGAGGAGACACCGGACTAACAGGAGGTCAGGAGCCGCTCTCCCAACAGCGTCACCACTGCCCGGGCGCGCCGCTGTGCCTACCTTCCCAGTCCGTTCATGGCTCATGCATACAACACCCACTAAACCAACCTGATTTATCCTGAGATACATCCTCAACACTCAGCAGCCACTCCTCATCACCCATTTTCTAATTGATTCATTACTCATTAGGCAGGACTGTCATTAGGGTTTGTTTTGTGCTGAGTGCTACCTACACTTAATGGTTCATATGTATTTCAGTAATCTTTAGTACCTGTAAGGTTCATGTGGTTTCAAAATTCGCCCTAGGAATGTATAATCGTCATTTTGGATTGTTGGTCGTAGTGACATTGAGCCAGATTACTACTGCAGGCCAGGTCTGTTGACAATTTTACTTGTCTTTCTTACTCATTCGATATGATATCCAATTATTCACGTCGATTAGTTGCAAACAATATGTGCTAGACAAACTTCTTGATTCAGATTTTGGATGGTCTCTTACTGCAGTTACAATTCTGCATACATGTCCTAGTAAGCTCAGAAGTAAATGATTGATTCACTACATCTATGCTTGCCTTGTCATATTTGTTGTCAATATTCTTTTAGCGTGGACCACCCTATTTCAAAATACTAGAACTGTAGACATGAGTGAATAGTATTTCTCTGTGTGATCTCTTCCATCATGTGTGGGCAACGAGCACTGCATTGTATAGAAAGAAAGTGTCATTTCCAGCTTTTACATGGAATACAATCTGCCTACTTGCTTTGTGTCGCACTACCAGCACTCCACCCTTGAAGCTAAACATTATGCCACTGATAATTCCTTAGTTTATTTGTTCAAATACGAATTTGACATGATTCTAATGTTCCTACTTCAGTTTTGAAATGTGTGTCTACCTGCTATAGAGACATAAGAGGTTTGTATTTCTGTGTGTGGTCTGGTCAGCACGGTTGGGGGTGAACTTTGCGTATGTAGGGGTTTATAGGGAGACACTCTTCAAGTTGAATCCACAATGCATTCCATAGATAATCTGACTACTTTTTATATTTTCATGAAGCTCAGATTCTGAACAGCATCATAATGATTATGAGCTTGCGCCATGAAAAGAATAAAGCAGAACAATGCCATGGCTGTCAAACTTGGCATTAAGGGACTGAAATCAAGTCTGGTGCAATGCAATGCAAATGCTCTCCACCTACAGATTCATGCTCAGAATATGATCCTAACAGTGATTCTGAGCTAGAGGGAGACCTAAGTCAATGTAGCTCCCTAGTGGAGGAGTGAGAGGCACATGCCCTATCTTATTCACCCATCAAGGTGCCTGCTCTAACTTTCCAAGGTTATATTGGCCGCACATATCTTGCAACTGATGCTTTGCATTGCTTCTACTTTGTTGCACCGCCATTAGCTTAGTTTACACATCGTGTATGTGAATAGGCCCTGCCTATCCATTTTCAGTACATATTCCATCTGTCATCATACCATATTTATCAATTCAAATGTTGTTCTTGTGTATCAGACATTCAAAAGGAAGAGGGCGATTGCTGATTGCGGAGGAACACGAGCAAAGTATTTTGAAAAGGTAGTGACACCTGATAAATCAAATAGCCCATTAGGTGTAGTTGCAATATCACCTGACCCACAAAACATCCCACTCTAGCCCTAGTACACTGGTCATTTCGGATGCCCCAACTCAGCAGACCCCAACTGCAGCAAACAGTATGATGATGCCAGTTAATGTAGCACCAGCTCTACAACGCAAAACCCCCATTCCAGCAAAGAGTACACCAAATCCAGTTGCCAAATCCCTTCTTGAACCAGAGAGAGCCCCAATTGCAGCAAATAGGACCCATGTTCCATTTCTTCCCAGTTTAGAAGATGAAGCTTATATTGTTGTCAAAAACTTTGTGTGCATCTTTCCTTCATGGAAAGATTATACCGCAGACACAGAACAATTTCAAGTCTTCCTCCACAACTTACGCGTAAGTAATGTACTAATGTTATTCATGGTAATTACTGCTAACAGAAGACACAAGATTTCATTTGTTTAAATAGGCGAGGACCAAACTGGATTGTCAAGACGAGCAAGGGTTGGTTGCGCTTTTCCAGCACTCGTTGATGAAGTATCGTTCCTACATGAGGCAAGCGCACTTCGATGACAAGCCTCTAAACGAAATTTCTGTAAAGTCTCCGGTGCTACATTTATTAGAAGTGACTAGAATAATCTTGTTACACATTGGTCTCGTCTGTAGCGTAAGGTACTGTCTATGATATCACATCACAATTTGAACTACATTTCTGCATTTGCCTTAACATATCACTTGTACAAAACTGTTAGCAGAAGAACATTCATTCTCAAGGGACCACAGAATCTCGCAACTATACTACACACTGCATTGCTCTTATGAGTACCTCTTGCCCTGTATGACCATACTTACTTTCATAGCTATTTGATTATGTAGCATCACTGCACATGTTAGCCTCATTATCATCCATTTGGTGGACATTATAAGATCCGTATGGACTCTTACATAAATTTAGAATCAACCCAATGCTTTTGAATAGGTTTAGCTGTAAGGACTGAACGTCGTCTATCACTGTACTTACATTAACAGCTACTCCCTCCGTCCCATAATATAAGAACGTTTTGTACAGTACACTAGTGTTCAAAACACTCTTGTATTATGGGAAGAGGGATTGGTTCATTGTGTAGCATTCTGCATCTTTTCTCCCTCGCCCACCATTTCCTAAAAAATATCAGATCTATATTTAATCTTACCAAAAAGTTGAATACACGCATAATGCCAGCGTGAAGTGTAGCCCATTGCTCTTGTCAAGACATTTTGTCCTCAGAACGCTTATACTTCCGTGGATTGGTAGTTGATTATGTAGCATCAATCTACATCTTATCTTCATTATCCTCTATCCCTTCCAGTATTATCATATCTATAATTACTCTCTACAAAATGTAGAGTACATGCAATGCTTATGAAGAAGATTCTATGCTGAAATTCTTGAGTTATCCTTCCCTTGACATGAAGAAGGGCATTATAAAGCCGGTGTTAACTGTTAATGTAAGTCAGTCCTTCTGAAGCCTTTATCCTCAACTGTTGTTTAATTTGCTCATACTCCCTATCGTTTACTGCTGTTTAGTTTGTTGTTTCTATCAAAATGCATGTTCGCAACAACCGTAAGTTCCAGGTTTTACTTGTAAAACCAAATTCCTTATTCATACCATGCACATTATCCCTATATGTATGCTTGTTTTTGTGGATCTATAATCCAGTGTGTTGTGAAGCAGCCCACGTTTGCACCTTGCCATCTCCTGTTTTATCTTACTGATGTGGCTGATGATATGAACAACATGCCATGCACATTAACCAAAATAGATACAATGATTGTCTTTACCCTTCATCTATGCTTGTTATGTTGACATGGTAATCCACTAGTGTGGTGAAGCTCCCTGCATTATGAACAATGCCAAATTATGCTATTGATATTTTGAACTTACTCTTTATTTTCTAATTTGAAATTGGATGGAATGGACAGCACAGTTATCATCTTTGTTTATAAACGTGCAAAACCTGTCATCTCTCTGCTTGTTTCAGGGTGATATGCCTGATGGCATGCACAAGTCTGCTGAAGGCTGTGACACAAACCCAACATATATTGCAACAAAGAAGGCAAAACATCTTGAAGATAGCGAGACAACCCCCAAGTCTTGTCTTGATGCAGTGTTCAAGTTACTCGAGACTAGCAGTCAGACAAGCTCACAAAATTCGCTGTCTGAATCAGTTCAACTTCTTCAGCCCCAAGTTCGAGCAGGAAGGCATTCTGCAACTCAACTTCGACTTGAAGTCCTATCTCTAAGAAAGAATTACGGAGAACACCAATCAGAACCTCATTGCTAAACAGCTCCACCTGGAAGCTATGACCAACATGCTAGGCCGGTATCACAGCCTTGCTCAGCAGCTTGCGTAGCAGTTCCCGCGCAAGGCTAACCTTTCTTGAACTGTCTTGGAAGTGGTCTCGGTTCAGTATTATTTTGTTACGCTGCAATGGTGCCCGGTTTTTGTATTCTGCTTCTTTGTTGCGTTTTATGATCACTAGTGGTGAACTTCGATGCCCAGTGGATGTAATATACCATAAATCCTTTATTGTATAGTGTAGGTTTATTCTAAGTTACTATACCGTAATTTCTTTATTGTATAGAGTAGGTTTGTTCTTAATTCCTACTAGTTACTGCCATCATTTGCTATCTGAAAAAAAAATCTGATGTAGTCGACCGGGCCAAAACATTCGCCTCTAACGGGCCAGGTTTTTAACGGGCCACAATTGGGCTGGCCTGCATCTTTCTTGGGCTCGAATGGCCATTGGGGCCTTCACACTTTGCGCCAGGCCCACAACTTACTCCAGCCTATATTCGGCCCAAATTTTAGTTGGGCCTTTTGTGGACCCAGCGCTTAGTTTGGCCCATGTAGCGTTGGGCCATTAACAGGTTGAATATTCTGGTGGCCTGTTACAGCCCAGAAGAAACCATGGGCCTTTAGCAGGCCGAAATTCATGTTGGGCCTCAATTTTCACTAGTCGACGACGGGCCTTCAGTAGGATGAAAGGTAGACCGAGCCTTTTTTGGCCCAGTTATATGATGGGCCGTTACCAGGCCGAAACATATTTTGGGCCTTAGTTGGCCCACTGATATCATGGGCCTTTAAGAGGCCGAAAGCTTAGTACAGGAATCAACGGGCCGAATTGTATGACAGGCCTTTAACAGGCCCAAAGTCACGTTGGGCTGAACTGTTGTCACCTTGATCCCGGGCCGTTAGTGGGCCGGATGTCACGTCCGACCATATATGGCCCATGGGCATCACGGGCCATTCCTAGGCCGAAAGACACACCGGGCTGAAATGGGCCCATGTCTACATCGGTCCTCTAACAGGCCGAAAGTCACTGGGTCGTAATTTGGCCCAAATATTTGGCGAACAATTAACGGGCTAGATCTGGCTTCGGGCCATAAATGGGTGTTATTAAATAGGCCGTTATTGGGCTGGCCCACTAGTACCTGAGTAATTACTATGGACCTTTGACTGGGCCGACCTTTTTAACCTATATGGGCCTTTGTTGGGCCATGCCACATGTCGACGTATCATAGGCGCCTCCTGTCCAATGAATGGATGACATCTGTCCCAACGGTGAGCCAACACGTGTTTCCTCCGGCCAATGACATTTTTACACGTGGAAAATCCTCATTGGTCCTGGCTGTTAACGGGTTATCGGATCCAAAACCGGACCCGATAGCTTAACGACGACCCGTTACGGTGGATGCCACGTGTGGGTCACCCTTGACGAAAGCACTTCTATGACGCACGATTTATCGTCATGGAAGTGGACACTTCCGTGATGATAATTTTGGTAATGTCATGGAACACTTCTACGGCAGCACAGGCATGACTATCTTGATTCCGTCATAAAATCGTCATGGATGTACATGCATGACAGAAAACATGACCTACTGTGACAAACACGTATTATCATGGAAGTGTCTTTTTTTGTAGTGTGATGCGCGATCTCAAGCATGATGCTGGAGCTTGGGTGACTGAAACGCCGCCTTCTTATGGGGACTGAGAGTAACTCCGAACCGGTCGACTGACCGAACCCCTTTCTTCATGGTGTATGGTGCTGAAGCTGTACTTCCGAGTGACTTATTGCACAACGCTCCCCGAGTGGAGCTTTTCTCAGAAACTGAAGCTGAACAAGCATGCCAAGACGCAGTTGATCTCTTGGAGGAAGAACGTGAGATGGCTCTGATCAGGTCGACCATCTATGAGCAAGACTTGTGTCGATTCCATGCCCGTAATGTCAGAGGTCGAGCGTTCCAAGAAGGAGATCTTGTGCTCCGAGTGCATTATAAATGACCTCACAAGCTTGCTCCGGCCTGGTCAGGTCCCTTCATCATCACCAAGGTGCTCCACAATGGAGCTTATCACCTTTACAACGTAGCCAAGAAAGTAGACGAGCCACGCTCGTGGAATGCGGATCTACTCTGCCGTTTTTATACTTAAAAACTCGAGTTGACGAGTTGTAATAAGAATCATTCAGTTTGCTTATCAAAGACAATTTTTTTGCAGTATCTTAATGATTGTTCCAAACACATGTGTTCAAATCCCCCAGTGGGTGGCTTAGCCGCGAACCTGATTCGCCTAAGTTTCAAAAACACTCAGAGTGGAGAGCAATCCTCCCACTCGATGGCTTAGCCGCGAACCCGATTCGCCTGAGTTAAAAAACCACTCCGAGTGGAGAGCAACCCTCTCACTCGGGAGCTTAGCTGCGACCCCGTACTCGCCTAAGTTAAAAAATGCTCCGAGTGGAGAGCAATCCTCCCACTCGGAGCTTGGCTGCGACCCCGTACTCGCCTAAGTTAAAAAATCCTCCGAGTGAAGAGCAACCCTCTCACTCGGGGGCTTAGCTGCACCCCTGCATCGCCTAAGTTAAAAAACCACTCTGAGTGGAGAGCAATCCTCCCACTCGGGGGCTTAGCTGCGACCCCATACTCGCCTAAGTTAAAAAAATCCTCTGAGTGAAGAGCAACCCTCTCACTCGGGGGCTTAGCTGCGACCCCGTACTCCCCTAAGTTAAAAAATCCTCCGAGTAAAGAGCAACCCTCTCACTTGGGGGCTTAGCTGCAACCCCGTACTCGCCTAAGTTAAAAAATCCTCCGAGTGAAGAGCGACCCTCTCACTCGGGGGTTTAGCTGCGACCCCGTACTCGCCTAAGTTAAAAAATCACTCTGAGTGACCGAGTCACAAGAACAACGTATGCTCCATCCCGATCCCCAAGAACGACGAGGTGCAGGTCATGTGTACCACCTAGTGCACTTGCCCATGACCCTCTCGACAGAGCTGCGTCACGAGTACAATGTACGCTCCATCCTGATCCGCAAGGACGACGGGGTGCAGGTCGTGTGCAACACCTAGTGCTCTTGCCCATGACCCTCTCGATGGAGCTGCGCCACAAGTACAATGTATGCTCCATCCTAATCCGCAAGGACGACGAGGCGCAGGTCATGTGCAGCACCTAGTGCTCATTCCCACAACCCTCTCGTCAGAGCCGCCTCACAAATACAACATCTATTCCGAGTAAATAATCAAGCTTCAATCGGAGTTAAGAGATTTGATAGCGGTAAAAGCAAAGCAACCATATTGAAAGAAAAACCAAGTTCGGATAAACCCAGCAAGGTCCAGAACCACGAACGGAAGTACTAAGGCGTCAGGCCCGAAGGAGTTTAACGGTTACAAAATCACTTGGCATTCCGAGGCAAATAAAAGTGAGGCTTAAAGCTTGTTCACTCAGCAGGAGGAGGGCTAGCTGGCTCGACGAACTCATCCAGGTCGATTCCATCAGCAATACGAGTGGGAACATCGATGAAGATCTCCATGAAGGATTGCAAGTTAAGTTTCTTGTTATTGGCAACCTTGAGGGCCACGAGCTTTTCTTATTTGACTTCCTTGCAATGGACGCGGACCAGAGACAGAGCCACGTCAGTACCACACCGAGCAGATGACTTCTTCCACGCCTGCACTCGACCGGGGATCTCATTAAGTCGAGTCATCAGAGACTCAAGGTCATTCTGGAATGTCTCCCTTGGCCAGAGCTCCGCGTCGATCGTGATACCGTTGATGAAGCTACGTATCTAGGGTAGGGTCATAGGCCTGTCCTAGAAACCCTCCCCTAGGACATCACCCTAAAGACAGAAGCATTCAAGGGATACCATCATCCACTCGACCAGAAGCATTCCACTCGGAAGAGTCAAGAGATGATACTCACTCGACCATAACAAGAATCACTCGACAGACAGAACATCTAAAGCCACTCTGTGCATCAACGGTCGGACGTTTACTCTGTAGGCTTAATGGTCATTTATGTCATTTTGTTACTGGCATTACCAGAAACGCCCCACCTTTATGTACCTTAAACCCTGTGTAACTGAGGGTGGGAGGGGTCTGGCGAACTCTATATAAGCCACCCACCTCCTCAGGGAAAAGGGTTCACACCCCCTATAACTCCACACACATATAATTCAGTCGACCGCCTCCGGGCACCGAGACGTAGGGCTGTTATTTCCACCGTGAAGGGTCTGAACTCGTAAAACCTTGTCCTTGTGTGTACAACTTCACCATAGCTGGGATCTTGCCTCCTCATACCTACCCCCATTCTATTGTTAGTCTTAGTACCACTACAATTGGCGCCCACCGTGGGGCAGGTGTCTTAGCGACTTTTTGGTGAAGTTGCGATTTTTCTGATTCCCATCATCATGGTTTTCGGCGGTGGATTGGCTGAGGGTCATGAGATCCGCCTCTCGCGCTTGCCTTCGCTGCCGATGACTCCGCCGGCTTCGTGAAGCCCTCGACGTTGAGGCGCCCCCGTCTCATGGGCGACGATTTCTGCAGTGTGTCATGCGGCATTCTTCTCCAGTAGCCGTCGACCCAGTATCGGTCGGTGAGGGAGTCCCAGATTAGGGGGTCCTTGGACAGCCGGACTATATCCTTTGGCCGGACTGTTGGACTATGAAGATACAAGATTGAAGACTTCGACTTGTGTCCGGATGGGACTCTCCTTGGCGTGGAAGGCAAGCTTGGAAATACGGATATGTAGATCTCTCCCTTGCAACCGACTACTGTAACCCTAGCCCCTCCGTGTCTATATAAACCGGAGGGTTTAGTCCATAGGACGACAACAATCATACCATAGGCTAGCTTCTAGGTTTAGCCCTCACGATCTCGTGGTAGATCAACTCTTGTAATACTCATATCATCAAGATCAATCAAGCAGGAAGTAGGGTATTACCTTCATCGAGAGGGCCCGAACCTGGGTAAACATTGTGTCCCCTGCCTCCTGTTACCATCCGCCTTAGACGCACAGTTCGGTACCCCCTACCCGAGATCCGCCGGTTTTGACACCGACATTGGTGCTTTCATTGAGAGTTCCACTATGCCATCATCATAAGGCCGGATGGCTTGTCTCGTTGTCAAGGACAACATCACCTCTGGGGGAGCCCTGGCTATAGGCCAAACTCTCCGACTGGGTGGTTTCATCATGACCGCTCGTTCGGCCACTGCGCCGACGATGACTTCTCGGGTAATCAAAAATAGCCTCCACTCGGCTCGGAATTCGCCGAGCAGTTGGATCCAATGGAGCTCTCCTCCTTGAACGAGCTCTTGGATCGCATCGCCTCTTTGGGAGTCGCTACGGACTATGATCGGATTGGGCTTAAACCCGACCAAAGAGAGATTAACTCTCCGCCGGTCACCCATCAGATAGCGGTGGTGGAGTAGCAACTCAGCAATTCTTCCTCCATCTTGAGGACAAATTATGTCCGGATTCCCGAGCTCTCCGAGCCGGATACCCGTCCACGGGAGGACATGGCCTAAACCCTGAACCTAGAATCAGGCAGCGGGCCAGACCTATTGGGCAACACCCCGGAGGACTATTGGTCCAGATTCTTCCTTGTAATAAACAAGGTTAAGGACTGTCGTGAGGAGGACAACAATGCTGTCGCTGCTCGGGAACGGGGTCCCTGACTTGCTCGCTCGGCCCGGCGTGGATCAAGTGGGGCCCAGCGCGCCCAGCTTCATCAGCTCAAGCTCAAGACTCGCGAGGAGCCAAGATCATGGGCGGACGGCAGGAACCTTCCTCAGGAGCATCCTCGTCAGGCAGGCTCATGAGGAGGCGGAGAGATCAAGGCAGGGTACCTCACGAGGGTGCCCCATGACGCGAGCCGTGACGATCGAGACCAGGCGGGCGCCAAGCGGGCGCCAGCCTACGTAGTGTCCTCGCTTCCCCTTTGGTGCAAAGGAGGCGAGTACAGGCCAAGCCATCAGGCAAAGGTTACCGCTTCGGTGCAACAAGACCAAGACCAGCAGAGCGGCGGGACGGAGGTCATCGTGGAGCCTGTGACGCGCCACCGCCGAGCCTTTGGCAGCCGAAGACCAACTTTAGTCAGGATAAATGTACTAGATGTTCCCCTTCAAAATGGCCAATTGTTGGCGCCCTTCCTTCTCATTATTTGGGAAGAGGCCCAGGGCCTCCCACTATAAATAGGACTAGCCACCACAGATAGAGAAGGAGGAAGGCAAGAAGAACGGACCAAGGAGAGAGAGAGAGAAGCGGCTGGACTCACCCAAGCAGTCCACCGCACCAGCTCAAGAACAGCCCCTCGCGAGGTTGTTCTTCCTTTTGTACTATTCTTCATCAGCCCCAGAGGCAATCCACCACACCACACACTGGAGTAGGATATTACACCACAACGGTGGCCCGAACCAGTATAAATCTTGTGTCTCTTGTGCTGTTCATAGTTCCTAGTTTAGGTCCCTTGCAAACTATTAACGCGTGAGCTGGTAGGGGAAAGATCTCCGTGTGCACCCCAGTGTAAGAACCTCAAGGGTCTGCCGGAACCCAAAATCTGACATTTGGCACGCCAGGTAGGGGTGCGCCGGAATCTTTCTTCTGCTGGTCGCGTGTGATCTTCCGTCGTGTCCATGGCTGAAGCTCTCGAGCCTGCGCTGCGGCGTCGGGCTGCTTTCGCGCCGCTCGAAGTCGCCCGGACGGTTTCGACGGCGCGACGCCCGCCGTTCTCGTCGCCGCCGCTAACTCCCCACCGCCCCGGCGGGAACAAGCAGCGGCCTGTTGGGGAGCTGCACGACCACTACTCGACTGCCGCGCTGGCCGGGCGCCCGATCGTCGCAGCTCTCTGGCGGCTCACCGGGCGCCACCTTCGAGCCGCCACGCAAGCCGTTCACCCGCCAGATTGCCACCGCCTAAGCGCCCGTGGAGCCTCACTGGCGTGTGGGCGCCGAGACCGACCTGCTCTTCAATTCGGACGATCACCCTCCAACCCCGCCGTTCGGATGCGCTCGATGCTGTGCACCCCACCATCTCGCAAGTGGCTGTCACCAGACCCTCATCAACGGCGGGCCGGCCTCAACGCAGCTTTCTTTGGAGGCCTTGACCTCCTCCATGTGCCACCAGAGTGGCTCCAGCCCAGCAGGCCTTTTTCGGGAGTCGGAGCCGGTTCCACCGCCTCCCTGGGGCAAATTCGCCTCCCGGTGACCTTCGGCACCCGCGACAACTTCCGCACAGAGCTGATCGACTTCGACATCGCCCCCATCGGCCTCCCATACAACGCGATCCTCGGCTACCCGGCCTTGGCCCGGTTCATGGCAGCAACTCACCCGGCGTACAACCTCATGAAGATGCCCGGGAGCAGCGGCGTCCTTACCGTGTCAGGAAGCACCGGAGATGCACTGCAGGCGCTCAAGCTTGTTTTCAAGGCGGCTGCGGCGGCACGGCCCACCAGCGTTGATGCCCCCGAGCCCAAGGGGGCTGCGCTGTCCAAGAAGAAGCAGCTATTCACTCAAAACAAGGCGGAAACCTAGCAGGTACCAGTCAACGAGGACGGGTCCACTGACGCCACCTTCACCATAGGTGCAAACCTCGAGCCCAAGCAGGAGGAGGCCTTGGTGAAGTTCGTGCGCGCAAACAAGAAGGTGTTCGCGTGGGGACCTGATCAGTTGGCGGGGGTCCCGAGGGGCATGATTGAGCATCATCTCAACGTGTGCCCCAACGTGCGCCCCGTGAAGCAGAAGGCGAGGCGACAGTCCACAAAGAAACAAGCTTTTATCGTCCAAGAGACCCGCAAGCTAGAGGCAGCAGGGGTTATTCGCGAGGTCCGCTACCCGGATTGGCTGGCCAACCCAGTTGTCGTGCCAAAAAAGGGGGGAAAGGAACGTATGTGTATCGACTTCACCAACCTCAACAAGGCCTGCCCACAAGATCCATTTCCGCTTCCTCGCATTGACCAGATCGTCGACTCCACCACAGAGTGTGATCTGTTGTGCTTCCTGGATGCCTTCTCAGGCTATCACCAGATCAAGATGGCGGTAGAAGACGTGGAAAAAACGGTTTTCCTGACCCCGTGCAGAGTGTACTGCTACACCTGCATGCCGTTTGGGTTGCGCAACGCAGGCGCGACCTTTCAGCGGCTGATGCACATCGCCCTGGGCCAACAGCTCGGGAGGAATGCTAAGGCGTACATCGATGACATTGTAGTGAAGTCTTGGGAGGCAAAAACCCTGATACAGGACTTGGAAGAAACCTTCGCGAGCCTTGATAAAGTGGATCTGCGGCTCAACCCGGATAAGTGCGTATTTGGAGTCCCCTCGGGCAAGCTCCTGGGTTTCCTCGTGTCCCATAGGGGCATCGAGGCCAACCCAGAAAAGGTCAAGGCAGTCGAAGATATGAGCCCACCAAAGACCCTCAGAGAAATGCAGAAACTCACTGGGCGCGTGGCCGCGCTAGGACGTTTCATCTACAAGCTGGGGGAACAAGCACTGCCATTCTTCAAGCTGATGAAGAAGAAGGGGCCCTTTGAATGGACTGAAGAGGCCCACAAGGCATTCCAAGAACTCAAGAGGTACCTTACCAGCCCTCCGGTGATGGTAGCTCCGCGTCCTCAGGAGTCTCTGGTGCTCTACCTCGCAGCCACCCCCTACTCCGCCAACACAGCCCTGGTAGCGCTCAGGGAGGAGCATCAGGCCAAGGCCACAATTGCCCTCCGAGCAGGAGCTAAGCGAAGCCAAGAGAGCCTCACAAAGACCGCGGCCGTGGCCGAAGGGGATCAGCCGCAGCAGGAAAGCGCGCCCGGAGCAGAAGAGGCCCCGCCTAGCGACCAGGCGCTAGGGGCTCCACTGTCTCGGGAGGCACCCCAACCTACGGAGGACGTGAACAGCGCCAGCGCTCACAGTCTTGTCGAGCACCCCGTCTACTTCGTCAGCATGGTGCTACGGGACGCGAGGGCGCGGTACCCCATGCCCCAAAAACTCCTCCTCGGGCTATTGGTAGCCTCACGCAAGCTGCGACACTACTTCCAAGGTCATCCCATCAAGGTCGTCTCAGCATACCCTCTGGAGAGGGTGCTCAGGAGCCCCAACTCAGCTGGAAGGGTTGCCGAGTGGAACATCGAACTGCAAGCGTTTCAGCTAGAATTCAGCACAACCAGAGTCATCAAGGGGGCCGCATTGGCAGATTTCATGGCAGCATGGACGGAGGCACCCGGCCTCGAAGCAGGCGGAGACCGATCACTTCTTCCGGGGAGCGAGGCACCGGACGGCTGGGTCATGTACTTTGACGGGGCATTCTCCCGACATGGCGCGGGGGCCGGCGCAGTGCTTGTATCCCCTACTCATGACAAGCTCTATTACGCCGTGCAGCTCTGTTTCCAGCACGGGGAAAAGGTCTCCAACAACATAGCAGAATATGAGGGCCTGATAGCCGGCCTGAGAGCCGCAGTCGCTTTGGGGGGTGAAGCGCCTCATCATCAAGGGCGATTCACAGCTCCTCGTCAACTTCTCCAACAAGATATACGAGCTGAAGGACGAGCACATGGAAGCCTACCTCGCGGAGGTTCGTAGGATGGAGAAACAGTCCAGGGGGCTGGAGCTGCAGCATATGCCTCGCGGCACCAATCAAGAGGCGGATGACATTGCCAAAAGGGCGTCCAGGCGGCTGCCATAGGAGCCTGGCATCTTCGAAGAGCGACTCTTCAGGCCCTCAGCGGCACCTTCATTATCAAGCGCGGCGCAACCTCAGGAGGAGCTCCCCCAGCCGCCTGCCTCGGGAGCCCCGGTCTGCGGCCCGGCCTCAGGAGCACGCCTGCTCCTGGCGTTGGAGCCTCAGGAAGGGTGCTGGATCACAGAGCTCAAGAGCTACTTGACGTGGGGGACCCTGCCGGAGAAGGAGGAGGAGGCGGAGCGTGTGGCGCGGCAAGCCACAACCTACTACATCAGGGATGAAGAGCTTTACCAGAGCCGGCCAAATGATGTGTCCCTACGTTGCATTTCCAGAGAGCAAGGGAAGGAGTTGCTGGAAGACATACACGGCGGAGACTGCGGGCATCACTCATCGTCGCGAACCCTCGTTGGCAAGGTGTTCCGCAGCAGGTTCTACTGGCGCACAGCACTCAGCGATGCTGTTGAGCTGGTAAAGGCTTGCGAGGCCTGCCAATTTCACGCCAAGCAAATCCATCAGCCGGCGGGAGGTCTACAAACTATACCCCTTTCATGGCCATTCGCAGTTTGGGGGCTGGACATTCTAGGCCCGTTCCCTCGGGCGCCAGGGGGCTATCGCTACCTCTACGTCGCCATGGACAAGTTCACCAAGTGGGCTGAGGTGGAAGCTATGCGCACCATCCTAGCGGGCTCTGCGGTCAAGTTCATCAGGGGCCTCGTGAACCGGTTTGGGGTGCCCAACCGCATCATCACCGATAACGGTTCGCAGTTCTGACAATCTCTTCAAAAGCGTATTGTCTTTGACCTTGGAGCATGAATATGCTACGCCGGTGGTGCACCCCGAGTAACAGCCAGCCGAAGCGAGCCAGCGAGGAGGTCTGAAGGGCCTCAAAACCGGGACCTTCAAGAAGAAGCTGGAGGCCTGCGGCAGGGGCTGGCACGACGACCTCCAGTCTGTGCTGTGGTCCATGCGCACAACCGCGGCCAAGCCGACTGGTGAGACCCCGTTCTTCCTCGTCTACGGAGCAGAAGCCGTCCTCCCTCACGAGGTCAGGCGTCACTCCGCACGGGTCCTGGCGTTCGACGAGGCGCAGCAGGACGCCATGTGGGGGACGGATCTCGTGCTGGGGGAGGAACATCGTCGAGAGGCCACGCTGCGAGCGGCAAGGTATCAACAGGCGCTGCGGCGATACCACTGCCACAACATCGGCCCCAGGACTCTTGAGGTAGGGGACCTTGTGCTCAGACGGGTCCTCTCCAGGGAAGGGTTGCATAAGCTTTCTCCCATGTGGGAGGGCCCGTTCAAGGTTGTTCATGTTTCGGGCCCGGCCTTGACGCTTGGAGACTCGGGGAGGGTGCCCATCCCGAGCGCATGGAACATCCAGCATCTCGGAGGTTCTACCCTTGAAGAAAGGCCGAGCACTGTAAAAAGGTCGGAGCACGTGAAGAAGGCCAACTCTGTGAAGCTCATTTCCCGAGAAAGGCGCGAGCTGTGAAGAAGGCCAGCGCTGTGAAGCTCATTTCCCGAGAAAGGACGAGCACGTGAAGAAGGCCAGCGCTGTGAAGCTCATTTCCGAGAAAGGCCCAGAGCACATGAAGAAGGCCGAGTGCTGTGAAGCTCGCCGCCCGTGACACTATCACGTAATAATGAGTTGGGGCTGTACACGCCCCGGAGTCTCCGGAGAGCCGCCCTCGGGCCTCGGGGCTCCGCCACGCTTGATGGCAGCACTTAGCTCCAGCTGGTGAGAAGACGTTGAAGACTAGATTAGGTGCCGGACGCGGCTTTTTCATTTGCTTTCTGCAGTTGGCTTGTTCGTTCCTATTTGAAGTTTTATTGAAGTTGATGCCGTCCTTGGCTTGTGATTCTTTGTCTTTTTCGCTCACTTGCCTCGTTTTCTCTCGCGCGAGTCTCGCGAGGGAGAAACGCGGACACCCTCGCGAGTGTTTTCTGCCCCTGTTGTTTGAAGCTTCCCTATCCAGGTCCACTATGGGAGCACCCCTCCCAGTCCATGCCCCACGGGCATCACGCCTTGAACACAGGACTGGGTGGTCGCCTCCTGGCCGAGACGGAAGCTACCCCTCGACTAATTCTTGCAGGACATGAGCCTTGGCGAGGCCTCGGCCTCGGGAAGCAAAGACCATGACAGGTCCCCCCGAGCTAAGTAATTCCTGCACGCGGGCATGCGGCACAAAAGCACAACACAGAAATAGCGGAAACACCATGATAATTAACAGCAACAGTTCAGCACGCCCCCACGAGGCCCTACACTACTTTTTGTTTGCGCAGGGAAGGAAGAAAGAGAACAAAACAAGCACGACTTGCTCAGCACCAGCTCGCGACGAAGGCTCGTACTGCCTCCGGAGCTCAGTTGGACTCCTCCTCGCGCTTCACCGAGGCGCGACGGCGGGCTGACCCGCTACCTCCCTCCAGGCGGGCGCAATGGCACGGAGGCTGGTCGCGGCCACCGCTGGAGGAGCCGCTGTCCGAAGGAGAGCCGCCGAAGCTTGATGAGCCCCGAGCACCACCGACCACGCGCCTGCTGTCATCTTCATCCCAATCATCGCCGGGGCTGGGTACAAGGCCGCGGTCATCGTCTTCGGGGCAGCACCCGGCACGGCGACCGTCTTCTCCGAATACCCTCACATCGAGGGTGGCGTCACCGTCGAACTTGAAGTGCAGGGTGCACCGCCGGCTCAGGCCACGCGCGTGGGCAAACGTTTGCCAGCCGCGGGCCAGGGCCACATTCCCGGCGACAGAGACCTCCAGCGAAGCCCAGGAGGCCCTGCTGCAACAACCGTCCGCCTGAAGCCAGAGGCCGCCCGGAGCGCCGGCCGGAAGTTCACCTACGAAGAAGCGGGGAAGCTGGAGCCAGGTACTGGTCGGCTCCACCGACCACACGACGAACTCCGGCAACACCTCCGCCGAGTGGAAGCGCGGCCTAGGGGGCCGCGCAGTCACGGCACGCCCCTCGTCAACAACCTGCCGTCCATCGCCGCGCAGGGGATCGCCTCCACGACCACGGGAAGCCGCTACGGGAGCCACAGGATGCTTACGAGGACGGCCTCGACCGCGCTTGGCCGGGGGAGAGTCAGGCCCAACCTGGCGGGCCTTCCCCTTCTCCGCGGCCGAGAAAGGAGTAGCAAGAGGGGACGGACTGGAAGGGCTTGCGCCGTTCGGTACTTATAGCCGGAGCAGGCCAACCGCCGGCCTGCACGATCACAGGTAATCATGAACCATTTCTGCGTGCAGGGACTTGTCAAGTCATGCAGTTGTCGAGGGATCGTGGGGAAGCGGAGACGCCCACGACCAATCAATCGCCACGCGGCACCCAAGGCCGCAGGCTGTTGGGGCCCGTGGCGCCGCGACTTGCCCCTTCGCTTCTCTGCTAAGCCAAGTCCGGGCGGCGCCTTGGGCCGGGGGCTCTGTCTGCGTTAAGGGCAGGGGTCCCAGACTTGCACACTGCGGCTCTGCGGCGTGGCTCAAGTGGGGGCCAGTGCCCAGCTTCATCAGCTCAAGCTCAAGACCCTCACGAGGGGCCAAGCCTCATGGGCGGACTCCGGAACCTTCCTCGAGGAGCAGCCTCGTCGGGTAGGCTCACGAGGCGGAGAGATCAAGGCGAGGGTACCTCACGAGGGTGCCCCATGGCCGAACCATGACGATTGAGACCGGTGAGCGCCAGCCTATGCACGTGTCCTCGGTTCCCCTTTGGTGCAAAGGAGGCGAGCCAGGCCAAGGCATCAGGCAAGGTTACCGCTTGGTGCAACAAGACCAAGACCAGCGAGCGGCGGGGCGGAGGTCATCATGGAGCCCAGGACGGCGTCACCGTCGAGAGCCTTTGGCGGCGAAGACCAACTTTAGTCAGGATAAGTGTACTAGATGTTCCCCTTCAAAATGGCCAATTGTTGGCGCCCTTCCCGCTCATTATTTGGGAAGAGGCCCAGGGCCTCCCTCTATAAATAGGACTAGCCACCACAGAGAGAGAGGGAGGAAGGCAATAAGGACGGACCAAGGAGAGAGAGAGAGAGAAGCGGCTGGACTCACCCAAGCAGCCCACCGCACCAGCTCAAGAACAGCCCCTCGCGAGGCTGTTCTTCCTTTTGTACTATTCTTCATCAGCCTAGAGGCAATCCACCACACCACACACTGGGTAGGGCATTACACCACAGCGGTGGCACGAACGATATAAATCTTGTGTCTCTTGTGTTGTTCATCGTTTCTAGTTTAGATCCCTTGCAAACTATTAGCGTGAGCTGGTAGGGAAAGATCTCGTGCACACCCGGTGTTGAACCTCAAGGGTCTACGGAACCGAAATCCGATAAAATACGGTATTGACAGTCTTTGAGACCTTCGCCTCAAATAATAGGCGTGGCGAGCACTCCGTAGCCTCATTTGAAGTCTGCCATGTGGCAACAATAAATCCATGGAAGCGTCTGGCTATCACCTTCAATGCCAATGACGAACCTAAATTCCGAACAACCCGAGCACCAGACGCTTTGGTCCTTAGTCCAATTGTGGACGGCTTCCAGCTTACTAAAGTGCTCATGGACGGCGGCAGCGGATTGAACCTCATCTATGAGGAGACTCTTCGAAAAATGGAAATAGACAGAAGCCGCGTTGAGCAAAGCAGCACGACCTTTAGAGGAATTATCCCTAGTCGGGAGGCATGATGTGTTAGGAAAATCACACTAGATGTGGTATTCGGCACGCCGGAGAATTACAGGTTTGAAGAAATCACATTCCAAGTGGCCCCATTCAATAGCGGATACCACGCCCTTCTAGGGCGGGAGGCATTCACGATCTTCCAAGCTATACCCCATTACGGGTACATGAAGCTCAAAATTCCCGGGCCCAATGGAATCATCACTCTAACTAATGATTCGGACATAGCACTCCGCGCCGAAAATAAAACAGCCGCACTGGCCCTCGAGGCGTTATCCGAAGCCCTCGCGGCCGAAGAATTAACTGCGCTGCGCTCCACAGTGGACAGGGACGACGTGATACTTGACAAAAGATCCAAGTCCACCTCTTTTAAACCAGCGGATGAAATAGTCAAATTCCAAGTCCATCCAACGGACCCTACAAAAAGAGCATCTATCGGGACACAATTAAACCCCCGATGAAGCGCGACTCACGGGAGTTCTTGGCGAGGTGGGACATTTTACTTTGGCATCCTTCGGACATGCGGGAATCCCATGAGCTGGCGAGCATAGCCTTAACATTCTAAAGGGATTCAGTGGTAAAGCTAACTCTTGGCGATTCTCGAGCCTAGCGACAAGCCATGGGAGAGGAGCTAGCCAAGTTATTGGAGGCGGATTCATTAGAAATAAAACATCCGGACTGGCTAGCAAACCTGGTGATGGTACCAAAGAAGGACTATGCGTCGACTTCAAGGACCTTAATAAGGCTTGCCCAAAGGATCCCTTCCCCCTCCCTCACATCGATCAAATTATCGATGCTACCGCAGGACACGACTCATTGTGTTTCCTCGACGCATACTCCGGATACCATCAAATTAAGATGGCGGAATCCGATCAAGCCGCAACGGCATTTATCATTCCATACGGCCCTTTCTGTTTTAACACCATGTCTTTTGGGCTCAAAAATGCCGGGGCAACCTATCAACGCATGATTCAGACATGCTTGGAGACCTGATTGGCAAAAGCAGTGGAGGCATACGTGAGCGATGTGGTCATTAAAACCCGAACACGTCGAATCATTAATAGACGACTTGAGGCTCACGTTCGACAATCTCCGAACATACGACATTAAGCTCAATCCAGAAAAATGCGTCTTCGGTGTGCCCGCCGGAAAGCTCTTAGGCTTCATCGTATTCAATAGAGGAACTGAAGCGAATCCGGCTAAAATCCGAGCTCTGTCACAGTTGGCCATCCCAACAGACCTCAAGCAGATCAAGAAATTAACTGGATGCATGGCTGCTTTAAGCCGCTTTATCTCCCGGTTAGGGGAAAAGGCACTGCCTCTTTATCGCCTTCTTCGATGCACCGAACACTTCGAGTGGACGGATGCGGCCACGGCCGGATTAGAAGAAATAAAAGCCGTTTTGTCCACAAACCCAATCTTGGCCGCGCCAAATGTCGGCGAACCAATGCTACTATATATAGCAGCAACACACCAAGTTGTAAGCACGGTGCTCGTTGTCGAATGAGAGATGGACGGACATAAGTTCCCGCTTCAAAAGCGGTATACTATGTATCCACTGTCCTCACTCCATGCAAATCATGGTACCCACATTATCAAAAGATAGCATACGCGGTCTTCATGGCATCCCGAAAATTATGACACTACTTTCAAGAGTGTACAATCACGGTGGCCTCTGAAGTACCACTCAACGACATAATAAACAACCGTGATGCCATGGGCCGGATTGCTAAATGGGCTATTGAGCTCCTCCCATTCGACATAATATATAAACCACGACGAGCCATTAAGTCACAAATCTTGGCTGATTTTGTCGCCGAATGGATGAAAGCGAACTCCCTAAAGAGTGCGATAGCGTACTCAATTGGATCATGCACTTTGACGGCTCTAAAATGCTGGCGGGTGCAGGGGTTTGTGTCGTCCCGACATCCCCATTGGAATCTGAGTCGATCGTACTCCAAATACTATACACAGACTCCAACAACGCAGCAGAATACGAGGCCCTATTACGTGGTCTCCGGATGGCAGTCTCGATGGGCATTCAACGCCTGGAGATGCGTGGGGACTCGAACCTCGCAATATCCCAAATAAATGGAGATTTTGACGCCAAAGATCCAAAAATGGCGGCTTATCGCAACGCCGTCCTCAAAATGTCAGCTCGGTTCGAGGGGCTTGAATTCCACCATGTGGCCCGGGAAAACAATCAGGCGGCGGATATCCTCGCCCGCATTGGCGCTAAGCGCGACCCTGTCCCACCTAATATCTTCTTGGAAAGGCTGTTTAAGCCATCCGTGGTATGGGAAGGGGAGACCAGTAACAATAGTCCAGACCAGGCCACACCACCAGATACCGAATAGTATGACATAATTGGAGGCTCTCCCACCGAAATAACACCTTTTGCCCACGTGATAATGGCTGTCATCGCCTCGTGGACAGAACCATTCCTAGCCTACCTAACTCGGCAGGAACTACCCGAGGACCCAAATGAGGCGCGTTGCATTGTGCGGCAGTCTAAAGCCTACAAGGTCCACAAGGGAGAGCTTTATAAGAAAAGCGCTACCGGAGTCCTTCGAAGGTGCATCTCCGAAGAGGAAGGACAATAACTTTTGATAGAAATTCACGCTGGACTTGGCGGCCACCATGCCGCAGCCCGGGCCCTTGTAAGCAAGGCCTTCCGTACAGGTTTCTACTGGCCGACGGCCCGGGCAGACGCACAGAACCTCGTTCAACGTTGCGTCGGTTGCCAGCTTTTTGCAAACCAAAGCCATATGCCGCCTACCACTCTCCAAACAATCCCCATCACTTGGCCCTTTGCGGTCTGGGGGCTTGATATGGTCGGACCCCTTAAAGGGGGAAGCCATAAGAAAAAATACCTATTGGTCATGGTGGAAAAATTCACCAAATGGATAGAAGCCAAACCAGTTAAAACGGCCGAATCCGGACCAGTGATAGACTTCATTTATGGGTTGTACACCGTTACGGCGTCCCCCCACAGCATCATCACCGATAACGGCTCGAACTTTATAGCCGACGAGGTAAAACTTTGGTGCAGCAACTTGGGCATTAAGCTCGATTACGCTTCTGTCTATCACCCGCAAACTAACGGTCAAGTCGAACGAGCAAATGGTCTTATCATGAGCGGCATTAAACCCAGATTAGTGCGATCCTTGAAGGAATCCAATACGCACTGGGTAGAGGAGCTCGACTCCGTACTATGGGGGCTGCGGACCACGCCAAATCATACTACCGGATACACACCGTTCCTTATGGTGTACGGCGCAGAGGCAGTACTGCCCTGTGATATAATTCATGACTCACCTCGAGTGCGCATGTATGAAGAGAAAGAAGCCGAGCTTGATCGGCAGGACAATTTAGACGCCCTGGAGGAGGAGCATGATGTGGCAAAAGCCCGTTCCGCATTCTATCAGCAACAGGCTAGAAGGTATCAAAGCAGAGAAGTACGGGCCAAAACTTATAACGTTGGCGAACTCGTTCTACGCTTACCGGAGAAGAAAAAGAACAAGATCAAGCCCAAATGGGAAGGTCCCTTCATTATTGACCAAGTTCTGACCGGTGGAGTGTACCGTCTGCGGGATGCATCGGACAATCAACTCGAGCCAAACCCATGGAACGCAGCCAGACTCCGAAATTCTACGCCTAGTACCGGACTCTATGTTCGTCTTCCTACCTTCGTCAATTTTTTATATATCCGTTATCTGCCTTTTATTTCTTTCTTTCTTACATTCTTCTTCAAGGCCTTAAAAGGCTACAATGTGCCTTGACTACACAACCTTGACGTGCTAGCCGCGCTCATTATACCTGGGGGCTTCTTATACAGAAGCTTAATATAACTATTTTCCGGGATTTATGCCCCACACATGTGTTATTCTTCCACATGTACCTTTTTTCGGCATTATATGCATCGATATGACTTAAGTTTTGGCCATGCTAGGTTGCCTGGATCTTGTGTTTATGCCCTATGTTCCCGTTAATTCGGCTAGGGCATAAGGGGAGCACCTCTGCGATTGTTACTGCCGGGTCAGCCGGATGTGTACCTCAGACTGGGTGAAGCCGAAAGCTAGCGTTCTTAAGGGAATACTCGGTCGGTGAATAAAAGATGACCTTTATTTACTGTAAATACATGCCCCCAGATGTTTATATCCTGCGTTTCTTTTCGCAGCTCGGACATGCACATTAGGGCATGCGTACCCAGGGAAAGGAACCCTTAACGAAACTATTCTCCCTGGAAGATGTTTCTTACTATCCATGTAATATAACATAGCTAGTTGGGTACTTGTCTGTTCAAGCACTTATGACCCCTACGCCTGGTTTCCACGCATACCCCGGTTTTTACATAACTGAGCGGGTATTCGGATACTCTCCAGACTATCGGGTCCAGAGGTCGAAGCGAGAAGGTCCGCCATGACAAATGATTTACAATCCGGCTAGGGACAATATATGTCACTTGAAGTACATAGTCACTTAGACTGACTAAATTCTTCTTCTATACCATCCAATAGACTGTCATGCCTTTAGCTGTCGTTGGGCATGCGGCTCTTTCCCTATCACGACCTCCGCATTCACTCCGGAGTCATCTGCAGAATCTATTGTTAGATTTGCATGCATGCCGCATACTATCTGGTACCGGTCATTCTTTGCAATAGAGACAAGTGTTACCAGAGGGGGCCTTCTCGGACTCCTTTAGTGCGGGAACTGCGGCCCGTAGCTAGGCTTTGCACTCTTCCAGCTCTTGAGACAATTGGGTATTCTTCTCTGTAAGAACCTGGACAAATCATGATCCTTGAATCAGTTGTGTCAACTGTTTCAATTCTCAGGGGCTACTGATATATATAATTATCAGATTTTCTTACCCGTATATCCTTTACATACTGGTATGTGGCTCTGGCAAGACCATTTTGAGCAGCTCGGATGTACGCGTCTCCTGAGTTGAAGGCATCGAACGCCTCTTGGGAGAAACAAGCGTCACGGAGTACGGCCCGGCGACGCCTGTGATTCATAGCGCTCTCCACTTCGGAATTTGTAGCGGAAAGCCTATCCTCATCCTCTGTAGGAGGAACATCCGGCGTTCACCCCATGTTAGTATCCGCCTCTATGTCCGGCTCTGGAGCCCGACTGGTGGAGGCGTGACCGACAGCCTCTCCGGATATAGTCCGGCTAGCATTTTTCCTACTAGGAAACATGGACGTTATTATATTTTAGAAGACGACAACCATGGAGCGGGGTTTTGATTCATACCCGTGCAACGGCGTCTCAGTCCTGACCGCCTTCCTTTTAAGCCTACCCGGCTTCGGTGCCCCTCTTTGGTGAGTCACTACGGGTTCGGCATGGCGTCCCGAGGGCCTTCCCTGTAAGACACCATATGTGTGAAGTAGGTGAAGTGCAGAAAAGGGGATCCTTCTCGGAAATTGGGACTCCGGTTTTACTTACATGCGATGCAGGGAGTAGTCCAGGATAATCGGCTATGATTGCCACCATGGCATCATCGCAGATCAATTGATAGAACGGCCTGTCAATCAGCTCCACAAATATGTCCGGATCCTCTTCGAGTCCGGGGTCGAGGGCCCGGTCAGGGTCCTCTGGTTGTGGAGGCGGGTTGTGGACCTCCCTTACAGCTTTTCGCAGTTCCTGCCATGAAACAACAAGGTAAATACTTATGACGAAGAATGCGGGAAGGATGGAAGTAAAAAGTGACAGCTCACCCAGCTTGGAGGGTTGTACATAGAGAATCCATCACGTGGCTTAATGTGGAAGAACTCCTCTTCTTCTCCTTTGTATAAACCAGACAGTATTTTCGCTAGAGCGGCGACGGAGTCCGGACCTTTACGACCGCAGTGGGTGGCATTGTCTTCTCCATTGAAGTGCCACATAGGGTGTCCCCGATATTGAAGTGGCTGCACCCCCCGCATTATACATATTGACATAACCTCAATTACTATCAATCCTGACTGGGCCAGCGTTTGTATCTGGCCCATCAGGTAAAGGACCTCTCTGTTATCTTCCTCCTGGGGGCTTCGAGGGCGCTAGCTGCAGTGTTTCTTCAAAGGGGCGTTATTAAACTCAGGAAGGCCCATCCGAACAGGGTCCGGAAGGGGGACGTCCTCCATATAAATCCACTCTGAAGGCCAATCCTCGGATGTCTTCTTCGGAGTACCGGACAGGTATCCGGTCCCGGCGATGCGCCATATTTCGGCTCCGTCCACTTGGTATATTGACCCCTCCTGTGTATGGGGTACTAGGCAGAATAGCCTCTTCCATAGCTTGAAATGAGCTTCGCAGCCCAGAAACAGCTTGCAAAGGGCGACATAGCTAGCAATGTGTAATATGGAGGCGGGAGTTAAATTATGCAGCTGGAGGCCGTAGAACTCTAGGAGCCCGCGGAGGAATGGATGAATTGGAAATCCAAGCCCTCTTAATAAGTAAGGGACAAGGCATACCCGCTCCCCCTTGGATGGGTTGGGAAAGCTCTCTGCTTGCTCCCCGCCATTGTAGGTGGCGAGCACGGCTCGAACGGGGACCATATACGCCGGAGGGAGAAATCCCTGGGTCTGTAACTCAACTAATTGGCTGTGGCGGACGAAACACTTCTTCCAATTGCCGGGCTTAGGGCTACGGGAGTGAGAGGAGCTGCGATGGCCGGCCATGCTGGAATGGATTTTTTCCGATCACGCTCCGATTGATACTGTGGGAGGATGGTGTGATCTGGATCTAAGAATCCCTGTCTCTTTAATAGACGATTTAATCGCATGGCTAGGGTGGCAAATGTAAAATGCGGCTTCTGCGTTCGCTCGCCGACACGGGAGATAGCCATTATTAGGCGCGGAAACCAAGGAGTGCAACATTTATGGGAAGCCGGACACTACTCAACAGGTATTCAGAATTTGGAGAAGAACCCGCCTTGCAATGCCGAAGTCAATCTGCGCGCCGGACTCTTCGCCATTGAAGCCTGGTTCGGGGGCTACTGAGGGAGTCCCGGATTAGGGGGTCCTCGGACAGCCGGACGATAGCCTTTGGCCGGACTGTTAGACTATGAAGATACAAGATTGAAGACTTCGAACCGTGTCCGGATGGGACTCTCCTTGGCGTGGAAGGTAAGCTTGGCAATACGGATATGTAGATCTCCTCCCTTGTAACCGACTGTGTGTAACCCTAGCCCCCTCCGGTGTCTATATAAACCGGAGGGTTTAGTCCGTAGGACGACAACAATCATACCATAGGCTAGCTTCTAGGGTTTAGCCTCTACGATCTCGTGGTAGATCAACTCTTGTAATACTCATATCATCAAGATCAATCAAGCAGGAAGTAGGGTATTACCTCCATCGAGAGGGCCCGAACCTTGGTAAACATTGTGTCCCCTGCCTCCTGTTACCATCCGCCTTAGACGCACAGTTCGGGACCCCCTACCCGAGATCCGCCGGTTTTGACACCGCCAGCCGGCTCCTGTGGTGTCCTCGCTCCCTGCTGATCGCTGACGCAAACTATCCGGTCAGTCACGGCTTCAGCAGTGGGTGATACACACGGTGGCCCGTCAGTCGGCCACGCCACAAGTCGCGGCAATCGAGCCTGACGAAACTCTCTACGGCCTGTTCGATTGGCTCCGTCGAGACCGCATCCGAGTGCGATAGCAGCGATCCTGCGGGTGAAGTCTTGATGCTCAACGGACCATGTAGCCCTCCTGGCTTCCCCCGCGATGACGGCAGTGATGGTGGCGGCGATCCATCACGCGTTCACGAGGAGTACTACCCGGAGCCCCTTTCTTCGCAGCAGAGGGAAGAGCTTCGCCGCTGCAACATGGATGCACTTCACACGCCCATCATTGGAGAAACCCCCGAGGCCCGGGCCTTGGAGGAAGCGCGCCTGGCCAACCTGGCTGAGCGCACTCAACTGGAGAACCTTCAGCATGCACTCGACGAGCGTGCTCAGCAGCGGATTCCTGAGTCCAGTCGACGACAGCTTTTTCCGCCTCAACCTTAGGTATACCTCACTCCGATTCAAAATCTCACTGCTGCAAGCCGTATAGCAGAGTCTATTCAACCTTCCCAATCGAAGGCTGGTCGAGGTTTGATGCAGATCCGGGCCTTACTCCGGGAAGCAGGAGAGCAGAACACAGCAGTGTCTCAGTCGCGGAATAGGATTCATAGCAGGTCTGTGATGGCAGATACAGTTCAGTCGGCCCACAGCCCAAGATCGCCCCCGCGGTGTGAGGGACGCGGGCACCGGCAAGATCCGTACAGAAACCACGAGTAGTATGATCACCGACTCGGTCATGATGGCCGTCGTCGAGTGCCAACACCTCCTCCGAGGAGTGGGTCATATGTGCCTCGGCAACATGATGACAGACGTCCTCACAGTGGCGAGTGAAGAATACCAATCGACCCAAGGGAGCCAAGCTTTGATGTGAGATCTATTCTTGTTCAAGGTCTAGTTGACAGGAACAGAGCACACAGAGAGGGCCTTGACAGAGATCACCCGACTGGCAGCAGAGTTCATGTTTTAGGTCCAGAGTATTTCAGCAGATCCATCAGGGCCGTAGTGATTCCTCCCAACTTCAGGTTGGCGAGTGGAGTCAGCAAGTTCACTGGTGAGTCCAAGCCTGACACTTGGCTTGACGATTACTGAGTGGCTGTACAGATTGGTGGCGGCAATGATGAAGTGGCCATGAAGCACCTTCCTCTGATGTTGGAAGGCTCGGCCAGGGCATGGTTGACTCAGTTAACACATGGCAGTATATTCAGTTGGGAGGAACTCGCCCGAGTGTTTGTTAGAACTTTTGAGGGTACTTGCAAGCGGCGAACAGGGTTAACGGAATTGCAGCATTGCATACAGAAACCGAATGAAACTCTGAGAGATTACATTAAGAGGTGGACCACTTTGCATCACATAGTGGAAAATGTGTCCCAGCATCAAGCAGTTTGTGCCTTCAAGGAAGGCGTTAAGTATCGAGAACTGGTTCTGAAATTCGGTCGGACAGGAGATATGTCTCTGACTCGGATGATGGAAATAGCCACTCGGTACACTAACAGAGAAGAAGAGGATCGACTCTGCAGTGGAACGAGCAAACCAGTCGGTCAGGACACCAGTGGAGGCAATTCCAATCGGAAACAGAAGCGTAAAGCTGAGCTGCGCAGGACTGGTGAAGCTCAAGGCGATGATTCAAGGGAAATTTAAAGGGAAACCTAAGGGGCCCTGGACCCCCAAGAAAGTGAAAGATCAAGCCGTAAATGATTTGTTGGATTTGCCATGTCACATTCACACCAAGAAGGATGAAGAAGGCAATCTGATTTATCCTAAGCATACCACTCAACAGTGTCGGGTTCTGATCCAATTCCGAGAGAAACAACCTAATGAGAAGGAAAAGGAATCAGGCAAGGATGAGGACAAAGAGGAAGATGACAGTTTTCCCAATGTCAATTCCACCCTAGTGATTTTTGCTGATGTTGAGAGAAAAAGTCGACTGAAAGTGATCAACAGAGAAGTGAATATGGTCGCTCCGGCAATGACAACATACCTGAAGTGGTCACAAACAGCTATCACATACGACCAGTTTGATCACCCTGCTTGCATAGCCACCCCTGGGAGGCAACGTTGGTGGTCGACCCAGTTGTTGGAGGCACTCGACTGACCAAAGTGCTAATGGATGGTGGTAGCGGCCTGAATATCCTTTATGCTGAAACCTTGAAGGGGTGGGCATTCCGATGTCCAAACTTAGTGAGAGCAACATGAGCTTTCATGGCGTCATCCCTGGCAAGAAGGCTGAATCACTCGGCCAAATAACCCTTGACGTGGTTTTCGGTGATTCAAAGAATTACCGTAAGGAAAAGTTGACATTTGAAGTAGTGGATTTCCAGAGTGATTATCATGCTATTTTGGGGAGGCCGGTGTATGCACGATTCATGGCTCGACCATGTTACGTGTATCTCAAGTTGAAAATGCCTGGTCCCAGAGGAGTGATCACAGTCATTGGCAATCGCCAGAAGGCGGAAGAATGCTTCCAGAAGGGTTCTAAAATTGCCAATGCACAAATGCCAGCAATCGAAATGCAAGAGTATCAGAAAAATGCAGATCTGAGTGATTTATTTCGAGCCAAGAAGCCTGCCACAGATTCTGCGTTTCAGTCGTCCGGTGAAACAAAGCTGATTCATATTCACCCGACTGATCCTAATGCTGCTCCTACTCATATCTCAACATCACTTGACAGCAAATAGGAAGAAGCGCTCATCCAGTTCCTTCGTGAGAACTGGGACATCTTTGCATGGAAACCTTCTGACATGCCAGATGTACCCAGGGGGCTGGCTGAGCACCATTTGCGAGTCGACCCGAAAGTAAAACCAGTCAAGGAACATCTTCGACGGTCCGCCGTACAGAAGAGAAAGGCAATTGGCGAGGAAGTAGCTCGGCTCCTGGCAGCTGAGTTAATACGAGAGATTTACCACTCCGAGTGGCTCGCCAATGTTGTCATGGTCCCCAAGAAGGACGACTCACTTCGTATGTGCATTGACTTCAAGCATATCAATGGGGCCTGCCCGAAAGATCATTCCCCTCTCCCCCGTATCGACGAAATAGTCGACTCGACTGCGGGGTGTGAGCGTTTGTCTTTTCTGGACGCCTATTCCGGGTATCATCAGATCCGACTGTATGGACCCGATGAGATAAAAATAACTTTCATCACTCCATTCGGGTGCTTTTGTTATGTCACCATGCCATTCGGCCTCAAGAACGCTGGAGCCACATTTATGAGGATGATCCAGAAGTGTCTGCTCACTCAAATCAGTCGGAATGTGGAAGCATATACGGATGACATTGTGGTCAAGTCGCGTAAAGGTTCCGACCTGCTGACTGACCTTGCTGAAACCCTTGCCAACCTGAGAAGATATGACATCAAGCTTAATACGTCAAAATGCACATTCGGAGTTCCAGGAGGAAAGTTACTCGGTTTCCTCGTTTCCGAACGAGGGATCGATGCGAACCCAGAAAAAGTTGGGGCCATACTCCGGATGAAACGCCCTGTGCGTGTGCATGATGTGCAGAAGCTTACTGGTTGTTTGGCCGCCTTGAGTCGATTCATCTCTCGCCTCGGTGAAAAGGCATTGCCTCTTTACCGATTGATGAAGAAATCTGACAAGTTCGAGTGGACTCCTGAAGCTGATGCAGCGTTTGCAGAGCTCAAAACCCTGCTTTCCACCCAGCTGGTGCTAGCTGCCCCAATCAGCAAAGAGCCTTTACTGCTTTACATTGCAGCCACTGGACAAGTTGTCAGCACAGTGCTCACGGTCGAGCGGGAAGAAGAAGGAAAAACCTATAAAGTTCAGCGCCCAGTGTACTATATTTCTGAAGTCTTGACTCCATCCAAGCAAAGATATCCACATTACTAGAAGCTTGTCTATGAAATTTACATGACCACGAAGAAGGTTGCACATTATTTCTCTGATCACTCTATTACAGTCATCAGCGATGCACCATTGTCAGAAATTCTGAACAACAGAGATGCAACTGGTCGAGTGGCAAAGTGGGCGATTGAAATCCTTCCCTTGGATATCAAGTTTGAGGCAAAGAAAGCTATCAAGTCCCAAGAAATAGCTGATTTCCTCGCCGAGTGGGTCGAGAAGGAGCAACCGACTCAGATTCACTCGGAGCATTGGACCATGTTCTTTGATGGATCCAAGATGCTGAATGGTTCTGGTGCTGGGGTGGTATTGGTATCCCCCCGAGGAGAAAGACTCAACTATGTTCTTCAGATTCATTTTGATTCCTCCAAGAACGAAGCTAAATATGAAGCACTTCTGTATGGGTTGCGTATGGCCATTTCACTCGGCTAATGGTCTACGGCAACTCAGATTTGGTGGTTAATCAAGTGATGGAGTGGGACGTCAGAAACCCGGCCATGGCTGGCTATTGTAATGCAGTGAGAAAGTTAGAGAAGAAGTTTGAGGGGTTAGCGCTCGATCATATACCCCGACTGAAAAATCAAGCTGCTGATGACTTGGCAAAGATAGGTTCCAAGAGAGAGTCCGTTCCCAGCAATGTGTTTTTGGAGCATATTCACACACCTTCAGTTCAGGAAGATCCTTTCACAGAAGATCCCCCACAGCCTAAGAGTGACACTGATCCGAATGAAGTCGAAGTCCCAGCCATGGTCGACTTGATCATGGAGATTTTGGTCGTCACTCCCGACTGGACAGTGCCATACATTGCATACATTCTTAGGAAGGAACTCCCAGAGGATGAAGAAGAAGCTTGACAGATCGTCCGTCGATCCAAAGCCTTTACTGTGATAAGAGGACAACTGTTCAGAGAGAGTGTAACTGGAGTCAGCCAGAAATGCATCACGCCAGAAGAAGGCCGAATGATCCTCAATGATATTCACTCGGGGACATGTGGTCACCATGCGTCCTCTCGGACCATCGTGGCCAAAGCATACCGAGCCAGATTTTACTGGCCACATGCCAATGAGATGGCGAAAGAAATAGTAGACAAATGTGAAGGCTGTCAGTTCTACTCCAACATGTCCCACAAACCCGCATCAGCCTTGAAGACCATTCCACTCGTCTGGCCATTCGCTGTTTGGGGATTAGATATGGTTGGGCCCCTGAGGACTGCCAGAAGTGGTTTCACTCATGTGCTCGTAGCAGTCGACAAGTTCACCAAATGGATTGAGGCTAAGCCCATCAAGAACATCGAAGCGAGTACCGCTGTCAGCTTCATCAGAGAGTTAACTTTCAGATATGGAGTCCCACACAACATTATCACGGATAATGGATCAAACTTTGATTCAGATGAATTTAGAGCTTTCTATGCTTCCCAAGGCACTCGGGTCGACTATGCTTCAGTCGCCCACCCACAGTCGAATGGAAAAGCGGAAAGAGCAAACGGTTTGATCCTCAAAGGGCAGAAACCCCGACTGATGTGTGATCTCAAGCATGCTGCGGGAGCTTGGGTTGATGAACTGCCGTCAGTACTCTAGGGATTGAGAACAACTCCAAATCGGTCGACTGGTCGAACCTCGTTCTTCCTTGTCTACGGAGCTGAGGCCGTGCTTCCGAGTGACTTGCTTCACAATGCACCCCGAGTAGACCTTTTCTCAGAAGCCAAAGCAGAGCTGGCACGGCAAGATGATGTTGATCTTCTGGAAGAAGAAAGGGAGATGGCTTTGATCAGGTCGACCATCTATCAGCAAGATCTTCATTGATTCCATGCTAGAAACGTGAAAGGTCGAGCATTTCAAGAGGGAGACCTGGTTCTTCGAGTGGATCAACAGAAACCACACAAGCTCGCTCCAGCTTGGGAAGGCCCCTTCATCATCACCAAAGTGCTCCACAATGGAGCATATCACCTCTACAACGTCGAGCACAAGAAGGACGAGCCACGCGCTTGGAATGCAGAGTTGCTCCGTCGTTTTTATACTTAAGCACTCAGTCTGTTGAGATGTAATAAGAAATAACTTTTAGTTTGTTTATCAAAGACAGAGTTTTACAGTCCTCTGAAATGATTGTCGTTGCTTATTCATATGTTTAAAATCCCCCAGTGGGTGGCTTAGCTGCGAATCCGTTTCGCCTAAGTCTAAAAATCCCTACCGAGTGGTGAGCAAGCCTTTCACTCGGGGGCTTAGCTGCGAATCCATTTTGCCTAAGTCTAAAAAATCCTACCGAGTGGTGAGCAAGCCTTTCACTCGGGGGCTTAGCTGCGAATCCGTTTCGCCTAAGTTTGTAAAATCCTACCGAGTGGTGAGCAAGCTTCTCACTCGGAGGCTTAGCTGCAGTCCAATACTCGCCTAAGTTTGAAAAATCTCAACGAGTGAAGAACAATCCTCTCACTCGGGGGCTTAGCTGCAGTCCAGTACTCGCCTAAGTTTGTAAAATCCCACCAAGTGAAGAGCAACCCTCTCACTCGGGGGCTTAGCTGCAGTCCAGTACTCGCCTAAGTTTGTAAAATCCTACCGAGTGGTGAGCAAGTCTCTCACTCGGGGGCTTAGCTGCAGTCCGGTACTCGCTTAAGTTTGAAAAATCCTACCGAGTGGTGAGAAAGCCTCTCACTCGGGGGCTTAGCTGCAGTCCAGTAATCGCCTAAGTTTGTAAAATCCCACCGAGTGAAGAGCAACCCTCTCACTCGGGGGCTTAGCTGCAGTCCAGTACTCGCCTAAGTTTGTAAAATCCCACCGAGTGAAGAGCAACCCTCTCACTGGGGCTTAGCTGCTGATTCGGTGCTCGCTTAAGTTTGTAAATCCCACCGAGTGAAGAGCAACCCTCTCACTCGGGGCTTAGCTGCTGATCCAAGACTCGCCTAAGTTTGAAAAATCCCACCGAGTGAAGAGCAACCCTCTCACTCGGGGGCTTAGCTGCAGTCCGGTACTCGCCTAAGTTTGTAACATCCCACCGAGTGAAGGGCAACCCTCTCACTCAGAGGCTTAGCTGCAGTCCAGTACTCGCCTAAGTTTGTAAAATCCCACCGAGTGAAGAGCAACCCTCTCACTCGGGGGCATAGCTGTAGTCCAGTACTTGCCTAAGTTTGTAAAAAATCCTACCGAGTGAAGAGCAACCCTCTCACTCGGAGGCTTAGCTGCGAATCCGTTTCGCCTAAGTTTGAAAAATCCTACCGAGTGGTGAGCAAGCCTCTCACTCGTGGGCTTAGTTGTGATACGTCTCCAACGTATCTATAATTCATGAAGTATTCATGCTGTTATATTATCTATCTTGGATGTTTAATGGGCTTTTATATGTTGTTTTATATGATTTTTGGGACTAACCTATTAACCTAGAGCCCAAAGGTCGGATTCTTATTTTCTCCTTGTTTTTGAGTTTTGTAGAAATGGAATACCAAACGGAGTCCAATTGAGCCAATTTTTGATGATTTTTTATGGACCAAAAGAAGACCATGGAGCACCGGAGTTGGGCCAAAAGAGTCTCGGGCTGCACACGAGGGTGGGGGCGCGCGCACCCCCCTGAGCGCGTGGGCCTGCCTCGTGGACAGCTCGGGCACCTCCTTGACGTGAGACCGACGCCAAAAAAATCCTATAAATACAAAAACCTCGGAAAATTAACCTAGATCGGGAGTTCCGCTGCCCCAAGAGGGAGACCTGGTTCTTCGAGTGGATCAGCAGAAACCACACAAGCTCGCTCCAGCTTGGGAAGGCCCCTTCATCATCACCAAAGTGCTCCACAACGGAGCATATCACCTCTACAACGTCGAGCACAAGAAGGACGAGCCACGCGCTTGGAATGCAGAGTTGCTCCGCCGTTTTTATACTTAAGCACTCAGTCTGTTGAGATGTAATAAGAAATAACTTTTAGTTTGTTTATCAAAGACAGAGTTTTACAGTCCTCTGAAATGATTGTCGTTGCTTATTCATATGTTTAAAATCCCCCAGTGGGTGGCTTAGCTGCGAATCCGTTTCACCTAAGTCTAAAAATCCCTACCGAGTGGTGAGCAAGCCTTTCACTCGGGGGCTTAGCTGCGAATCCATTTTGCCTAAGTCTAAAAAATCCTACCGAGTGGTGAGCAAGCCTTTCACTCGGGGGCTTAGCTGCGAATCCGTTTCGCCTAAGTTTGTAAAATCCTACCGAGTGGTGAGCAAGCTTCTCACTCGGAGGCTTAGCTGCAGTCCAATACTCGCCTAAGTTTGAAAAATCTCAACGAGTGAAGAACAATCCTCTCACTCGGGGGCTTAGCTGCAGTCCAGTACTCGCCTAAGTTTGTAAAATCCCACCAAGTGAAGAGCAACCCTCTCACTCGGGGGCTTAGCTGCAGTCCAGTACTCGCCTAAGTTTGTAAAATCCTACCGAGTGGTGAGCAAGTCTCTCACTCGGGGGCTTAGCTGCAGTCCGGTACTCGCTTAAGTTTGAAAAATCCTACCGAGTGGTGAGAAAGCCTCTCACTCGGGGGCTTAGCTGCAGTCCAGTAATCGCCTAAGTTTGTAAAATCCGACCAAGTGAAGAGCAACCTCTCACTGGGGCTTAGCTGCAGTCCAAGACTACGCCTAAGTTTGTAAAATCCCACCGAGTGAAGAGCAACCCTCTCACTCGGGGGCTTAGCTGCAGTTCAGTACTCGCCTAAGTTTGTAAAATCCCACCGAGTGAAGAGCAACCCTCTCACTCGGGGGCTTAGCTGCAGTCCAGTACTCGCCTAAGTTTGAAAAATCCCACCGAGTGAAGAGCAACCCTCTCACTCGGGGGCTTAGCTGCAGTCCGGTACTCGCCTAAGTTTGTAACATCCCACCGAGTGAAGGGCAACCCTCTCACTCAGAGGCTTAGCTGCAGTCCAGTACTCGCCTAAGTTTGTAAAATCCCACCGAGTGAAGAGCAACCCTCTCACTCGGGGGCATAGCTGTAGTCCAGTACTTGCCTAAGTTTGTAAAAAATCCTACCGAGTGAAGAGCAACCCTCTCACTCGGAGGCTTAGCTGCGAATCCGTTTCGCCTAAGTTTGAAAAATCCTACCGAGTGGTGAGCAAGCCTCTCACTCGTGGGCTTAGTTGTGATACGTCTCCAACGTATCTATAATTTATGAAGTATTCATGCTGTTATATTATCTATCTTGGATGTTTAATGGGCTTTTATATGTTGTTTTATATGATTTTTGGGACTAACCTATTAACCTAGAGCCCAGTGTCAGTTACTGTTTTCTCCTTGTTTTTGAGTTTTTTAGAAATGGAATACCAAACGGAGTCCAATTGAGCCAATTTTTGATGATTTTTTATGGACCAAAAGAAGACCATGGAGCATCGGAGTTGGGCCAAAAGAGTCTCGGGCTGCACACGAGGGTGGGGGCGCGCGCACCCCCCTGAGCGCGTGGGCCTGCCTCGTGGACAGCTCGGGCACCTCCTTGACGTGAGACCGACGCCAAAAAAATCCTATAAATACAAAAACCTCGGAAAATTAACCTAGATCGGGAGTTCCGCAGCCACAAGCCTCTGTAGCCACGAGAAATCAATCTAGGCCCTCTCCGGCACCCTGACGGAGGGGGCCATCATCACCGGTGGCCATGGAGGAGTATCCCGGAGAGGCCATGATCGCCATGAAGGCCAAGGATCGGAGGGAGAACCTTTCCCCATCTAGGGGGATGCCATGGAGGAGGAAGCACAAGGGGGAGAACATCTCCTCCTCTCTCTTGGTGGCGCTGGAGTGCCATTGGGAGGGGAATCATCGCCACGGTGATCGTCTTCATCAACATCACCATCATCATCACCATCCTCATCTATTTTACGCGGTCCACTCTCCCGCACCCCACTAGAATCCCTACTTGAACATGGTGCTTTATGCTACATATTATGATCCAATGATGTGTTGCCATCCTATGATGTTTTGAGTAGATATCTTTTGTCCTTGGGTTGATTGATGATATAGATTGGTACGAGTTATACATTTTATTTTGGTGCTGTCCTATGGTGCCCTCCGTGTCGGCATAGCGTGAGGGATTCCACCGTAGGGTGTTGCAATCGTTCATGATTCACTTATAGTGGGTTGGTGAGTGGTGAAACACAAACCCGAGTAAGAGGGATTGTTGCGTATGGGAATAAAGAGGACTTGATGCTTTAATGCTATGGTTGGGTTTTACCTTAATGATCTTTAGTAGTTGCTGATGCTTGCTAGAGTTCCAATCATAAGTGCATATGATCCAAGTAGAGAAAGTATGTTAGCTTATGCTTCTCCCTCATATGAAATTGCAATGACGACTACCGGTCTTGTTAATAATTGCCTAGGACAATTCCGCACACCGATCCACCATTATTCTACACTCGCTATTTATAGTATTTAGTAATATATTCTAACTTTATGATAACAGCACCTACTTTTATATTTTAGCTCTCTGATTTCATGCAAAGTTATTCTCTTCATACCCACAACATAGTTTTATTTCTCGTTGCTAGTTGGAAGCAAATGTTTGGTGTACGTAGAGTCGTATCAGTGGCAGATAGGGCTTGAGAGAATATTGATCTTACCTTTTGCTCCTTGTGGGTTCGACACTCCTTACTTATCACTTCCACCTTTGGAAATTGCTACGATGATTCCCTGCACTTGGGGGTTATCAAGCTCTTTTCTGGCGCCGTTGCCGGGGAGCAATATCGTGGGGTTGATATTTTCGTGTGTGCTTGTTTGCTTTCTTCACTAAGTAGATTTTGTTTTTTACTTTTAGTTTCTGTTTAGTTGTGGGTGAAACATACAAAAAAATTAAAAGAATGAAAATACAAAAAAAATTACTTGCCTCTCATGCCTAAAAAAGTTTTTCAAAAAGAGAAGTGATTGGAAAGTTATGCATTGAAGAAGTGAGGGTCGACCTTGAGCAGTTGTGTTTATGCTCACGGAAACAATGTAGAATTTTTCATGGAAGTTTCTCTGTAAATAATTATCCCCTTGTATATATCCATTGTATTATAAAAATAATGTGCCAATCTTTGGTTTTAGGATGATTAGATTGCTTGTTTACTATGTGCAAAACAAAAACAGAAACTTTGGCTGTAGTGCATGAATTTGCATTTTTTTACTGGAGAGTCAAATGGGTCTAAAACTTTTTGAAAATTACTTCTGTACAAATTTTTCAAATTTTCAAATTTATTTCACAATTTTAGGAGTTACTAGAGACTGTTCTGTTTTTAACACATTCTGTTTTGCGTGTGTTGTTTGCTTATTTCGATGAATCTATGGCTAGTATCGGGGGGTATGAACCATAGAGAAGTTGGAATACAGTAGGTTTAACACCAATATAAATAAATAATGAGTTCATTACAGTACCTAAAGGTAGTGATTTGCTTTATTACACTAACGGATCTCACAAGTTTTTGTTAAAGTTTTGTGTGGATGAAGTGTCCGAAGGTCGACGAGCTATCAATATGAGAAGAATAAAGAGAGGCAAGAGTTCAAGCTTGGGTATGCCCAAGGCACCCCAAGTAAATATTTCAAAGGATACTCAAGCATCTAAGCTTGGGGATGCCCTGGTTGGCATCCCATCTTTCTTCTTCAACAAATATCGGTATACCTCGGTTTTTTGTTTTGTTCACATGGTTTGTGTCCTTTGTGTTTTTGTTTTTCCTTTAAGAACCATGCTAGCATGAGATAGCCCTACATTGATTTATAGAATACTTCGTGTGCTTCACTTATATCTTTTAAGTATGATCTTATAGAATTGCTCTTTGTGCTTCACTTAAATCTTTTGAGTATGGTTTTATAGAATGCTTCGTGTGCTTCACTTACATATTTTGAGCTTGGATATTGGTTAGTCTATATTAATTGTAGAATTCTCCATGAACTACACTTATATCTTTTGGAGTATGAATAATACTATCATTTAAAGTGGGTTTGGAAGAGTGTCAACTTTAGGAATTAGTGATCCCACAATTTTGGAGGGTGTTGAATCTTAGTGTGATATTTATGAAAGTGGATTTGGAAGAGTGTCAACTTTAGCTCGTAATGATTCCACTATTTCGAAAGAGGTTACAATTGAGTATGATAACAAAGTTGCTATCCATGATGCTACTGAAAATTATTATGAGGGAGGAATACATGCTTGTAGGAGTTGCAATAATATCAAGTTTCCTCTCTATGTGCTTAAAGTTTTGAAGTTATACTTGTTTTGCCTTCCTATGCTAGTTGATTCTTGTTCCCATAAGTTGTGTGCTCACAAAATCCCTAGGCATAGGAAGTTGGTTAGAATCAATTGTGCTAGTCATATTCTTCATGATGCTCTCTTTGTGTTTCAATTCTTGTCTATTATGTGAGCATCATTGAAATCATCATGCCTAGCTAAAAGGCATTAAAGAAAAGCGCTTGTTGGGAGACAACCCAATATTTACCCTTACTGTTTTTGTGTGTTTACATGATTAAGCTACTGTATTAATCATGTTTTATAGCTTTTGTTTCAATAAAGTGCCAAGTAAGACCTTTGGGAAGACTTGGGTGAAAGTTAATGTGATCTTGTGTAAAAAACAGAAACTTTGCGCTCACGAGATTAGCTGTGATTTTTTACATAAGAGTGATTTTGAGTTGATTGTTTTTGAACAAGATTAATAGACAAATTATTCACGTCCACCAATTTATTTCATAATTTTTGGAGTAGCATAAATATAGTTTATGTTCAGATCATTACAGACTGTTCTGTTTCTGACTGATTCTGTTTTCATTGGATAGTTTGATTGTTCTCTAGTTTCTATGGCTTATATTTCTCAATATAAATTGTAGAAATGATATGGTACAGTAGAAATTGTGTGAGAACAATTATGAACCTTGTCTTTGACAGTACCAAAGTGAATGGTTTACTCTTTGTCATACTAACCTATCTCACGAAGTTCCGCTAAGTTTTCTGTGACTGAAGTTTTCAAGCTTTGGGTGAGATATCGATATGAGGAGAATAAGGAGTGGAAATACCCTAAGCTTGGGGATGCCCAAGGCACCCCAAGGTAATATTAAAGGAATACTCAAGCTCCTAAGCTTGGGGATGCCCTGGGAGGCATCCCCTCTTTCGTCTTCAAAACTAACGGTATACCTTACTCGGAGCTATATTTTTATTCGTCACATGATATGTGTTTTGCTTGGAGCGTATTTTCAATTTTACTTGATGTTTGAATAAAATCATTGGATCTGAAATATTGAATGAAAAAGAATCCTCCCATGGCTAGTTAATTATTTGACTACTCAGTGTTATTCACTCATATCTTTTGGAGTAGTTTGTCATTTACTCATGTGCTTCACGTATATCCTATGAGTAAACGGTTGGATAAATTGAATGTCATAAATCTGAATTTATATATGTTTCAAATGCTTATTGTAACATCCCAAATTTTCAATTTGGAATGTTATACATAGAGCATCATTGCATATCATATTTTTTATTGCATTTTTGCTCGATCCTAGAAATTCTACACAACTCAAGGACCCACGGAGAGAGTTGGGGATTTTCGTTATTTTCATATTTGAGTTTTCTCAAATTTTGAAAATAGGATCATTTGATTTTAATTATTTTATCTTCAATTATTTCTACTACCAAAATATGAGAGAGGGAATAAAATGTCTTTCCCAAAATAAAGAAATAATGAAGATTTAATAATAAAATCAAATAAGATTTTATTTTGGAGTTTTTCACCTTTTTATTTGAATTTAGGAAAAATGCGCTTTTTTCAAAATTGCATTTAGACCCCAAATAAATGTTCATTAAATCCGGCTTGATTTTAGAAGCCGGGGAAAATTTATTTCGGGATTTTTGGAGTCCGTTTAGTATTTCCTTTTTTTTTCTGCGCGTAATTTAAAAAAAAAGCGCCATCGACTCCACGGGCCGTGTCCGCCTAGGACTCTTACCATGGGCTTTATAAACCGGGGAGCCACCGAGGCCCCACCGCCGCCCCAGCCCTAAACCCTAGATCGCGCCCGCCCGACGCGCGCCGCCCGACCAGCCGGACTCCGCCGACGACGAGGTTTGCCGCCGTCTCGGTCGCGTGCCTCGCTTTTTTAGAAAATCAGGCGGTTTTTATCTCGGTTTTTTTCGATTTTTTCTATTTATTTTCGTTTTTTTAGTTTCGATTTTTTTCGGTATAGGTTAAATAGCGAACGTTCGCTCGTTAGTTCGTTTAAACGAACGCGTTTGTCAGATTAGTTTAGTTAACGAACGTCCGTTCGTTAACCCGTTCGTCGTTTTTCTTTTTCTCGGATTTAATTCGTGATTTTTCTGATCGCGATTCCTGATCTGATTTTCGTTTTAGTATAACTTTTCGCTCGTTTATCGGAATCAGGCGATTCAAGCGCCTAGAGTTTCGTCTCAAAACCCTCTTTCCGAATAATCTACTTAAACAAGTTTTTTGCTTCTGTAAAATTTGAATTAGATCCGGATTAGTAAAACGAAGCTGTTTTCTTCCGCCGTTTGATTTTCGTTGCTACGTTTGATTTGATTCTTTTTGCAAACCGGAGTTCTTAAGTTGAACTATCTGGTTAGATCTATTTGAGTTTTACATGTGCATTAGATGAGTACTTACTGTATGCTTTTTTGTTTGTCTGCGATAGAATACCTGGAGTGCGCTGCCTGTTACTTCGAGTCTCTAGGTTCCGCGGATCATCAGCAAGGCAAGTAACACTTTGATCATACCTTTTCTACTACCCAGTTTTTATGCATTAGATCTACGCTCAAACATTGCATGATTAGGATCTAATTAAATTGTGGGATTTGGGAAGTAGATGAGGTAGTACCTATTACCTATTTTATTATCAAACCCTTGGGAGTTACTTCTATGTTTGCTTATTATGCTATGCTATGCTAGTAGACGTGGATTGGGTGAGTGTATCCATGACAAATGTGAGATTGTTATTTAATGGTTTATTTAAGGTGGCAACTTAAACACACATCTGGGTGGATTGAGGCACCTGGTTTCTATCAGGACTTGCCTGTTTTTCTTCGGACCGCCACCCAGGCTCAAAGGGATCATGAGATTATTCAAACTAGAAACTTACATGTGTAGCCACAAGCCAGTATGGGCTCTGGCGTAGTTGACTAAGTTGTGCAAACTCTTACGGGTAGACTAGCAGATGTAGGGGTTGTAGGTTGATACGGTCTACCCACATGTAAGGTGCTAGCGCTTCTGAAAGACTATGTCTTGGTCATCCGTCTCTCAAACACCATGTAGTGCGAGAAATCAAACGGAGGCGATCGAGTCTTGTGGGGAAAAGTGCGCAAACCTCTGCAGAGTGTATAAACTAATCATGGTTAGCCGTGTCCCCGGTTATGGACATCTTGAGTATCTAGTACTTGGATATCATGTGAATCTCATCATGTTACTTCTAATTTAATATTGTTGGTTTTTTTAATGAGTACTTTAATTGGGATTGTGAATGCTTTCAACCATTCTCAATGTTTAACAACCACCATGATAGTTAAATAAATTTTATTCCTTTGCAGTAGGGAAAAACTGGCTTTCTGCAAAACTGTAACCATAGAGCTTTTCCACCAGCCATATATGCATTTAGTATAGGCTTATCATTCCATTATTCTCTATGTGTTACATTGCGGCAAGATATTCCATGTCTGACCCGTTTTGGCTGCAACGTTTCATGTTGCAGACGTTTCAGACGACGAGTGAGGTGCTTCAGTCGTGGTTCTATACTCAGTGATGCCGTTGGAGTTGATGGACTCGCTTATTCTTCCAAGCCTTCCGTTGTTATCGCCTTTAGATGGCCTTAAGCCATATTTATTTTTACTTAGTTCTCTCTTGAGACATTCGATTGTAATAAGTGTGTGATTGCTACTGTTATAAATCCTTCGAGTCTTGTGTGGTGTCGGCATTCTTGATCCAGGATGACACCGAGCACGAGATCGATCGTTTGAGGTCCGGTCGCTACAAAGATGGTATCGAGCACACGTTGATCGTAGGACACGACCATTAAGCTAAAGCCCTAGATCACTACTCTCTCTTCTCATTTCTAACTCCTCATCTTTTCTACTCTTTTAGGATGACGGAAGCGAGGATCAAGTTCACCCAGCCAGATGAAGATACACCCTTTGGACGACACCTGAAGGAAGTCACTAAGTACCTAAACATTGGATTACCAAGCTTCACCGGGACCTACAATTCCACTTTACCCGAAGAAGAGCGCTGGAAGATTCAAGCTCAAGTTCCCGGAAGGACGTTTGCGCCAATCACGGAGCCCATAGAGTGTGTTTTCAATGCACCAACACGAGTCCGGGAAAGAGTATGGCAGCTCACATAACCATGGGGCGATTGGAGAAGTTTACAAAGAAGACCTCAAGGATACTATCTACCAGATTTTGCGGTACCGAGATGAACAATGTGAGATAGTTGGCACTAAGAAGGATCAATCCATTGCAGCTTTCATCCAGGAGTTAAACCAGCACATTCGACGCCAGGAGAACCAGATGTGCGCAGACATGATGGAGTGGAAGACAGCAAAAGCTAAGATTATTGAACTAGAAGGAGAACTGAAGGCCACTCGCAGGGACTACATGGAAGAGATTGTAGCTCTAGTGGGACAAAACGGCGATCTTAAGGAGAAGATTGAAGAACTCATGGGAAATTCAGCACCCGGAGGAGAAGATGAAGATAGTACCTGTCCAGAGAACTACATCATCATCGACGACACCGATTCCGATCCTAGTGATGATGATTTCGAAGATGAAGCTGGAGCAAATATCATGGAGTCTTCATCGGAGCAGTTTTCCTAGTTGACCACCATAACAGTAGTAGATTCCCCCATTATAGATTAGTTTTAGTTTCAGCACTTTGTAACGATAGATAGACCGTTGTATGCCCTTGTTTGAATTGATTGGAGTGATATTGTGTGATTTTGTCTCATGTGCATTGGGTAGTGTTTTCTCCCTAGACCTCATTCTATTCTTAACTCTCGCCTTTTCTTAAAACCCTCAGATGCCTCCGAGACGCGACACCGGATTTGTTTTCCCGCCAGAGATCACTCAGTTGATTCAGCAGCAGAATGCCTTGATTCAAACATTGGTACAGAACCAAGGCAACAACAACAACAACCCACCGCCACCACCACCTGTTGACCACTTGACCCGTTTCTTAAGGCTGAATCCGCCGGTGTTTTCCAGTAGCACCGAGCCGATTGTTGCAGATGATTGGCTCCGTAAGATAGGGAGGGAGTTGACCACTGCAGGTTGTACAGATGGAGAAAGGGTGAAATTTGCCGCGCATCAGCTCGAAGGACCCGCAACAGCATGGTGGGAGAATTTTACAGCCGCTTACCCTGTAGACACTGTCACATGGGATCAGTTTCAACAAGCTTTCCGTACTGCTCATGTTTCAGCAGGAGCTATGGCCATGAAGAAGCGTGAGTTTCGCAACTTGCGCCAAGGAGGACCAGACGGTTGGCAAGATGTAGATGATTTGAGAAGTTAGCACGTTATGCCCCGGATAGCGTTGCTACTGATGCTGACTAAGTGAGAAGTTTCTAGAAGGACTGAATGATGAGCTGAGCATGCAGTTGATGGTAGCTACCTTCAACAACTACCAGGAGTTGGTAGATCATGCTCTTATGATTGAAGGGAAGCAGCAGAAGATGGACTATCGCAAGAGGAAGTATGGACAGGGGAAGAATAACTCTGGAGCACAGCAGAAACTTTGATTTACCCCAAAGACAGGAGGACAGTTTCAGTATAACCATGGAGGAGGTAGCTCGCACAACCATAATGGCACCAAGAATGGAAACGGAAATGGAGGAAGCAATGGACAAAACTGCACCAACCCGTCAACACCATCCAAGGTAGACCTGAGCCACATCACTTGCTTTAAGTGCCGCAAGACTTGGCATTATGCAAATGATTGTCCAGAAGGCCAAAATGGTAATGGTAATGGGATCTCCGGAAAGAAGCCAAACCCTTTCAACAAAGGACAAGTGAACCACGTTACCGTGGAGGAGGTTGAAGCTCAGCCAGATGCAGTAATAGGTAAGTTTTTGGTTAAGACTTTTACTTCAGTTGTTCTTTTTGATACTGGTGCATCGCATTCATACATATCAAGGGGGTTTGTGGATAAGTATAAACTACCAACCCAAGCCCTTAGGTCACCCATGTTAGTAACATCACCCGGAGCAGAATACATGGCTAGTATATGGTGTGATCGACTGCCATTAAGGATTGGACACTATGTATTTCCTCGGACCTAATAGTTACGGAATCGCAAGGATTGGATGTGATATTAGGCATGGATTGGTTATCAAGTATGGAGGAACATAGATTGCGCCAAGAAGTCGATTTTTCTTACCACCCCAGAGGGGAGGAGAATCAAGTATGTATCACGGCATGAGCCGAGGAGAACACATGTAAATACCTTAACAGGACTTGTGCAGGAGGAAGTACCAGTGGTAAGGGATTACCCGGACGTGTTTCGGAAGAGTTGCTGTGCATGCCACGGATAGAGACATTGAGTTTCGATTGAACTCTGCCGAAGCCTCGGGCCGATATCTAAGGGACCGTATAGGATGCCAGCCCAAGATTTGGAGGAAATTAAGAAACAGATTAAGGAGTTACTGGATAAAGGTTTTATTCGCCCAAGTTCTTCGCCTTGGGGATCACCAGTACTTCTAGTGGAGAAGAAGGATGGATCATTAAGAATGATTGTTGATTATCGAGGATTGAATGAAGTGACCATTAAGAACAAGTACCGTGTCGATGATCAATGACTTGTTTGACCAGTTGCAAGGAGCTAAGGTGTTTTCCAAGATCGATTTGCGATCGTGGTACCATCGATTGAAGATTCGAGAGCAGGATATACCTAAGACGGCTTTTACCACCAGGTACGGGCTGTATGAGTACACCGTTATGTCATTTGGTCTAACTAACGCACCTGCATATTTTATGAACATGATGAACAAGGTGTTTATGGAGTTTTAGGATAAGTTAAATCGTGGTGTTCATTGATGATATTTTGGTTTACTCAAGAATGAAGAGGAACATAAGGAGCATTTATGTTTGGTACTCGAGAAGCTCAGAGAACATCAGTTATATGCCAAGTTCAGCAAGTGTGAGTTTTGGTTGAAGGAAGTTGGATTTCTTGGACATGTTATATCCGGAGAAGGTATAGCTGTAGACCCCACCAAAGTTGTCCAGAATAAATCGGGAAGCACCAACAATAGTTGGAGAGATCCGAGTTTCCTTGGACTCGCAGGATACTACCAAGATTCATTGAGAATTTCTCAAGGATTGCGAAGCCTATGATAGAATTGTTGAAGAAGGATACCAAGTTCACTTGGACCGAGGAGTGTGAAGCTAGTTTCCAAGAGTTGAAGAAACGTTTGGTTACCTCACCGTGTTAATTTCGCCAGATCAGACCAAGGATTATGAGGTGTATTGCGACGCTTCACGTCGAGGACTTGGAGCAGTGCTTATGCAGGAGGGAAGAGTTGTTTCATATGCTTCACGACAGCTTAAGCCTCATGAGCTAAATTATGCTACGCATGATTTGGAGTTAGCAGCCGTAGTGCATGCGTTGAAGACCTGGAGACATTTCCTCATTGGAAATCATTGTGAGGTGTATACGGATCACAAGAGTTTAAAGTACATCTTCACGCAGAAGGAGCTAAATCTCAGGCAGAGGAGATGGTTGGAGCTCATTAAGGACTATGATATGAGATTACATTATCACCCCGAAAAGGCTAATGTTGTAGCAGACGCGTTGAGCCGTAAGAGTCACGTCAACACACTAATGACGGGGGAAATACCAAAGGAATTAGCCGAGGATCTTCGAGAGCTATGTTTGGAAATAGTTCCGAGAGGCTATGTAGCAGCATTGGAGATTCAGTCAACTTTGATGGACAAGATCAGGGAATCCCAGAAGACTGACAAAGAGATTGCCTCGATAAAAGAGAAAATGAGTCAAGGAAAAGCTAAGGGATTTCGTGAGGATGAGCACGATACCCTATGGTTTGAAGACCGTGTTTATGTGCCCAATGACCCGGAGATTAGGAAGTTGATTCTACAAGAGGCACATGATTCACCATATTCGATTCACCCAGGAAATACCAAGATGTATTTGGATTTGAAGAATACTTTCTGGTGGACCGGAATGAAGAAGGACATTGCATAGTATGTAGCAGTTTGTGATGTATGTCAGAGGGTGAAGGCAGAACATCAAAAGCCAGCAGGATTGTTACAGCCATTGCCTATACCCGAATGGAAGTGGGATAAACTAGGTATGGATTTCATCAATGGATTGCCCAGGACCCGTTCAGGCTATGACTCGATTTGGGTGGTAGTCGACCGTTTGACAAAGGTAGCTCATTTCATTCCAAAGATAGACTACCTACAAAGAAGGCAAATTGGCTAAGATATACATGACAAGGATTGTATGCTTGCATGGAGTTCCGAGGAGTATCGTGTCGATAGAGGAACCCAATTCACCTCAAAGTTCGGAAGTAGTTGCACGTAACTTTGGGAACCAGCTGGAGTTTAGCACAGCTTTTCATCCACGCATGATGGACAAACCGAGAGAGTCAACCAGATTTTGGAGGATATGCTTAGAGCTTGTGCTTTGGATTATGGATCAAGTTGGGATGACAACTTGTCAGATCGGAGTTTTCTTATAACAATGACTACCAAACCAGTTTGAAGATGGCACCTTTTGAAGCCTTGTACGGAAGGAGGTGCAGGACCCGTTGTTGTGGGATGAAGTTGGAGACCGCCATTGTTTGGACCATATTTGATTAAGGAGTCTCGAGCGGAAAGTAAAGTTGATTCGCGATAGGCTCAAGGTAGCCCACCAAGACAGAAGAGTTATGCGGACTCAAAACGCAAGGAGGCGAGAATCTGAAGTCGGAGATGAGTTTATCTTCGAGTATCGCCACTTCGGGGAGTTAAGCGTTTTGGTGTTAAAGGAAAGTTAGCACCCCGATTTGTAGGACCTTATCTTCGAGTAGGATCATTTGATTTTAATTATTTTATCTTCAATTATTTCTACTACCAAAATATGAGAGAGGGAATAAAATGACTTTCCCAAAATAAATAAATAATGAAGATTTAATAATAAAATCAAATAAGATTTTATTTTGGAGTTTTTCGCCTTTTTATTTCAATTTAGGAAAAATGCGCGTTTTTCAAAATTGCATTTAGACCCCAAATAAATGTTCATTAAATCCGGCTTGATTTTAGAAGCCGGGGAAATTTTATTTCGGGATTTTTGGAGTCCGTTTATTATTTCTTATTATTATTTTTCTGCGCGTAATTAAAAAAAGCGCTAATCGACCTCCACGGCCGTGTCCGCCTAGGACTCCTACCTGAGGCTTTATAAGCGAGGGGGAGCCGAGGCCGAGGCCCAGCCATTTCAAACCCTAAACCCTAGGTCGCTACCGACGCCGCCCTCGCCCGGACCCGCCATACCGACCCACGGACTCGGACGCACGAGAGTTCGCCGCCTTCTCGAGCCGCGTGCCGCCGGTTTTTTTAGAAAACCGGGCGGTTTTTCTTCGGTTTTTTTTCGGTTTTTTTCGGTTTTTTATTTATTTTCGTTTTTTTAGTTTCGGTTTTTTTTCCGGTTTAGGTTAAATAGCGAACGTTCAGTTAGTTCGTTTAAATGAACGCGTTCGTCAGATTAGTTTAGTTAATGAACGTCCATTCGTTAACCCGTTCGTCGTTTTTCTTTTTCTCGGATTTAATTCGTGATTTTTCTAATCGCGATTCCTGATCCGATTTTCGTTTTAGTATAACTTTTCGCTCGTTTATCGGAATCAAGCGATTCAAGCGTCTAGAGTTTCGTCCCGAAACCCTCTTTCCGAATAATCTACTTAAACAAGTTTTTTCTTCTGTAAAATTTGACTTCGATCCAGATTAGTAAAACGAAGCTGCTTTCTTCCGCCGTTTGACTCTCGTTGCTACGTTTGATTTGATTCTTTCTTCAAACCGGAGTTCTTAAGTTGAACTATCTGGTTAGATCTATTTGAGTTTTACATGTGCATTAGATGAGTACTTACTGTATGCTTGTTTGTTTGTCTGCGATAGAATACCCGGAGTGCGCCGCCTGTTATTTCGAGTCTCTAGGTTCCGCGGATCATCAGCAAGGCAAGTAACACTTTGATCATACCTTTTCTACTACCCAGTTTTTATGCATTAGATCTACGCTCAAACATTGCATGATTAGGATCTAATTAAATTGTGGGATTTGGGAAGTAGATGAGGTAGTACCTATTACCTATTTTATTATCAAACCCTTGGGAGTTACTTCTACGTTTGCTTATTATGCTATGCTATGCTAGTAGACGTGGATTGGGTGAGTGTATCCATGACAGATGTGAGATTGTTATTTAATGGTTTATTTAAGGTGGCAACTTAAACACACATCTGGGTGGATTGAGGCACCTGGTTAATATCAGGACTTGCCTGTTTTTCTTCGGACTGCCACCCAGGCTCAAAGGGATCATGATATTATTCAAACTAGAAACTTATGTGTGCAGCCACAAGCCATTATGTGCTCTGGCGTAGTTGACTAAGTTGTGCGAACTCTTACGGGTAGACTAGCAGATGTAGGGGTTGTAGGTTGGTATGGTCTACCCACATGTAAGGTGCTAGCGCTTCTGAAAGACTATGTCTCGGTCATCCGTCTCTCAAACACCATGTAGTGCGAGAAATCAAACGGAGGCGATCGAGTCTTGTGGGGAAAAGTGCGCAAACCTCCGCAGAGTGTATAAACTAATCATGGTTAGCCGTGTCCCCGGTTATGGACATCTTGAGTATCTAGTACTTGGATATCATGTGAATCTCATCATGTTACTTCTAATTTAATATTGTTGGGTTTTTTTAATGAGTACTTTAATTGGGATTGAGAATGCTGTCAACCATTCTCAATGTTTAACAACCACCATGATAGTTAAATAAATTTTATTCCTTTGCAGTAGGGAAAAACTGGCTTTCTGCAAAACTGTAACCATAGAGCTTTTCCACCAGCCATATATGCATGTAGTATAGGCTTATCATTCCATTATTCTCTATGTGTTACATTGCCAAAGATATTCCATGTCTTGACCGTTTCGGGCTGCAACGTTTCATGTTGCAGACGTTTGACGACGACAGTGAGGTGCTTAAGTCGTGGTTCTATACTCGATGATGCCGTTGGAGTTGATGGACTCGCTTATTCTTCCAAGCCTTCATTGTTATCGTCTTTAGATGGCCTTAAGCCATATTTATTTTACTTAGTTCTCTCTTGAGACATTCGATTGTAATAAGTGTGTGATTGCTACTCTGTTATAAATCCTTGATCTTGTGTCGTGACAAGACATTCTCGATCCAGGGATGACATCGAGCACGTAGATCGACTATTTGAGGTCCGGTCGCTACACTTATAACATGGGGAGTAATGACTTCACACATAATAAGTATAGGTAGTAAACTTATTGAAAGTTAGCAAATGTAGAATTGGTCACTTGAACAATTCATGAAATAATATTGAAGGAAGAGGGATTTCACATATAAATATACTATCTTGGACATCTTTTGTAATTGTGAGCACTCATTAAAATATGCCATGCTAAAAGGTTGATGTTGGACAAGGAAGACAACATAATGGGTTATGTTTTCTTATATCTGAAATAAAGTATACTGTCATGGATCGCCCAATGTGTTGAGCTTGCCTTTCCCCCTCATGCTAGCCAAATTCTTTGCACTAAGTAGAGATACTACTTGTGTTTCCAAATACCCTTAAACCCGGTTTTGCCATAAGAGTACACCATACCTACCTATGGATTGAGTAAGATCCTTCAAGTAAGTAGTCATTGGTGCAAGCAATAAAAATTGCTCTCTAAACATGTATGATTGATTAGTGTGGAGGAAATAAGCTTTATACGATCTTGTGATGTGGAAGAAATAAAAGCGACAGACTGCATAATAAAGGTCCATATCACAAGTGGCAATATAAAGTGACGTTCTTTCGCATTAAGATTTTGTCCATCCAACCCTGAAAGCGCATGGCAACCTCTACTTCCCTCTACGAAGGGCCTATCTTTTACTTTTATCTCTTACCCATATGCAAGAGTCATGGTGATTTTTCACCTTTTCTTTTTACATTTTATCCTTTGGCAAGCACATTGTGTTGGAAAGATTCTGATATATATATCCAATTGGATGTAAGGTATCATGAACTATTATTGTTGACATTACCCTTGAGGTAAAAGGTTGGGAGGCGAATCTATAAGCCCTATCTTTCTCTCAGGTTCGATTAAAACTTTGAACCCATAAATATCGCGTGAGTATTAGCAATTGTGAAAGACTAAATGATAGTTGAGTATGTGGAGTTTGCTAAATCAAAGATCTGACATAGACTCTTCCTGAAAATAAGATGAATTGTAATTGTTTGATGACTGATAACACGGTTTGTTAGTTTTCAAGAAAGTCTATGATCTATACTTTAGCATGTGAATAGCTTGTTACTTGATCATGAAAGGTTTTATGAGATGAACTACTGTTATGACATATAATGATGCTAGAAAAGGTGATTGGAATTATCATTGATCAAAATCAAGCACTTGCTAGCATTCACACTTCATAAATTATTTCTTTTATCATTTACCTACTCGAGGACGAGCAAGAATTAAGCTTGGGGATTGTCGGTGTCAAAACCGGCGGATCTCGGGTAGGGGGTCCCGAACTGTGCGTCTAGGCAGATGGTAACAGGAGACAAGGGACACGATGTTTTACCCAGGTTCGGGCCCTCTCGATGGAGGTAAAACCCTACGTCCTGCTAGATTAATATTGATGATGTGTGTTACAAGAGTAGATCTACCACAAGATCAGAGAGGCTAAACCTTAGAAGCTAGCCTATGGTATGATTGTTTTTCGTCCTACGGACTAAAACCCTCCGGTTTATATAGACACCTGATAGGGTTAGGGTTACACAGAGTCGATTACAATGGTAGGAGATCTACATATCCGTATCGCCAAGCTTGCCTTCCACGCCAAGGAAAGTCCCATCCGGACACGGACGAAGTCTTCAATCTTGTATCTTCATAGTCTTGGAGTCGGCCGATGATGATAGTTCGGCTATCCCGACACCCCTAGTCCGGAACTCCTCGGTAGCCCCTGAACCAGGCTTCAATGACGATGAGTCCGGCAGATATTGTCTTCGCATTGCAAGGCGGGTTCTTGTTCAATAATTTATAGAAGATTGTGAACACCGGGATATTGTCCGCTCGCAAAAATAAATTCCACATACCATCGTAGAGAGAATAATATTACACAAGATCAATCTGGCGGCGTATTTTGTGGCGTGACGTCGCACCACTACCAAGCCTTTATTCAAATTGTTTTACTGTTCCACCTCGGTAGCGTTTAGCTAAGCGGTTTCCTTGGCACGTCTTGTCGAGGCAGAGATCGTGTTCCCCTTATTCCGGGATTCCCATCAATACGGATGTGGGTAACCCAACCGCGCCATTGATTGTGGCGCTTGGGAGATAAGCGAGTTTTACCAGGCTGGTGGGGACACATGTTTTTGTCCACCCATATAAGGGGATAAGGATCCAGCCTCGTTTACCTGCGCCTTCTTCCTCCTTGGCTTATCCATCTCCGCGAACTCGAGCTCCAGCGCCCAAGTCCGCACTTCTCACCTCAACCTTCTCCAACTATGTCTGGAGCTGGAGGCAAGTGGATGGCCTCCTCCGTCATGGAGGGGCAGATCCAGAAGCTGCGCGACGCCGGATATCTGTCCAGCAACATCGCGCATCGGCTCCCCGACGAGGGAGAGCTCGTCCCCAACCCAGGCCCCATGAGAGGGTAGTATTTCTTCCCCATTTCCTCCATGGACTGGGCTTCCCGCTTCATCCCTTTGTCCGGGGCTCATGTTCTACTACGGCCTAGATTTCCATGATCGGCCCAATTTCATCCTCAACATCTCGGCGTTTATCGTCGTGGTATGCGAGGCATTCCTCTGCATCCAGCCCCACTTCGCTTAGGCTCAAGACCTTGATGTCAAGCGAAGGTTGTGAAGGGCAGCCAAGCGGAGTGCGGAGGCACCATGGTGGGCAGGATGTCCCATGTTACGTGGCTGGAGGGTTCTTTCATGGAAACCATCAAGAGGTGGCAATAGGGGTGGTTCTACATCACCGAGCCGCGTGACCCTGATTGGGCAGCGGCCCCCGAACTTAGATCTGGTATTCCCACACGGCTCTCCTCCTGGAAAGAGAGTGGCCGAATTTGGGGGAATTCGGAGGAGCTGACCGGACTCCAAGCCTGTATCCAGAAGCTGGTGGACAAGAAGCTCAAGCTTGTCAACGTAGTCCAGGTCATGCTCATCCTCCGGATTCTCCCATGCCAGCGATGGGGCTTTAATATGTGGGAGTTTGATCCGGCGCAGCACCAGACCCTGAGCGGGCTCTTCGACACTACGTACGAAGATGTTTGGAAGGTGTTCTTCAAGGGCGCCGAAGCTCCCGCATCCGCTACCGAAGATCGCAGATTCTGCTCGCAGTGTCCAGCTGACGAGGTAAGTGATTTCACCACTTGTTTTCATAGTTTGGCTCTATGCGGGATCTAAACTCCCCTTGCCTTTGATAGGAATGGCTGGCGCAGGCCGAACGGATTACCTGTCCGGCCCCATTGCCGAGGACCCAGCGGACGCCCGCCTAACGGGCTGCTGGCTCGGCACCCCGTGGTGCGGAGAAGAAGGCCAAGAAGACGGCCACGGGACTGGAAGAGTTCCCATTTTCAGGTGCTATCGGATGATGAATCCGAGGTCGACTCCTCCCACCAAGGTGAGGGGGAAGAAGAAAGCCTCTCCCCGGGAGGAAAGAAAGGAAGGCCTCCCCAACAAGGAGGCCAAGGGTCCAAGAAGGAAAACTCTTCCTCCGGACTGCTCCACTTGGCAAAGGATTTGACGATGAAGACGGCATCCAAGGGCCAAGCCTGGCGAGATGTAAGTATCCGAACTCCCGAATAACCTCAAGGTTTTGTTTTCGCCACATAACGTCTTTCTAATGCCGCATACAACCCTGCAGTCCGCCCAAGGATGATCTTCCCGTTCGTCGGCGGGTCCTTGGAGCGTCGGATATGGATTCCTTCCGACCGCCTCCACCCCGTGTCAGCGGACGACGCCGAGGTGGGATCCCGAAAAGGACCCACGAGGAGGGAGGCCCGGAGGTGTCGCAGGACACCTCCCGGACTGTGCACGGACTCAGCCCCGGAGGCCGCGGTGGCTCCGAGTCCGCGGGCGACCCTTCGTAAGAAGGGCAAGACTGAGACATGGCTGCCTCCGCCCAACCGAGGTGACGGATAATTGCTGGAGGCGCTCAATGGCGCCCATCAAAGAGGAACACCGCCTTATTATGAGTGCGGTGATTGAAGGTTCAGCTCGCCAAGAGCGGGCTGACCGAAGCCTGCAATAGCCTTCTAACAGGCTTTGAGGTAAGAATTTCAACATATGTAAAATGGTACCGCATAGACAGTAGCCCCTAATGCTTGGTTCGGTGTTCGGAAAGAAAAGCCGGACTGAGGATCTTTTAGAAAGATAAACGCAGGAGTCATAAAAATATGTCAATATGGGATTACAGGTTGTGCTGCTGACCTCCGCCGCACTGATTGCAGAGGTCAATACTTTGAAGAAAAACCTCGAGCGGTCCGAGAACGAGCTCGGCCATGCCAAGAAGCAGCTCGAGGAAAAAGAAGGTGAGTAATACCTTATGAAAATTGTACAGGCGGGGGGTGTCAAAACCGGCAGATCTCGGGTAGGGGGTCCCGAACTGTGCGTCTAGGCGGATGGTAATAGGAGACAAGGGACACGATGTTTAACCCAGGTTCGGGCCCTCTCGATGGAGGTAAAACCCTACGTCCGGCTAGATTAATATTGATGATGTGTGTTACAAGAGTAGATCTACCACGAGATCAAAGAGGCTAAACCCTAGAAGCTAGCCTATGGTATGATTGTTGTTAGTCCCACGGACTAAAACCCTCCGTTTATATAGACACCGGATAGGGTTAGGGTTACACAGAGTCGGTTACAATGGTAGGAGATCTACATATCCAGTATCACCAAGCTTGCCTTTCACGCCAAGGAAAGTCCCATCCGGACACGGGACGAAGTCTTCAATCTTGTATCTTCATAGTCTTGGAGTCCGCCGATGATGATAGTTCGCTATCAGGACACCCCTAGTCCGGAACTCCCTCAAGTAGCTCCCTGAACCAGGCTTCAATGACGATGAGTCCGGCGCATGTTGTCTTCGGCATTGCAAGGCGGGTTCTCCTTCGATCTTCATGTTCCGTCGAATAGTGTAAACTTCTTTATAAATGTTGCGCTCCTTGGCTTCTACGCCTAATAACGGCCTCCTTCCACGTGTCGTACGAATGCGAAAGGCTGGGATATTTTTACATTTTACCCCCTAGCCGTGCGAACGAGCCGCCTACAAGAGAGGCGAGGATCTAGATCCAGCTCACACCATCCTCCATCCGCAAGTTCTCATCAAAGCGCCTCTGACAAAAATCCATTCCATCATGGATAGCCGACGCAGCTCCTCCTCTCGCACTCCCAGCCCTAAGCCAGGAGATTGGGGGAGATGCTCAGTTCCACACAGCGAGCTAGTGGTGCTTCAAACCGAGGGATATCTTCCCCAGCTTTCGTGGTTCGGTTCGAGCAGACCGCCACCTACAAGGGTGGGAAGCAAAGGAGTGCATCCCCAACCCTTCCAAAGGGGGCGGGTATGCTTTGTCCCCTATCTAATAAGGGGACTCGGTTTCCCATACATCCGTTTCTCCGGGGCTCCTAGAGTTCTACGGACTCCAACTTCACCACCTCACGCCCGCCTCCATTTTGCACATCGCGGGCTTCGTAGCTTTTTGCGAGTTGTTCTTGGGCATTGAGCCCCATTTTGCCCTGTGGAAGAGATTGTTTTGTCTTGTACCCCGTTCTCATGAGGGTTCGATATACCAAGTGGGCGGAGCCGAAATATGGCGCATCGCCGGGACCGGATATCTATCCGGCACCCCGAAGAAGGCGTCCGAAGACTGGCCTTCGGAATGGTTCTAAATGGAGGACACCCCTCTGCCGGATCCAGTCCGGATCGGCCTCCGGAGTTCAACAATGCTCCCGTGAAGAAACGCTGAGTTGGCGCCCATGAGCCCTCAACGGAAGATGACAGGAGCGTCCATTATCGATGGGCGGATTAGGTTCTTGGCCCATTCCGGATTGACCATGATTGAGTCATGGCCACGTGCATTATGCGAGGGTGCGCCACTCCAATATAGCGGCAACCTTATGTGGGATTTCAAGGGGAAGATGACGCTACCGTCATGGCCGCAAGGGCTAGGCTCGGCGGCCGATCCGCAAAGATCTGTCCGGCTTGTACAAGGGAGAGGAGGAGGACTTCCTCCGCAAGAATCCGTTGAATGGATTTTCTATGCATAACCCTCGGAGCTGGGTAAGCGGATGTTCATCTACCCGATCCATACCTTTTTTGTAAAGTCAAGTATCTTACTCTATGATTTCGACGCAGGAGCTGCGCCGGGACGTGAAGGACATACGAAGCCTAGCTCCACAGCCCGAGGATCGAGCGATCCTTGATCCGCCTCCGAAGAGGATCCGGACATAAAGGTGGAGCTGATTGACGGGGTGTTCCACCAACGTAGCATAGACAATGCCCTAGTCGCCATTACGGCTGACTACCCCGGTTTGTTTTCGGCCTCCCAGGTGACTACGACCGAGGTCTTGACACCATCATTTGATCCGCGCTCAATTCGACCATCCCATGCCGATGGTGTATCGCAGGATGTGCCTTTAAGGCGGGAAGCGAACCAGCGCGCCGACCAACAAGGATCAGTTCGGCCCGGTAGGAGGAAGAGGAGTGCGGCGCGAACCGAGACGTCGCCGCAACGGTACAGAGCACCGCTATTTTTAAGGGAAGGATCCCCAGAAGGTATATTAATGCTCATAACTTTTCCAGAGAGAGCACTCGCCGGACAGTGTCCGGAGAGGTTGCCAATCAAGCCTCCGCCGTCCATGCTCCAACGCATGGTCCGGGAGGGGAAGTGAATACAAGGCGTAAACCGGACGCTCCTCCGACGGAGGATGCCGACAGGCAGTCCGCCACCCGGTCTGAGGTGGAGAGCGCCATGAATCACAGGCGTCGCCGGACAGTTCTTCGTGACGCGTGTTTCTCCCCGGAGGCGTTAAATGCCTTTAAAGCGGGAAACGCGCACCTCCGTGCCGCTCAAGATGGGTTAACCAGAGCCACGGAGCAGTATGTGAAAGACATACGGGTAAGTAATTTTAATAGTTATATATGCCAGTAGCCCCCGAGACTTAAAAAGTTGAAATAACTGATTTAAGGATCAATTATTATTCAGGGTCTTGCGGAGAAGAATACCCAGCTGTCCCAGGAGCTCCAAGAGTGCAAGGCCCAACTTGAAGCCGCACTGGCCGCCACAGGGGGAGCCACAGAGACCCCCGCTGGTAAGACGTACTTTTAAAAGATAATTATTTAGCAAAGTGTGGCGTGAATCTGACAATAATATTGCAGAGGGCGCCGGACTAGATCCGGACAAGCAACAGCTACTGCGTCAGCTAAAGGCCGGCAAGAGGGTGCTTATGAAGGTGCAGCAGGAGAGAAACAAGCTCCAAGATGCCCACACCCAGCAAGGAGAAGAGCTAAAAGGTGTTCGGGCCCAGCTGTCTAGCTCCGTGAAGGAGAATCAGCGGCTTCGTCGCGGCATTTATAGTAAGTGCTTGAACGAATTCCTTTGAAAAGAAGAATTCGGTGAGGAAGACGATTGACAGAAATACGTCTTTAGGTGTGCTCACAGTGTCGCCTGCGGAGGAAATGCTCGAGTCAACGGGTGACCAACTTCCCGAGCTAGTTCAATTGCTCGAACGTGTTCGGCAAAGCGATGAGTGGCGCTGCTCATGCTTTATGGCCATCTGTCTCCCTACCCGAGGGCCTTGGTGAGCTTGCCGAGAAGCTTCAGGGGCACGGCGACGCCTCCGTTTGTGGAAGATATCGGCTGCCGTCGTGGCGCCAGGAGGCTGGGCCATGGGGAAGACACGTTACGAAGTCGACCCAAACCACATGGCCGAGGTCGGACTGCGGGGCCTGATGGGAAGGAGATCCTGTGAGTTAATGTACGGCCAAGTAGGCGGCATGAAATATTCCCAACAGGATCAGTAAATTGACAGCCTGTTAGATGGGATTGAAGAGGAGTACCATCAGTCGGTTTGACGATGTAATTTGAAATGACATGTAAAATGCCTTCTAGCCGGATTGTAGATCATTTGTCTTTGCGGACCGTTTCGCTTCAACCTCAGGACCCAACAGTCTGGAGTGTGTCCGAATACCCTTACGGTTATAAAAGAACCGGGGCATGCATGGAGACAAGGCGTCGGGGTCATAATTGCTTTATTACACAAGTGCCCAACTAGTTATGTTATATTACATGGTTAGTAAGAAACATCTTCCAGGGAGAATAGTTCCGTTAAGGGTTCCTTTCCCTGGGAGGCATGCCCTAAAGTGCAATGTCGGATCGCGAAAATAGCGTAAAAAGCATCCGGGGACAGATAAATAAGTAAGTAATAAATCATCTTTCAAGTCACCGATCGAATATTCTCTTAAAACGCTAGCTTTCGGCTTCACCGACCGAGGTACACATCCGCTGACCCGGCAGTAATAATCGCAGAGATGCTCCTTTACCTCCTAGTCGAACAATCGGGAACGAGGGGTAAGCACAGAGCCGAGCAACCCAGCTTGGCCAAAACTTAAGTCATATCGATGCATATAATGGTGAATAAAAGGTACATGCGGAAGTATGACACATGTATTGGGCATGAAGCCCGTATGAATAAGCACATTAAAGAAGCCCCAGTATAATGAGTGCGAGGGCACATCAAGTGTAAAGTGAACAAAGCGCAAATCAGCCCATAAAAGGTAAAAAAGTGGGAAGAAGGAGGAGGAGGAGAGCGGTAAAAACAAAGAGTGGACGGGAGTGAGACGAACCCGGAGTCCGGCGTTAGGCGTAGAATCTTCGGAGACGGGCTGCGTTCCATGGGTTCGGCTCGAGTCGGTTGTCCGATGCGTTACGTAGACGGTACGCTCCGCCGGTCAGGACTTGGTCGATGATGAAGGGACCTTCCCACTTGGGCTTGAGTTTGTCCTTTTTCTTGTCCGGCAGGCGTAGAACAAGTTCGCCAACATTGTAAGTTTTGGCCCGTACTTCTCTGCTTTGATATCTTCGAGCCTGCTGCCGATAAAATGCGGAACGAGCCTTTGCCACGTCCCGCTCCTCCTCTAAGGCGTCCAGACTGTCCTGCCGATCTAGCTCGGCTTCTCTTTCTTCGTACATGCGCACACGAGGTGAGTCATGAATTATATCGCAGGGCAGGACTGCCTCTGCGCCGTATACCATGAAAAATGGTGTGAATCCGTAGTTCGGTTTGGCGTGGTCCGCAGCCCTCGAGTACGTGAGTCGAGCTCCTCTACCCAAAGGCGTGTTAGATTCCTTGAGGGACCGCACTAGTGCGGGTTTGATGCCGCTCATGATTAGACCATTTGCTCGCTCAACTTGATCGTTAGTTTGGGGTGATAGACTGAAGCGTAATCGAGCTTAATGCCCATGTTTTTGCACCAGAGTTTAACCTCGTCGGCCGTGAAGTTCGTGCCGTTGTCAGTGATGATGCTGTGGGGGACACCGAAACGGTGTACTACCCCGGATATGAAGTCTATCACCGGTCCGGATTCTGCCGTTTTAACCGGCTTGGCCTCAATCCATTTGGTGAATTTGTCCACCATGACCAATAAGTATTTGTGCTTGTGGGTTCCCCCTTTAAGGGGTCCGACCATGTCAAGCCCCCAGACCGCAAACGGCCAGGTAATGGGTATAGTTTTGAGGGCGGTGGGTGGCATATGGCTCTGATTAGCAAAGAGCTAGCAACCGACGCATCGTTGGACTAAACCTTAGCATCTGCCCGGGCTGTCGGCCAATAAAATCCTGTATGGAAGGCCTTGCCTACAAGGGCCTGGGCTGCAGCGTGGTGCCCGCCGAGTCCGGCGTGAATTTCAGCCAGGAGATTTCACCCTAACTCTTCGGAGATACACCTTTGAAGGACTCCGGTTGTGCTTTTCTTATAAAGCTCTCCCTCATGGACCTTGTAGGCTTTAGATCACCGAACTATGCAGCGGGCCTCATTTTGGTCTTCGATAAGTTCCTGCCGCATTAAGTAGGCTAGGAATGGTTCTGTCCACGGGGCAATTACTGCCATTATTTCGTGAGCTGAAGGTGTTATTTCGTTGTCTGAGCCACCGATTGTGTCGTAATGGTGCGAGTTAGATGATGCAGGTGGCTCCGGATTGTTATTTCGGACTCCTCTTCCCATAATACGATGGCTTAAAGAGCCATTCCAGGAAGATGTTAGGAGGGACGGCGTCTCGTTTCGCGCCGATGCGTGCTAACACGTCTGCTTCTGGTTATTATCCGGGCTACATGATGGAATTCTAGTCCTTGAACCGAGCTGACATTTTAGGACGGCCTTGCGGTAAGCTGCCATTTTGGATCTTTGGCGTCAAGTCTCCATTTACTTGGGATATTGCGAGGTTTGAATCTCGCACCTCTAGGCGTTGAATGCCCATGGAGATTGCCATCCGGAGGCCATGTAGGAGGGCCTCAGATTCGCCGCGTTGTTGGAGTCCATGTACATTATTTGAAGTATGTATTGATTGTGTCACCCGTTGGGGACGTCAGACGACGCCAGCCCAAAGCCAGCCAACATTTTGGATCCGTCGAAATGCATGATCCAGTTGGAGTACGCGCCGTACTCTTTAGGGAGTTCGGCTTCGGTCCATTCGGCGATGAAGTCCGCCAGAACCTGCGACTTTATAGCTCGCCGTGGTTTGTAGGTTATGTCAAATGGTAAGAGCTCGATAGCCCATTTTGCAATCCTGCCCGTTGCGTCGCGATTGTTTATAATATCGTTGAGAGGTACTTCAGAGGCCACCGTTATTGAACACTCTTGAAAGTAGTGCGCGAGCTTCCGGATGCCATGAACACCGACACGCTATCTTTTGATAATGTGGGTACCGGATTTGCATGGAGTTAGAACAGTGGATACGTAGTACACTGGTTTTTGAAGAGGGAATTTGTGCCCTTCGTTTCTCATTCACGACGACAGTACCGCGCTAACAACTTGATGTGTTGCTGCAATATATAATAACATAGGCTCGCCCAGGTTGGGCGGCCGTAACCGGATTTGTTGCCGATGGCCTTTATTTCTTCGAGTCCGGTGTGGCAGCATCCGTCCATTTGAAATGTTGATGTGTGCGGAGGAGGCGGTAGAGGGCAGAGCCTTTTCTCCCAAACGGGAGATGAAGCGACTTAAGGCCGCTACGCATCCGGTTAGTTTTTGTATCTGCTTGAGGTCTTTTGGAATATCCAATTGTGACAGAGCTCGGATTTTGGCCGGTTTTGCTTCAATTCCTCGACCGGATACGATGAAGCCCAAGAGCTTTCCGGCTGGTACGCCGAAGACGCATTTTTCCAGATTGAGCTTAATGTCATATGCTCGGAGGTTGTCGAATGTCACCCTCAAGTCTTCTACTAGAGTTCCGACATGTTTGGTCTTGACGACCACATCGTCTACGTATGCCTCTACTGTTTTGCCTATCTGGGTAGCCAGACATGTTTGAATCATGCGCTGATATGTTGCGTCGGCGTTTTTGAGTTCGAAGGGCATTGTGTTGAAGCAGAATGGCCCGTATGGAGTAATGAATGCCGTTGCGGCCTGGTCTTTCTCTGCCATCTTGATTTGATGGTATCCGGAGTATACGTCGAGGAAGCACAATGAATCGTGCCCTGCGGTAGCATCGATGATTTGGTCGATGCGAGGGAGGGGGAAAGGGTCCTTTGGACAGGCCTTGTTAAGGTCTTTAAAATCGACGCAGAGGCACCAGGATTTGTCCTTTTTGGGTACCATTACTAGATTGGCTAGCCAGTCCGGATGCTTTATATCTCTGATGAATCCGGCTTCTAAGACTTTGGCTAGCTCTTCTCCCATTGCTCGTCTTTTGGGCTCGTAAAATCGCCAAAGAGTTTGTTTGGTCGGCTTGAATCCTTTTAGGATATTTAGGCTGTGCTCGCCCGACTGCGTGGGATTCCTGGCATGTCTCAAGGATGCCGGCAAAAATGTCCCAATTTTCCCGAAGGAATTCTCGTAGTGTGGCCTCGACATCAGGACTTAATTGTGCCCCATTGGAGGCCGTCCTTGTGGGGTCTGTTGGATGGACCTGAAATTTGACTATCTCGTCTGCTGGTTTAAAAGAGGTGAATTTGGACCTCTTATCGAGTATCACATCGTCCCTATCCACCGTGCAGTATAGCGTAGTTAGTTCCTCTGCCGCTAGGGCTTCGGACAATGCCTCTAGGCCGGTCGGCTGTCTTATTTTCAGCGCGGAGTGCCGTATCTTGATCACTGGCGAGAGTGATTATCCCATTGGGTCCGGGCATTTTGAGCTTCATGTACCCGTCAGCTTGGAAGATTGTGAATGCCTCTCGCCCTAACAAAGCATGATATCCGCTGCCGAATGGGGCCACTTGAAACGTGACCTCCTCGGACCTGTAATTGTCCGGTGAGCCGAACACTACATCTAGTGTGATTTTTCCTGCGCAGCGTACTTCTTGACTAGGGATTATCCCTCTGAAGGTTGTGCTGCTTCGCTCAATGCGGCTCCAGTCAATTTCCATTTTTTCAAGGGTTTCCTCATAGATGAGGTTTAATCCGCTGCCACCATCCATGAGTACCTTAGTAAGACGAAAACCGTCCACTATCGGACTGAGGACCCATGCGGCTGGTGCTCTAGCTGTTCGGAATTTAGGTTCATCGCTGGCATTGAAGGTGATAGCCGTGTCGCTCCATGGATTTGTTGTTGCTACTTGTTAAACTTCGGCGAGGTTGCGGATTATTCGTTTCCGCATGTTATTTGACGCGAAAGTCTCGAAGACTGTTAATACCGTACTGGTACTGCTGGGTTGGTTGCCCGGGGCTAAAAGCCACGCCACTTTTGGCCACTGCCGTAGTATCCAACACGCTCGAAGACTGTGTGTTGGAGTGGCGCCCTCCGTGCTGTGGATTTTGCAGGGTCCGTTGAGTCAACCCTCCAATACGGTTCCGTACCCTTTAGGGGGTTTTGGTTTTTTGGTATTCAACCCGGGTGCTTGAGAATGATGCACCCTTTTGTTTCGGACTATGGATGTATTCGGGGCCGGATTATCCCAAAATTTACTTTCGGTTTTCCAGGCGCTCTCCATCGCACAGTACTTTTGTACTATGGTCGCCAAGTCAGTAAAGCGTGTAATTTCGCGACGACTTATGGCGTTTAGGATTCCCTTGTCCGTGCAATTATTGCAGAAAATTGGGATTCGTCCTCCTCTCGGTAGTCCTTTATCCTGTTCTTAACCAGAGGAATCGGCCCGATAATGATGTCTTTGTTTCAGCGGGCTCTTGCGAATTCGAGAGAGATCGCTAATGTTTGGGTGGGCGGGTGGAACTAGATCCGGAACCCTGTCCAATTCAGGACTCAAGGGCCGAGAAGTTTCCGAACTTGGAAGTTTCGATTTTTGAGTGTTATCCCATGAGTCCAACCCGCCGCCTGACTTTAAGTTCAGGGCTTGGTCGACGTCCGTCCCTCTGCGGGAATCGGGGATCGGGAATCCGGACGCAACTAGTCTTTAAGATACAAGAAGAATCGCCGCATTGCTGCTTTATCACAGCAACATGATGGGTAGCCTGGGGAGAATTGATCTCTCTCAGATCGGTTTTAGGCCCGATCCGGTCGTAGTCTGTGGCGACTCCCAGGGCAGCGATATGATCCAAGAGCTCGTTTATGGAGGAGAGCTCGATTGGATCTAACTGTTCGGCAAGTTCCGAACTAACCTGGAGATTGGTTTCGATGACTCGAGAGGTCATCGTCGGCATGATGGCGGATGGCGGTCATAAGAAAACCACCTAGCGAAGAGTGCGCCAGCGCCAAGGCTCCTTTGGCGATAGTATCGTCTCTAAAGACGAGATGAGGCATCCTACGTGGCGGCGCGACGAGGAACTCTCAATGAAAGCACCAATGTCGGTGTCAAACGGCGGATCTCGGGTAGGGGGTCCCGAAGCTGTGCGTCTAGGCGGATGGTAACAGAGACAAGGGACACGATGTTTTACCAGGTTGGGCCCTCTCGATGGAGGTAAAACCTCACGCCCTGCTAGATTAATATTGATGATGTGTGTTACAAGAGTAGAAATACCACGAGATCAAAGAGGCTAAACCCTAGAAGCTAGCCTATGGCATGATTGTTGTTCGTCATACGGACTAAAACCCTCCTGTTTATATAGACACCGGATAGGGTTAGGGTTACACAGAGTCGGTTACAATGGTAGGAGATCTACATATCCGTATCACCAAGCTTGCCTTCCACGCCAAGGAAAGTCCCATCCGGACACGGGACAAAGTCTTCAATCTTGTATCTTCATAGTCTTGGAGTCCGGCCGATGATGATAGTTCGGCTATCCGGACACCCCCTAGTCCGGAACTCCCTCGGTTCGGTGTTCGGAAAGAAAAGCCGGACTGAGGATCTTTTAGAAAGATAAACGCAGGAGTCATAAAAGCATGTCAATATGGGATTGCAGGCTGTGCTGCTGACCTCCGCCGCACTGACTACGGAGGTCAATACTTTGAAGAAAAACCTCGAGCGGTCCGAGAACGAGCTCGGCCATGCCAAGAAGCAGCTCGAGGAAAAACAAGGTGAGTAATACCTTATGAAAATTGTACCTTACAGAAAAGGATTTGGTTGCAAGAAAAATGACAAGGATAACATGGGTATTGTAGGGGCCGCTAACGAGGTGGCGACCCTGAAGGAAGCTGTAACGCCCGGATGGTTATGCAACAGTAATCATTCCGTTTCGGTTAATTAACCTCTCGTTAATTCGGAACCGTCCAAACAAAATCAAAAATGAAACAAACGATAAAGGGGTTTTCGAAAACTAGTTCTAAAATGTTCCGGGGTTTTCTAAAATACCTAACCTAATATTGGTGGGGTGCATTAATATTTACAAAATGCCAAAACAATTTAAATAAACCAAAACAAAAAAGGAAATAACAAAAGAGAAAGAAAATAAAAGCAGGAGGGGATAACCCCCCTCCCCGCTTGACCACCGCCCCTCCCTCTCCCTTGGCCCATCCCCTTCTCCCCATCTGTGGCCCGCCCCAACCGCCGCATAACCCCCCCACCCATGGCCAAACCCTAGCCGCGCGCCTCCTCCCCCCCGCGCCCCTCGCCCCTCGCCCCGACCCGATCTGGATCAGGCAGGCACCCCTGACCGAGCCGACGCCGTCCACCACCAACCTCGCCACGCCATTGCCCCCCGCCCCCGCCAGGCCTCCTCCTCCTCCCCGCCGCCGGGCCTCCCTCCTCCTCCTCGCCGCCCGGGAGCTCCCTCCCTCCCCTCGGCGCCCCCCCGAGCCCCGGCGACCGCCACCATGGTCCGGCTCGGCTCTCGCCGCCTCCTGGAACGCCTCACCGGCCTCCTCCCCCGCCGGCCTGCCCGACCTCCACCGAGCACACCGGCCGAGACCCCCCCCTCACTGTGAGGGCCCTCTCCTCCCCCTTCCCCGTCTGGCCGGCTCCGGCCGCCCGCGCCTCGCCCAGATCCCCCTCCCGGCTTCCCGGCTCCGGCCGTCCAGACCGACGCGCCCCCCCGATCCCCTCCTCCCTCTCCCTGCGGATCCGGCCCGTGGCCTCGGCCTGGCTCGCCCGGCCACCGAGTGGCTCCCTCTTCCCCTTCCTCCTCCGACGGCGACCACTCCGGCGCCCTAGCGCCGCCCTCAACCCCAGCTCCCCTTCCTCCCGTTCGGCGCCTCGCCCTCCGACCGATTCCCTCGCTTGGCCGGCCGAGCCAAACCGCCCGCCCGTCGCCTCCCTCACCGGCGTCGCTCGCCGTGGGGCCGTGTGTGGCCGGCCGCTCCGGCCGCCCAGCGCCCGATCCACCCCTGGGTCGCCCCCGACCCGGGCGGGTCGTGCCCGAATCGGCAACGCCCGCGTCGCCCGCGTCTCCCGCACCCGCGCCCGTTTGGCCCTGGGCCACTGTCGTGGGGGCCCCACCCCCAAAAACGAAAAAGAATGTTTTAATAAAACAGAAACTAAAAAAAGGAAATAAAAAGGAATTAAACTAATTAACTAAATAATTAATTAATTAATTAATTGGGTAATTAATTAAACTAATTAATTCTGGATTAGTTAAACCTAATCATTAGTTAAATTAATTGGGTAATTAATTAAACTAATTAATTCTGAATTAATTAACACTAATTATTAATTAACTTAATTAACTTAATTAACTAAGGTTAATTAATCTGATTAGGTTAATTAAGCTAATAGTGTATGACATGCGGGACCCACCTGTCAGGGTTGACTTAGTCAACCTCGTTGGTGATAACGTCGGCATGACATCATCTTTGATGTCATAAATGCTATTCGAAATTAATTAAATAATTAATTAAAATTCCGAAATTAATAAAACCTTTTATAAATCATATCTTTTAATCCGTAATCCGGATTAAAATAATTTCAACATGAAAGTTGCTCGAGCAGCGAGGCAATTCGGATCGTGATCCGTTCGTCCACCACACGTCTCTAACCTATCGAACCTGCAAACTTTCTCCTCCGGTTCATCTGTCTGACAGACGTCCGGAGACGGGACAACTTCTCGGATGCTTTCCCCCCTAAACCAGTACCCCTCTTACCACGTTAGGGCACGCCTAGCATCGCTTCTTGGCATGTCATGCATCGTTATGCATCTGTTATCGTGTATTCATTGTTTCTTCCCCCTCTTCTCTTGATGAACTACGAGACCGACGCCTGCGGTGGCGTTCGACTACGATCTTGTGACCCTCTCTCTTGCGAGAGCAACAAGGCCCCCCCCTTTGATCATCCCGATATCGCCCATTCCATTCTCTCATGCTTGCACTAGATTTTTGCTCTTGTTATTGTTTGCTCCTATTACATTGCATAGCACATTTATTGTAACCTGCTATTGTTACCTACACCTTATCCTAAAGCGCTTAGTATAGGTTGGTTAGAGACCCATCGGTGACCCCCACCTTGTCCTTGTTGCCCTGCTTCATCATTGAAGACCCGATCAGCGGGATCGAAGACCAGGCCCGACACCGCACATCACTTCCCTTAGTTGCTCGACACTACTAGGTTACTATCGAGTACCGAGGGTGAAACCCTCAACACTCCGATATTAACCACTGTAGTATAGCTATCCGGTTGTGGTCATCGAGGGTGATTTCCTCCTTAACCACTTCCGATCACGACTACGTCGTGCAACCCCTCAAGTGTGGACCTCGAGGGTGAATCCTCTTATGTTCACCTTGATGACTACATTGAGTGGAATTCACGGGGTGATTCCTCGGTTTTCCCTTGATGTTTGGACTCACGGTTACTTGGACTTTTACCTCTGTTACTTGGAAAGGCGGGTCGACCACGAGGGTACCTGCGTGCGTTAATTGCAGTGATGTGGAGCGGGTTGACACGGAGGGTGCCCGCGAGATAATTACGAGGCGTGGCGGGCATTCCTAGCCCTTGCCGCAAGTCCTCGAGGCAGAACAGCGGGTCACATCTTTCGTGAGTCTCTGCTTGTTACCGCGTTCCTAATCCACTACGATTTGGATATTTGATCCGAGGGCCTCGGCCCGATAGCACTAACCATCCGTGGGCTAAGTATGGGCGTTCTGCGTCGTATACATCAGCGAAGCTTATTAGGCGTCGGCGACCGGCGGCTTGGCGGGTTGGACTGGTAAGCTCCGCCCTTACGGGAAGGTAGCTAGGTCCGCTCACCGCCGCCCTCGCAGCGTCTTGAGGAGTTCTGAGGAGATGGCCCATGACCCCCGGGGCATAGGTTTAGTCCGCGTCTTGGCCTCTCTATTAAGCCTAGGTCGGGTTGCGGCGTATTGTTTGGCCGAGGCGGGCATGACCACAGAAAGTGTGTCCGCCGGAGTTAAGCGGCGTGGTGGGTAAGTTGGTGCACCCTGCGAAGAAAACATCTATCGATAGCCTGTCCCACGATAGCGGACACTTGGAGTTGTATCCCGATCGATACAACTAGAACTGGATACTTGAGATGAGACATGGATATGAGCTATGGATTGCGATGAGAATTGGATTGTGATGATAAGCTGGATAGTATGGCTCGGGATTTCTTTCTCGCAGGAGTCGAGAAAGGATCTCTGGCGAGGTTGATAACACTACTGCTACTTTAAGTTATGTTACTCTACTCCCTCTTGTTTGCTGCAAGATGGTGGTTTAGGAAGATGCTAGTCTTGATAGGACTAGGCCTTCTCTCTATTCGGCTTTTCTGCAGCCCAGTTCACATATCTGGCCTTACCTTGATAATGTTGCATATGTAGTGTAGCTCCTTGCTTGTAGTACTTTGGATGAGTACTCACGGTTGCCTTGTTCCCCTTTTCCCTATCTCTACTCGATTGCTGCTATCGGACGATGGAGCCCAGGATCGACGCCACCGCCTCGGCGACTACTACTCCGGGCGCCTACTACTACGTGCAGCCCGCCGGCGGCGACCGGGAGTGACCTAGGAGGATCCCGAGCGGGAGGCCTGTCCTCTTCGATCTGTATCGGTTTGTGCTAGCCATCTTATGGCACCTTGTTTAACTTATGTACGTTCTCGAGATATTGTTGCTTCCGCTGACTCGTCTATGATCGAGCACTTGTATTCGAGCCCTCGAGGCCCTGGCTTGTATTATGATGCTTGTATGACTTATTTTATTTGTAGAGTTGTGTTGTGATATCTTCCGTGAGTCCTTGATCTTGATCGTACACATTTGCGTGCATGATTAGTGTACGATTGAATCGAGGGCGTCTGAGTTGGTATCGAGCCATTGCTGTAGGAATCCCCCTTCCACACTCCTTGGCCGAAGTCGAGTCTAGACATTGCAAAACTTTTACTAACTTGGCTGTGTGCCTTACGGGCCCACGTCGCCATCGGGTGGTATTAGGATCTTTTACTCCTCGACCTTTACTCTGGGACTCTGAACTCTCTTCTACTCGGGTTAAACGATTTTGCTAACTATCACTAGGATCCCGTGACCGCATTCACCCCAAAGTTGGATATAGCCCTAGTTGTTTTTGGAATTGTATTTGAGCAATTTCCACACTGTCATTTGACTCCTTTGAAACGTCTTTGTTTTCAGATGGAACCCACGAGGCAGGTCGTGCGCCACACGACGGCCATTGGTGCCTCGGGATCACTGCGGTGCTAGCCGAGATGATGACCTATCTGGGTTATCGCGGCACCCCGAGTACACCGTCTATGAGGAGTACGGGACTATAACCAGGAGCGATGCAGCGCCATCGTCCACCTCTACTCTCGAGTATGAGTCCACTCTTGTGCTGCACACCGCACATGGTGTTGGAGTGACTATCGATATGGCAGTCCACGATGCTGCTTATGCTGCTCGACACGTCTTCGTGCAGATTATCGAGTTGGACACCTCCCCTTGAGCACATTGCTATCGCGTCGATGTTGGTGAGGAGGGTTACTACTGCTGCCTACACCATTGTCACCGAGAGCCCTTTCACCATCGAACTTTGTTACGCATGCCGATGGGCTGGATCGAGCTAACCGAGCTCTTCGCCACGAGTTGTACATCACCCGTCGGCACCTCTACCGTGCTCGGCTGATGCACCCTTTGTCCGATCCGGAGAGCTGCTGCGTTCTGCGATCTACCCGCCAGACCGTGATGCCCGGGGTGTCGGTTGGCGGGCGTGGGAGGCTACTCTCCGCACTTGGCCCCTTCACGCCACACGGGCGTCGGATTCAGCACGAGTATCCGCGGCCCCAGTCACCGGCGTGGAGGACTATCCTTTGCCGCACTACCAGCTTTCGGGCTACTGACTACCTCCGCAGATGCAGCGTGGGGCTGATGTAGGCTTGCTTGTTAGTGTTTGATGTATTCGCCAGCGAGCTGCGTGCCGCCTATGATGTAGTAGTCTATGTCTTGGACTCTATGTATCGAACTCTATGCATGATTCCTTTTGTAAGATATGCCAACTACTATGTAGTTCCCATCATCTGCTTTCTTTATCGTGTTTCATCATGAATGATTCTTGTCTCTTGCTTATCTTCTCAAATGCTGAACTACCCTGTTATATAATAGCAGGATGGTTAGGCCAGCAGTCGTGGTCGTGGTGCCAACCTTCCACCACCGCTGAGTACATGGCTGGTATGGTCCAACAGCTTGAGATGAATCGCAGTTCATGGAGAACATGATGGCTCAGTTCCTCGCCCCAATATGAACCAGCACCCAAGCGGAACAACTCTGCGAGGAATTCATACGCTGAACCCCGGCGTATACCGCAGCTCAACTCAGCCTTTGGATGTTGATGGTAGCTCCGTGACATCACCTATGAGATGGAGTCGCTAATGTAGCCCTGCCGGCTATGTCACCTTTGCTTCCTTCTTCCTGAAGGGACCCGCAGCTCAATGGTGGGACAGCCACCGGCGTACTCTGCCGGTTGGAACACTCATCACCTGGCCAGACTTCCAGGCTGCCTTCCGTGCCGCTTCATCCCTCAAGGGGTCATGGACCGGAAGAAGCGTGAGTTCCGCAACCTCACCCAAGGCAACAAGACTGTTGAAGCCTATCAGCGAGAGTTCTTGGACTTGTCTCGCTATGCTGAAGAGGATATTGCAACTGATGCCGCAGACAGGAGAAGTTCCGTGGACGGCCTTCAAGGCGACATCAAGCTCGCACTTCTAGTGCACGACTTTGCTGATTTCGCCACCTTGGTGAACAAAGCTATCAATGTTGAAACTGGTCTGCAGGAATACGAGCTCTAACAGGCATAGCCGTGACACGGGCTCATCTTGGCCCGTCCTCGTGAAGCGCAAGATATGGATTCCCAACAGCATGTACCAGCCGAATGCACCTGCTCCAAAGCAGAACTATGCTACACCTAAATGCGCCTACAACTAAGCAGCCAAGCTTCCAGCTCCACCACCCCAAGCTCCTGTCCCCTCCCAATAATGGCTTATGCTTCAGTGCGGACAGCGAGGCACCGTGCTAGAGAATGCAACGAACCAGAATCAATGGCCCTTCCAAAGGCTGGCCGTGGAAACACCGAACCGCAACAACACCGGCAAGTCTTATGGGCAAGCTCGGGCCAACCACGTTGAAGCTGAGCGAAGCTCAAGACCAGCACTGCTCTTGTGATGGGTACACTCCTCGTAAATTCAGTACCTGCATCTGTTTTATTCGATTCAGGGGCATCGCATTCATTCATGTCTGAAGATTTTGCATTCATGCATGGCATTAAAAGCGAAGACATGAATGCTTCACTATTAGTACACACCCGCGGGCCAATGTCGGACTTCCATGATTTGCAGCAGCGTCCCGTTGAAATCGAAGGAATGGAATTCCTTGTCTCTCCTATCGTGCTAAAGTCTTGTAGCATTGACCTCATTTTGGGGATGGATTGGTTGAAAGCGATCTGGCGTCAATCGTTTGCGCCACTAAGACCGTCCATCTGCTGCACCCTTCGATGAAATCGTAGCTACAATGCTAAATTCGGTTCAAAATGCGAGGCAAGGCTCTATGCATTGAATGCATTGAACGCCGCACCCCTCGAGGGAATTGAAAACATTCCTGTCGTTTGCGATTTCCAAGACGTCTTTCCTGAAGAACTTCCAGGGATTCCCCCTGCTAGGGCTGTCGAATTCGTCATCGACTTGAAACCAGGCACCACTCCTATAGCCAAGCGTCCCTACAAGATGCCGCCGCATGAACTCCTTGAACTAAAGGAGGAAATCGACAAATCTCTTCAAAGCGGCTTCATTCGCCCAAGTTGCTCTCCTTGGGGAGCACCTTCTCTCTTTGTCAAGAAGAAGGATGGGACAAACCGATTGGTTCAAGACTACCGTCCTATAAATCAAGCTACCATTCAGAATAAGTATCCTCTTCCTCGGATCAATGATCTTTATGATCAAGCGGCTGGTTAAATCGGTGTTCTCGAAACTTCGACTTGAGGTTGGGTTACCACCAGATCCGTGTTCGTGAGGAGGATATCCCCAAGACCGCATTTGTGACTCGTTATGGTTCATACGAGTACACCGTCATGTCTTCGCTTAACCAATGCTCCAGCCACCTTCTCTCGCTGATGAACTATATATTCATGGATTACCTCGACAAGTTCGTCGTGGTTTATCTGGATGATATCTGATCTATTCAAGAATGAAGAAGAACATCTTGAACATCTTAAATGCTGTCTTTGGAAAAGCTACGAGAGCATCAACTCTATGCCAAGTTCTCCAAGTGTGAATTCGGCTTCCCAAGTAACCTATCTTGGGCATGTCATTTCTAAGGATGGTATTGCCGTCAACCCTGAGCGAGTTCAGGCTATTCTCGATTGGACTCCTCGAAGAGCGTTAAGCAAGTCGAAGTTTTCTCGGTCTCGCTTGCTATTGCCGTCGATTAAATGAGAACTTCTCCAAGATTGCCGAGCCTCGACTAACCTGTTGCATAAGGCGTCAAGTTCAATGGGCGAGATAAGTGTCGGGAAAGTTTCCAGCACTCAAAGACAAGTTGACTTCTGCCCGGTGCTAGCTCCTCCGATACTAAGAAGGACTTCGTCATTTATTGCGGCGCTTCTCGTCAAGGATTAGGCGGTGTCCTAATGCAAGAGCGCAAAGTGGTTGCTTATGCCTCTCGGCGATTGCGCCCTCACGAGGAGAACTACCCAGTTCACGACCTCGAACTTGCTGCTGTCATTCATGCGCTAAAGCGATGGCGACATTACCTTCTCGTAATCGTTGCGAGATCTACACCGACCACCAAAGTCTGAAGTATCATTTACTCGGCCAGACCTGAACCTCCGTCGGCGAGAGATGGATGGAGACTGTTGCGAACTTTGATTTGGGAATTTCCTATCGCCGAGCAAGGCTAATGTGATGGCTGATGCTTTGAGCCGCAAGTCTTCTGCAACCACCTTGAGTTCACAAAGTTCAGCCCTCACTTGTTGAAGAATTCAGCAGGCTGAACCTCCATATTGTTCCTCGGGTGCACTCGCTCCCCTCCTCCGGAGTTCATAAGATGAATCTCCGTGTTGTTCCCCGAGGATCCCTCTTTACCTGGCTGTTGAACCCGATCTCTTGGGCACCATAAAGACAATGCGGGGATCGACTCTGAGGTCTACAAGCTTAAACAAGGCGTCGGGAAAGGAAATCCTCATCCTTCACTATTCTTGATGATGGCGCCTTGTACTTCAAAGGCCGCCTAGTGGTGCCTTGTAAGAAGGACAACCTGGATATGACCGAGGAGGTTATGCAAGAAGCTCATGATCGCCTCTATGTATCCACCCTGGCGGTACAAAGATGTATCAAGACATTAAATCGAGATTACGGTGGTCTAATATGAAGCGGGACATTGCTCGCTATGTTTACGAGTGTGGCGTTTGCCGTCGTATCAAAGCAGAACATCAAAGGCCTGCTGGAACTCTGCAGCCTATCTCTATTCCCGAATGGAAATGGGACCATGTTGAAATGGACTTAAATCCTTTGGGTTTCCCAAATCGCAGAAAGGTAATGATGCTATTCGGTCGTCATTGACCGGCTTTCTAAAGTTGCACATTTTACGGCGGTCAAAGAAGCGATCCTTGCTAGCCACTGGCAACGCTCTATATGTCGAGAATTGTTTCACTTCACGGTATTCCACTGGTTATCGATTCGGACCGTGGCAGCTTATTCACTTCAAGATTACGGGCAAGTTTCCAAGAAGCTATGGGGACTCATTTATCTTTCGATCTCGCTTTTCATCCATGATCTCAAGGGCAAGTTGAGCGTGTCAACCAAATTCTCGAAGACATGCTTCGAGCTTGTGTAAATCTCATTCGGAAAGAAATGGGAGGAATCTCTCCGTATGCTGAGTTCTCTTATAATAATAGCTATCAAGCTAGTGCGAAGATGGCCCCTTGAAGTGTTATATGGACGAAAGTGCGAACCCTCCGAACTGGTGAAAGCGGGAGCGTCCACTCTTGGTCCGGATATTATCAACATGCCGAAGAACAAGTCCGCATTATTCGCGAGAATCTCAAGACTGCTCGATCGCGTCAAAAGAGTAATTATGACCGTCATCACAAAGACATGGTCTATCAACTTTGGCGAAAAGGCCTATCTTGGCGTTACACCAATGAAGGTGCTCACCGCCGGGATCAAGGGCAAGTTAGCGCCTCGCTATATTGGCCCTTTCACTATTACGGAAAGCGTGGAAAAGTGGCTTATCAGCTGGAGCTTCCGTCGAACCTTTCTCGGGTTCACGATGTGTTCCACGTGTCCCAACTCCGGCGCTGCTTCAAGGACCCAATCCGAGCAGTGGACCATGAAGTGCTCGAATTGCAACAGGACCTCTCCTATAAAGAGCATCCGGTCCGCATTCTCGACCAAGCTGAACGCCGCACCCGTCAGAAGGCGATCAAATTCCTCAAAGTCCAGTGGTGAATCACTCGAAGATGAAGCCACACAGGAGCGAGGATCGTCTTGAGATGAATATCCGCACTCTTTCCTTCTACCTCCTAAATCTCGGGACGAGATTTCTTGTAGTGGAGGAGATTTGTAACGCCCGGATGGTTATGCAACAGTAATCATTCCGTTTCGGTTAATTAACCTCTCGTTAATTCGGAACCGTCCAAACAAAATCAAAAATGAAACAAACGATAAAGGGGTTTTCGAAAACTAGTTCTAAAATGTTCCGAGGTTTTCTAAAATACCTAACCTAATATTGGTGGGGTGCATTAATATTTACAAAATGCCAAAACAATTTAAATAAACCAAAACAAAAAAGGGAAATAACAAAAAGAGAAAGAAAATAAAACAGGAGGATAACCCCCCCTCCCGCCCACCAGTGGCCCCTCCCTCTCCCTTGGCCCATCCCCTTCTCCCCATGGGCGCCCCTTGCCCCAACCGCCAGATAACCCCACCCCACCCTGGCCAAACCCTAGCCGCGCCCCACCCCCCTCTCGCCCCTCGCCCCTCGCTCCCGGCCGTCTGGATCAGGCAGGCACCGACAGCCGCCGCCCCCCGTCCACCAACCTCGCCACGCCGCCCGGCCCCCTTGCCCCCGCCCGCCAGACCTCCCCTCCTCCTCCGCCGCCTGGCCTCCCCTCCTCCTCCTCCTCGCCTGAATCCCCTCCCCTCCCCTGTGCCCGCCCACCGAGCCCGGCCGATCGCCGCCCATGGTCGGCTCGGCCTCCGCCTCCGCGGAACGCCTCACCGGCCTCCTCCCGGCCTGCCCGACCTCCACCGAGCACACCGCGAGAGACCTGCCCCATTGTGAGGCCCCCTCTCCTCCCCTTCCCGTCGGCGACCGGCTCCGGCCGCCCCGCCCGCCTCGGCCCCCCCTCGGCTTCCCGGCTCCGGCCGTCCTGCTGACCGCCGCCTCCCCGATCCCCCTCCTCCTCTCCCTGGGATCCGGCCCAGTGGCCTCGGCCCGACTTCGCCCGACCGAGTGGCTCCCTCTTCCCCTTCCTCCGACGGCGACCCACTCCGGCGCCCTAAGCGCCCCTCAACCCAGCTCCCCTTCCTCCCGTTCGGCGCCTCGCCTCCCCCACGACCGATTCCCTCGCTCGGCCCGGCCAGAAACAAGAACCGCCTGCCTGTCGCCTCCCCTCACCGGCGTCGCTCGTGGCCGGCCGGGCACGCCAGTGGCCCAGCCGCTCGGCCGCCCTCCGCCTCGATCCGCCTGGTCCCCTCCCCCGGGCCGGGTGGGTGCCCAAATCGGGCAACGCCAGCGTCTGCAGCGTCTCACTTTGCGCCTGCTTGGCCAGGCCCTTGTCGTGGGGCCCCACCCCAAAAAGCGAAAAAAGAATGTTTTAATAAAACAGAGACTAAAAAAAAGGAAATAAAAAGGAATTAAACTAATTAACTAAATAATTAATTAATTAATTAATTGGGTAATTAATTAAACTAATTAATTCTGGAATAGTTAAACCTAATCATTAGTTAAATTAATTGGGTAATTAATTAAACTAATTAATTCTGAATTAATTAACACTAATTATTAATTAACTTAATTAACTTAATTAACTAAGGTTAATTAATCTGATTAGGTTAATTAAGCTAATAGTGTATGACATGCGGGACCCACTTGTCAGGGTTGACTTAGTCAACCCTGTTGACTGATGACGTCAGCATGACATCATCTTTGAGGTCATAAATGCTATTCGAAATTAATTAAATAATTAATTAAAATTCCGAAATTAATAAAACCTTTTATAAATCATATCTTTTAATCCGTAATCCGGATTAAAATAATTTCAACATGAAAGTTGCTCGACGCAGCGAGGCGAATTCGGATCGCAATTGCTCGTTCCACCACACGCCTCTAACCTTTCGAACCTGCAAACTTTCTCCTCCGGTTCATCTCATCGACAGGCGTCGGAGGCAGGACAACTTCGGATGCTTTCCCCTAAACCGGTACCCCTCTTACCACGTTAGGGCACGCCTAGCATCGCTTCTTGGCATGTCATGCATCGTTATGCATCTGTTATCGTGTATTCATTGTTTCTTCCCCATCTTCTCTTGGTAGACTACTGAGACCGACGCTGCGGTGGCCGATTCGACTACTGTCTTGTGACCCCTCTCTCTTGCCGGAGCAACCAGCAAGCCCCCTTTTGATCATCCCGATATCGCCCATTCCATTCTCTCATGCTTGCACTAGATTTTTGCTCATGTTATTGTTTGCTCCTATTACATTGCATAGCTTTGTTTATTGTAACCTGCTATTGTTACCTACCGCTTATCCTAAACTGCTTAGTATAGGTTGGTTAGAGACCCATCGATGACCCCCACCTTGTCCTTGTTGCCCCGCTTCATCATTGAAGACCCGATCAACGGATCGAAGACCAGGCCCGACACCGCACATCACTTCCCTTAGTTGCTCGACACTACTAGGTTACTATCGAGTACCGAGGGTGAAACCTCTACAGACTTCCGATATTAACCACAGTAGTATAGCTATCCGGTTGTGGTCATCGAGGGTGATTTCCTCCTTAACCACTTCCGACACGACTTTGTCGTGCAACCCTCAAGTGTGGACCTCGAGGGTGAATCCTCTTATGTTCACCTTGATGACTACATTGAGTGGAATTCACGGGGTGATTCCTCGGTTTTCCCTTGGTGTTTGGACTCACGGTTACTTGGACTTTTACCTCGTTACTTGGAAAGACGGGTCGACCACGAGGGGTACCAGCGTGTAATTGCGAGTGATGTGGAGCGGGTTGACACGGAGGGTGCCCGCGAGATAATTACGAGGCGTGGCGGCATTCCTAGCCCTTGCCGCAAGTCCTCGAGACGGGCAACGGGTCACATCTTCGTGAGTCTCGCTTGTTACGCGCTTCCTAATCCACTACGATTTGGATATTTGATCCGAGGGCCTCGGCCCGATAGCACTAACCATCACGTGGGCTAAGTATGGGCGTTCTGCGTCGTATACATCAGCCGAAGCTTATTAGACGTCGGCGGCGGGCGGCGCGCCGGGTTGGACTGGTAGCTCCTGCCCCTACGGGAAGGTAGCTAGGTCGCCACCGGCCGCCTCATAACGTCTTGAGGAGTTCGGGAGATGGCCCATGACCCACGGGGCATAGGTTTAGTCCGCGGCTGGCCTCTCTATTAAGCCTAGGTCGGGTTGCGGCGTATTGTTTGGCGAGGCGGGCATGACCACAGAAAGTGTGTCCTACGGAGTTAAGCGGCGTGGTGGGTAAGTTGGTGCACCCTGCGGAAGAAAACATCTATCGATAGCCTGTCCCTACGATAGCGGACACTTGGAGTTGTATCCGATCGATACAACTAGAACTGGATACTTGAGATGAGACATGGATATGAGCTATGGATTGCGATGAATTGGATTGTGATGATAATCGGATAGTATGGCTCGGGATTTCTTTCTCGCAGGAGTCGAGAAAGGATCTCGCCGAGGTTGATAACACTACTGCTACTTTAAGTTATGTTACTCTACTCCCTCTTGTTTGCTGCAAGATGGTGGTTTCGGAAGATGCTAGTCTTCGATAGGACTAGGCCTTCTCTCTATTCTCGCTTTTCGCAGCCAGTTCACATATACGGCCTTACCTTGATAATGTTGCATATGTAGTGTAGCTCCTTGCTTAAGTAGTACTTTGGATGAGTACTCACGGTTGCCTTGTTCCCTTTTTCCCTATCTCTACTCGATTGCTGCTATCGCACGATGGAGCCCAGGATCCGCACGCCACCGCCACGGCGACTACTACTCCGGGCGCCTACTACTACGTGCAGCCCGGCGGCGACACGGGAGTGACCTAGGAGGATCCCGTGCAGGAGGCCTGTCCTCTTCGATCTGATCCCAGCTTTGTGCTAGCCATCTTATGGCACCTTGTTTAACTTATGTCTGTTCTCAGATATTGTTGCTTCCACGACTCGTCTATGATCGAGCACTTGTATTCGAGCCCTCGAGGCCCCCGGCTTGTATTATGATGCTTGTATGACTTATTTTATTTGTAGAGTTGTGTTGTGATATCTTCCGTGAGTCCTTGATCTTGATCGTATACATTTGCGTGCATGATTAGTGTACGATTGAATCGAGCGCGCGCAAGCGATGGCGCTTGATCGGCGTAATGCGGCCATGAACGCACCGAGCGAGAGAAGCAGGAGGCGCGGGTGGCGGAGGTACAGCAAGAGCTCGAGGATCTCGTGAAAAACATGAGAACTTGGAGCGTGACTTGAAGACTCTCGAGTGCGAGCTTGCAACGGCTCTTGAGAGTGCCAAAACCGCTAAGGCGAAGCCTACAAGGCCCTCCAGAGATTGAAGCGGTGAAGAAAATAGCAGCAGGTAAGGCATTTTTCATGCAGAGTAAGCATGTGAGTGTTAATTACATTGCTTACCCAATTCGGAGCTCTCTGGGCGTTCTCGAGCTTCCTCGCTGGCGTGTCCGATGCTGCCGCATTCTACCGGGCGAGGAGGGAGTTCAGCGGAGAAGGTCTTACGGTCTCAAGTATCTTTGCGGCGGACATCCGGTGCTTTTTTAGCGACCAGTGAAGCAGCTGGTCGAGCTCCACAAGGCGGCCGAACAGGCCATGAAGGGCCTTATAGTTCGCCTGTGGCCTAAGGAGGCCATGCCCAGGTGCTACTTCGCCCTGTGCGGCGGCTGGTGGATGCGTGCCCGTGGGTTGAAGTTATCAAGCATTACGCTTGTATCGAGGGTGCCGTCGGGCCTTGCCAGCGCAAAGGTGCTTTGGGGCAAGATGGATGCCGTAAGCTCGTGGACGGACCCGCCACGAGAGGGCAAGGAGCATCGCTGCGCCCGTGATGTATTATAAGAGTGTGCTAAAGGCGCCCGCACTATTGCGGGTGAGTGCTCCAAAGATGTAATATTTGAGTAGACTCGCATTTTGTTATCCTGTGCGATGAAAACTTAGTTCATATGCGTGAAGCAACGCTTGTTAATTTGAAATATTGCCTTACATGCGGCTGTTTATCAAACGAGAGATGGCAAGTCGTCGGCTTCAGCCCCCATGCCACGAAAGTCTTTGGGGTGTTCGGGATAAACTTGAGAACTCTTGTTCCCATTTTGGGTCCATCTAGGAGGCGCCAACACAACGAACAAGGCAACCGGACTTATAATGCTTGAACACTCTCACTTAGCCATAGAATTCTATAATTTTAAATTTGGTGAAGCCCCTAGTCTTGGAAGGCGAATTTGGGCGCTATCACGCCTTTTGGCGGACAGTATCCGCCTCGCTCTAAGCGGCATAAGTCTTTAAGGACTCGCAAAACCTCTCGAACAGCGATCGGTCTCTCGCCTCATCATGACGGTCAGTTTTAGCTTCCATCGAGGCGTTAACCCAGCCGAACTGGGCGGAATCGCAGTGGTTCTCCGGTGCTACCTTAGCCGATATAACTAAACGTAAGGTACCAAAACACGGAGCGGGCAAACCCAACTATTGACCCAAGACATGATTCGGAGCCGATGCATATAGTGCTATAAGTTCGGGGTGCCGCACTTGTGAAAGTGTTCGGACTCATCACACCATAACGCGGGAAACATAAGCCCCTGGTGTATATTAGCCGTACCAAAGTGTACGGATGCAACATGTCGTGAATGAACATATGTATGAAAAAGAAATGCAATTATAAGCAAAAAGGTGCTGCATTGTTTTATTCAATAAGTGCTGCTACGAATGCAGAACGATACAAATAGTGCGATAAGCAAGGTAGGAGACTGTTTAAACATGTCCCTTCGTGGGTAGGCTGCAGATTGGTGTATGAAAATGCTCGTAAAGGAGACCACCTGTATATTCGCTGTAGCCTTTATCCTTCCCTGGCTGTTGCATCGTGAGTTGGCAGGTCTGCTGCCGGACAGGCTTCGACAAGCGGAGTCTGTGTTTAAAAAGTAAAAGGTAAAAACAAAAGAAAAAGGAACGACACACTTGAGAGCACCTTGTGTGGTTGAGCCGCAGTCTGGGTGTATTGTGGCCGTGCCCCCCTCCCCATGCCCATGGAATCTTCAGAGCGTAATGGTGTCTGCGAAGGACCTGCTGACATTTCGCAGAGCTGGGGTTGGGGCCGCATCGCTACGCTGCGTGCTCGGAGCGTGCTGTGGTCTTGTTGTAAGTTACTCCGGCGGCGCTGGCTGTGTCCGCCGCTTAACGGCCGGATTCGATATTGCCTTAAGAGGCTGCATTGCACTTCGCGCGAGAGCCGTATGTTCCTCTCAGACGGAGGGAACGTTCGATGTTTCCGTTGACCGTAATGACTCCTCGAGGGCCTGGCATCTTGAGCTTGAGGAATCGCGAGGCGGCACGCGCTGAACTGCAAACGCTGTACGTCCGAGCAAGGCATGATAGCCTTTGCGGAACGGGACTATGTCGAAGATTAACTCCTCGCCCGGAAGTTATCCGGGATCCAAGACCACTTCCGGTGTAATTGAGCCTGTATAATTGGCTTTACACTGGTATGACGCCTTTAAAGGTCGTTTTGGTAGGTTTAATCCTTGAGGGGTCTATGCCCATTTTGCGACTTGTATCCGGTAAAGCAGGTTCAGGCTGCTGCCGCCGTCCATCAGGACTCTGGTTAGGTGAAATCCATCGACGATTGGGTCTAGGACCAGTGCGGCGAATCCGCCGTGGCGGAAGCTGGTGGGGTGGTCCCTTCGGTCAAAAGTGATCGGGCAGGAGGGCCATGGATTGAACTTCGGGACAACTAGATCCATCGCGTAGACATCCCTGAGTGCACGCTTCCGCTCCCTTTTGGGTATGTGGGTTGCGTAAACCATTTTCACCGTCCGCACCTGTGGGGGGAAACCCTTCTGTCCTCTATTGTTCGGCGGTTGGGTCTCGTCATCGTCATCGCTATGCAGCCCCTTGTCATTGTTTTCGGCAATTAACTTGCCTGCCTGCTTGAATACCCAACAGTCCCTGTTGGTGTTGTTAGCTGGCTTTTCGGGGGTGCCGTGTATCTGGCACAAGTGGTCGAGTATTCGGTCCAAACTGGACGGACCCGGAGTACTTCGTTTGAATGACTTTTTCCGCTGACCGGGTTTAGAGCCTTTGAATCCGGCATTGACTGACGTATCCTCAATATTGTCGCCGTTAGTGCGGCGTTTGTTTTGTTACGACGCTGCCTGCCGCTTTGGTCCTTGAAGTCCGGACTGCCAGAATTTTTGCCGAGGTTGTTGCTGCGTGCTAGCTACTGTCCTCACATGTGAGCGGGTCATGAGTGATGTGAGGGCTGCCATGGATTTGGCTTTTCTGTCCTAGGTGCGGGCAAGCCACTCGTCGCGGATGTTATGCTTGAAGGCCGCAAGGGCTTACGATCCGGACGGTCGACGATTTGGTTTTCTTGGTTAAGAACCGTGTCGTAATTGTCCGGCGATTCGTCGGCTGCTGAATTATGTGGCTTAGGTCATCGCGTCGGTGGTCGCGCACATACGTGCCCAGGAAGTTATCGAGGAATGCGGCTTCGGGTCCTCCCAGCTCCCAATTGACTCTGGCGGCAAGCTGTTGAGCCAATGCCGGGCTGGTCCTTTAAGCTTGAGGGGAGGTATTTGATGGCGTGAAGATCGTCACGCGGGCCATGTGGATGTGAAGGAGATAGTCTTGATCCAAACCGCGGGTCATTGTGCCATCATAGGATTCAATATTGACGGGTTTAAACCCTTCGGGATTTGATGATCCATCACCGTCTATGAAGCATAGTGGGTGTCTTGGCGCCTCAGATCGGGCGATATCACGGACGGAGCTCGAAAGATCTTGGTCTGTTTTGTTCGGCCCGCCGGACTTATCAGTATCCGCGCGACGGTTGTCGCCACGCATCGTGGGGCGCCCACGCGATCCATAGATCGATCTTGATTGTCTTGCCTTGTCCTCCAATATATCTCGCAGGTCCGGGCGTTCCCCTTTGGCCAAGTGCTTTTTGAGTGATCTTTGGGTGCGGTTCTAGTGGAGGGCCTAGAGGCCTCTCTGTCATGCCACGGGTGGTCGGTCACCGTATTGTCTCCTGGTGATGCGGGTTCGTAAGCCTCCTCCTCTAATCGGGGAGCAGCTTGCGCTTAGGGAGCTTTTGGAGGGCGTTCGAGCTCATGCTCTTGACGCGAGGACTTCGTCCATCCGTCGGCTAGCAGATCTGATCAGCTCTAAGCTGTTGCTGCTTTTCTTTAGGCTGTTTGCCGTGGCCATAAACCTCGTCTAAAACGCTCTTGTTCGACGGGATTCTCGAGCACGACGAATTCATTGTCGTCGAGGCTTGCTTCGTCTTGAGGAAGGCATATAATCCTCTACCTCTTCTTCGCCGCTCTCTCTTGAGGGCTGGCGTCTTCATCCTCTGCGATGGATCTTCTTTGGAGTGGATTGTCTTCGGCGTTGTCCGGTGTATTGTTATCTCCGGTGCCGGAATCTTCATTCTTGCTGTGGCGGGATTTAGAGCGGTGCCGCTGACGCCGACACTTGGGCTGCTTCTTGGAGGGGTCATCCTCCGTTGTTCCATCGCCGTTCCCATCTTTTGGGATGTCCACCATGTATATGTTGTATGACGAGGTGGCCTTCCAGTGCCCTGTTGGCGCTGGGTCTTGTTCGTCTCCGGCATCGTCGTCCATACCGTCGATGTCTTCGGAGTCGTAGTCTAGCATGTCGGTTAGGTCGTCGACAGCGGCTACCAAGTGGGTGGTGGTTGGGCGTCGAATTTCTTCGTCGACCGTATCCCAACCTTCCTGACCGTAGTCCGGCCAGGGCTCTCCGGATAAAGAGAGAGACTTTAGTGAATTCAGGATGTCGCAAAAAGGCGAGTGCTGAAAGATGTCCGCGCCGTGAACTCCATAACGGGCGCCCAATCGGATTCGATCGGCAAGGCGCGGAGGGTTGAGTCCGGATAGGAGTCCGGCACCGAGTCGAGGTCTTCGCAGCGACAGGGATGGAGTTCGCTCGATCGCCGTAGAGATTAAAGCCCCGAGGCGGTGTCCAACCACTCGTCCTCGATCGGGAATCCGCCCGGATTAAGGGTCGAGCGGATTCGTGCGGCCTCGTGGCCTTCGCTCGCTGCGAGCTAGATCATGCCCATCGAGACAGTCTTGGCGCTATTGGGGCTCGAATCCGTCGAAGATCAAGTCTCCGCGGATATCGGCCGTATAGTTTAGGCTTCAAATCTGACTGACGGCCAGGGCGTAGCTTCGATCTGCTCCGGATGGCCTGCGAATCGCCCGCATGCAAAGCCGCCGAACACGAAGATCTGTCCGGGAGAAAAGTCTCACCCGACCGTGTCGTTGTTGATGATCAAAGGAGCCATCGGCCTATCGGCGACGACACGGAGGAACTCTCAATGAAAGCACCAATGTCGGTGTCAAACCGGCGGATCTCGGGTAGGGGTCCCGAATCGTGCGTCTAGGCGGATGGTAAAGGAGACAAGGGACACGATGTTTTACCCAGGTTGGGCCCTCTCGATGGAGGTAAAACCCTACGTCCTGCTAGATTAATATTGATGATGTGTGTTACAAGAGTAGATCTACCACGAGATCAAAGAGGCTAAACCCTAGAAGCTAGCCTATGGTATGATTGTTGTTAGATCCTCTGGACTAAAACCCTCCGGTTTATATAGACACCGGATAGGGTTAGGGTTACACAGAGTCGGTTACAATGGTAGGAAATCTACATATCCGTATCGCCAAGCTTGCCTTCCACGCCAAGGAAAGTCCCATCCGGACACGGGACGAAGTCTTCAATCTTGTATCCTCATAGTCTTGGAGTCCGGCCGATGATGATAGTTCGGCTATCCGGACACCCCCTAGTCCGGAACTCCCTCAGGGATGCTGATACGTCTCCAACGTATCTATAATTTATGAAATATTCATGCTCTTATATTATCTATCTTGGATGTTTAATGGGCTTTTATATGTTGTTTTATATGATTTTTGGGACTAACCTATTAACCTAGAGCCAAGTGCCAGTTTCTGTTTTCTCCTTGTTTTTGAGTTTTGCAGAAGAGGAATACCAAACGGAGTCCAATTGACGTGCCAATTTTTGATGATTTTTTATGGACCAAAAGAAGACCACGGAGCATCAGAGTTGGGCCAGAAGAGTCCCGGGCTGCCCACGAGGGTGGGGGGCGCGCCCACCCCCTGGGCGCGTGGGCCTGCCTCGTGGACAGGCTAAGCAGGATGGCATTGCAAAATTCACATATATGATGCCTGGCTAAACAAAATGGCATTGCAGAATTCACATAAACGATGAATAAACTAAACAGATGACATTCACACAAAGCATGTCTAAACTAAGCAGTTGACATATTTGATGTATAAAGTAAGAAATGCAAGGCACCGTATGCATGATATAACTAACATCAGCATGCCAAGTTAGAGCGAAGACCTCATGGGGTAAATAGGAGTGGTCTTCTGCTTCTGAATCCCCCTCAGAACAGTTATCTTCCCCTTGATTACAATCCGAAATGGGTGGAGGGGGGGCTGCCTTTGCGCCCACCATGGAGCGATGGCTGCATGAAATTTTATTGCCACGCAAGGCTCGTCTCTTTTGCTCTACATGTTCAGTTCCATTGTGTACAATAACTGACATGCATAGGAATAAAACATGGTGAGATTATGTAAGGAGTGCATGCACAAATCCAGAGTGATGGTAGCAAACTGTGGATAGACCCAAAACCAATGATAGCAGGCAGATAATAGTTTTAGTTAAAAAATACAGATAATGGCTCATTTAACGTTTGTTTGCACCCAACATGAAACCGATAGTAGACACCCAAGATTAACCAGATAGTAGACAAATAGTACTGATTGTTGCCCCAATATGTACCCCACAACCATTTAAAAACTCAAGTTTCAGCATAAGTTTGGACCTGACTCGGAGTCTAATAGGTGAACACGATGATAAAGTAGCATGTCATCATATTAAGCGATGCATAACATAAGCAGACACGGAAGAGTGCGACCTCTCTTGCGGACCCGTGTAGTCCTCAAGGTCATCTGCTCAGTTAATGATGGTAATGCAGTTGTCGTGGCTGCCGGCGGCAGGGAAGAAGATCTGAGGCGGCGAAAGACAGTCTGGAGAGCGGACCCTTTATGTGCTGAACCCTTCCGTCGTTGGAGCAGCTGAGCTGGGGTGGAACACAGCAGCGCAGGAGCAGGACAAACCATACAAGGTTTTCTTTGACACATATCTGTAATAGAAGTAATTGTGTAAGGGCTTGTTTGAATTTGAGGATTCTAACAATGCAGGGATAGGAAATAGATAGGAATAGGATAAGAATGCACGTGCAAAATAGAGAATTTAAAAATACAGGATTTCTGCCAATCTGGGTGTTTGGTTCACAAGAATTGGAAGATCACAGGATGCAAAGAAGCATGGTGAGATTAAGTCAAACCACAAGAAAATGTATGGTTATAATGCTATTATGCTACTATCTCTTAGTCTTGTGCTTCATGAATAGGAATTTGAAATGGAGGACAAGTGGAAATTAAAATTCCTACGGTTTTTCTTTCAAGGAGGCACTAAAGGAACACATCCTACAGTTTTCCTTTGCTCCATTCCTTTGCACCAAATTCATGAAGAGTAGTACCATACGATACTTTCCAATTCCTATGTTTTTCATTCACTTTTCCTTTCAAGCACTGGAGATTCTAGTAGGCAGGCTTGAGCAAGGAAAAGCCTACACTAAAAAATGTTTTTGTGCTACTTCTATTACTTTGGACCCAGGCCACTGCCCTACTAGCTCAACTCCCAGGGCCATCGACAAATGCATAGCTCAAACGCGCATAGATAAATAATGATGGCGTTCATGAGAGTCCATCATGGATAGCTAAGTCGCCTGGTACCTCACAGCTTGTCATATAGTAGGATAAAATAATCGTATTTCCCGTTAATGGCATGTTCGCATATAGCCCATTTACAGCCCGCTAACCCAGGGCCCGTTTACGGCCTGTCCGAATTAGGCCCAGTAGCGTCATCTGGGCCATCCAATATAATTCCAGCCCATTTTAACTTCCGGCCCATGTATGGCTCATGACGTCTTTTGGCCCATATGAGGCCCTTAGTAACCCTCGGTCCATTAACAGCCCGTGGTAAAACTGGCCCGTAATGAACAGTGTATCACTTTATACCCATTAATGACCCATTATTCCGTTGGGCCGTTTCCAGCCCATGTTATCTTTCGGCCTTCTCAGGGCCCATGTATTCTTGGGCTCATTTCCAGCATTCGGTTACTTACGGCCTGTTACTGTCATTTGCTGCTTGTGGGCCAAATTTGCCCGTGCTTACAATCGGCCCGTTTGTGGCCCGTTAATACGTTGGGCCGTTTTCAGAGCGTCATCAAATACGGCCGATTAATGACGGCCCATTATGGTCGGCCCATGAACGGACGATTCCAACTCAAGCCCGTTTACGGCCATAAAGCGGTATGGTATTGGCCCATGTTTGGGCAATCGATCATACGGCCCGTAGAAGGCCCATTGATGATATGGCCCGTAGAAGGCCCATTGATGATACGACCTGTAGAAGGCTCACTGTTTCTACACCCCGTAGAAGGCCCATTGTTTCTATGGCCCGTAGAAGGCCCAGTGTCACTACAGTAAATATGTAGCCCATGGTTATTGTGGCCTAGTTTAAAAAAAGGTTATTGCGGCCACTAGCAAACCGCGGAAAAAGAACAGCAGTGACTACAAGCAAACAAATAAACAAGACAACAAGGAAATAAATAAGCAAGCAACTTACCCTAGGCTATCACGACTATTACACATATTACATCCACTGGGCATCAAAGTTCACCTCCAGTGCAAATATAGGGAACAAAGCAGCATATCATATACACTTGTTGTGAAAGTTGGCGACCAGTGCAAATAAACGCCGCAGCAAAACAAGTCCAGAACTGAAACCACTTCAGAAGATCTCAAGAAACAACATCCTAGGTACCCATAATGCTGGCAAGATGCTTAGCAAGCTTATTAACTTTCTCTTGTTTGGCGCTTAAATCCTCCAGTAACTTGTTGTTGCACGAAAGTATGCATCTGAATTCTGCAGGACTTCCTCGGTCCTTGACTTCTGTCGCAACACATCGATCGATGTCTTTCAACTTGAAGTTGAGACTCAAGAAGATGAACTGATTCAGCAGCGAGTTTGAAGAGCTTGTGCAGCAGTAGTGGCGATAGAATCGAACACTACATCATGACAGACTTCGGGTTCTCTCTTTGTCGTCAAGGTAGTTTTTATCAGCTTTCTTGGAGACCAACAGGATGTCTCACTATCTTGAACCTTATCTGCATTACTTCCTTCACCATTGCATAACGGGGTACTGTTCTCCAATATTTTGTCCACATTCTAAAAGAGAAACAAGCAAACACATCACAGGTTTACCATGTTGTATATGAAACTCATTTTGGTAAATCAGTTCAATAGTAAAGTGCACAGGATAACAGCATGAAACAAACATATATCTATGTACCATGGTCACTTTATCTTCTATATCATTCTAGTTTTTGTTGCCAAATCAAGATAGAGACACAGTTCAAATAATATTTGTTCAAGACAAAGCAGAATAGACAGAATATAAGTGTGGGAAACTATAGAGACACTTGTAATGTGCATGACATGAGAACATAAATGTTTATTCAATTGAAACTGAAATCAATATAGAGCAAGTTACAACAGCAAACCGGTTAAAGAAACAAGTTTAAAACATAACTGTTGCGCCATTGGAGTTTCAATTCCATCCTTCAAATTTGAAAATAGTTGGTCTGAGTAAATACAGTGATGCAAGAGCAAAGGAGTATGAACCATAGCTACAGAACCTGACCTGAGAACAATTCTTCTTCTCCTTTAAGCATTGAGTTGGGATTCAGAGTGGTGGTCCTCGTGCTTTGGGCACTGCAGTTCCCTTACTAACTGCTCGTGTTTGGGTGCTCTGTGGTGGAGACGGTGTTGTGTCAACTGGAACTGGGTTACTATCTGCTGGGGTTGGGGTTAGAAGGGGTGTAGCTGGTTCTCTGTCCAACTGGGTAGGGGTACAATCTGCGAGAGTCTGGGTTATGTGTGGTGGGGCTGGTTCTTGGGCAAGTACAACCATGGTTCTATCTGCATCAACTGGTAGCACTATCTTTTCTGAAGACCGTGTTGTTACTCCCTTAGATACTGCCATCACCCTCTCCAATTCAAATGGCTGATAAACAAGAAAAGTAATTGAATGTACAGACATTGTATGATAGACAGGTGCAATGGATAGTGGGGAATAAAAAAGAGGGCATGAAATAATTCACATTTATGTTGTCTAACCAAACATGATAGCATGACACAATTTCACATATATGATGGCTAACTAAACAGGATAGCATGATACAATTTTACATTATGATGCCTAACTAAAAAAGATGGAAAGACATAGTTCAAAATATGATGACTATGTAAACAGGATGACATGATATAACTATATAATGTGTTTATTAAATAGGTTGGCATGCCATAATTCACATACATGCCGCCTATGGAAACATGATAGCACGATATAATTCCCGGATAGAATGACATAATTCAAAATATGATGACTGTAAACACTAAACAGGATGAGATGATATAACTATATGATGTCTTTATTAAATGGGTTGCCATGCCATAATTCAGATAGATGTTGTGTATGTAAACATGATGGCATGATATATTTCAAATATATTCTTTATATAGTAAGCAAGTAAGCAGATGGCAATCCATATATGATGTAAAAACTAAGCAATGCAAGACAACATGCATTACATGGGTAATATAACCCTGCCAAGTTTGAGCATAGACCTCAGGGGGAAATAGGACAGGTCATCAGTCTCTGAATCCTCCTCTGAGGAGCTCTCTGTATCCAGCAAGATGTCTGCTTCAGCAGGTAGCATTGTCTGCTCTGAATACCTTGTTTTCACTCCAGATACTTCCATCACCGCTTCAAATGGCTGATGCACAGGAAGAGTAGTTGAATATGCAAACGTTGTCGACAAATTGAACACGTAATACAAAAAAATGATAGCATGATATAATTCACATACATGATGATTGGCTCAACAGCATGGCATTGCATAATTCACATATATAATGCCTTTGCAACAAGATAGCATTGCATAATTCACATATATAATGTCTTACAACAAGATGGCAATGCATAATTCACATATATGGTAATTAGACACTAAACAGGTGGCATTCAGACAAAGCATGTCTAAACTAATCAAATGGCATCGCAATGCAAGACACCATACACACGATATGAGCAACATAACCCTGCCAAGTTAATTAGAGCATACACCTCGGGGGGAAAGAGGACTGGTCATCTGTCTATGAATCCTCCTCTGAGGAGCTATCCATAACCATCGAGATATGCGCTTCGTCAGATAGCATAGTCTGCTCTGAAGACCTTGTTTTCACTCCAGAATTTTCCATCACCGTGTCAAATGGCTGATGCACACGAAGAGTAGTTTAATGTACTAACATTGTTGACAAATGTAATATGTAACAAAAAAAAGGATGGCCTGATATAATTCACATATAAGATGACTGGCTAAGCAGGATGGCATTGCAAAATTCACATATATGATGCCTGGCTAAACAAGATGACATTGCATAATTCACATAAACGATGAATAAACTAAACAGATGGCATTCACACAAAGCATGTCTAAACTAAGCAGTTGACATATTTGATGTATAAAGTAAGCAATGCAAGGCACCGTATGCATGATATAACTAACATCAGCATGCCAAGTTAGAGCGAAGACCTCATGGGGCAAATAGGAGTGGTCTTCTGCTTCTGAATCCCCCTCAGAACTGTTATCTTCCTCTTGATTACGATCCGAAATGGGTGGAGGGGGGGCTGCCTTTGCGCCCCCATGGAGCGATGGCTGCATGAAATTTTATTGCCACGCAAGGCTCGTCTCTTTTTCTCTACATGTTCAGTTCCATTGTGTACAATAACTTACATGCATAGGAATAAAGCATAGTGAGATTATGTAAGGAGTGCATGCACAAATCCAGAGTGATGGTAGCAAACTGTGGATAGACCCAAAACCAATGATAGCAGGCAGATAATAGCTTTAGTTAAAAAATACAAATAATGGCTCCTTTAATGTTTGTTTGCACCCAACATGAAACTCATAGTAGACACCCGAGATTAACCAGATAGTAGACAAATAGTATTGATTGCTGCCCCAATATGTACCCCACAACCATTTAAAACTCAAGTTTCAAAGATAAGTTTGGACCTGACTGAGTCTAATAGGTGAACACGACGATAAAGTAGCATGTCATCATATTAAGCGATGCATAACGTAAGCAGACACGGAAGAGTGCGACCTCTCTTGCGGACCCGTGTAGTCCTCAAGGTCATCTGCTCAGTTGATGATGGTAATGCAGTTGTCGTGGCTGCCGGCGGCGGGGAAGAAGATCTAAGGCGGCGAAAGACAGTCTGGAGAGCGGATCCCTTCTGTGGTGAACCCTTCCGTTGTTGGAGCAGCTGAGCTGGGGTGGAACACAGCACCGCAGGAGCAGGACAAACCACACAAGGTTTTCTTTGACACATATCTGTAACAGAAGTAATTGTGTAAGGGCTTGTTTGAATTTGAGGATTCTAACAATGCAGGGATAGGAAATAGACAGGAATAGGATAGGAATGCACGTGCAAAACATAGAATTTAAAAACACAGGATTTACGCTAATCTGGGTGTTTGGTTCACAAGAATTGGAAGATCACAGGATGCAAAGAAGCATGGTGAGATTAAGTCAAACCACAAGAAAATGTACGGTTATAATGCCATTATGCTACTATCTCTTAGTGTTGTGCTTCATGAATAGGAATTTGAAAAGGAGGAAAAGTGGAAATTAAAATTCCTACGGTTTTTCTTTGAAGGAGACACTAAAGGAACAAATCCTACAGTTTTCCTTTGCTCCATTCCTTTGCACCAAATTCATGAAAAGTAGTACCATACGAAACTTTCCAATTCCTATTTTTTCGTTCACTTTCCCTTTCAAGCACTGGCGATTCCATTAGGTAGGCTTGAGCAAGGAAAAGCCTACACTAAAAAAATGTTTTTGTGCTACTTCTATTACTTTGGACCCAGGCCACTGCCCTACCAGCTCAACTTCCAGGGCCATCGACAAATGCATAGCTCAAACGCGCATAGATAAATAATGATGGCGTTCAAGAGAGTCCATCACGGATAGCTAAGTCGCCTGGTACCTCACTACTAGTCATATAGTAGGATAAATTAATCGTATTTCCCGTTACTTCGTGTGCTCAATGGACAATATATATAACATGTAGAGTAGAAAAGATATGCAACAAGTATACAACCTCTTTGGCGAAGCCATGTCGATCTCAGCGTGATTGGGTTGGCCGGTGAGGATGCTCCGCTGACTTGGCTGTCGGAGGAGGGGAGCCCGAGGTCTTGCTCCGCTGTGATGGAGGGTTTCGTCGTTGGAGCAGCTCCAGTGAGTTGTACGACGCTGAGGCTGAAGCAGGACAAGAGAGACAACGTTAACCTGAGTCGAATTCTAATAGCATCTCCAATAGATGACGTAAAATACATAACCACAAAGTGCTAGATGTATACATCAGCCGCTCATCTCTGAACTTAACTGTCGAAACTAAATTTAACTGTCGAAACTAAACTTAACTGTCCAAACTGAATTTTGTTGTCGAAACTGAATTTTACTGTCGAAACTGAACGCACTAGAGGTGAGGCTACACGTTAGTCGACTGACTTTTTCATCTCTGGTCAGTCGATTTTGCAGCCGTTGGATACGAAATCAAGGGCCTGCAGTTCATCTTCAACCTCCACCCCCTTGAGCCGCCAGCCACCACCGGCCAAACAGCCGCCCCGCCGCCCATGACGGCGGTCGTCGCCCCTCGCCCGAAAACACTCACCATTGCCGGTCCGCCGCCGCCCCGGCCATCCCTAGAGGCCCTCCCGTGCCGAGGTTTTTCTCCGGCGATCCCCACGCCACCGCCCCACCACCGCCGGCGACCACCGCCCCCACCCTGAACCCTAAGATAGAGAGTGGGGTACCTCTCCGGCGAACCACCCTCCCTGCTGCGGCTGGTTCTTCCTTAACTCCGCGAGCCCCCACCCTGAAAATCGATCGACCCAAAAAGTCGATTCGGTCGATCAAGTGTAGCTAAATCGAGCAGCATCGCAAGCAAGAGCAAGAGCGAGAGTAGCAGCGCGAGCAAGAGCAGACCAAGCAGGGGACCGAGAGCAAGAGCAGAGCAGCAGCACGAGCGAGAGATAAAGAAGCAGCAACTCCTACTGATGTGGACGTCGCCGCCGAGGGAGCGACGCTGTGGAGGAAGTGGCCAGCGACGCCGCCATGGATGGAGCCGCGCCGTGTCGGCTCGGGACCGAGCGCCGGCAGCATCGTGAGATCGAATCAAGAATAAAAGGCGGCGATTAGTGTACAACATCTTTGGTGGCGCCGATTAGGCCGCAGCTTCATCCGAGGAAACGGTGATGATGATGCTCTTCCGGTGGTGCAGGTGAAGACGGTGGTGTGGGAATGGAGGTGGCACGAAAGACGAGGGGAACATCGGGGCAGCTCCTTGGAGGTGGAGGACGGGGTGGCTGAACCGGCGGGACGACCAGATCAACGATGGATCCTCATCTGGTACGATGGATGAGGGACATCGAGGTGTTGCTGTGGACGACGTCGTCGGCGAAGAGGCTCCGGCTAGGTGGCGGACGGAGGAGGGTGTGGGGCTTCGCGGGTTTTCCTGGCCTCGGTGTACGAATGGGTGGGTGGATGGGATGGGAGTGGGGAACCATGGCTTAGGGATGCGCTTGTCCAAAATGTGGGGTAAGTTACGAAAGTACCCCCACCGATTTGAGGCGGTTCTTTCGGTTCAGGGGTATCACGGGCATTTTCGTGGTCGGGATTTCACAGAGGTGGGAGTTTTCGCGCCCGTTGTAATTTTGGAATAGCAAGGCGCGGGTTGAGATGGAGGGAGTTTTCGGAGCACAACGAGACAAAGATTTATCTGAAATATTTCGGGGTAACAAGGCGCAGGTTGAAGAGGCGGAGTTTCAAAGACGATGATGAGACGCTTAACTTGAAATTTCGGCATAACAAGGCGCGGCTTGAAAATTCGGGAGAACGAGCTTAACGTGTACCCAAAAGAAAAAAAGACAACTTAGACTAGTATGATATACTACGTACAATGTGTTTAACACGCACAACACACACACAGACACCATTTAGACTAGTAAGGTACACATGCATTGCACGCATGAGATTTGGCAACCAAATTATGAATAAATACCACATTATAGCATGTAAGCTTTGAGTCATATATGCATGATGTAGATGTTCGTTTAATTCTTATAGTTCATTTCATTCAAATTCATCTAGTTTTTATAAGAAAGCTAATCTATTTTAAGATTCAAGGAATTGTGCGTTGTAAGGCATAAAGTAAAAAGAAATCATGTAGAAAAACATTTGGGCAATTCTGATACAAAAGATTCTAGAACAAAGAAGAAGTGCTTGTGTTTTGAGGTTTGTTCATTATGCTTAAGTTCAACCATAGAGTCTTCTAGATTGTACATGTGGCAAAATCTAGTGGAATCTAGATGATATCCGACGGCTAGTAGTGCTCAAATTTGCCAGCTCTGCACCATCGGATTGGCCTCATCCAACGACCATCTTTCAAAGTTAAATTTATCCGCACACTATATAAAAATAAAAAATATAAAAAATATATATAGGGGTATAGATATAGATATGTGATGCGAAAGCTACCCATCATCTCCATTAGAATAGTGTGTCCATGCACGGATGCAATGTGGCCAAACGATGTGTGCCATCGGTATCTCAAATTCAAACCAGTCTGACCTTGTTCAATGTGTATACATTACAACATGCTCGTTTCCAAACCACACCGCGCAGATCTCCGTTATATTCATGCATGCATGGGTTTCAAACATCATGATCTCTTATTCAAATATTTTAATTCAACTTTACATTGATTATGACCTCACCTAGTCTTTTACACCCACACACTGGTCTTCTCTTTATAATTGTACCACTAACTTTCTCTCATGCATGCATGCACACACACTACCAGTCGGCATTATCCATCGCACGCATGCAATCTTTTTCTTCAGGTCGGTCTCCCATGAAGACACGCACACACACATCCCCCTCTCCATCATATCGGGCATTCTTTATCTCTCACGTGCATGCGCAATGATCGATGTTCCTCTATGTGTGTGTGTGTATAGCTAGGTCTTTCATAGTTTCCACATAAACTGATCAATCTATATATCTAGTGAGGTCTCACCCTCTTTCCCGCGTCCACATCGATCAATCTATACCTCTCTATATAGGATTACATATATAGCTAATACACCCACATTAATTATATATCCAACGCCCCTCTCATCATCCATGCCTTCCGCTTCATCTCTCGGGACAAGCACAATGGCGAAGACAGAGGGCAGCAAGGGCCCTGCCCCCTAACATCACTATATATCGAGGCTAATATGAATGTGATCATTAGACAATTGCTAGTAAAATGGTTTAAGTTGATGAATTGGCCCTCCTCGTAAAGGATTAGCAATGCTTGGCCCCTAGCTCATGGGACATTTTTCATGGCTCCGCCACTGCGCGCAACAACGCACGTTCTCGCCCCCTCTCTCTAAATATCGATCTCGCAGTTGTGCACTCCTTCATAGTCTCCCTCCACTCGGCCCCTCGCACCATCTTCTAGCCCCCCACCGGATTTTTCCACATGTACAATCTAGCAGACTCCATGGTTGAACTTAAGCATAATGCACAAATCTCAAAACAATAGTGGTTCTCCTTTGTTCTAGAATCTTCCGTATCATAACTGCCCAAACTTTTTTTCTAGTTGAATTGCCATTATTTGTTTTTACTTTATGCTTTACAAGGAACAATACCATGAATCATAAAATAGATTAAGGGCTTCTTTGATTCAAAGGATTCTCAAGGAATTTTGGAGGATTCTAACTTAGGAATTTTTCCTATCTTGGTTGTTTGATTCAGAGGATTGTAAACCATAGGAATTTTTCCATATGATTCATTTGCACTAGATTTCATAGGAAACATCCCATCCACTCAAACCTCTTTGAAAGAATTCTGCTTTTTCTATGCACAATCAAACACTGCACCATCCTCAGGATTCAAGATTTACATTCCACTCTAATCCCATGTTCTTCCTATTCCGCGCTTTTGGAAATCCTACTAATCAAAGAGGCCCTAGGTTTTTATAAAAACTAATTGATTTTGAATGAGATGAACTATAAGAATTAAACGAAGGTCTACATCAGGCATATATGACTCGTAGCTTACATGCTATAGTGTGGTATTTATTCATAATTTGGTTGCAAAATCTGATGCGTGCAATGCACGGTACCTTACTAGTACTTCGAGTATGTGCAAAACACAATGGCACGCTACACAGTGTCTCTCTTACAGTTCATGAAGCCACGTGGCACATGTGGAGGCATTGTCACGACATCCTTGTGTGGATTGATCACAATGACGTGCTACTAGTTCCAAAAGAATGTACTCGTCCTCCCTGAGCCGCACTGGCAGTACATGCACGAAGCGAAGATGTGCACGCATGCCACACACACACTCATTCCTCGCACACACATGCGGGTACAAGGGCGGACGCAATTTTGTACCAAGATCCACCTCATGTGATAATTTGACGCGTGTAAAGTCCTTCACTTCATTGATGGTCAATTAATACAGCGCATGCAAATTGAGTGGACGTGAGGGCGGAAGAAAGACATTACTACTCCATCATGCGGCGCATGCGAGTAGTTAAATCATGGGTTGCTAGTAGTACTTCCATTGGTCTCCTTCAGATTTTGTGCCAATTTTGATAGTAACATAATATTTACGCATCCGAGTAGTGTAGTCTACTTGAAATTTATGTTCCACTAAACTCATCGGGAGCCGCTTGGGCCTGAAACCAAAAACCATCAATTAATCTTTACCTTGTTCCCATCACATTTGAAAGTACTAGTGCTACAATTAATGCAAGCCTTCTCACACCTACCAAGACGCACTCAAACCTGAACGTGTTCCCACTATGCAGGTTTTAGTACTAGTGCTAGTACTTAGGTTATAAAAGGGAACTACCTAACCGAAAATTACTCTACCTTCCTCCTCATAAGTCCTCCTTCTTGGTCCGCCCTTGCCATGGCCGGTGTGCAGAGCTCTAGGTCGAGAACTACTCGTAATAAGGAGCAGCAACCAAGGCTGCGAAAAAAGAGGGTTTCGCCGCCACGCAGAGACCTCGAAAGATCTCTCACGGGAACGCGATGGCTCCTGTGAGCGCCCTAGACGCAGAGGCTAACATGCCAAGCTGGCGGCGCCGAGTCGTTATCCTCGACGGCATGCCCGATCAGCTCAATAAGCACCTCAATAAGCGAAGGAGTTCATCCACGGCTTGGTGGAGCTGCCAAGGAGAGCCTCGACGACATGCCCGCCGAGCTCAATGAGCATGGGGAGTTGACCGACGGCTTGGTGATGTCTGCCAAGAAGAGCATTGCCTCGGAGAAGAAGGCGACCAGCGAAATCCTGCAACTTCAGGAGGACAAGGCGAAGCTCGCCACGAGCTCCACTCTGCTGAAGGAGGAGAACGCCGCTGGAAGAAGCTGCATGAGAATAGTAGTTCCTCGATGAAGATGTTGCAGGCCCTCGTCATGGAATGAAGGAGGAGTTGGCGAAGCTCGCATCGAGCACCCGGCTGTTGTGAAGGTATGTAATGCGGCCGTGGGAATGATGATGAAGGCTCGCGTCGAGAAATCCCGCCATGGACACAATGATGAAGATGGCGGAGGAGACGCGCAAGGAGATGGAGGTCATGGAGGCGATGAAGAAGCAGATTACGACTCGCTGACCAGCAACCCTTCATGTAGTGAGAGCAGCGCCTGCACTTGTGTGTGCATCTTCCTTCTTTTTGGGGTGATAATCCTCCTTCTTCTTTTGCTCCTGTGTTTTTATTTTGCTTCGGTGTTTGGCAAGACGTGTCACCTTTTCTACGAGGCATGAATAGAACAATGCTAAAAATGAGACGACTAGCAAATTAGATCATACTTTATCGCCAATAGAACAATGCCTCTTGCTAGTAATATATAATAAGAGTAGAGAGTAGAGGATATGGCACTGGGCTGCCGTGTTTCGTGCTCCTCAATTGTACTCCCGTGGAAAACTTGAGTATACCGCACGGTTCTTTGCTCCTCCTCAGGTCGTCGGCACATTTATATGAGCAGTCAAATCACAAGGCCCCGCCTTCAAGCAGTAATGAGCCGCCAAATCACAAAGGCCCTCGCCTCTCGTGAAAAGGACCAAGCTAGACTGCCCCGCCCTCTAGCCTTTTAAAAATTGTATACATTTGTACAGTAGTAGTATCGAGGGATTGCGCCATGGAGCGAAACTAACAATATGTAATTAAAGAAAAAAGGTGGTACATATAGAGAGCGCTAGTCGCCAAATTATGCATATACTATATGACACTACCCATTATGAAGGTACTAGTAACATAGACTAGTAACTAGTCTATGCTACTCTCCACTATGACCAGCCAAAGTTGAGGCGCGGATACAAACGAGGGCCTGGTTGTGTCTATACTTGGACAACTCACCCGACTGCATGCGCACCAGGCAGACAAAAGCTCGTGTCGTGTTGGTGCCGTGTGTGGCCTGCACATTAACCAAAACCTCAATCCTCCATCTTAGCCTCTGCATTTTAAACTTCTCAATCTCAAGGCCAAGGAGCAACGTGAAACCTATTATAGAGCCAATCAGATGGTTGAGAACACTACAATTCGTAGCTACAGATGCGTGTGAGAGAGAACGAAAAGGCATGCACCTCTTCTCGAGTACAAGTATGTGGGTGGCATCGACCTAGGGAGCAGTGACGGTGCGTGCGAGAAGTCCCGAGAGATAGGTGCAATGCGTCTGAAAAAAAGACTAGTCTATAGCTCACCACGAGGCTATTCCTGTCGACCGCCAAGCATAAGATATGTATCCGACGGTGCCAGTTTTTGCACGTACACAGCAGTAGAAAAAGAACTAGTACCATGGTATATGCTACACCACGCCCGAGAAAACGTGCCGATGTTACGCCATCCTGGAATAGTGCCGCACTTCGAAACTAGAACCGTCAATGAATTTTGAGCGCGTCTCGTCACATTCCAAATTACTACTACTACAACGCTATAGTTAATTGCAAACCTGTTCACACCGATCACAACCTAAACGGTTTCCCACTTAGGAGCATATTAGTAGTACTCGGTTATAAATACTACTATGCTAAGATGACTGCACATACCTCCTCAACTCCTCATCCACAAAAAAACAATCAAGTCAATGAAGCCATAGCCAGCGTGAGTTCTGGGTCGAGAGATTTCAACCAGGGAGAGGTGAGCATGGAAGAGGAAACATGAGAGATGTCCCGCCTCACCGCGAAAGCATCCGACATGTCCAGCCGCGCAGCAGTAGCAGCACAGAGGTCCCGCCGCGCCGCTGAAGCAGCACGGAGGTCCCGCTGCGCCGTCGATGTAGCAGATTGGTCCGGCCACGCTACGGAAGCAGCAGAGATGTCCCGCCGCACCGCCGAAGCAGCAGGGAGGTCCCGCCGCGCCGCGGCGGCCTGGGAAAATTTCTCGCGGGCAGGCGAGGACTCTTACAGGCGCATGCATGCGATAGTCCATAGCCAGATGGATCAGATCTCCGGCTGGGCGAGGATGCAGGACGAGGCTACCGGCGTCATCCGACAACTAGGGGAGGGCAATGCGAAGCTCCGGGGCGAGCGCGACCTGCTGAGGGTGAAGCAGGAAGAGGAGACCGCTGCCTTGTTGCAGAGGATGGGCGTCATCATCAAGAAACTTATGGACGAGAATGCCATGCTCCGCATCGAGTGCAACAGGCTGGTGGAGGAATCCATGTATGCTGCCAAGCAGCGTATTAAGGACATGAAACTGATGAAAGAGATCATCGCCCGCCACGAGAACTAGTCTCCGCGACCTGCAGCGCATAAAGAAAGTAGAGATCAGCGAGCCAGATCGCTGTATGTGTCTTCCTTCTTCTTTTGCCCTTGTGTATTTCGGGCATAGCCGCATGTGGCTTTTTTAATTATCTTCCTAATTATGTAATACAATTATTATCCACTCTCGTTGTCCTTATATATATTCATCGCCTTGCTATAAGTCGAAGTAGATGCTATATAGGTCCGTCGGATCTTACATCAAGATCTGTGCAATTTTTTTTTCAGATTTTCTTTTTTCTCTTAAATCTCAGTCGAGTGAGATATTGCCACGCCATTAAATAGAGGCTCGGGCGCCATTAATGGAGACCTTGGGAGAGAGGTGGACGGCAGATGGAGGTCAAAGGGCTCTCCTCCCGATAAGCACGCGCAAGGGTCTGATCGCACGCCTCCCGTACTCAAATAGCTACCCTGCACAGCGCCTCCTAGCTAATAAAAAAAAGGGATGTGTGGCGGCACATAAATGGTAAATAGAACGCCCACGGTTTCAATAATACTTGTGTTTCCGATTGTAACGTGACATCACTTGTTCCAAAATGACTTTGTTGATTGTTAATGAGTGCGCCTTCGCAAATCGGACAGGAAAATTACCATAGCATGTTGGTGCCATGTCGTGAAACCAAGCCAAGTTTCATGATTTTCATGCGTGTTTCAGATTTATAGGAATTAAAAAACCAAGTTTCTCAATGTTTCCGGCCAAGCCATGACGCCCATATGTTTGAATTTCATTCCCATTTCTGGCATGGGACCTAGAAATTTACCCGAGGACACACATGTGATTTTTCAACCAGCTTTGGTGCACTGGAGAATGTGCTTGTATTTTTAATTTGAATGCATACAAAGGTGACACGTTCCCTCTCAGAACCACGAGCCTTCTTGAGAGAAGCTCCGGTTCGCAAGAAACTTATACCAAAACTTGTTCCTATTCTACAAAAAATTTTACCACAGCATGGTAGTACCATGACATGACACCATGCCAAGTTTCATGATTTCCAGGCGTGTCTTGGATTTACAAGAATTGTAAAACCAAGCTTCTCAATGTTCTCGGCTGAACCACGATGCCCAAATGTTTGAATTTCATTCCCATTTCTTGCATGGGACCTAGAAATTCACCCGAGGACACACATGTGATTTTTCAGTCAACTTTGGTGCACGGGTCCCATTTCTTGTAGTTCAAATTTGAATTATGCACATTAAATGACCAGAAACTCAATTATAAAAAAGGCCAAACGAACCCGGAATAAATCCAAAATTTAACAGGGCACTCATATAGTTCTATGTTGCCTCTGTAAAGAAAATCAGTGGGGAGGCAGCGTATATTGTTTCGCATACAAAGGTATAAAGAAATAAAGAAATTAGCATACCTATTTAATTCTTGGGTTCTTATTATTTATGCCACTAGTTGTGTATCACTACTCAGTTTTGCCATTAGAAGTTACAACTACTCAAAAATGCCATCGATCCGTGAGATGCCTGCTCAAAATGCAATTAGATATCTAAAAATGCCATCGTTAAGTTAGATGTTTGCTCGAAATGCCATTAGACATTGTTATTTTCACATCAAACCCGTTGACCATGTTACATGAAAAAAATAAGCCGATTCTCACAATGATAAGTTAATGGTGTCCAGCACAACACACCCCTCAAATAAAACTAAGCACCTTGGAATTCTTTGACAAAACTAAGCACCCTGAAATTCTTTGACAACTAAACTGTTGGCTATATGATGTTGGCCATATATATTGTATGTATATAATGTCAAGAAACGAGTGGTAGTACTATACCAACTAAAAGATGAAATGTACGAAATATAACGAGAAGAAACATAACATAGTTTATCTGGGGCTCAAAGACAACACACCCTCAAATAAAACTAAGCACACCGAAATTAAACTAAGCAACTAATCCGTAGACACTACATTAGAACCACCATGAGCAACGACACGCCACCTTACTCGGAGTCCTCGCCCACGCCCTCGACTTCGCCCTTGTCCCTCTTCCTCTTGGGCGATACTTCTTTGCTTGAACCGCACACTTGGCTCTTGCTCTTCATCCAACCCTTGTAGATATTGAAACAAAGGTAGCCATCCATTGCAGCGTAGTGGATGTGGTCTATATCTAGTACATTCCATCGCCATGCATGACGATGAAACGTACGGAGGTTTCTCTAGTTCACCATATGAAGGATGAACCATGGCTCCTGCCAGGTCAGCATTGAAGGTTGATCAAGGAGGGCACCAGCCCTTCCTTCGAGGTCAAAGGGTCGCCACAACGAGGCCTATCCGACCCAGGATTTCCTTGTCGCTCCTAAAGTCTACAAGAATAAATTTGACTCGGCCGCCCTTGAGGAACTTCTTAAATTCTCGACTCAACGCCGGCATGGCATATGTGGTAGACCAAGCATAAGTCATGCACGCAAACCTGGATCACGCGGGCTTCTTCTTCTCTCGCCTCCTTTAGTTTCTTCTCGCTTCCTGTGACTGTGGTGTACTCAACATCTAGCCCAACACCCACTCATCATTTGAGTTTTCGAACATGCGTTTGAAGCGAGTAAGGCATTCTTTCATCGTTGCAGAAGAACGGGTGTAGATGACGCCGAACTCATCGCCGGTGATGGTTCTCACCTTGTACTCACCACCGATCATGGAGATTTGGGACGCCGTGGATTTGGGAGGTGGGTTAGGATTAGTGGAACTGCCGTAGTGTGAAAGGACGGGACGACTAGGAGCGGTTTATCGATTGTAAAAATGTCGAGTGGGGGGCGCGTGCGAATGGCAGGGTAGTGGCTTGCCTGGTGGATAAATGGATTCATGCACAGTACTATGGGGGCCCGGTTAGATGTCATGTCTACTCGACGCCCAATTAAATGGCTTTCGATGTCATGTCAAGCGTCGAGAAAATTATAGGTGATACGAAGCTTTCCATTCTCCCATGATACGGGCTTCCGAGAGCCCTTGGATCTGAGATCGAACGGTTGCATGGCGTGATTATAGACCTATGGGTGAATATCCTATCCTGGAGGGTTATTCTGCAAATTTTCAGCAACTTAGCATGTGACGTTCGATCTCAGATCCAAGGGTTGCTAGCAGCCCGTATCATGGTCGCGCCTAGCACGATCGTCGCTTCGCTCACGCGGTCGCCCATGGAGATTTAACACGGTGCATTAGGCCATCTGATGTTGGCATGTCATACATAGTCATCACTTAGTCAATCATACAACAAGGTTAGCTATAAGGTTGGCTATAAGAGTTTTTTTTTTGTTTACTTCTCTCTATCTCTTTCTTCGTAGTATTTATTGCATTTGCCAAGGAGTGACCTCTTCCAATGAAATGGTGCTTATATGAGGTACTATGGGCATTAAATGGCTTAGCAACTCAAGTCCCCAATGCATAGGTGCTTAGTTTCTTGTTGCTAAGTTTGCTTCATCTAGGTACACGCGCTTATCACCGTTTCTTCCTGGGGTCACCAAACTAGTCTCTCTCTTCTTAATTAACTTGCCACATCAGACTTTATGCCTATGTGGCAGGCTTAGCACCTGTAGGATCAAGTACAATAGTGGGCTATAAGCCCAATTTACATGGCATTTTTGCATATGTGGGGGAAAGAGGCAAGTAAAAAGTGGAGGAGTGGGCTCTCAAGCAAGAGCCAGCCTCTACATGGTGGAGCATCGGGAGAGGCACCTGTATGGAGGTGGTCAGGAATCCGGCTTGGCAGTTAAAATGATAATGGCAAGTCAAATCACCAGGCCCCACCTGTCCAGAAGTAACTCACTGTCAAATCACACAGCCCTACGTTTGCAGCAGCCTACTCCCTCATCTTCTCGCGTCTCTGTCGAACCGACTAGGCGGAACTGCCTCGCCCACGGGCAAGGGAAAAGCCCCGCCGACTTTTAAATAGTACAAGATACTAATTTTGTATCCATGGATTGCGCCATGGAGCAAAGCCTCAAGAAAACGGCGGTACACATGTACGGAGTATACAGCACGCCCGTCGCGTTCGTGTCGCACCCCAGATGGTCGGTCGGTGTGGCACGCTGCTCTCCGAATGGAACGTGCATCATATTGCGTTTGCACACACATGTGGGACCGCAATTGAGAACCGACCATAGGCACACTCCCGCCCGCCCCGGGTGAGTTAATGGGTGAGTACTAATAGAAGAAGTACATACGCTGGTACCGGACGATCCTCGCAAGACACGGAAGATCAGTTCGCCCATGCATGTGACCAGACTCCAGCAGACACGCCTAGATTGGCTATCGCTCACATATCATGCAGTGCTGTGTTGTACAGGTTGTAGTTCTCGTGAGAAATCTAAAAAGGTTTCTTGTCATCTCGCAAAATTAGGTGTCATGTGCTTCGGATCACCGCGAGGGTTAAACAACGACAACCGAGTTGGGCTAGTCATTGGGGGCACATGCACGAAGACTACTCGGCTGCCATCTAGGTCAAGCCGCTATGTTAATTAGGACATCTATCGACGGACCCCTTTTCTACGAAGTTTATCTTTAATTTGAGCTTTGATCCTCGCCTAGTTTGTCCGTCGGGATTCATCTTGTCTCCTTTGGGTAGTGAGGTTATGATTTCATGTCATGTGGCATTTTTTCGTGTTATATGCTATAATCCGGTGCTTCAGATCAAAATGACGACAACTGCGCCTCTGGGGCACGTGCATGAAGACTTCTTGACAGTCATTGTCGAGGTCAAGCCGACTCCGACCGGTAGACAAAAGAAAACTAGTACTCCACTATATAGGCAGGAGCCTCCGTGCTTGCTTGCTAGTGTTGCTCTCTTCACACTATCTCGTCCTCTCCAGATCTAAACACGACAGCGGTGGCCACACACTCTCTCTCTACTCACCGCTGGTCACAGATCCAGCCGGATCCTCTCCGCCGGGGAAGGTGAGAAGGTGCAACATTCACGCGGTCGTCCTCGGCTCTTACCCACTGCCGGCGTGTCCCTATTAGCGTGCCTTGCCATTCTCTCCCAAGCATCGCTGGCAAGGGAGGGCCTCCCACCCCTTCTTCCTCACTGCCGTAGTGTGGGCAGATCCGACCTCCAGCCGCCCACCTAGCGACATCCCGACGACCCTCGGGTATAACTTCCTTCAAAACCGGCCTTGCTCTACTTCCCGAGCTCCCGACATCGCTGTATTTGTATCTTTTACTATTTCTCAGGCCCCCTTGTGTAGATAGGATCGATCGGCTGTTCAAAACCACCTATTTTTTTATGTTAAGAGGTAAAACTAGTTCATGCACTCAATCTAGTAGTACTTGGTTCAAACAAGGAAGAAAGGGGGTGGGGTGGGGAAGATTTGTTACCTGAATCTAGGACTTGGTCGAAAGAGGAAATAATGGGGCGAAAAGTAGAGAGACCTGCTATCCAACCGGTCTCTAGGTCTAATAGGGAAATAAAGGAACGCAGACAAACTCAATATAAACCCGATCTATTGGTTGAAAAAGGAAAGAAAGTGGGGACTGGGGACAAGTCAATAGAGTAAGTCCATCACTAGATTTGCTAGCCTCACACAAAGATAAGGTGGCTATATACCGAACAAAAATGGGACCAACCCAGATATCCTCTTCGATGTTTTTGCCCCGAGCCGCTTCTTATGTAATGCCACGGTAAAATGTAGCAGCCAGACCGTTAAAAGTAAGGACACGTTAAACCAATGTTGTTTTCAATGTAATGCCTCTAGTAATATGAATCATTGGTACTTTTTTTCATGTCCTACTAAACTTCCCATTAAGATAAGTTGCTTTTTTTTTGTTAGAGATGCAACTGTCCTGGTCCGCCTACTCTCCAGGAGCTTCACGACCAACCTTGATGTTGCCCAATTTTATTGCAACTAATGAAGAAGAAGCTCTGTGGGTTTCGTTTTCTGATGGAAATGGAACCGGGGCTGGAGCCCTTTTCTTAAAAAAGAAGAAGAAGAAGCTGCTAGCTCATGGGACATTGCTTCATTTTAGGTGAACTGCACCAAAAGGTCCCATGAATTGAATCATCCATGTTGGTGATCGTGTCATCCCTTCTACGATGGCGTTGATCGCAGATATGGTTCCCATCACGAGGTATGTTCCTTTTTGGTCGACCATTTGCCAAAGATCATGCATGTTGATCCTGCTCTTGTGCTATGTTTTGGCAATCGCCATGATAAAGCAAGAATGTTATTATTTTGCACCTTAATCTAGTGGCACTATTAATTTGAGGTAATGTTTTGGCACCGCTAGTGCCACTGCTTTTTTTTATATATCGAAGAGGGGTTCCTCCGATTTCATTAAAGAAACCCAACCATAGAGAACCATTATCCGACAACATCTCAAAGGTAAACGGGCAGTTATGCAACTACTACTAGAACGGACTGAGTACTAGCAGGAGACAAGTTCGCCACATAAGCTAGGCAGGTAGGGGACGCAGCACCAACTCGACCAAGTTTGGATTACAACCCAAATGCTACCACGTAAACATCGGGGAAGATAGGGACCTGAAAGAGCCAGCTTCAAAGATCCTAGTCTAAGCACCCCGCCTTCATCCTCATGCGACGCACGGTACACCTCGTTTGCCACCTGCTCAACCCTAGTGTCATTGATAAAATGAAGTAATAATACAGTTAAAATAGAGCGAGTGTCCTCTATCATTTCATTTCCAATGTAGATAAAGAAAGTGCTTTCTTTGTTAATGTATGTTTCATCAACTAGTCCCATTGTTAATGTTTAAGCATTTCGCAAACCGGGTGCTTAATTTTAGTTGATCTGCACAAAATAGAGATTTGAATGTCTCAAGGCCCTCCTTGTACTACCGCTGTACATCGATGTTCATCAACGCGCGAAGGTGTATCGGGAGACTTGGGTCGATTTCAAAGATGATGTAATATTTTCTTCTGTTTATTAGTGTATGTTTCATCAACTAGTGCCACTATAATGTAATCACGCCTTTTCATTATCTGTGCAGATAGGGTTATTCAGCTGCATTTTGGTGGAACTGCACAAATGTACGGATGGAACCGGCATATATGCAGAATGCGAGGTGCCAAGTAAAAATTACCGACACCAACCCTGCTCCATCTAAGCATTGGCATCCACCACCATCACTGGGATGTGTGGTGCTCACTATGGATGGATCTTTCTCGGCAGCAAATCCTCTAACCAAATACTAGTAGCTTAGACTTAAAAAATATACTAGTAGCTTATATTGGCAGTTTTCTTGGGGTGTACTCTTTTCTAAAAGAAGCACCAATCTATTTTTCTTTATTTGTACACATTGTCACAACTTTGACCCAAAGGTCCAGAGCTATTTTAGGGTGATTGGCGTAGTACTCGGAGACTGATTGTAAGCATGATTTTTATTAGTTGTCACACTGATTGTAAGCATGAGCAGATGGAAGATTAGGTTAGTGCGAAGCTTACCTTAAACCCTACCAACACCGCTGAAACAAGGCGAGCGTCGAGGGAACCGTGGAGAACGGCTGGGAAGCAACGTCGTGCCATCCGGCCTCCTCTTGCGGTGGGAGAACGAATACTCCTGTGGTTCGGCTTGCTCAGCACCTCATGAACAACACACCGTACTCGATCGATTCGTTATCCTCTAGGTGCTCGACCTTCGACCTGTACGCCCACCACCTCCCCCTGACTTTTGCCTTGGTAGAATCTGTCTGCTCCATCGCCCAGAGGAGATACTCGATGAACTTGAAGGACTGTGGCGTGACTACCGCCGAGGAGTACATCGCCACCCTCATCACCGTCGTCTCGCTCTTTCGCATACATTGCCACATGTCCCTCACCGTCCTCGAAATCTCCCACTCATTGTCAAAACAAGTAAGGATCTCCTTCAACCTGGCTAGCTTTGCCTGGTCGCCGGCGGCGATCTGCCTGATTCGCGGCTGCATCCCCTCCATAGATGTCCTTCTGAGTGGTCCGGTGCTAACTTTGGAATATGTGAGGAGAGATGGTGGTCTTGCAATAGAGAAGAGGGAGAGGCGAGGCGATGGTTTTGGAATGGAGATGATGGAGAGGAGAGGGGGTGGTTTTGAAATGGAGAAGAGGGAGAGGCGAGACGGTGGTTTTGGAATGGAGATGATGGAGAGGAGAGGTTCCCTGCCTTTCGGTCGCTGACAGGTGGGCCCAAGGCCAGGGACCCATGTGTTAGTGTCTCAATGGCAGGATGGGCTACGTCAGGGGATCCTCGTCCGAGGAGAGAGGAGGTGGTTTTGCAATGGAGAAGAGGGAGAGGCGAGATGGTGGTTTTGGAATGGAGATGATGGAGAGGAGAGGAGGTGGTTTTGCAATGGAGAAGAGGGAGAGGAGCGTGCGGCAGCGATTTAGGATTGGACGAGAGGGCGGCACTGGATCGGATCAAAATCAAAATCAATTTACCTTCAATTAAGAAAGCGACCCCACATTAACTAGTCTCCCTTTATTCGGGTCATAATTGACCATGATTTTCGCAAATAAAATATATGTTATACGTTGCAAAAATAATATAATTTGAAAGTACATTCAGATACGAACCAAACGATACAATTTTTGGTGACATGCATTCACATTTTGCTTGTCAAATACAGTACGTGGTCAAACTTTGACCCAAAATACGCAAAACAAAAAAATACTTCGAAGACCAGCATCGCTCTTCCGCTCTTCTCCTCTTAAACCACCGCCGCTCCTCTCCTGTTCCAATCTAAATCCAATGCCGCTCCTCTCCTCTTCCATTTCAAAACCACCGCCCTCCTCTCCTATTCCAATCCAAAACCAGCGTCGCTCCTCTCCCGTTCTAAACTAAAACCAGCGCTGCTCCTCTCCTCTTCCATTAAAAATCCACCGCCGGTGAGTGAAGGTGCTGTGGAGAAGTAGATCGATGGAGGAGTACAACCGATACGTGAGGATCGCAGATGGCGACCCTGTGAAGCTAGCTAGGATGTTGGAGATACAGTCTTGGTTTGACAACAAGGACCAACTAGCGGCGACGGCGACATCCATGGCCAAATATCTGCAACAGAGCGAAAAGGCGGCGATACTCCCGGAGGGAGTCGTGCGGGAGTATGTAGAGCTGCTTCTCTGGGCCATGGAGCAAACAGATTCACCGAATCCGATCGTGAGGGAGCGGTGGTGGGAGTATCGATCCCAGATGGAGCATCCACCAGAGATTGAAGGATCGAGCATCTACAGGGTGTCGTTTGTGAGGGTGTCGTGCCAGAGCGAGCCGGTGGAGTCTTCGTCGACCGAACCCAACTGCAAGAGGAGAAAACAGTTGGCCCGACGATGCTTCCCCGCCATCCTCTCCCTCGCCGTTCACATCGTCTCACGGGGCGACTGTCTGCCGCCGAGGAATAGGAGGGATTGCCCCCCCCCAGACCAATAGTCGGGCAGGTTGTGAATTGTCAGGAGGAGCTTAGGGTTGTTAGTATTTGCAGGTTGTGAATTGTGTTTTGTGTTGTGTATTTTGAGAGTACTTTCAGATATGAATGTCTTTTGAATTTCAGATTTGCAGTATTGAGCATATGAAGTATTTTATTAATTCTAGAGATCTATTTTTAGCACTTCAAAAAATGTAGTTTCATAGGAGTATAAAAGTGCAGACAATGTGATTCTGAGAGAAGAAACTGCAAGTTTCAGTTTTAGATAAGAAACTCCAAGTTCAGTTTTAGATAAGAAAATGCAACTTTCAGAGGCAGAGCATTTATATTAACATGGCCTTTTCAAACAGTGTTAACATAATGCTGGAAGTTTTATTCATGGTTGAAACTGGAATTGCCAGCTAGTTAACATCATGCTGATCAACATTCATGCATAGCACATCTTCATATGATGCACAGTCAAAAAGATATGCTATTTTCAAGATGCCCACACAATGTCGAGTGTGCAAAAAACAGAGAAATGAGGGACGAAGTTTTGGCAAGTGTTGGATGTGGTGTGCGTAGATGACAATTGGGACCCACATGTCAACAAAGGCAGAGGCAAAAAATTTGGAGATATTTTCTGCGAACAGTGGAATCGAACCCGGCGGAACAATTGCCGGGTAGTGTCACTCGGCCACTAGGCTAATTCAGTTGTTTCGTTACTAATAAGGCACTTCCTCAGTTGGGGACGCCATCTGCGACGCTATTGTACTGCCATTGTGAACATGCTGAACAAACGAGAGGAATCTGGAGAGGACTTTACATGGAGAGGCGGACGATCGGGACCCACTAGGTCTATGGTCGACGCAAGCAAGTGCCTCATCGAAAAATACTTCCTCCTAATGCTATATCGACGCTAGCCCATGGGTTTGTCAACATAGTTACATTTTTTAGGTGCTTCAACGTAGTTACTATAGGAGATAAATTCACAACGAAGCCGGAGAGCTGGCAGGTATCATTTATTATCACTGGGGCAACAAGTATCAGCTGGGTTTTGGGCTGCCCCGTCTAGGCTTTCTTTTTTAACATGCGCAGCCCACAACCTCGGATGGGAGGTCCATAGGCCTGTTTGTATTTTCTTGAGGGTCGTCATGTATCGACCGGCCTATGGACCTCCCATCCGAGGTTTTATTTTTCCTGAAACATCGGCAGCCCAATTTATGTATTTTTTTGAAGAAAACGCAGAGGTCTGTTCTATTTTTCTATATAAGAATAGGAACGCCTGGTCCAACTTATGTTTCCCTTCTAACTATATTATATATATTTAAATTATTTTATATGTTACTATATATTATTGTTATTGTCATCATATATTTAACAGATACTTACATATGTAAGAAAACAATATCCCACATCTTATTAACTTATAAAAATAATTTCTTAACAATAAAATCCTGGATTTTTTGGCAACGAAAATCCTGGTGATTGTGTACAAAAGCTTGGTAAGATTTAAGGACCAATGTAATAATAAATCACTTATTATTTATATATATATATATATATATATATATATATATATATATATATATATATATATATATATAAAACAAAATGCTCAGCCCCTGTTTATTTTTTGATAACATTGTTGCGCCCACCCCAACATTATAATTAGAATAAGCCCAGCAAAATCGTGTATTTCGAGAAAGTGCAAATGGCCTGTAATATTTTAGGAAAAACATAAATGGGCCGCATGGACCCTACATTATTTGTTCAGCCAGCCCAGCTAATGGACTGTAATTCAAAAAAAAAGAGATCAAATGGACTGTAAATTCTACCTCGCAAAAAAAAGACTGTAAATTCTGAAAAAATGGGTTGAATACGTGCCACATTTTTGGAGGCTGAAATGTGGGCCAATAGGTCAAAGCCAATGCAAGTCGTTGTCAACTTAGTCAACAAATGATTCTGACATTGTTAGCCGTTGGATTTACATCGAACGACCGGCATCCATCTTCAATCTCTCGTCTTCTTCCTCCAGCCGCTGACCACTGCTCCGCCGCCTCGCTGCTAGCAGCTCGCTTAGCACGCTTCACCGTGAAGCGCCACTCCACCGCTGGCTGTGCCATCCTCCACCCATCCACACCTCCTATTCTTCTCCACCGACTGTTAAACCACACCGCACCAGAACCAGTTAACCCTCATACACCTCTCCGTCTGCGACTCTACTCCCGCGTCTTCCCATCTCTAGCTCGTTGCTATCCGGGGCCTCGTCGTCGTCCACCACCTTGGATGCGCTCGGCGCGGAGTGGTCAACGTGGTCAACGAACGACACCATCGGAAGTAGATTGTGCGTGGAGAGGCTGACAGCTGGGTCCACGGCCGCACGCAAGGAAATGCCTCCTTATTACGTGCAAAATAATGATTCCTCCACCTAACAGCTGGGACCCACCGGAAGGGCCCTCAGATTTTTAAAAAACGTTCCCACCGCTGACAGGTCAGACCCACCAGCTATATCTTCGCTCGCAAGGAAGTGCCTCCTTATTACGCACAGAAAAATGAATACCCCCTGCTAGCTGGGATCCACAATGGTGGGAGGCTGACTTGTGGGCCAACTAAGTTGACGGGGACGGAGGGCTTTGCCAACTTAGTCAATATGAACGATTCTAGCTCCAGTGACCGTGCGATGTCCATCCAACGGCCGTAGTGCTTCTTCAACCTCTGGTCTTCTTGCTCCAGCCGCCCAAAGCAGCGTCGGTCGAGCCTTGTACTCCTGCCTCACGTGGCTGGCTGCGATGCCGCGGAGGCCTCACCGCCCCCTACTACTCCCACCGCTGGTCAGGCCATCCCTCTACTCACCCACACCCCCTGTTATTCTGCAGCGACGACAGCCTCACACCGTAGCGAACCAGTGAACCCTCATACTCCTCTACGTGTGGGCATCCACTGCCGCGTCTTCCCCGGCTCTGCATCGTCCCCTTCCTAAGCCTCGCCGTCGTCCACCACCCTGGTGCTCTCGGTGCGGCGTGGTCAACGTGGTCAAGGAACGGCTTCCATCGGACATGGACTGTACGTGGAGAGGCTGACAGCTGGGTCCACGGCCGCAGCAAGGAAGTGCCTCCTTATTACACGAAAAAATAATGATTCCTCCACCTGACAGCAAGGACCCACCGGACGGGCAACCGTATTTCGTGAAAAAAAACGTTTCCCCCTGACTGTGGGACCTAACAGCGACATCTTCGCACGCAAGGAAGTGCGTCCGAGCAAAAAAAAACGATTCACCCCCTGACTGCTGGGACCCACCAGCTACATCTCCGCACGCAAGGAAGTGCCTAACAGTCGGGACCCACCTGGTCGAAGCGTACGTAGCGTTCTCATTCTGGTCGCGAACGTGTACGTACATACTGGTCGATGTAGAGGCGCGCACGTGTCATAGTAGAGGCGCGCACGTAGCATGTACATGTACGTACAGCTGCCAGGGTGCAAGAAAGTAAATACGGCCACGTACGTACATACGGGCGGGGTCTCGAACGCCTACTCGCGCGTACGTACTGCCAGGGCTCATGCACATGGCTGGGTCGGAACAAAGAAACTGCGTCGTCGTCGTGTTCATGGGGAGGCAACGGAATGTGTCGTGTTCATCGGGAGGCAACGAAACGCGTGGGAGCCAACCGGCTTGGACGGAACAGCCGATGGAAACGAGGCTTGGCATACCGCACAACGGAGGAAACGTCCTTGTGTTCGACCTGCCACGTTCGAAACGAGATCCTGTTCATCGGGAGGGGTCTGGCGTACCGCAGAACGGAGGAAACAGACCTCCTACGGTCGAAACGGGGGTCCTATTGATCAGGAGGGGTGTGGCGTACCGCAAAACGGAGAAAACAGAATTGTGTTGGAGCGCTACGGTCAAAACAGGGGTCCTATTTATCAGGAGGGATGTGGCGTACCACAAAACGGGACTCCACGGGATACTGTTCATCTCCACCGTCGACACCCTCCAGCCTCCACGGGCTACTGTTCATCCACCGTCGACCTCCTCTAGCCTCCACCTGTGATTGTTCATCCACGGGCTCCTGTTCATCCAACCTCCACCGCACGCTACTCCACCGGCTACTGTTCAACCAGCCCTCTCCACGGGCTCCTGTTCAACCACCCCTCTACGGACTACTGTTCATCCAGCCCTCCAACGTCTACTGTTCATCCTGCCCACCACGGTGTGGTCCTGTTCATCCAGCCCTCCACGGGGTCCTGTTCATCCAGCCCCAACCGGCTCAATCGATCGGGGTCCCGTTCATCCAGAGGCAACACCACGGGGTCCTGTTCATCCACCCCCACCGGGGACTGTTCATCCAATACCCCCCAGCAACACTCACTGTTCATCCAGAGGCAACACCACGGGGTCCTGTTCATCCACCCCCACCGGGAACTGTTCATCCAAACTCCCCCAGCAACGCTCGCTGTTCATCCAGAGGCGGCATCAATCGGCTTCAGTTAGCAGCAGTAGCGAAGGAATCGCTCGATCGGGTTCAGTTAACAGCCATCGATCGATCGCTCGGGTTCAGTAACGCGTAGCCTGCAGTGCAATCGCTCGGGTTCAGTTAGAGCCCAACGCCTCGCACCCACGCGCGTGCGTGTACGGGAGAAACGCGGATCGCTCAGCCCCGACCACCCACCGTAACCGGGAACACCCCGATATTTTCATCGCCCTCGTTTCTACCACGGTTTTTTCCGTCATGGACGGCCCAAAGAATGTCATGCAGCTGCATCTTCGGCCCGCCCAGGACGAAAAGCCTATTTTCTGCCATGATTTTTTGTCATAGAAGTAGGACCCCACCACATCTATGATGATACCGTGTTTTGTCACAATTATTGTCATAGAAGTGTCATAACTATGATAGAAAAAATTCGTTCGGCCCAAAATGTCACGGATGTGTCTTTTTTTTGTAGTGTGAGGAAGACCTCCAGCACGTCCATGCCAGTCAAGCCATCACGAACGAGCTGGACCACTTGCTCGACCAGCACCTTCACCTCTGCTTTCTCCTCCAGAATCACTTTCAAGGCAGAGGGCTTCTCGACTCGAGCCATGGAAAAGGGGGGAAGCCCAGTCGACTAGCCTGGGGTCGGCTGGTCTTTGCAGTAGAACCAGGTCGACTACCACCCTTTGACTGACTCGGGAAGAATCATGGCTGGGAAAGTACTCTTACCTCTCATTTGGATCCCAAGACCCCCACACATCTGGATCACATGCGTCCTCTTGTCACTCGGATTGGCCTTTTTGACCGACTGAGAACGACAGGTGAAAATGTGTTTGAAGAGACCCGAGTGTGGTCGACAACCCAAGAAATTCTCGCACATGGACATGAATGCAGCGAGGTACATGATGGTGTTGGGGGAAAAGTGATGAAGTTGTGCTCCAAAGAAGTTCAAAAAACCTCGGAAGAAAGGATGGAAGAAAAACCGCGGTCAACATGGGTGGCGAGGAGGACACACTCACCCTCCTGCGGCCGCGGCTCGGCCTCTTCCTCCGGGAGCCGCCCTGATCCGTGGGGAATCAGTCCCCCCCTCGACCAGATCATCGATGTCGTCTTGCCAGATGGTCGACCGAATCTAATCACCCTGGATCCAGCTGCGCGACAGGCCAGATCTCTACGAAGATCCGCCCCGGCTGGTCTTCTTCCCCTTCGCCTTTGCCGTCACCTTCTTCGCGCGCTCCAAGGCCGCCGTCTTCTCCTTCCCCATTGCAACGGACGGAGCTCGATCGAGCCGGCGGCGCCGAGAGCAGAAGTGGATGCCATGAAGAAACATAGGAGAAAGGAGGAGAATGAGGTGCACTGTGCAGAAAACCCCAGCCGTGTCGCCTTATATGAGGTCTTCTCCCGAGTGGCTGACTTGTGGGTCCAAGCAATCCTGTCAAATCCCGCAACAGTCGCGCGCGCATTACGTGGCGAAGGTGGCGCGGGGATCGAGGCGCCCCTACCTAATCTTCTCCGATTACCGCGGCCTCCTCCGCCCCGCGCGCTTCCCAAAAATTCAAATCCCGCAAGATCCGCGAGCAGCAGAGCAACCTGTCGGACTGAAGATTTTTTCCATATCGACACTCGAAGCTTAGCAGTAAAAGTTCACTCAACGAACTAAGAATGGATCAAGGCGACTGAAAAAGAAGTTGAAGTCACCACGTTGTTCATTGGTCCCAGCAAGACGCTTCCGAAGCTCAAAAATTGAGTCGGAAATATTTCCAACTCCTTCTCCACTCAAACCCTGAACCATTCGGGGGCTAATGATGAAGCTACGTACCTAGGCTAGGGTCATAGGCCTGTCCTAGACACCCTCCCCTAGGACATCACCCTAAAGACAGAAACATTCAAGGGATACCATCATCCACTCGACCAGAAGCATTCCACTCGGAAGAGTCAAGAGATGATACTCACTCGACCATAACAAGAATCACTAGACGGACAGAAGATCTAAAGCCACTCTACACAGCAACGGTCGGACGTTTACTCTATAGGCTTAATGGTCATTTATGTCACTTTATTACTGGCGTTACCAGAAACGCCCCACCTTTATGTACCTTAAACCCTGTGTAACTGAGGGCGGGGGGTCTGGCGAACTCTATATAAGCCACCCCCTCCTCAAGGACAAGGGTTCGCACCCCCTGTAACTCCACACACATATAATTTAGTTGACCGCCTCCGGGCACTGAGACGTAGGGCTGTTACTTCCACCGTGAAGGGCCTGAACTCGTAAAACCCTGTGTGTACAACTTCACCATAGCTGGGATCTTGCCTCCTCATACCTACCCCCATTCTACTGTCAGTCTTAGTACCACAACAACTGCCACCTTCAGTCAAGCCAGATAATTGGTGACACTGGCGAGGCGAGATTCCAGTCGCAGCACGTTCATTGCAGCTTCATCCTTGATGGGGGAGTTTATAGGGTCCATCTCGGTCTCAATCCGCCCGGTCTCTTCCTCAAAGTTTTGACAGAATCCTGCACACACAGAAAAATGATGAGTCAACAACTGTATGAAGAGTCGACAGTGGCAAATCAGTCGGGCAAGAGAAAGTACCTTTAAGCATAAGTAATAGCTTCTTGGCGAGTCCTCCCAAATAAACCTCCAGCTCATCCCTCTTCCGAGTGAGATCTCCTCGGTCAGAGCCACCTTGTCCTTCTTCAGTTGCACGACTTCTTTGTTGGCTTCATTGATGGCAGCCTTCAATTTGGCGTTCTCTTCTTCTAACATGCCGACTGAAGCCAACTTCATGTCGGCAAGTTCAGTTCTCTCCCGTGCCATCTTCTGAGCTGCGGCAAGGTCAAGGTCCTTCTACTCCAGCGCCTACTTCATTTTCTCTAAAGAAATAACATTCTTCAGACGAGCTTGCAGTTGTCTGTTTTCACTACGCACATCTGTTCGAGTGGAGTCACTCAGTTCAAAAGGCGAAAAGTAAAGTTGGCAAAGCAAACAGTCGACAAGTAGTTACCTCCCATAGCAGCTGCTTCATCCTTGACCTTCTGCAGATTTTGCTTAGCCAGTTCCAGATCAAGGTTGAGCTGAATTTGTTTCTGCTCCAGTTCAGCGAACTGAGCCTCGAGTGCACAAGATTTCTGCAATCGACAGATAAGACACGTCAGTCGACACAAAAATCGATCGCTTCTGAGCGATAAGATGCAAGTTCAGATCATTACGGCAAAAAGAGTTCTAAGACTACTGCCGAATCAAACATTCAACAGTAGTCTCGGGGACTACACCCAGTGGGTGCACTTAGCGTGCCCCCACTGGTTCGACTTTTCAATCGACATGGTCCGTCCAGTCGAGAAAAAAAGAAGGCAACACTTATTCTAAGACCACCGCCGATTGCTCACAGTCAACCGTGGTCTCGGGGACTACACCTAGTGGGTGCACTCAGCGTGCCCCCACTGGTCCAAATTCCACTCGACATGACCTGTCTAGACCGAGTGGAAGAACTGTAAAGAGACATTTTGATAAAGACCCCCGCCGAATCAAACATTCGACGGAGGCCTCGAGGACTACACCCAGTGGGTGCACTCTGCGTGCCCCCACTAATTCAAAGATACACTCGATGCGACCTAGTCGACTCAAGTGGAAAAACTACTCAACAAAAGTTGAAGCACCCAGTGGGTGTGCGGATGCAAGATGCAGAATCATGATAGATACACATTAAAGGTTTCAAAATGCCCATCCACGGACATCTTATGGCTAATAAAGCAGCAGTTTTCGGGTATCATATCCTAATAGAACAAGCGTCAAGATAAAGATCACTCGGAAGTCAACTAACATGGACGTTGGTCTGGAGAGCTGAGCTGGCATCATAAGAAGCTTGGCTGGCTCGCGCACCACTTTCATCTGCTCCATCATGTCGAGTCAGCCAAAGGATATGAAGCATGGAGTCACACAGACGGGGCAGGGACTTGAGCAGTCGACGCCGAAGGGCTATCAGTCGACACAGGGACAGTGAAAGAAATAGAAGCCCGAATTGGATCTCCGGATGGCTAGATCACAGGTTCTGACGCCGCTGCAGACTGAGGTACCTTGCTGGCAGGCGCCCTCCTGCCCGAAGTTCTACCCTTTCTCCCCGTGGTCTTCTGAGGCACGTCTTCATCTTCATCTGGAAGTTCAATGACATTTTGCGGTGCTGCAAAAGACTCGACTGTAAGAGTTCGGTCGACCGACAATTCAAGTGACAAAATGAGAGCAAAGTTATAGAGTTGGACCTGCTTTGGAAGTGGTTGCGTCCTCAGTCTCCTCATCATCCTTGTAAATGTCCATGGAGGTCACAGAAGTAGCAACACTGCAAATTTCAGAATTCACTCAGTCAAGCGGGCGAGTGGGTCGGCAACAAACATAGGAATTCCCGAACAAAAGAAAAATAGGGAGGAGAAGTTCTTACGTGGAGGCAACGGGAACGTCCACCTTGATCTTAGGCAAGGCCTTCCGAGATTATGTAGGCACAGTCTTGGGTTACTTCGGTGCCTTCTCTGCTGGATCAGGAGTGGATGTCCGGGTGCGCTTCGGCGCCTGCGTACTCGACACAACTGCTTTGCCACGTTCACCCGCCGGGTGGTGTGTCTGCTTGGAGCATCTTTCAGAACGAGGCGGTGAGTCGACTTCCTTACCACCATCCGAGTCATCACTTTTGTCTTCATGGTCGTCGGGAGACTGCCATTCCCGCTCTCATCAGTGCTCTCCGTCCCCTCCTGGACCTGCTCCACGTTCAGCATCGAGTACGTCTTAGTATAAATCTACAAGGCAAGAAGTCGATCAGGCGTCAATCAGATTCAAGGACAGTCGCAAATCAGAATAAAAATACATTCGGAAACAAAGGGCGGACCTTGTCTGGCTCGTTTTCAGCGTCGTACGGAGCAACCCTCCTGGACCCCCTGGGGTTGTCCTTGTTTCCAGTGATACTCCGCAGCCACTGCTCCACCATCTCCTCGGTGACTTCCTCTGGGTCGACCCGAGCAGTGTCGTTCGGGCCCGAGTACATCCACATCGGATGGTCGCGGGCTTGAAGAGGCTGGATGCGTTTGTTGAGAAACACTTCTAACAAATCCATGCCAGTCACACCATCACGGACCAATTGGACGACTTGGTCGACTAGCATGGACACTTCTACCTTCTCTTCTGGGGTTACAATCAGCGAGGAGGGTTGGCGGACCCGATCCATGGTGAAAGGAGGAAGACCGGTCGAATGACCAGGAGTTGGAACATCTTGGCAATAGAACCAGGTCGACTGCCACCCTCTAACTGAATCGGGAAGAGTCATAGGTGGAAATGTACTCCTACCCCTCGTCTGAATTCCTAAACCCCCGCACATTTGGATCACGTGCATCTTTTCATCATTCGGATTTGCCTTCTTCACACACTGAGAGCGGCAAGTAAAGATGTGCTTGAACAAACCCCAATGCGGTCGACAGCCCAAAAAAATTTCACACAGATAAACATATTCAGCGAGGTATGTGATTGTGTTGGGGGAGAAGTGATGAAGTTGAGCACCAAAGAAGTTCAAGAAACCTCGGAAGAAAGGATGTGTAGGCAGAGTGAAACCCCGGTCGACATGGGTGGCGAGGAGAACACACTCACCCTCTTGCGGTCGAGGCTGGGACTCGTTCCCCGGCAGCCTCAAAGACCCGTGGGCTATCAAGCCTCCGTCGGCCAGATCCTCCAGATCCTCCTTCTAGATCATAGACCGAATCCAGTCCCTCTGGATCAAGTCGGGTGGCAAACCGGACATCAACGACGACGCCCCGACTCGTCTTCTTGCCCTTCGTCGTCGCCACCTTCTTCGCGCGCTCCAGGGCCGCCGTCTTGTCCTTTCCCATCGCAGCAAACTGCGCACGAGTGGGGCGGCGATGTAGAGAGTGCAGGTGGGTGCAGTGGAGAAGCATAGGAGAACGAAGGGGAATAAGGCGCACTGTGAAAACGCATCGGCTCTGACGCCTTTTATGGGCCTACTTCCGAGTGGCTGACTCGTGGGCCCAAATGATCCTGTCAAATCCCGCAACAGTCGCGCGCCGAATACGTGGCGAAAAAGGTGGCGCGAGGATCGAGACGCCTCTATCTATCCACTCCGTTTACTGCGGCACGCTCCATCCCGCGCGCTTCCCCAAAATTTCGAATCCCGAGATCCGGGAACCGCAGAGCAACCAATCGCGCCGAAGATTTCGTACCATACCAACACTTGAAGATTGTCAATTGAGTTCACTCGACGACCTTTGAATCGATCGAGGCGACTGAAACAAGATCGAAGCTTCAACATGACTCGCAAACCCAGATGAAATGCCTCCTAAGTATAGAATCGAGTCGAAGTCAGCTTCAGCTCTTTCTCCACTCGGACCTCAATCCATTCGGGGGCTAATGACGATGACATGTACCTAGGGTAGGGTCATAGGCCTGACCTAGACACCCTACCCAAGGACACTGCCTTAGACTCAAAGACATTAAAAGCACAAGAAGAGAAACCGACTGAGTTCGTTGAGGAGTGCAACCCACTCGACCTTCAACCTCATTCGGATACCCCAATTCCATTCGACCAAGATACCTTCACTCGACGATACAAGAAACCACTCAGAGTGTAGAAGGCCTAACGTCACTCAGGATGACAACGGTCAGTCATTCACTCTGTAACCTTAAAGACCATTTGTATCTCTTTATTACTGGTGTTACCAGTAACGCCCTGCCTTAATGTACATTGAACCCTTTGTAACGTGGGCTGGCTGGGGTCCTGGCGCACTCTATATAAGCCAACCCCCCCCCCCCTCCACTGGCACAAGGGTTCGCGCCCTCAGTAACTCTCATGCATAATCCAGTTGACCAAGCCTCCGGGCACTGAGACGTAGGGCTATTACTTCCTCCGAGAAGGGCTTGAACTCGTAAATCGTGCGTGCAGAACCTTGTTGTAGCTAGGATCTTGCCTCCTCCTACGTACCCCCTATTCTACTGTCAGACTTACTCCCATGACACATATCTCTCTGAATTGCAAGCTTTAGCTACTTGAAAATAACTACAACAAGGGTTGGACGAGGTACTGATCATTGTTGGTTGCCTCCGCCGGGAAACTTGGTGAAAGTTAATATGCATGGTGTAGTGAGAGAGGTGCAATCAGAGCCATATGTAGATATCACGCAAGAACTTAATTATTTGGGTGCTTCAGTTGTCTTTTCCAACGGAGCAGGCAATTCTACCATGCTTGAAGCTCTTGCAGCATTGAGGCTCTCTCTATATCATGCGACCTATGATTGAGGAATATCTATGTTGTGCCAGACTACAAGAATGTGGTTGATCATATCGAAGAAGGCTCGCTAGGGAGGTACGGGGCCATCATCAAGGAGATTAAGGAATGATCATCAAATTATGCTCGATGCTCTTTTGTCCATAAGTTGAGGAATGTCAACTTCGAAGCTCACAATCTTGCTAAGTGTTCTTTTTCATTAAGTGTCAGACGCCATGTTCGGCTCAGCACGCCTCATGATTTTGTAAATTTGTATACATGAACAACTTGAATAAGTAACCCTTAGTAAGGGTGCCTAAAAATATATTGAGTAGTGAGCAACATGCCCCCACCTTTCCTACAGTGCTCATGTATGGATTTGTATTTGGTGAGGACCAAATTTGTTTTTATTGACTTTTAATTTCATGCAATTGATTTAATAAAAAAATCATGTGTTGTAGAATAGAAATATTTAAATATAAAAGAATAAATATTATTACATTTTTAAATAGTAGTATACATGAAAACAAATATTCACGTATTGCAAAAAATTATCACATGCTTAAAGTTGTTTATGAGCAACAATATTTCTTATAAAATGTTTACGTGTTTTTTATAAAAAATCATTGTATGTTATTTTTTTCATGGATCAATCTTCATAATCTGGAAAAAGTGTTCACATTTTCAAAACTATGTAATTAGTATATTTCTTTTGAAAATATAAACAAACTAACCCGTAGGGAGCTACTTGTGCTCGTCCAATAGCAGCGCTGGAAGGGCACCCTTGAGCCGTGACCTCCTTGGATCTCAATACATAGCCGCTCCTTTCTTTATGGTACTATATCAGCAACGCGCCTTGGCGCGAGGGTGCCGGTCCAACCGACATGGCCAAGCGGTGGAAGATCAAACTACATGATGCATTAGCAAAAAGCATTAGAAGGAAAGCATGATGCACAGCCGATTTTCTGGTTCAAGGGAAAGAATAAATATTCCAAAAGAGTAGCATAATCGAGTTCAACAAAGTGATGAGGTTATAAAAACTAACCTGCCCCAGTAGTAATGCAACATCAAGTTCAATGCAGTCATGAGAATACAAAAGCTAATTAGCTGACATTAAGTTCAGTAACACGGAACATAAGAGAGCAAAAGCCAACAGTGGCTATGGAGGCGATAAAACTACGAAGCCATAGTTACGCATACTAATAGATAGCTTGGTTCAACTGCCTCCATGAGTGCCATTCCATATGAATCTGGTGTGAATAGTTTGTAAGATAGATGACCACATAATGGTTTTGTATAAAAAATGCACTTGTGATTTCCTTCTAAAGCATATGTACAGTGAGCGATGGTGTCCCCTTCTAATCTTGAAGGCGAACCAATTGGTATTGTGGCCCTCTTATCTGTAGGAAAATGTTCCAGGTAGGAGTAGGCCTGGAAATGAGCGCACGAAAAACAATTAGTGTATTTTTGGGTGACATTGGCAAACATGACTTCATCTCTTAATCATGAAATACAGAAAACTTTGTTGATCTGGTTATACAACATGATTTATCAAGAAGAGTATGCCTAGCTTTCAATTTGAGACCTCTTGAGCAAATATATTAGCAGCATTAGTATGAGAATTCTATATCTTTAGGAATTTCAATGATGGTGATGCCTACAACACATGAACTAAATTATAGTGGTAGAATAGGACCAGTGTATTTTTGCTAATAATGAGACTTCTTTCTGTTAAAGGTGCTAAACACCTGTTGTTAATAAATAACAGTCCTCGTACTCGAAAAGACTTCTAATGTCTTTCATTAAAATCATCACTAAGAAGGCTAGGTTGAGATACAAATTTTGAAGTACACAATATAACGGAAATACAAAACATGATATGAACCATTAATTTCTGATATGCGATGGAAAACACTAATTTAGAAGATATGAGCTAAAAAATATCGACTTCTTGTTGATATAATATGCTAAGACGTAACATCCAAAACTATTATGAGAGAAAAAATATTTAGCGGCTCTGAAAATGAATAACAAAGAGGTTGATGGTCAATACCTTCTTGTTGGAAGATTCACCTCCACTATTCCTTTTGGTAGGCACATACTGAAGAAATGAGAACATAAATGCATTATTTATTTTCTCCACCCACCAACCACCACTTTTGGTAGGTGTTAGAAAGATAGACATATAGAAATTGGGGACATGGTAGGCCAAGTTATTACCTAGTTCTTGCTGCAGACCACCAACGCCGTCAATACCAAGCAAACATACTTGGGCTCATGACAACGACGGGCGTGGAGGAGAGAATGACGGCACAACGAAAGAGCATGCTCCAACTTTAGATCGCGGCTCCACTGTCAACCTAGATGGGCAGCATGACAGTATTATGAACACGATGGTGATACGGCTCCTTTTAATCATTTTATCAAGAACCCTTTGAACAAGACCATGTCATGGAATAAAACTATATATAGCTATATTATACACAGAACAACATAAACATGCAGCCATCGTTTCTAGGAAAAAAACACATGGATATACAAATGGAGAAGCTTACCACTTTGCCTTATCTTGCAAGAAATAGAACTCTTAAATGAAAAAAAATGAACATTGCCAAACTTTTACAGAGTATACAACGCACAAAATAATCCACGTATCAGCGACGAATGGACAAAACAGGGAAAGAAACAGGACGTCAATGCATTGTTTAGAGCAAGTAGAAAATAATAATAAAGAAAATAGTTCACGACTGAAAATTTAGTTGTTCTGATGACATACACTAAGAGCACACCATATACAGTCACTTAGTAATTAGTAGTTGCCATTCTCCAGAAACTTTGGAAACAGTAAACAACTGAAAATGTGAAATGGAAAGTATGATAAGAATACAGAGGCAAAAAGATCGTGTTAAATCGTCACATATAGAATTATTTGATCCACAAGATGAATATGCTGAACCATGGTAAATAGCTAAACTGAATCTTGATATCATGGAGATTGATAATTGTACTCATCTGAGGAACATGGTACGAACAAAATTGATACATAAAGCAACTAAAATTTATTTCTATTACCTGACATATAGCCAGATGTAAACTCAGAATCAGAACATATAGATTAGGGCTTAGGACAAGCACCACCTTCATTGCTTCATACTCAACTATTCTCTAAAACAAAAGGTATAAGTTTTCAGTGCCAAATGAATACTTTCTATAGCTTTGTAATTGTTTAGATTTATCTATTGCAAAAGGAGGGCATGAAGCCATCAGATGACACCAAAAAGGATCAGTCGTAAAACAATTGATGGGAAAATGTTCAAATATCACGTCTATTGCGGGGTCATGGCGTCATGGGCAAGATGGGGAGGGGGAGGGGGAGGCTCACCTTGGTTCAATGCCCTTCACATCCCTACTGCAGCGACCTCTAGCAACGACGGAGGAGTGAACCTCGCATCCAGCGCCTGCGGCGGGCACTCCTCGCACAGATGATTTCTGCCCTCGCCGCTCCCGGGTAATAAATAAGCACATCAAATGATATCTATGCAGGAAATCAGTGAGCAAATATATTTGGAGTAACTGTAAATTTTGAGTCGGCGACCTGGAAGACATATTACATTTAGGAAGAAAGGAGAGCTTATCAATTCATATAGATCGGGTTGCCACTGACAAGTTTTACTGAATTCCGTCACATTGAATATACTAGTGCAAGAAAAGAGCTGAACTGAACCCACCTGCATGCTGGCTAAATTATGTATTACAGTGCACAGGCGAAGAATACACAACAACCTCACACACCCGGCGTTCAGAGACCAAGTCCAAAAGAACAGCTGCTTTTTACAGCTAATCAAGCTGTTGTGCACCAAGAAGCAACAGTTAGGGAGTTGCAGAGTGAAATGAAAAGAAAAACAAATCGATATTGCCAGATCAAATGAATTGATGTATACTAATGAGAGAAACTGAAACTTGCTGAACAGGAACTTGATAAGCAGAATTTAGGATGGTTAACAACACGACACGAGTTTTCACCTCACCCAAAAACAGTTGAAAATATCATGTATGCCACTGGGTGTCGTGTCATGTAAACTAAAATTCTGACAAAAAATATAATACTAATTCAGATAAAAAGAGTCTGCCAGGAATTCCTTAAATTAAACCAAGGCCCATGAAACATACACTTTGAAACAAAGAGTGCTATTTATTTATGTATGCCCAACCTAGAAAGAATGATGGCTGAGATGTCCATGGTGCTCTAGTTAATACAACAAAATATGGACCTTTATTACACCTAGAAATGAAGTATCATATTCTATTATGAACCTTTTTATCGTATCGATGAAGTTCTTTTAAGTAGAATATGAACTTAGAAATAATGTAGCACGACATACTCCATATCAAATAATTGGCTTCTTACATAATTAGATCAATCTAAATAGTCGATGAAACAACCTACAGGAGAGCCAGGCATGCAGCGGCACTAATGAAAGAGAACGACATGTTGCTATGGATTGTTGATTGCTAAAGTTTAAGTAGTGCATTCAGATTATCTGATTACTCAAAGTTTATTACAGTGGTGGTGCACCTAGCTAGCTCTCCATCCATCAATCTGTCATGTCTCAGGATGTGTCTCACCTCCCTGCAAAGTAACCTTAATCTCCCTGCTCTATCAGAATTAATTTACTTGAACATGTAAAGAATCTATAACAAAAAGGAATCTTAATCAAGGTCAGCTCTAGCTGAGCTCCAAATCGGCAATCTACATGAGGTTTTTACCACCCGAAATGTTCAACAACAGTAAGTATGAAGAAAGCTTGATAAGAACTCTTGGAGGGAAGGGTACCTCGCAGGCTGGCACTCGTGAAGTGGGGAGGCCGACAAAAACATGGAAGCTGTCGAAGGTGATACATCAACAGATGCTTTCATACAGATAATTAGTCATGCTTGTGTCTGCTGACTAACATTCGAAGATGTGAGCTGAATAGTACTGCATAATATGGTTGTATTATCGAAAAAGGAATGCGTTTGGAGACACCAAAGCAAAATGGTACAGTATAACAGTGTATTCAGAAGGAAGGTTTTTACTCTATAATTAATACCTATGTCACTTTGTACTCTCTCTCTCAACTAATATCAGTACCAAAGCTCTCTCTCTCTCTCTCTCTCATTTTCTAGTAGTATAGATGCAAACCAATATCAGTACAAAAGCACTACATCTCTCTTCTGTTCTTGCCCACCTCTTATTTTCTCAGGAGTTGGGCTTCGCTGCTACGGCTGATCTGGTAGAGGTGTCGATGGGGAAAAAGATTAGCAACATCAGAAATAATAAGTAGGCCTCAAGAAGTTGGCTTGCCTTCGAAGGAGCATGGTGGTGGCGGTTGGCACTGTAGGATCCATTTGTCCAGATATGAAAAGAATGAGCCTGCATTTATTTGTCCAGATATTAACTGAAGGAATAAGATAGGCAGAGTGCTCCCAGAAATGTTTAAAACCCACTAAACACCAATGCTGCATATTAGATATTTTGCCAAATGCACCATTTAGTCTTCTCCTATTTCATCAGTGATGCAATACATATATTGCTCAATCTATGCAACTAATATATAGCCTTCAGCTGTCTATGTCACTGCATCTCACCTCTAATTGAGCTGTCACTACTGGAAATAAAAATACACTGCATATGTACCAAGAAAAGTAATTCTTGATTTCCCTTTGCACAGCATAATCAGATTAAATAAAGGAGAACATAATGCTTACTTAGACATGATAACCAGGGGAATTAGATATTGGAACACACTTGATAAACTAAAAGCCGAGGAAAATAAAAAATGGTGAGAGGTATGGAATATGGAGAGAAATAACCTGTGAATCTGAGTGAGAGAGAGAGAGAGAGGTGTACGTGCTGCTTCCAAGGATCGCCTCGTCCGTCAGGCCATTGTAGATCTTCTGGAAAATAAAAGGAAATCGAGGTTGGCATCAGAGAGAGAGAGAGAGAGAGAGAGAGAGAGAGAGAGAGAGAGAGAGAGAGAGAGAGAGAGAGAGAGAGAGAGAGAGAGAGAGAGAGAGAGAGGGAGGGAGGGAGGCGAACCGTGGCGAGCCATCGTGCTCCTTGATGAATCAGGGTCGAGCACCACACACCCCATTCGTCAAGAATTTTGTGCTTCCCCGTCAATGGCAACGGCGACGGCACAGCTGCTCGAGGCGCCATGAGATGAACTGGCTGCTCGGGCCACGCCACTTCGATCTGTTGGGTCTGCGATGTCGGGGGAGGAGGGGCCACAGCTGGCCGTACCACCATCAGCAGCAGGGGCTGGAGGCCGACGGCGAGGAGCACCACCACCACGACCTCCCGCCGCCGATCTCCACCAAGCAGCCGAATCCGAGCAGATGCGGCAGCGGCCACCCATTGGATGGACGGATCCAAGGCGGACAGGTGGTCAGCGGCATCGTTGGTAGAGATGAAGGTGGTCCTAACGGAGTGGCGGTGGGGGTCGACGATGGAGATCACCGGATGTCGAGGAGGCCGTAGACCGAGCTGCGTGAGTGGATGAAGTACGGGTTGGGGTTGGCCTCCTGCTCGACGACGCGGGAGATGAGGGCCTGCGCGCGGTCCAGCAGCGCGTCCTCCTCATCCTTGGCCGCCTCCGTCTCCTCGTCCGCCTCTGGCTCGGCGGCGGCGGCGGCGAGGTTGGCCGCCGGCTGCTTGGGCTCCATCAGCGCGGGCGGGCTCCCTCCGCTGCTGCTCATCGTCGTTGGGGAGGGAGGAGGGGGCTTTGTTGCGGTGGATCTGGCCGCCGACGGCATGGGGAGGCGGGTGGCGGCGGTGGCGATGTGGCTGCGGGAGGCGGGGGGGAGAGAGGAGGCGCGCGGGAGGGAGGGAGGGAGGCGGCTGCGGGAGGAAGGGAGAGAGGAGGAGGCGGCTAGGTCTCCGCCACGGGAGCGCCCCCCTTTTATATCCCCCTACGCGAAATGACCAAAATGTCCCGGTGGGGGCATGGTATTTACATTTTGTTGCCATTACTATTCATTCCAGCAGTGTCAATCCCTGATCCAACGGCCCAGGCTTCTCCAGATCTCGATCGGACGAAGGAGAACGCATCAAGGGAAACGATCCGACGGCCGAGAGTGCCTGAGCTCTAAGGAGCCTTGTAGGAGCCTTCTTCTCTTATTTCTGGATTAGAATATAGATAAAACCATAAAAATAAAATAAAGCAAAAAAGGACTGAACGAACACAAAGGCCCAACAAGGCAATATCATGGCACGAATAACAAAAATAGATAACACACGAACAAGGCAGTGTAAAATATGACTTGTGAGAATAGAACAAAGTAGATTATGACAGAGAGTATAACTATTTTCGTCCAGACCATATAATACATCAAGTACATAATGGCATAAGTACATGACCTTATATAAAAAGGTATTCCTTTTGATATGCATAATACACCATCTGTTTTTAAATATAAAACATCTTATTGGTTTAATTTAAACTGACAAAACGTCTTATATTTAAGATTTAAGAACGGAGGTAGTAGGAGTTAGACACATAGAGTATAGTGTAACGGGGAGAGTACGTGAGCTAGTTGGCTCGGGTGCACCTTTGAACACCTGCCTTTTCTTCCATTTCTATCTTTCCAAAGGAAATAAAAAGATTATTTTCTTCCCCTAAAAAGTTGATCTAAAAGGAGCCAAACATGCCATCGTGGCAGCCAGGCTAGTCGAAGTGGGGGCGCTAGTTGGCGACGCATCCTTATCCACCAACACCACACGTACATGGCCGCTACGTGTACCCTCCACAGCATAGGCTTTGCCATTGTACTATATATGCTAGGCTAGTAGAAAGCGAATCCGTGATCTTGGAGCAAAGCGAAGCTGCCCCAGCCGCACGCGCCGCCACCACCGACGTCATCTACAACGTCGACGTCGTCGAGGTTCCACAGGCTGCCCCACGTGGCGCCGCAGGTGTCAATCTCCCCGCTGGACCCCGCGTCGCTGGCGGCGCCGTCGCCGCCGTCGAGGAGGAAGTATGCCGACGTCGACATGGGGTCGTGGTACTGCATGAAGTCGTCCATGTCCGCCATGTCCCGCATCATCGCCAGGTCGTCGTCGTTCTGCGCCGGCGGCGGCGCTGGCCGTGTCGTCGCTTCGTCTGCGTGATGGCTAGCCGCGCCGCCGCCGGTGTTGTCCGCGGTGGCAGCGCCGTCGTCGTCCTGGACGTCGCGCTGGTGCTCGTGGTGACCTTGCATGATCTCGCGGCGCTGCTTGAGGAAGCGCGCCCTGGCGCGCTCGATTTTCTTGGACGACGGCTTGCCCTTCTTGAAGTGCGTCCGCCAGTAGTTCTTGATCTCGTTGTCCGTCCGGCCGGGGAGGCTACGCGCAATCGTCGACCATCTGGCAGATCGAACATCACAAATTAAGTGCATGTGTTTTGTGAGCTCGATCCCATCGATCATGGCATGCATGCACATCCGCAAACTAAAGATTTTTTTTTCCCAGTACGTACCTGTTTCCCCACAAAGCATGGAGCTCGAGTATGATGCTCTCCTCCTGTGGCGTGATCTTGCCTCTCTTGAGGTCGGGTCGCAGGTAATTCACCCACCGAAGCCTGCAGCTCTTCCCGCTTCTCTTCAGACCTGCAGCAAAACGAGCTTAGCGACATGCAAGCTGGACGAACTTGCATGCGCACGTAGTCGTACGCATGCAGCCCAAATTAAAGAACACGAATGATCATGATCATTGCGCACCTGTGAGCTTGGCGACAGAATTCCACCTCCCATCCCCCTGCTGCCGAACATAGCCGAGCAGCAGCTTGTCTTCCTGCGCCGTCCACGGCCCTTTCCTCCACCCTCCCTCCTCCCTTCCCCAACCATACTGCTCCATTCCAACAATCACTTGCAAAAATTACCACTCGTAATCGAGCTGTAGACTCCCCAAGGAGGAGAGAGAGAGAGAGAGAGAGAGAGAGAGAGAGAGAGAGAGAGAGAGAGAGAGAGAGAGAGAGAGAGAGAGAGCGAGTGAGGCGAGGTGGTGTGCAACAAACCAAGCGTGCTATCGCTGCATATATACTAGCGCGCTGCGTAGGGGCGCCGGGTCACCGGTCACCGCAGGTCAGGTCGCTGTCAGGGACACTCCACTGTCACTACCCCCTGGTCGACGAGGTGGCAAGGGAATCGTCTGCCGGAAATGCCCCGACGGCCGGCGATCGGTGTCGCGGCTAATTCCCATCCACCTTTTGCTCCTCTTTTTCTCGACAGGCATGATGATGGATTACCGACTCACCGTAGGTTTTCCTGCCGAAAGCGCGGCCTCCGCGCCTAGCTTAGCTGCGTTTCTTTGGGTGTTGCTTTGTGTAGCCACGACAGGGACAAACCGTGGATGTTTCCTAGCTTGTAGCTAGCCGGCCATCGATCCAGCCTCCTGCTCCTGGTGCGGCAGATCGATCGTACTATTGCAACAGTTTTTACTAGCCTTCCTATCCTTCGTGTGATGGAGATAGATGGATCAGCAATAATATCGCATGTAAGGGAAGTTTGGGCTTAATAATTTTTGGGTACTGTCTCATTTTTAGTTACCTTGTCTCGCGTGGTGCATCAAGATCTAGTCGACGAACAGCATGATGCTGGCATAGATTTGGTGCTGTTAACAATAGTGCTAGTGCATCTTCTTTTCTTTCCCTAGCTAAAAGATTAGCACCAGTGCATCATTGAACGTGGGTTCAAAGATTCGTTCTAGAAAGAGCTGGGGCGTGTTGCGTACGTTTTATGTGCATTGCTCCACGTGTGCCCATACAAGAGGACGTGTAGTACTGTCGTGTACGGGGGTTGGGGCTCGTGGCAGCATATCCACGTTAGCCTTTTCCTTTCACAAAGTCCCTACATTCATGGTAGTACGTATTATAAACTCAAGTACGGAGATTTCAAAATATAAACTGAAGTACAAAGGTGGGACCAGCTTGTCCTATTTATACATACAACCTCGAAGAAAAGAATAATTCCAGTAACACTACTACAGAAAGGCTCATATACATTTCATCATAGTTACGTTGGGAGAGAGGTTACGTAATGATTTGGCAGCACTTCATTGGTATTATTGGGGGCGCGGGCCCACCCTGAAATTCAAGGGGGTGGGGGGAGGGGGAGGTTCGATTGGTGGATTGGAAAGTTTCGTAAGGTTACGTAGGAGTCTTCGTAGGTGTAGCATTTTTGTTTCATCAAAGACATGCCCAAGGAACGCACCCCACAAAAACTGATCTAAGACAAGGCTGGTTTTGATCATGTCACAGAATAACCAATCAAGTTGGGTCCGCCTCAAAAACCCTACCTTTGCGAGGCGATCCCAGTTAAGTGAAGCGCCTCGAAAACTCTCAGGCCTTTTTGAGACAAGTCTGAAAACAAACATACCATGCTCGCAATTGAGCAGGGTATGTTTGTTTTCAGACTTGAGAGATCAGAACCTTTTTGAGACAAACATACCTAAAAGATCAGGACCGTTTTGAGACAAGTCGGGCGAGCTGGGTTCTCCTGCCGTCCTAACCAGGCCTCCTGTGTGTGTGTTGGGTTGGGCCTTGGCTGTATGTTGGGCTAAGCCCCGGGCCCAATTTAGAAACATGGCTAGGTAATAACTAAAAAAAAGCCATGCCACGGGCCTAGGCCCTGGGGGCCTGGGGCCCAGATCCGCCCTTGCCAATGCCATCCATCTCACCGCAGATAGGCCACACCAGCTCGGTCAGTCCAAGGCCCCATAAACTGTGAGGTTTGGATCTTCAGACCAAGTGCAACACGAGCACCACGGCTTGCCAAGTGGTTGCCCGCGGTCAGCCAAGCAAGCCCCCGCCACCATCGGTTGCGACACGAGCTTAGCTTGGCCGCATCTTTCGATGGGGGTGAGGAGAAGATGGGTTGTGTGAAGGAGAGAAAGGGGACAAGGTGGCGGGGCTAGTGTTTTCCCGTGTCGTCCTCGGAGCTGAGGGTCGGCCTCGACGCAACATTTCATGTTCAGCCTCCGCATCCCTTCACATTTGGCGCCCTATGCACCCTGAGCCCCACCGTTCCAATGGAAGCAAGTGATCAGCAGGTCAGTTTGTAAGCAACAAATTGTAGACACAAGGTGCTTTGTATTGAAGGAGTGAAACGCTGATCGTGCACAGAGTTTGGTTAATTTGTTGGATCAGTTAAAACCTTTACCAAATTGGTACGAAACCACTCACCTTCCTGCCAGAGGGCCTCTATGGTAATTCTCCCTTTTCCTAAGATAAGAGGATGACGCGATCGGACGACTAAACCTAACTCGTGAAGGGCAGTGATCTGCGCCGGCGCACCGGCCCAATCGTTGGGCCGGTCAAGGCCCAGCCGTCCGATCCGCGAGCTCGAGCCGCCGATCTGTTCTCGAGCCCCTTCCTGCGTTGACTTCTTCCTCTTCTTCTTCACGCGTCCTCACCCTACCGCTCTCGTCGCGGCGACTAGCCCCTCACTGGACCTCCTCCCCTCCCTAGTCCCACGCTGCTGGATTCGCTCTCCGTCCTCGCCGCCGCCGCCGCCGTCCCGTCCCGCCCCCATTGCAAAGATCCGTACTCGCCCCGGTCCAGCAGAAAGCCCATCGCCTCGTAGCAAAAAATGGCGCCGTCTTGAAGCACACCGCACCTTGTCGTCGCAACACCTAGCAGCTGCCGTCGTCGCGCAGACTATCGTGTCGCCGACGCAGCTCTCAACGCCGCTGCTCGCTGCCATTGGCGAAGTCAGGTTGAAGCTTTTATCTCATCGGTTGAAGCTTTCTCTATGCTGCTGAAGCTTTTCTCGCGGATTGAAGCTTTCCACCGTGCCAATTGAAGCTTTTTCACCGAGCTTGAAGCTTTTTTCACAAAGGGTTGCAGCTTTTACTCTGCGGTTGCAACAAAACACAGAGAGATGCCATGGTCGCTGCCGAGGAGGATTTTCTCAATCTCTGTTTGAAGCTTTTTCATCGTGGGTTGAAGCTTTTGTCAAAACGGTTGTAACTTTTCCTGTATTTCATTGTCTGGTTGAAACTTTTTATCTCTTGGATGTAGCAAAACCTCCAACGGTAGTAGCAAAACCTGCTACGGTTGCAGCAAAAAATCATTGTCGCCTCGCGAGGTCGTAGCTCACCGATGGATGTAGCAAAAGCTTTGCGGTAGTAGCAAAACCAACAACAGTTGCAGCTTTCCTTGTTGTGCAATGCCATTGAAGCTTTCTATGTCTATGATTGAAGCTTTTTCAACGGCTGTTGAAGCTTTTCTAGGTGACGGTTGCAACACTTGTATACGTGGGAGGATCCGGCATGGCTGCAGCAGCCATGGCGGCCGGCGAGGGCGCTGGCGCCGGCGATGGAGGTCGTGGTCGCCCATCGCAACCCGGGGAGGGGAAGGGGAGGGATGCGCCCGCGTGAAGGCTTGAGATAGGGGATGGATCTGGCCATGGCGGCAGGCAGCCATGGCAGTCGGCGAGGGGAGCCTGGCCGCCGGCGAAGTAGCTCGTGGTGGCCTAGTCGCAGCTCAGGAAGAGGGGAAGGTATGGGAAAAGGATGGGGAGGAAGGGGTAGAAGAAGAGGGCTTCCGCGCGCCCCATGAAGAAGACGCGAGGAAGAGGAAGACCGGCCCAATGTTTCCGCCGGTGCCCCGGCCCCAAACGTTTCCCACTCGTGAAACACCTGGCGGCCGCAGCGGATCTCCCGGTCGCTTCAAGGCAGAGCGATCCGATCCCAACGCGGTTAATCCGATCGCCGTCGCCGTCGGTAAAAAGGCCGGCCGGCGGGTTCACGGCCCCTGCGCTGGCACTAGCACTGAGCGTTTGACCACCTCACCACCTTGCGAGAGCCCCGGCGCGTTCACCATCCTCCATCCACATCCGTAGTTCCATATCCGATCCAGTGCCACCATCGTCTCGGTACGGCGGTACGACGACCGGTCTGGTCCAGTCGCCTCTTCCTTCCCGCCGTCAACACGGAGCGGGGCTGCGTGCCTAACACCACGCGCGCCGCGGCGTCCAACGGAGCGCGCCACCGTGGCCACCACGCGCTCCCGATCGCTCGATTTTCGGCGAAACAAAAGCGCGCGAGTGCGTGGTCTGTGCGCGGGCGAGTGAGTGGGCGCTGGCGTCACGAGATGTGATGCATTTCGATGCGCGCTTTCACGGGGTGGATTAGCACGGGAGGAAAAAGAGCAGAAAAAAAAAGGACGGATCCAATCCAAGAGATTCCGTCGATGGACGCGAATCGTCTAATCGAGCGTTTGTGGTTTTCTTGATTGGGTCGTGCATGCCATGATGCAAAGGGAGAACTGTTAGCTTCATCGGTTGTTTGGGTGCGATCTGGGTTGTTGGTTGGAGTTGATTGGGCTGATGATCTCTGAATTTGAAGGCCGCCTGCCGTGTCAGTAACAACATTGTGCAGAAACTGGAGCTACGGAGTAGTGTTAGATGATTATGAGCCTGTTTGAGATTGCTCTGTTCCTTAAAATTCAGCTCCACTCCAAAAAACACAAAACAAACAAACGGGATGCTCCACGATATGCCGCTCCGTAAAAAATTAGAATCTGAGATACAACTCTTAGTTTTTTATGAAGCTATTGAGAGGTTGCTTCAAAAAACTGTAGAAGCTGAAGTTGGGAAAAAGTTACCCACCATTGTCACCAGGAAATGGATACCTCTTCGTTTCTCCCCTCTTATCTAATCAAATAGGTCAATTTCCATCATATTTTTTATTTTTGAAGCCGGAGCTATGAAAGCTAAATATTCTCTTTGATAGTGCTATAATTTCTGTATGAAATGCTTCAAAGTAGATTTGATGGAGTGAAACTGATTTTGATGAAATGGAGTAGTCCCAAACAAGCCCTATAGTAGAACACGTACCATATTACTGCATTTGATGGCATGGCAGTGTATATAAAATATGTCTTGTCGGGCGGGAAACGCGGTTACTGGTATGGTATGCATGCATGCATGCATGTATTGTTCCGTTGCAGGGCTGCCAAACCAGTCGAAGAAAATCTTGGATAGATCGATCGCAACACATGTTTTGCACCGCCTTTATGAATTATCAATCTAATCTTGTTACACGCTTTGAGATCGCAACATCTTTAGGCGCCAAACTGCACCCGGCGGGCGCGGCGACTCACTGCTTTGACGAAACCGTGAAGGCCTGGAACAGCAGAGGGATCGACCACCGCCGTCGACGACCTCCAGTGGCAGTGCACGATCAGCTAATTTCTGTGATCCATCGTATCTGCATGTAGCTAGCAGACATGCTTTTTTTAGGCAGACTATGACCCCTCCCCCTGTGCGGCGGCGCCGTGCCGCATCGGGGCAACCCCGCCGGCCTCGCCGTCGCCGAGGGCGTCGCAGGCTAAGCCTGCGGGCCGCAGCGGCAGCGACGGCAATCCTCCTCGGTCCGCGAATGAATCTGGGTGGCAGCGTTCTACTTCAGTCGGATCAAGGGCGGTGGTGCAGGTCGGTGTGTTGGAGCCGGCGACGGCGAGATGTCTGCGGCGGGGCTAGGGCGCCCGATCTGGCCCAGATGTGCTTCAACGGGCCGCTCCACACGTAGTCGTGCATCTCCGCTGATCTGGCTACGTCAAGCGGCTTCCGGGCTGGACCTGCAACACGAGGACGTCGGGGGCTCCGGCCCTGGGCGCGATGGTGGTGGCCATCTCCTTCGCCGGAGGTGGTCGGCCTAACGCTGGATGGACAGATCTCGAGATCCGTCATCTAGCTCCTGTTGCGAGTCAGGAAGACATAGTTGCCGGTGAAAACTGAGCCGATGACAGACGATAGCGGCGTTCTGTGTCATTATCTTGATGTAACTACTGTCGACCCAATCGTGCTGCTCCGCAGGAAACCCTGGGATCTGGTCTTCCAGATCGGACGATGGTGGTTACCGCACTGTAGTTTTCTCTCTTGAGAGCATCGTTTGTGGAGCAGCGTTGGAAGACAGAGGCAGGATGTGGAGCGGCTTCGTCTTGCACGGAGATTTTGGTGGAGATGTCAAGTCACGCCTGACTGACAGGTGCAACGCTGTATCATGCCTGGCCGGCAGGTGCTACATATGACAGATCTTTTAGAATCTTCGCGTCTGGATGGACAAGCGCGAGGCGGTGGCGCCGTTGGGTGCTATGATGGCGTCGACGGATGGACGGACTGGCAAGAATGATGCTGATCTCTCTCCTGAATATGGGTCAACGTTTCGATGAAGATAATGGCGTCTAAAACGTATGCATGTGGTGCACGTTTTTAAGCCTGCTGCATGGGCTGTTGGTTCCGATACATTATGTGAGTAAATAGCATAAAGCTACCAGTTTACAGGTTAGGATTCCAAAAAACTACCACTTTTTTAATTTTCTCAGAAAGCTACCAAACGCGCGGTCGGCTGTTTTAAAAAACCCAAAACCCCAGTTGTTAAAAAATTAAACCGGTTTATGACAAGTCGGGCCCGCCACTAAACCAACCGTCTGTTTGACCGTTTGTTTGACCGTTAGCTGACATTTGAGACCCACATGTCACTGTCTGTTTTAAAAAACAGCGACCAGGTCCTTGTATTTTTTTACAAAAGCAATCGGGTCCCTCCCGTCCCCGTGCTCCAGAACGACAGGAGCTGCGCTGGCCAGCAGTCCCGCCGAATGAGCTCGCCGGCCAGCAGCCCCGCCATGAGGAGCTTGCCGGCCAGCAGCCCCGTCGTCTCCTCCGGCCGGCGAGCCGTGCCCGGAGCCGCGGTGTGCTCCCCCTTGTGCGGCTTCTCCCTCTTCTCTCCTCCTCGCGCCAACTCGAGGTGGGTGCAGTTCTTGGCTCGCCGCTGGTGGCGGAGGTCGGGGTTGCGAGAGCGGCGGGGACTCTGGTGCTGTCTCAGGGCGCGGATGGCGGCGCTGGCGCATGGGCGGAGCCCAGTAGCGCGACGGCGATCATGGTGGGAGCCCCATGGCGCGACGGCGGCCATGTGGCGGAGCCCCATGGCGCGCGGCGACCGCGGGCGGAACCCCATGGTGGTAGCACGCGGTGGCGACCACCCATGGCGGCGTGCAGCGGCGACCACGGTCGGAGCCCCATGGAGGCGCAACGCGACCACGGGCAGAACCCTTTGGAGGCGCGGCGGCGACAGTCCAAGGACCCGATTGCTTTTTGAAATTGATTTCAGGGACCCGATTGCTTTTGTAAAATATTTGTAGGGGCTAATCCGTAAAAAAAACTGTGGATGAGGCGCTGACATGTGGCCCCCACAAGTCAGTTAACAGTCAAACAACCGGTCAACCAAACAGTGCTTTTAGTGGCGGGCCCGACTTGTCATAAACCGGTTTAATTTTTTAACAACTGAGGTTTTGGGTTTTTTGAAACAGCCGACCGCGCGTTTGGTAGCTTTCTGAGAAAATTAAAAAAGTGGTAGTTTTTTGGAACCCTAACCTGTAAACTGATAGCTTTATGCTATTTACTCACATTATGTGGATGGATCGAGGACGACACCGGATTTAGATATGGGAAGTGAGAGCATTTCACATTATTGAGTTTTGTAGGTGTGAGTGGTGGCTTCAGGTGGCTTGATCTATATTCTTATTAGATTTTTGTTGAATAATAAATAAAGTTGACCGTCTGCATCGATTGATGCAGAGCCTGGAGGTCTTAATCTCTTTTTTCAAAAAAAAAAATGAGACGTTCGCAGCATCAGCTCAGCTCAAAGGAAAAGTGTTCACAGCACGGATGGTATCGATCTTAATTAAGCACATATAGGACAGTAGGAGTTACTTCTGACAAGTTTTTTTATGACGGATACTTCTGACAAGTTGATTATTGAGAAAGCTATTAGTGGTAAACAGCTATGCATATTCTCTGTCTCGATCGAACCGTCCAACCTATTCCTTGCTAACACATATTACATCCTACCTAGGTTAGCTTAGCTCAGATACAAAACATTCTTAGGACCAACTTTGTCACATGGGACGCAGCCACGATATATGTAGACCCCCTCGTTAAACAACGTTCCAGCACGAACGAACGACCCGTCTCCCCTCCACGTACAGCTGCGTACAGTAGATCCCTAGAGCAACGGCAATTGTTTTCTCCCCGGCACCGAGCCATAACGGCGACCAGCCGTGGATCATGGGAGCACTCTTACTATGTGGCACCCACCTGGTGGCCTGGCCTATCTTTTTTGAAAAATAGGCAGAAAGACTTGCGTCATTAATTAATTAAAGAGTAGGTGTTAGAGTTATCGCTCAACGAGCGCATCATAGAAGAAAACAACAAAAAAACTACTCTGGCAGCATAATGGAGCACACATGCTTAATCCCCACATTGATCTAAATCTTAGCCTCGTCTTGGACGAACTTCAAACTGTAGTATGGCGGTGTAGATTTCTTCTGGAAGATACAGCGATTCCTCTGGTTTCACACACCCAGCTCACAAGCATCGTGATTGAAGCCATTGCCTTCCGGTTTGCTGTGTTGGGACCCGACATGGCATCCAATAGACACGGACCGACCCGTGGCTCGCCGACCTAGAGAGGTCCAAATGTTCAATCCATAAAAAAAAACTACAGCTAGTCCTTGATCGTTCTCCAAACTCTGAGTGCAACAACACTTGAAAAACAAGTGGGGCGCAATGTCACCAGCTCTCCTGCACAGGGTGCACAACCGACGATTCTTCCAACATCTCTTCTCTAAGCCATTGAGTACTCTTGGTTTGCCAACCAACTCAAGTGATGTCATCCTCGATCTCCCCGCGAAGCTTGACATGTCTCGAAAGGGTCGAGAGGTCAACATATTGACAAATATGCTCCATGGTAAAGGCATCACATGTGTCAATCTTCCCGATCCATGCATCATCCCAAAGAGCCTCCCTGACATCTTCCGTTTCAATGGTCCACGCGTGTCTAACTTTTTTTGGACACATACATTTACCTTTCGGTTTTGTTATTCCTAGTGCAACATATTTTCTTCAATTCAATCGACTTGAATACTATGCAACCCCGAGCCTCAGATGCGGAGGTCGTGGCATCGCCCAGGAAGGCGAGACATGGGATTTACGTGTGCGGGTGTCGGAATGGTCATAACGCTTGAGAAGGGGGATGGAGACTTACAGGGATGGTTGGGACAGTGGCACCTCAATGAAACAAGTGGTTTGGACAAGAAGGGCAGCCAATGGTGACAAACATGTTAATGGGGGCGAAGGAGAAAGAAGACGGAAGAGAGCAACATGACGAAGAAGAAGACATGCAGGAGAATATAACCTCACTTTTTTGGAGACAAGTAGACCTCACTGTTTTTAGGGAATTTTTATTACTCAAAGATAAGATATATAGGGATGATGGAAGAATCACGAGGCTCTAAAGCCAAACATGTCTACCCTGAGCTAATAATATCACAAACTGAGCTTTCATAGTTCGAGCTCCCACTCTCGTGAACATATTACAAAGATCAAAATTAGCTATAGGAGCTCTAATTTCTTTGATGATCATCTCATGTGGCCCTCCTGGTTCTTCATTGATCTATATACCACCTCATGAGTTTAAAGGGATATAGTACACGAGAGCTCCTAATTGGCGCTTCAGGTACCAAAAAGTCGCTATGGCGCTCACGGCCCAGTAGTGTGCTCGAACGATGACTCCAGCTGATTTCGTACGTCTGAATGCTCATTTCTTTTCTGGGCTTTTGGCAGCTGTTGTTTACGGTTAGAAAAAGCTGGAATATGATTTTCTATATTAAAGCAATCATACATTCAGAAAATTTAACATGAATTAGCAAAAAGAGAACTTAAAACAGACTTTAAAATCGTTTCAAACCAGAAAAAATGTTCATGAATTTTAAAAAATGTTTGCAAATTTGTAGAATGGTCATAAGTTTGATGAAATATTAATGAATTCGCAAAATGTTTGTAAATTTCTAAAAACTTCCCAAAAATTAAAAAAATCACAAATTTGAAAGGATTTCGTGGATTTATAATTTTTTACTTAATTCTAAAAAGTGTTTGCCCATTTGAAAGCAATTACGGATTTGAAAAATCATTCATTAATTTGGAAAAAATCACGGTTTTAAAAAAGTTCACGGTTTTGAAAAATGTTCATGAATTTTAAAAGTAGTTCACATATTAAAAATGTTCATGAAGTCGAAAAACTTAGAAGAATTTAAATATAAGTTCATGATTTTTACAAAGTTTAGAAAAATGTTCATGGATTAGAATTTTAGAAATAATCAAGAAATTGGGAAATTTGTGAGTGTGAAAATTGATTCTCATTTTCTAAAACAGGAATTTAAAAAAATTAAAAATATTTTTACTTAAAAACCATTTAGAAAAAGGAAAGAAAATAAAGAAGAAAATATATGCCTAAAAATGTCGAGAAAATACCAGCTAAAAAAAGACCGGAAGCTTCTCAAAACCGGGCAGGAAGCTTTGATAAAACCGGTAGCAAAAGCAAAGTAGTAAGCTTAGGGCATCTCCACCGCGCCTGTGAAGGCCTTCCCAGCGATTTTTAACGCCGGCCAAAAAAACGGACCCGATGGCGCCCAGAGCTTGATTTTCGCGGCAATAAAAAACAGCCTGGCGGACCCAGCCCGAACCGGCGCTACTGGGGCGCCGGGCGCCGGGCGAAGCTGTTTTGCGCGAAAGACGCTGGCCAGCCAGCAGCGTCGGCGACTCGGCGCCTCGTCTTCCCCCAACGGCCTCGGTTCTCGCGGGGAATCATGTTGGGGAACGCAGTAATTTCAAAAATTTTCCTACGTACACGCAAGACCATGGTGATGGCATAGCAACGAGAGGGGAGAGTATTGTCCACGTACCCTCGTGAGACCGAAGCGAAGCGTTATGACAACGCGGTCGATGTAGTCGACGTCTTCACGATCCGACCGATCCAAGTACCGAACGACGGCACCTCCGAGTTCAAGACACGTTCACTCGATGACGATCCCGGACTCGATCCGGCAAAGTGTCGGGATGAGTTCCGTCAAGACGACGGCGTGGTGACGACGATGATGCTCCACCGACGCAGGGCTTCGCCTAAGCTCATGACGATATGACTTCTCCGCGCAGGCTTCGCCTAAGCTCTCATGACGATATGACCGAAGTGGAATATGGTGGAGGGGGCACCTGACACGGCTAAGGAACGATCCGTAGATCAACTTGTGTGTTCTAGGGTGCCCCCGCCTCAGATATAAAGGAGCCAAGGGGGTGCGGCCAGCCCTAGGGGGGCGCTGGAGGAGTCCTACTCCCACCGAGTAGGACTCCCCTCTCCTAGTTGGATTAGGATTGGAGGAGGGAAGAGGGAGAGGCGCGCCTCTCTCCTGTCCTATTCGGACTAGAGGGGAGGGCGCGCCCGCCCGGGCGGCCCTTCCTCTTCTCTCTTATGGCCCATCAAGGCCCATATACCCCGGGGTTCCGTAACCCCGGTGTTCCGATAACTTCTGTTTTCATCCGGAACCTTCCAAGTCCAAACATAGGCTTCCAATATATCAATATTTACGTCTCGACCATTTCGAGACTCCTCGTCATGTCCCCGATCTCATCCGGGACTCCGAACTCCTTCGGTATATCAAAACTCATAAACTCATAATATAACTGCCATCGAAACCTTAAGCGTGCGGACCCTACGGGTTCGAGAACTATGTAGACATGACCTAGAACTATTCTTGGTCAATAACCAATAGCGGAACCTGGATGCCCATATTGGCTCCTACATATTCTACGAAGATCTTTATCGGTCAAACCGCATAACAACATACTTTGTTCCCTTTGTCATCGGTATGTTACTTGCCCGAGATTCGATCGTCGGTATCCAATACCTAGTTCAATCTCGTTACCGGTAAGTCTCTTTACTCGTTCCGTAATACATCATCTCACAACTAACGATTAGTTGCAATGCTTGCAAGGCTTATGTGATGTGTATTACCGAGAAGGCCAGAGATACCTCTCCGACAATCGGAGTGACAAAACCTAATCTCGATTCATGCCAACTCAACATATACTTTTGGAGACACCAGTAGAGTACCTTTATAATCATCCGATTACGTTGTGACGTTTGGTAGCACACAAAGTGTTCCTCCGTAAACGGAGTTGCATAATCTCATAGTTGCAGGAACTTTGTATAAGTCATGAAGAAAGCATAAGCAACATACTAAGCGATCAAGTGCTAAGCTAACGAAATGGGTCATGTCAATCACATCATTCTCCTAATGATGTGATCCCATTAATCAAATGACAACACATGTCTATGGTTAGGAAACATAACCATCTTGATCAATGAGCTAGTCTTGTAGAGGCATACTAGTGACTATCTGTTTGTCTATGTATTCACACATGTATTATGTTTCCGGTTAATACAATTCTAGCATGAATAATAAACATTTATCATGATATAAGGAAATAAATAATAACTTTATTATTGCCTCTAGGGCATATTTCCTTGATGTCCCACTTGCACTAGAGTCAATAATCTAGATTACACAATAATCATTCTAACACCCATGGAGTCTTGGTGCTGATCATGTTTTGCTCGTGGAAGAGGCTTAGTCAACGGGTCTGCAACATTCAGATCCGTATGTATTTTGCAAATCTCTATGTCTCCCACTTGGACTTGGTCCCGAATGGAATTGAAGCGTCTCTTGATATGCTTGGTCCTCTTGTGAAATCTGGATTCCTTTGCCAAGGCAATTGCACCAAGATTGTCACGAAGATCTTCATTGGTCCCGATGCACTAGGTATGACACCTAGATCGGAAATGAACTCTTTCATCCAGACTCCTTCATTTGCTGCTTCCGAAGCAGCTATGTACTCCGCTTCACATGTAGATCCCGCCACGACGCTTTGTTTAGAACTGCACCAACTGACAGCTCCACCGTTTAATAAAAATACGTATCCGGTTTGCGATTTAGAATCGTCCGGATCGGTGTCAAAGCTTGCATCGACGTAACCATTTACGACTAGCTCTTTGTCACCTCCATATCTGAGAAACATATCCTTAGTCCTTTTCGGTATTTCGGGATGTTCTTGACCGCTGTCCGATGATCCACTCTGGATTACTTTGGTACCTTCCTGCCAAGCTTACAGCTAAGCATACGTCGGTCGGTACACAGCATTGCATACATGATAGAGCCTATGGCTGAAGCATAGGAACATTTTCATTTCTCTCTATCTTCTGCTGTGGTCGGGCATTGAGTCCGACTCAATCTTACACCTTGTAATACTGGTAAAAACCTTTCTTTGCTCGATCCATTTTGAACTTCTTCAAAACTTTATCAAGGTATGTGCTTTGTGAAAGTCCAATTAAGCGTCTTGATCTATCTCTATAGATCTTGATGCCCAATATGTAAGCAGCTTCACCGAGGTCTTTCATTGAAAAACTTTTATTCAAGTATCCTTTTATGCTATCCAGAAATTCTATACCATTTCCAATCAACAATATGTCGTCCACATATAATATCGAAATGCTCTGAGCTCCCACTCACTTTCTTGTAAATACAGAGCTTCTCCAAAAGTCTCAGATAAAACCATATGCTTTGATCACACTATCAAAGCGTTTATTCCAACTCCGAGAGGCTTGCACTGACCATAAATTGATCGTTGGAGCTTGCACACTTTGTTAGCACCCTTTGGATCAACAAAACCTTCTGGTTGCATCATATACAACTCTTCTTCTAGAAATCCATTCAAGAATGCAGTTTTACATCCATTTGCCAAATTTCATAATCATAAAATGCGGCAATTGCTAACATGATTCGGACAGACTTAAGCATCGCTACGGGTGAGAAAGTCTCATCGTAGTCAACCCCTTGAACTTGTCGAAAACCTTTTGCAACAAGTCGAGCTTTGTAGACGATTACATTACCATCGGCGTCCGTCTTCTTCTTAAAGATCCATTTATTCTCAATAGCTTGCCGATCATCGGGCAAGTCTACCAAAGTCCATACTTTGTTCTCATACATGGATCCCATCTCAGATTTCATGGCTTCAAGCCATTTTGTGGAATCTGGGCTCACCATCGCTTCTTCATAGTTCGTAGGTTCACCATGATCTAGTAGCATGACTTCCGAATAGGATTACCGTACCACTCAGTGCGGATTTTATTCTGGTTGATCTCTGATTCGGTGACAACTTGATCTGAAGTTTCATGATCATTATCATTATCTTCCTCGCTAAGCTGGTGTAGTTGTTACTGAAACTGATTTCGTGATGAACTACTTTCCAATAAGGGAGTTGGTACTATTACCTCATCAAGTTCCACTTTCCTCCCACTCACTTCTTTCGAGAGAAACTCCTTCTCTAGAAAGGATCCATTCTTAGCAACGAATGTCTTGCCTTCGGATCTGTGATAGAAGGTATACCCAATTGTCTCCTTTGGGTATCCTATGAAGACACATTTTTCCGATTTGGGTTCAAGCTTATCAGGTTGAAGTTTTTCACATAAGCATCGCAACCCCAAACTTTCGAAGCGACAACTTTGGTTTCTTGCTAAACCATAGTTCATAAGGCGTCGTCTCAACGGATTTTGACGGTGTCCTATTTAACGTGAATGCGGCTGTCTCTAAAGCATAACCCCAAAACGATAGCGGTAAATCGGAAATAGACATCATAGATCGCACCATATCTAGTAAAGTACGATTACGATGTTCGGACACACCATTACGCTGTGGTGTTCCCGGTGGCGTGAGTTGCGAAACTATTCCGCATTGCTTCAAATGTAGACCAAACTCGTAACTCAAATATTCTCCTCCACGATCAGATCGTAGAAACTTTATTTTCTTGTTACGATGATTTTCAACTTCACTCTGAAATTCTTTGAACTTTTCAAATGTTTCAGATTTATGCTTCATCAAGTAGATATACCCGTATCTTCTTAAATCATCTGTGAAGGTGAGAAAATAACGATATCCGCCACGAGCTTCAACGTTCATCGGACCACATACATCTGTATGTATGATTTCCAATAAGTCTGTTGCTCTCTCCATACAACCGGAGAACGGTGTTTTAGTCATCTTGCCCATGAGGCACGGTTCATAAGTACCAAGTGATTCATAATCAAGTGATTCCAAAAGTCCATCGTATGGAGTTTCTTCATGCGTTTTACACCGATATGACCTAAACGGCGAGTGCCACAAATAAGTTGCACTATCATTATCAACTCTGCATCTTTTGGCTTCGACATTATGAATATGTGTATCACTACCGTCGAGATTCAACAAGAATAGACCATTCTTCAAGGGTGCATGACCATAAAAGATATTACTCATATAAATAGAACAACCATTATTCTCTGATTTAAATGAATAACCGTCTCGCATCAAACAAGATCCAGATATAATGTTCATGCTCAACGCGGCACCAAATAACAATTATTTAGGTCTAAAACTAATCCGAAGGTAGATGTAGAGGTAGCGTGCCGACCGCGATCACATTGACTTTGGAACCATTTCCACGCCGATCGTCACCTCGTCCTTTGCTGCTCGTCTATTCCGTAGTCCTGCTTTGAGTTGCAAATATTAGCAATGAACCAGTATCAAATACCAGTGCTACTACGAGCTCTAGTAAGGTACACATCAATAACATGTATATCACATATACCTTTGTTCACCTTGCCATCCTTCTTATCCGCCAAATACTTGGGGCAGTTCCGCTTCGGTGTCCGATCGCTTGCAAGAAAACACTCGGTTTCAGTGCTTAGGTCCAGACTTGGGTTTCTTCTCTTGATCGACAACTTTCTTGCTGTTCTTTTGAAGTTTTCCTTCTTCTTTCCTTTGCCCTTTTCTTGAAACTAGTGGTCTTGTTGACCATCAACACTTGATGCTCTTTCTTGATTTCTACCTCCATGGCTTTTAGCATTGCGAAGAGCTCAGAATTGTCTTAGTCATCCCTTGCATATTATAGTTCATCACGAAGCTCTTGTAGCTTGGTGGCGTGATTGGAGAATTACATCAATGACACTATCATCCGGAAGATTAACTCCCAGCTGAATTAAGTGATTATTATACCGGACATTTTGAGTATGTGCTCACCGTGTAACTATTCTCCTCCATCTTGCAGCTATAGAACTTATTGGAGACTTCATATCTCTCAATCCGGGTATTTGCATGAAATATTAACTTCAATTCTGGAACATCTCATATGGTCCATGACGTCCAAAACGTCTTTGAAGTCCCGATTCTAAGCCGTTAAGCATGGTGCACTAAACTATCAAGTAGTCATCATATTGAGCTAGCCAAACGTTCATAATGTCTCAGATGCGCCATATTGAGCTAGCCAAACGCTCATAACGTCGCATACGCTCCTGCAATAGGTCCGCTCACCTAGCGGTGCATTAAGGACATAATTCTTCTGCAGCAATGAGGATAAACCTCGATCACGGATCCAATCCGCATCATTGCTACTAACATCTTTCAATACAATTTTCTAGGAACACATATAAAAACATAGGGAAGCAACAACGCGAGATATTGATCTACAACATAATTTGCAAAATACTACGGGACTAAGGTCATGATAAATTAAATTTCAATTAATCATATTACTTAAGAACTCCCACTTAGATAGACATCTCTCTAGTCATCTAAGTGATTACGTGATCCAAATCAACTAAACCATAACCGATCATCACGTGAGATGGAGTAGTTTTCAATGGTGAACATCACTATGTTGATCATATCTACTATATGATTCACGCTCGACCTTTCGGTCTCCGTGTTCCGAGGCCATATCTGCATATGCTAGGCTCGTCAAGTTTAACCTGAGTATTCTGCGTGTGCAAAACTGGCTTGCACCCGTTGTTGATGGACGTAGAGCTTATCACACCCGATCATCACGTGGTGTCTGGGTACTACGAACTTTTAGCAACGGTGCATACTCAGGGAGAACACTTCTTGATAATTTTAGTGAGAGATCATCTTATAATGCTACCGTCAATCAAAGCAAGATAAGATGCATAAAGGATAAACATCACATGCAATCAATATAAGTGATATGATATGGTCATCATCATCTTGTGCTTGTGATCTCCTTCTCCGAAGCACCGTCATGATCACCATCGTCACCGGCGCGACACCTTGATCTCCATCGTAGCATCGTTGTCGTCTCGCCAACTATTGCTTCTACGACTATCGCTATTGCTTAGTGATAAAGTAAAGCAATTACATGGCTTTTGCATTTCATACAATAAGCGACAACCATATGGCTCCTCGCCATTGCCGATAACTCGGTTACAAAACATGATCATCTCATACAATAAAATATAGCATCACGTCTTGACCATATCACATCACAACATGCCCTGCAAAAACAAGTTAGGCGTCCTCTACTTTGTTGTTGCAAGTTTTACGTGGCTGCTACGGGCTGAGCAAGAACTGTTCTTACCTACGCATCAAAACCACAGCGATAGTTTGTCAAGTTGGTGCTGTTTTAACCTTCGCAAGGACGGGCGTAGCCACACTCAGTTCAACTAAAGTGAGAGAGAGACACCGCCGGTCACCTTTAAGCAACTAGTGCTCGGGCGGTGAAACCAGTCTCGCGTAAGCGTCACGCGTAATGCCGGTCCGGGCCGCTTCATCTCACAATACCGCTGAACCAAAGTATGACATGCTGGTAAGAAGTATGACTTATATCGCCCACAACTCACTTGTGTTCTACTCGTGCATATGACATCAACGCATAAAACCAGGCTCGGATGCCACTGTTGGGGAACGCAGTAATTTCAAAAAATTTCCTACGTACACGCAAGACCATGGTGATGGCATAGCAACGAGAGGGGAGAGTATTGTCCACGTACCCTCGTAGACCGTAAGCGGAAGCGTTATGACAACGCGGTTGATGTAGTCGTACGTCTTCATGATCCGACCGATCCAAGTACCGAACGCACGGCACCTCCGAGTTCAAAGACACGTTCAGCTCGATGACGATCCCGGACTCCGATCCAGCAAAGTGTCGGGATGAGTTCCGTCAAGACGACGGCGTGGTGGCGATGATGATGCTCCACCGACGGGGCTTCGCCTAAGCTCGCGACGATATGACTTCTCCGGCGCAGGGCTTCGCTAAGCTCGCGACGATATGACCGAAGTGGAATATGGTGGAGGGGCACCGACACGGCTAAGGAACGATCCGTAGATCAACTTGTGTGTTCTAGGGTGCCCCTGCCTCGTATATAAAGGAGCCAAGAAGTGCGGCCAGCCCTAGGGGAGGCGCTGCCGAGGAGTCCTACTCCCACCGGAGTAGGACTCCCCTCCTAGTTGGATTAGGATTGGAGGAGGGAAGAGGGAAGGCGCCGCCCCTCTCTTGTCCTATTCGGACTAGAGGGGCAGGGGGCGCGCGCCTGCCTGGCCGGCCCTTCCTCTTCTCTCTTATGGCCCATCAAGGCCCATATACCCCGGGGTTCCGTAACCCCGGTGTTCCTAATAACTTCTGTTTTCATCCGAACCTTTCCAAGTCCAAACATAGGCTTCAATATATCAATCTTTACGTCTCGACCATTTCGAGACTCCTCGTCATGTCCCGATCTCATCCGGGACTCGAACTCCTTGGTACATCAAAACTCATAAACTCATAATATAACCATCATCGAAACCTTAAGCGTGCGGACCCTACGGGTTCGAGAACTATGTAGACATGACCTAGAACTATTCTTGGTCAATAACCAATAGCGGAACCTGGATGCCCATATCGGCTCCTACATATTCTACTGAAGATCTTTATCGGTCAAACCGCATAACAACATACTTTGTTCCCTTTGTCATCGGTATGTTACTTGCCCGAGATTCGATCGTCGGTATCCAATACCTAGTTCAATCTCGTTACGTAAGTCTCTTTACTCATTCCGTAATACATCATCTCACAACTAACTCATTAGTTGCAATGCTTGCAAGGCTTATGTGATGTGTATTACCGAGAAGGCCAGAGATACCTCTCCGACAATCGGAGTGACAAAACCTAATCTCGATTCATGCCAACTCAACATATACTTTTGGAGACACCCAGAGTACCTTTATAATCACCCGCCACGTTGTGACGTTTGGTAGCACACAAAGTGTTCCTCCGTAAACGGAGTTGCATAATCTCATAGTTGCAGGAACTTTGTATAAGTCATGAAGAAAGCATAAGCAACATACTAAACGATCAAGTGCTAAGCTAATGAAATGGGTCATGTCAATCACATCATTCTCCTAATGATGTGATCCCATTAATCAAATGACAACACATGTCTATGGTTAGGAAACATAACCATCTTCGATCAATGAGCTAGTCTTGTAGAGGCATACTAGTGACTATCTGTTTGTCTATGTATTCACACATGTATTATGTTTCCGGTTAATACAATTCTAGCATGAATAATAAACATTTATCATGATATAAGGAAATAAATAATAACTTTATTATTGCCTCTAGGGCATATTTCCTTCAAATCAATGGCAAGGCTGCCGCCGGTCAGCCTTGCCATTGATTCCTCATCACGGGCGGCGCTTCACGGGACGGCGCACCGACGCCCTCCTCAAGACGCTTGCAGCACACGGGCGCGGCCCGGCTATAAAAGCAAGCGGCCTCTACTACTTTGTGCTCACACCATCCCGCCCCCGCCGTCCAGCCCCCCTCCTCTCCCTGCCTCTCCCGGCGCGCCGCCAGCCCTCCTCTACCTCTCCCGAACCCCGCCAGCCCGTCGCCATGGCGTAACGCTTCCCGAGAGGCAGGCGGCGCCAACGGTTGCCGCCGTTCGCTCCGCGAACAGATTCAGCTCTGTTCGGCGAATATCCCGCGCCGCCGGACATGCGCCAGCCAACGGGTGGAGGCTCGCGCCGGGAGTGCCCATTTCCCTGTTGCCCGACGCCGTGGCGGCCGAGGTATTTCGCCGAGGAGGTCGAGATCGTCGCGCGTGCCCTCACCGACGCCTAACGCCTTCCCCGATCGACGCCGACAACCACGCGGCTGGCGGCGTATTTCAGCGCCGCAAAGCAGCAGCGCTGGCGTCACCAACGGCGCGCCGGTGGTCGGCGGCCGCGAAACAGGGCGCTACCTCGCGGGCGTCCGCAGCACACTCGGCGTGCTCACGTACCTCGAGGGCGGCAACGACCGCGCCGTTAGCGTAACCCCGGCGAGGTGGCCGCCCGGCGCAGCAGCACCGTCGCGTCGGGCCATAAGCGCCAGGAGGTTGGCGCTTCCTCTTCTTCCTCCTCATCACGCTCTTCTTCCCATTCCTCCGGCTCTCGGCGCTTGCTCGGCGTCAAGGCGAGCCAGCGCGAGAGACGCGCTTCGGCAGCGACTTTCGCAGCGCCGCATCGTCATCAACGAGGCGGCGGCGCGCCTCGTCCTCGTCGGCTCCTCGCGCCGTCAAGCCAAAGACGGAGCCGGGCTGGCGCCGTGAAGACGGAGCGAAGCTGGCGCCGGTGAAAGCGGAGTTCGACGACGACGACGCGACCCTCGAACGGGCGCGCCAGACTCCATTGCATTGGAGAGGCACACGGGAGAAGGAGAAGGAGCGCCGGTCGCGCCGCTTACGCCGCCGAGGAGCGCCGACGCGGCCACGAGGAAAGCGGGTCGTCGTCTTATGCGACAATGACAGCGACGACGACGACGACGCCGCCCGCTGTTCGCCAAGGCGACGCAAGCGAGGTCCAAGAGGGCACCAGCGTCAAGGAGGAGAAGGCCGACGACGGCGATGGCGGCGGCGGCGCGACTTCAGCCCTTTCTTTTTTAGATTAGGTTAATGTAATGTTTGGACAATTTCGCCAAAACTTGCCATGGTTGGCCGAAATTTAACTAGTTTTTATTATAACTTCGCCGAACATTCTTTTAAATCTGGCGTCTGAGAAGCGTACAGGGAAATGCAATTTGACTTGACCGACTCGCCCTGTATTATATTTCTGCGGGCCACCCTGCGGCGGCGCTTTTAGACGCCCCTTGAGGGGCCAACGGCTGGAGATGCCCTTAGAAGGGTCGGGTGTTTGAACATATGCTCGAGTCTGGTGTGTGATGTATACCGTTAAGGAACAAATGAGAGCAACTAACTAGAGGTCCCCCCTTGTGAGGACCTCCAAGGGTCATTTTTATTTGTCCGGAGCATGCCAAGTGGTGCGTTCAGCCAATGGCACACGTCATGTGATGGGTGCTCTTTTTGGATTTTTTTTATTTATCTGTATGCATTTTCAAGTTTTAGATGAGTTTTTTTTTGTTTTTTGGCCTTTTTGTCATCGCCCGGTTTTCTCTAGGTTTTAGAGGAAAAAATGCCCGAAATCTTCTTAGCCAAAAAGTATTTGTGCTTCCATGAAAAGCACAAATTAACTTCTAATGGAGGCATATATTTGCTTCTGCAAAAAACACAATTGTTTAGGGTTTAGGAAAAAAAAACTATGCTCCATGAGAAGCATATATTTACTTTTCGTGGAGGCACTGATTTGCCTTCGCGAGAAGCACAACTGTGCTCCGTAGAAAGAAAAAAAAACTATGCCTCCACGAGAAACACATATTTGTTTTTTGTGGAGGCACATATTTGCTTCTACGAGGAAAAACTTCTCTGAAAAAAATATGCTTCCATAAGAAGCTTGTGGAAGCACATGTTTGCTTCCACGAGAAGCATAAAAATATGAATTTCCACGAAAATCACAAATTTGTTGTCATGGAGGCGCGAATTTGCTTTCGCAAGAAGCACAATTTTATCATTTTTATTGTTTTTCTGGTTTTTTGTTTCCGTTTTTTTTTGTTCATGAGAAAAAGTGTTTGGAAACCTACTAGGATCTTGTTTCACAGATCTACGCTTGTGGACAGACATATTTTACCGGGAAAGCTCAAAGGGTCTGTTTAGGACACATCTAGATGTGACATAGTTATGCCACATCTAATCTAATGTCCATTCTATTTGTGATCTATTTTTTTTTGTCTTAGTCTTTTTTTTTTGTTGCTGCATTATATATTTATGGGAGCTTAGATGTGACATCCTAAAAACATCTAGATATTAATTAGACAAACTGAATGCCGAAAATAAGTCCAGCATGAACGGGCTCTCGAGTTTTGTCCAAAGAAAAAAAAAACTCTAGAGGCCCTTTACCGTATTGCCGTGAGTGCAAGACATTGACAAAACGGGAGCAGAAGCAAACAAACAATGTCGCCTTCTCCATTCGCGCCCGCGCTCTTATGGTCCTCCCTAAAACACGCCATGGTCATCGAGCTGCCGCTTGTCCATTGCCACTGCCCCTCGTCCTTCCCACGCGCACGCCCATGCATGCACATCTGGCCAATCCTATCCCCGAATTGGAAAAGTAAAATGCAGCAAAAACGACGATTAATCCACAGCGTTGCATGACATGCGCACCACCTCCATGGGCACCTCGGTCGCGGTCACCGTCGCCGTCGCGGTCGTCCTCTTCCTTGCGCGGGCAACCCATGCCGAGATCAGGACCACGCTCATCGTGTCGGACGCGCGGCCCCTGATCCTCTTCGAGCAGTTTGGCTTCGCGCGAGGCGGCAAGGCCGCCCTCTCCATCCGTCGCTCGGCATGGAACCTCCGGCCGGGGTCACGCCTCGCCGGAGTCGACCCCACCCTCATGGGATTCGTCCTCATCTCGGGAGCGCAGTTCCCGAAGATCAACAACGCGTCCCAGTACGCCGCCGCCGACCCAGGAGGCGGCAGCTTCTGCGTACTCACGAGCGGGCTCGCCGTCCCGATGATCCGGCTCAGCGACGTGCCGCCTGGAGGCGCCACCAGCATCCTGAGCATCGACGACCCCGACGAGTACGCGGTGGTGTTCAACAACTGCCAGGAGAGCGCGGAGGTGACCATGGACGTGCGCACCGAGATGTACAACGTGCGGGGCGGCGTCCCCGACGGGCTCAGGGACTACCTCCCCGTGGGGCTCCAGCCGCTGCCAAACATCTACACCGTGGTGTCGGTGGTGTACTTCGTGTTCCTGGCGGTGTGGGTGTGGACGTGCCTGCGGAAGCGCGCGGCGGCGGAGCGGATCCACGTGGTGATGGGCGCGCTGCTGCTGTTCAAGGCGCTCAAGATGGCGTGCGCGGCGGAGGACACGTGGTACGTGGAGTCCACGGGCACGCCGCACGGGTGGGACGTCGCCTTCTACGTCTTCGGCTTCTTCAAGGGCGTCCTGCTCTTCACCGTCATCGTGCTCATCGGCACCGGCTGGTCCTTTCTCAAGCCCTACCTCCAGGTCACTGATTGAAATTCAACATGGATCATCTTTTCAATTCTCAATCACGCAACGCAACATCGATCATCTTTTAAATCTGATTTGTGAATTGGCATGCAGGAGCGGGAGAAGAACGTGCTGATGATAGTGATCCCGCTGCAAGTGATCGAGAACCTGGTGCTGGTGGTGATCGGGGAGACGGGGCCGACGGGGCGGGACTGGGTGGTGTGGAACCACGTGTTCCTGCTGGTGGACGTCATCTGCTGCTGCGCCGTCTTCTTCCCCATCATCTGGTCCATCCGGGGCCTGCGCGAGGCCTCCAAGACCGACGGCAAGGCGGCGCGCAACCTCCACAAGCTCACCCTCTTCAAGCGCTTCTACATCGTCGTCGTCGGCTACCTCTACTTCACCCGGATCATCGTCTCCGCCTTCCTCGCCGTGCTCAACTACAAGTACCAGTGGGGCGTCAACGTCGCCGTCGAGGCCGCCAGCTTCGCCTTCTATGTCTTCGTCTTCTACAACTTCCACCCGGTGGAGAAGAACCCGTACCTGTACGTCGGCGACGACGAGGAGGAGTCTGCCGGTGGACAGCTCGAGATGGACGAGCGGGCTTTCTAAGCTTTAGTTCATACTGTAGTACGAAGCATGCACGTTTCCAAGTGTTGTATTAGCTAGCCTCCTGTATTGTATACAGTTAATCCGTTTCTTGCTCAGATGCTTGCGCATCATCATACATAATGGCGTCGTAGAGGCACATCTATTAGACCATGTACAATGAAAGATGCTTATAAAGATGCTCGTGAAAATAAACCAGCTTTTGTCTAACTACCAATGATTATTTCCATAGTAAGGGCAACTTTCCAACGGGCTGACCCAAATTGTCCTCATGTGTCTGTTTGGATAGAAACGAACGAAAAATCCGGCCCAACGCGTCGATGCAAACCCAAAACCCGTCCGTTTGCTGTTTGTTTGGACACATTCTCAGCCCATATTTGCACCGGATTTGCCATGCGTCTGCTCGGTGTCCGTCTCTGACCCGCATGTCGGCCGACCAACTACCCACACGGTTGTAGTCAATGCGTCCATCTACCTTGGGTGTGGCAGCGTCTGGAAGCCTCTAGAGTCCATGTTTAACCACTGCAGCACGTTGCCTCTTTTGGGGACATGTTTAACCACCGCACCAACCATTGAGTGACCAATTTTGGAGGCTGAGAAACTGCTCTAGTATCCAGCACCAACACAAGGGACACCTTGATTTTGCCAGTAGCATCCACAAGTGGCAAGCCCAGAGCAGGAACAACATTAGGTCCCAAGTGTCTTTTCAGTTGACTCACATGAAAAACATTGTATATCTGTACATTGGCAGGAAGTAGTAGTTTGTATGAGTTACCAATCTTCTGTAGTATTCTATATGGTCCATAGAATTTAGTGGCCAATTTGAGTCATGTCCTTATGCCAAAAGTTGCTAATCTGTAATGTTGTATCTTTAAGTATACCATTTCTCCTTCCTGGAATTGTCTGTTTGTCCTGTTTTTGTCTGCATATTTCTTCATCCTCTGTTGAGCTACAAGTAAATTGTGTTTCAACAGTTGATGTATTTGCACTTTCTGCTGTAGGAATGGTAGTGCTTCTGTGTCAATGGAGCCAGGTATAGAAACCTCACCAATTTGGGGAGGAGAAAAGCCATACAAACACTGGAAAGGGGTGAATTTAGTAGCAGTGTGGTAGGAGGTGTTAAACCACCATTCAGCCATATCCAGCCATGAACATCACTTATTGGGTTCATTAAAAGCCAGTCCTGAGATAAACCTCCAGACACTGATTCGCTCTCTCAATTTGGCCATCAAAGAACAACATCTAGCCTTCACTCAGTGGACTAATGGTAGTAACCTGAACAAGATTATGCAGGAAACCGCACGAGAGTTGCAAATTCAGGACGTGATAGAACATCAATGTACACATTAACTCAGCCAAATCAGCTGGATGAAAACTATGCATTTTGTGAGTGGCGTACTACACACTTATGACATGTCAAATATTCCGTATGTAGACTCTTATTGGAATCTCTAAAAAGACTTATCATGGTACCTGTGAAGATGTGTACTATTAGCTAAAATCATTTGTATCAAGCAAAAAGACAAGCACCTTATTAAATAGAGCACACAACTTACTTGTAATTAAACAACAAGAATCCATGCAATGTTTTGGAAGTAATTAGAACTGAAATGGGAATAGAGAAGCATTGCATCACCTCACAGGAGATCAAAACCTCCATTATCTTCCTTACAACCCTGCTTGGATTAGTATCTAGTTCAACGCCTACAGGGTTACACCTGCACTACTTTTGCAGATGAATGAAATTTACTTTCAGACGAAAAAATAAGAGTTTATAGTACAGTCCCAGTAATAAATCTGTTGTTCAGAACAACCCGAAACAATTGATCACTTATCACAATCCGGAGTCAGTACTGGCTAAAGAAAATTGAAAAAAAGGCTTCCTTGATGAACATGGTGTTGAGTTGTGTTGTAATGGGCCTTGTATGCATGCCCATGTAATTAGGATCAAGGACATGCATGCCTAATAACTCGGGCTGCGCCCCGGTGTATATAAACCTGTACCTTGTAACACTTGATCAATAATAGGGACAGAGAAATATTCTCCAACTTGGTATCAGTTACCAGGCCCTCCTCTTCTGTCGCCATGACCACGCCCAACTCCTCTTCCGCCGCCGCCGAGATCGCGACCTCGCCGGGCTCTCTCTCGTCCTCGACCACTGCTCCGGCCACCTCTTCGGCGACCTCGCCGGGCTCCACCCCGTTCCTCTTCTCTGGAGCCTCTGGCAGCACCGGTCCCTCTCAGTTCGCCCCTCTCTTCACCTCCTCACCCCCTGCGCCGCCTGCCCCAGCTTCTCGCCACCCCATCTTCTTCAATCATATCTCCAATCATATCAAGTTTCTCCTCAATCCGGCGGACCACAACTACCAAAAATGGAAGTCCTTCTTCCTTCTCGTTCTCGTTCGCTACGGCGTCACCTACCTCATCGAGCACCCTCCTCCACCCAACGCCGATGCCCAGTACAGGGAGCTGGACGCCCATGTGGTGCTCTGGATCTACGCCACCCTCGCTGATCTCCTCATCGACCACGTCGTCGGTGCCACCACCACTCACGCCCTGTGGACCAAGATCCAGGCCTTCTTCCTCGCCAATCGGGCTACGCGGTTCATGGTCCTCAACCGCCAGTACCGTAATCTGAAGCAGGGCGATCTCTCCGTCACCGAGTACGCTCGTCGCATCAAGCTGCTCACCGACGGCCTCGCCAACATCGACCACGTCGTCACAGAGGTGGATCTCACCACCCAATTCCTTCATGGCCTCGACAAGCGGCTTGACACCATCCGTGTCGTCCTCGGCGACCAGGCGTCCACCATGCCCTTCGACACCGTCCTCTCCCGCGTTGTCCTGGCGGAGGAGTCCCAGGCCCAGCGCGCTGCCGAGGAGAACGCCTCGGCGTTCGCTTTCCCTGGCACCTCTCATTCCGGTGGTGATCCCTCTGGCTCGGGCGCGCGCTCTCAGGGTGATCGCGGCGACCGCTCGTGTCGGTGTGGAACGACACCTATGGGACCACAAGAATCCCTACTACGGTTGCCGGGGCGCAGGGTTGCGAGAAGAGCAGGATTAGTAACCAGCACGAGGATCGTTTATCCAGGTTCGGGCTGCGAGGATGCGTAAAACCCTAGACCTACTTTGGTAGGTGTATTTCAGAGAGTTCTTGAGCTCTCGAACTAGCTGCGGTGAGTGTGTGGTTCGAAAGAGCCGAATCCTTCCCCAGTATGCCATGGGCCTCCTTTTATAGTCGAAAGGGGCTGCCACAGTGGCACACAGGAGGTGGAAAGGCGCACAGTGCTTATGACGCCCGAATAATTAAGCTACAGTAAACCCTCGTTAATGGTGCCATGTCATCACACTACTGTTACTAATCCGCGGTTGATCAAAATCACAATCCAAATTCAAATGTAAAATAAAATTCCAAAATTCAAATTTGTCAAACATGCAAACTAAAATGTTCATAGTGTGGCCAATATTCCATATCTAATTATGGTGGTGGCCCAACACTTTTGTAAAGTATTTTAATGCTCTTTTGTGAATATAACATTGGCTAAAAATTATTATTAAATGCTTTTTAAATTATAAAAATACTAGACTATTTTATTTGAACCTCAAACTAAATGTGGCAGTGGTATGATTAGTAAAACCAATTTAGGTGTTGTTCCTATATTTTATAAAGCTAATTGCTATTCGAAAACAAAAGAAAACTAAAACTGTAATTGATAAAATAAAATAAATGGGGAAAGGCCCCTCCCCTCCCCCTGGGCCACTTGGCCCAGTTGACCGACTTGTAACGCCCTCGATGCGGCTATATCTCCCACGTGTCGAAGCACGACTTAGAGGCATAACCGCATTGAAAGCAATGTCGCAAGTGAGGTAATCTTCACACAACCCATGTAATACATAAGGGAAAAGAGATACATAGTTGGCTTACAATCGCCACTTCACACAATACATGAGTAAAACATTACATCATACAGATACAAACAAGGTCCGACTACGGAACCAAAAATAAAAGAAGACTACCCCAAATGCTACACAGATCCCCGATCGTCCCAACTGGCTCCACTATCGATCGATCAAACGAAACAACACAATGAACAAGATCCTCGTCGAGCTCCTCCTTGAGCTCGGATGCATCACCTGCACGGTTACATCGGCACCTGCAAACTGGTTTTGGAAGTATCTGTGAGTCACGGGGACTCAGCAATCTCACACCCGCGAGATCAAGACTATTTAAGCTTAAAGGTAGGACAGAGTAGTGAGGTGGAGCTGCAGCAAGCGACTAGCATATATGATGGCTACATACGCAAATGAGAGCGAGAAGAGAAGGCAAAAGCACGGTCGAACAACTATGATCAAGAAGTGATCCTAGAACAACCACGCCAAACATAACTCCAACACCGTGTTCACTTCCGGACTCCACGAGAAGAGACCATCACGCAGTTACACACGCGTTGGTGTATTTTAATTAAGATCAACTTCGGTTTTCTACAACCGACATTAACAAATTCCCATCGCCACATAACCGCGGCACGGCTTTGAAAGTTTATACCTGCAGGGTGTCCCAACTTAGCCCATGATAAGCTCTCGCGATCAACGAAGGAATAGACCTTCTCCCGGAAGCCCGATCAGTCTCGAATCCGGCCACAAGACATTTCACAGCAATAAAACAAGTCCAAGAAGACCGCCCGATGATACCGACAATCCCGATAGGAGCTGCACATATCTCGCTCAGGCAACACGGATGAGACATCCTACGAGTAAAACCAAACCTCGAGTTGCCACGAGAGGGCCCCGATCTACTCGGTTCGGGCCAGCACTTAGAGAAGCACTGGTCCGGGGGTAATAAAGATGACCCTCGGGATGCGCGACTCCCAAGGGAAAAAGGCTAGGTGAGGCAAATGTAAAACCAATGTTGGGCCTTCTTTGGAAAAGTCTTATTCAAAGCGAACTGTCAAGGGGTCCCATAAATCACCCGACCGCGTTAGGGACGCAAAATCCGGGAACATAACACCGATATGACGGAAACTAGGGCGGCAAGAGTGGAACAAAACACCTGCATAAGGCCGAGCCTTCCACCCTTTACCAAGTATATAGATGCATTAATTAAATAAGATATATTGTGATATCCCAACAAGTAAACATGTTCCAACAAAGAACAACATCTCCATGTTCCAACAAGGAACAAACTTCATCTTCACCTGCAACTAACAACGCTATAAGAGGGGCTGAGTAAAGCGGTAACATAGCCAAACAACGGTTTGCTAGGAAAGGATGGTTAGAGGTTTGACATGGCAATGTGGGTGGCATGATATAGCAAGTGGTAGGCATCGTAGCATAGGCATAGCAAAAGAGCGAGCATCTAGCAAGCAAAGATAGAAGTGATTTCGAGGGTATGGTCATCTTGCCTGAAATCCCGCAAGGAAGAAGATCGAGTCCATGAAGAAGACAAAAGGATGAAGTCGAACGAATCCTCACAACTCCGGAACGAACCCGAAGCTAACGAGAGAAGCAAACCGGAAAGAAGCAAACAACATAGTAAACACACAATCATAAACATGGCATGATGCACAAACAAATATGATGCATGTCCGGTTTAATGAGGCATGGCATGGCAATATGCACAAACAACACTACAAGTTAACTGGAGCTCAATATGCAACGAGTTGCATATTGACGAAACACCACATCAAATATTTAGTTTGATCTCGTTTAGGTACACAACAATATTAAATGTTGTTAAACATGGCAAGAGGTGAAGCATAATTAAACTAGCTATTTAGGCAAGTTTAAATGAGGCCGAAATAAGAAACAACAATTCGGAAAATCCCCATGAGCAATATTTTAGATTCGGTACTGTTCTGCCCTAAACACAATTTTAGAGTTGTTAAACAGCAACATAAAGTGGACCATGTTAATCTAGGCATTTTTCCACCCCATTTACATATAAAGAACATTTAATTCGAAGTTACGGTTATTTAGTTATGAATTAAAGCATTTTAACATGGCATATTAGCAAATTAATGCAAACATCAATTTAAACATTTTTAACATAGATGAAAGTGGCATATAAATAATCTACACGAAATTCTAAGCAATTTACATGTTTAAACCATTTTAATCCGATGCACGGTTAATTAGTTATTACATGCATGAAGTCTAGGGGGTTATCTGTAAATCTGTAAATCCCTGGAAATTAGCTAAATTCGCAGCGTATGAAAAAAACAACATGGGCCGAATCTGGGCGGACTGGGCCAACAGAGAGGGGCTGGGGGAGGCAACTCACCCTGGGCCTTGGCCCGGTCGGAAGCAGAGGGGAGGCCGGCTGGGGGGGCGCACTGGGCCTGGCTGGCTTCGGCCCGGTTCGGGTGGAGGAGGCCGGGCAGGCCAGAGCCGGGCGCGCTGGGCTGGAGGGAGGCGCTGGCTGGAGGGAGGCGCTGGCCTGGAGGGCGACGGGTCAACGCGGGCGACGGGCGGGCGAATCTGCTGCTGCTCGCCCCTCAAGAACAGAACAGCAGACGCCAAGACGCCGCGAGGGGGTCATGGCGACGGGGTCGTCGGGAACCGGCGAAACGGGCGGATCGAGGCGCGTGACGGCGTTCTCCGGCGAGGACTAAGGCGAGGCAAGGGTCGGGGCGCGGATCCAGGCGCGGGGAGGACTTGGCGAGGCTCGACGGCATGGAACGGCGGCCGGGGACTTGGAGCTCCACGCGGCAAGCGAGGCGGAGGGCGCCGGGAACGGAGCAGGTTTGGCGAGGAGAGGCGGAGCAGAGGAGGTCCGGCAAGGGCGCGGGTCTCCAGGCCGACGGATCTGGCCGGGAATGGGCTTGAACGGCGCCGGATGAGGAGGACGACGCGGGGACGGACGGGAACGGCGATGCGGGAACTCTGGCGAGGCAGAGCTTGGAGGCGGCTTGGCGCCGGAGATGATGATGGGGAGGCGCGGAGGAGGTCAAGGGGTCGAGGACGACGGCTCCGTACAGGCGGCTGCTGGTGCTGGTTGCCGGCGACGAGGCTCGCCGGCCGGCGCGGCGAGGCGGACGGGGTGCTCGGGGAGAGGGAGGTGAGGTGGGCGCTGCGGGTGGAATTGGATCGGGAGGATCCCGAGGTGAACCAGAGACTGGCGGCGGGGAGGAGGATCCCTAGAAATTAGGGATTTCCCTGATGATTGCATTGCTATATATACTAGGTGGTGGTTAGGGACAAAACGGACCCTCCGATCGAAACCAAACGACCGAGAATAAATAGGTTAGGGAGTCCAATAAACAAAACGGAGATGTTTTGTAGATGTTAGGAGATGATCCGGACACAACGGTAACGAGTGCCCGGGTCGGGTTCGGGAGGTTTGACGACGCGAGGGTACGATGCCTTTGTCTGCAGAGAGGGTTTCGGACCGTGCGGTCGTATCGGACAACCCCGGAAGCGAAGAGGGGAAGGAGGATGGACTAGGTGGGCTGTGAAGAGGAGGCTTGGGCTGATAGGAGAGAGAGGAGAAATGCAGCCCGGCACGATTTCGGAGACCGAAACATCCGACGAATATACCGACTACGGTACCGCTATGTTCAACGGTTGGGCTAACAGATGGACTCCGAATGCGACGAAACTTGGCAGGCGGCCTATCTACACTATAATAAGACCGCATGACAAGTTGCAACCCATTCCGAGAACATTATTATGCCACTTATAAAATAATATTTCGGAGGTGCCGCGGGCGCGTGCGAGTGTATCGGGGCTCGGAACGGACAACGGAGAGAACCGGCGGAACCCGAACGGATGCAAGTTTTGAAAAACATGCGGATGAAATGCAGATGATGCCATGAGATGAGATGCATAACAAAAACAAAATGCAAAACAACAGACAAAACCCAACCACGAAGGAAATAATAAATCACATCTCCGGAAAAGGCAAGAGTCGGAGTTACGAATATGGAAAGTTGTATCCGGGGTGTTACAACACTCCACCACTACGAGAGGATCTCGTCCCGAGATCTAGGATGGCACCGGAGGGAAAAGGAAGAGGAAGATGAGAGGTAAAACTAAGTTGCTTCTTTGACAAACGAGTGAAACCAAAGAACCTTGAGAGGTTGAGCAAAATGAAAGAAAGAAAATAACGAAGATGACCGAGATTGCAAACAATCCGTTAGAAAAGAGGAACAAGGAACATTACGATACTTGAAGGTTGAAAAGGCATGAATCAAGAGTTTAATGGACAAGATAGAATTCAAAACCACTCCGTTTAAAACAAGATGAGAGAGGAAGAATTCGGGCAGCACTCCGATTGAACATGGAAGGAATATAACATGAACTTGAGAAGATGGTTTGATACTTGATGAAATCAACAACATACTGCCTCTGGAACTATTGAAAAAAGCACAAGGTGTAAGAAAGATTTCAGACAGCTCTCCGGTTGAGGAAGCAGGCAAAACTTGATAAGATGAGAGAACTCGAATGAAAACATGATACTCCGGTTAAATGGATAAGCAAGAAAAAGAACATGATCTTGACAAAAGAAAGATGATGGGTCGAAGAGTGCAACATCACAATGCCTCCGGAAGAAAAATTGAAGATAGGTCATTGGAATAAAGGAATGGAGAAGAAAATGACAACTTCTGCCACAAATGAACTTGGAAAAGCACCCTTGCAAAGAAGAATTGAACGGAGTTGTTGGAAATCCAACAACGAAATGAATAAGCTTGTAGTGGGCTTATGGAAACATCTCCACATTATGAGGTGAGCTTCTGCCACCAACGGAAACAAACGATTGGATTGATATCAACAAGGAGACGAGAAACTTGTTTCACCGAGAGGACAAATGAAGAACTTGGGTCATTAATAAGCACCATAAATAGCAACAATCCTTAGGGAAAGCTTTAGGTGAAATATAGCCCAAGACAACTCCAATGAAGAGATTGATGGATTTAAAATACCTCATTCTTGACAACATGTGAATCATGAAACACGAAGGGAAATTGCCAAGAGTGACATAACACCATCTCAAGAGATAAGGTAGAAAGAATTGCACTTCGGAATGCAAGAAGAAGAATGCTTGAACTCCTCAAAACAAAACATGTGTTGAGCACCATGTTCAATTTTTGAGTATAGCTTGGCGGATCATAACTCCGAGAGAAATCTTGAAGAACAATTGAAGAATGAAAAGTATCCTTGACGAACCATCATGTAGAGCCTCCATGAAGAACTCCGGTAAAGAAAAGATGATAAAAAGGAAGAGAAGTTGACAACACAAGGTGAAGTCTTGCAGTGATTTAGATGGATCTTGGTGATGATGAGAGCTTGGAACTCCAGGAAAAGAAAAGATGAACAACTGAAATCAATAATTTTGATGAACCTCCGGAATAAGGAATTGAACTTACTCGATGAAACAAGAATAAGAATTACATTATGCTGATCCTTCACCAATTTAGCTTGATGACAAGCAACGGATTTGGCATACTACTTATTCCCGTAGAAAAGATTAAGATAGATATGGCGCAAACTTGGGAAGGTCTTCAACGAACCACCGGTAGGATTGGAAAGAACGAATGAGTCTATATGATAACGAAGGAAGAGAACTCTTGAACAAACCACCATAATAATTGAGAATGAACGTAGCAAAGGCACAATTCACCGGGAAGAATTGTAAAACGAATAAAGATGCTTGACAAAATTTAGATACATTAGAACGAAGAGATCATGAACTGATTAGAGGATATTTGCATGATGCACCGGTGAGATTTGGAAAACCAGAGTTGAACGCTTGAATGAATAATTCTGAGATGATGGGCTCCGAAGAATCAAACTGAAAAGACTCCTGAAATGCTCCGGGTGGGTTAAAAGAATTCTCACAATCAAAACAATTATGAGGATGGCACGAAGCTAGAACCATGAATCTTGAAGAGAATGGAGCAAGATTAAAGAGAAACTCTTCTTCGGTCTTCAAAATTCGAGAATGACGACGAGAACATCACCATGAATTATTGAAGCACTCCGGAATGAAAATTAGGAAGGTTGAACCAACAATGAAAATAATTTGAAAGATCTTGGAGAAAGACATATGATCGATGATAACCCATTCTACGCCAAGCTTCAAAAGAATATGGGAATAGCTCCGGATAAATTAGAAGAGTCGTAAGATCCTCGAAAAGACACGTGGGTTAGGGCCCACTCAAAAGAAAACAACGTTGAACAATTTTGAAGAGAGATTGCACCAGTTGAATTAAACAGCTTGAATGAGATAACAACCTCAAAATAACTTGAACGGATTGGAATGAAAAGACGAGCCTTCCGAGATATCTTCAACACTCCGAACAAATGAATAGCGAGAAGGTGAATGATTGAGAGGTGCATGACATGAGAAATCATTAGAAACGAGGAAAGGAATATGATCAACACCGAAAGCTTGAGTTAAATCCACGGAGAAGAAAACAACGATGAAGGATGATGAGCTTGAAACTGTTGAGCATCTTCATGGGAAATCACCGGATAAGAACATTGAAAGAAAAGAATGAAGAGACTTCACATGAATAAATGGATACTTGATTAAAATATATAAGTCCTTGCAGAAAAGGGTGGGAGGGCGGAAAATCAAAACAACTTGGGTCGGATGAAACGAACACCGTTGAGAAAAACTTAGAGTTGATCTTGCGGATGTTGAAAATGATCGGATCCACTTGAAGAGAAGCACGCCGGTTGGGAAAAGAATTGACATGACAAACTCGATAAACAAGCAGGATTAGTATTCACATAGCAATATGAGAACACCATTTAGGAAAGGTATGGAATCAACACTTGACTTCGAAGCAACTCGAATACCACAAAACAAAACAAAAACAAAGGATTGGCTTCAAGAATGAGCCGGAACAAACACATGATAGAGATTTCGCCCAAAGTGTTCGTGGTGGGGCCCACACGGACACGACGTATAGCGGACGTCACGAATGACAAACAAGACGCCCCGAATCAGCATAGCCAAGGATTCTTTAAGACGCCTCGCGACCATCAGAATCGACCGTGAATGGGCGGACCACTAGACGTTGAACCCCAATCTCAAATCATACATCCGCCGGAAAGAATATCCCGTAAGCTACTAGAATTCCCACCTATAAACTCCCGAAACTTTACGGTTATGCAATCTGGTGTTGGGGATACAGGGACACAAAATATATCACCCAAACTAACAATACCTAGATCCAATTGTATCCATCCGTCAACACATAACCAAGAAAACCTCGGAAATCGTGGTACCTCGACCTTGAAAAACATCCGTTATACAAGTCATGGCAATACTCCCGACTCGCCACAAGATCGGGCTATCGGGGTTATCTCACCAACAACTGCACAAAAGAGATTTCGATGTCGGCAAAACTCGTGTATTCCGAATCGCAGCGATAAAATTGTGACGACAACACCTCGGAGCTCAACTCCCGGGACACCGCCACAACCCCTAAATGTCGAGGCACCAAGAACAATGTTCTCGCCACAAAACCATCGAACGATTCCAAGATACCCACGTGATCCTAAAAAAAATTTAGTGAAATTTGAGGAGAGAAGAGTCAAAACTCTACGTCGGGATACCTCACCAGAGCGACGAAGGACCGGGAGTAAAAGAATCCTACTCTCCGATATATATAATCCTAAGACTCAAAACATTTTCCATTCTAGACTCAACAACGCCACAAACAATCAAGTAGAGGGCTCCTAAGTCGGGAAGGCTCGATTACCAACTTAGCGCCTCGATGCGGCTATATCTCCCACGTGTCGAAGCACGACTTAGAGGCATAACCGCATTGAAAGCAATGTCGCAAGTGAGGTAATCTTCACACAACCCATGTAATACATAAGGAAAAGAGATACATAGTTGGCTTACAATCGCCACTTCACACAATACATGAGTAAAACATTACATCATACAGATACAAACAAGGTCCGACTACGGAACCAAAATAAAAGAAGACTACCCCAAATGCTACAGATCCCCGATCGTCCCAACTGGCTCCACTCTTGATCGATCAAACGAAACAACACAATGAACAAGATCCTCATCGAGCTCCTCCTTGAGCTCGGATGCATCACCTGCACGGTTACATCGGCACCGCAAACTGGTTTTGAAGTATCTGTGAGTCACGGGACTCAGCAATCTCACACCATGAGATCAAGACTATTTAAGCTTAAAGGTAGGACAGAGTAGTGAGGTGGAGCTGCAGCAAGCGACTAGCATATATGGTGGCTACATACGCAAATGAGAGCGAGAAGAGAAGGCAAAAGCACGGTCGAACAACTATGATCAAGAAGTGATCCTAGAACAACCTACGCCAAACATAACTCCAACATCGTGTTCACTTCCGGACTCCGCCGAGAAGAGACCATCACGGTTACACACGCCGTTGGTGTATTTTAATTAAGATCAACTTCGGGTTTTCTACAACCGACATTAACAAATTCCCATCTGCCACATAACCGCGGGCACGGCTTTGAAAGTTTATACCCCGCAGGGTGTCCCAACTTAGCCCATGATAAGCTCTCGCGATCAACGAAGGAATAGACCTTCTCCCGGAAGCCCGATCAGTCTCGGAATCCGGCCACAAGACATTTCACAGCAATAAAACAAGTCCAGAAGACCGCCCGATGCGCCGACAATCCCGATAGGAGCTGCACATATCTCGCTCGAGGCAACACCGGATGAGACATCCTACGAGTAAAACCAAACCTCGAGTTGCCACGAGGGGCCCATAATCTACTCGGTTCGGGCCAGCACTTAGAGAAGCACTGGTCCGGGGGTAATAAAGATGACCCTCGGGATGCGCGACTCCCAAGGGAAAAAGGCTAGGTGAGGCAAATGTAAAACCAATGTTGGGCCTTCTTTGGAAAAGTCTTATTCAAAGCGAACTGTCAAGGGGGTCCCATAAATCACCCGACCGCGTTAGGGACGCAAAATCCGGGAACATAACACCGATATGACGGAAACTAGGGCGGCAAGAGTGGAACAAAACACTGCATAAGGCCGAGCCTTCCACCCTTTACCAAGTATATAGATGCATTAATTAAATAAGATATATTGTGATATCCCAACAAGTAAACATGTTCCAACAAAGAACAACATCTCCATGTTCCAACAAGGAACAAACTTCATCTTCACCGCAACTAACAACGCTATAAGAGGGGCTGAGCAAAGCGGTAACATAGCCAAACAACGGTTTGCTAGGAAAGGATGGTTAGAGGTTTGACATGGCAATGTGGGTGGCATGATATAGCAAGTGGTAGGCATCGTAGCATAGGCATAGCAAAAGAGCGAGCATCTAGCAAGCAAAGATAGAAGTGATTTCGAGGGTATGGTCATCTTGCACGAAATCCCGCAAGGAAGAAGATCGAGTCCATGAAGAAGACAAAAGGATGAAGTCGAACGAATCCTCACAACTCCGAACGAACCCGCTAACGAGAGAAGCAAACCGGAAAGAAGCAAACAACATAGTAAACACACAATCATAAACATGGCATGATGCACAAACAAATATGATGCATGTCCGGTTTAATGAGGCATGGCATGGCAATATGCACAAACAACACTACAAGTTAACTGGAGCTCAATATGCAACGAGTTGCATATTGACGAAACACCACATCAAATATTTAGTTTGATCTCGTTTAGGTACACAACAATATTAAATGTTGTTAAACATGGCAAGAGGTGAAGCATAATTAAACTAGCTATTTAGGCAAGTTTAAATGAGGCCGGAAATAAGAAACAACAATTCCGGAAAATCCCCATGAGCAATATTTTAGATTCGGTACTGTTCTGCCCTAAACACAATTTTAGAGTTGTTAAACAGCAACATAAAGTGGACCATGTTAATCTAGGCATTTTCCACCCCATTTACATATAAAGAACATTTAATTCGAAGTTACGGTTATTTAGTTATGAATTAAAGCATTTTAACATGGCATATTAGCAAATTAATGCAAACATCAATTTAAACATTTTAACATAGATGAAAGTGGCATATAAATAATCTACACGAAATTCTAAGCAATTTACATGTTTAAACCATTTTAATCCGATGCACGGTTAATTAGTTATTACATGCATGAAGTCTAGGGGGTTATCTCAGAATCAGAAATCGGAAATTAGCTAAATTCGCAGCGTATGAAAAAAAACAACATGGGCCGAATCTGGGCGGACTGGGCCAACAGAGAGGGGCTGGGGAGGCAACTCACCCTGGGCCTTGGCCCGGTCGGAAGCAGAGGGAGGCCGGTGGGGGCGCGACTAGGCCTGGCGGGCTTCGGCCGGTTCGGGTGGAGGAGGCCGGGCAGGCCAGAGCCGGGCGCGCTGGGCCTGGAGGGAGGCGCTGGCCTGGAGGGAGGCGCTGGCCTGGAGGGCGACGGGTCAACGCGGGCGACGGGGCGGGCGAACTGCTGCTGCTCGTCCCTGAAGAACAGGAACAGCAGCACGTCAAGACGCCGGCAGAGGGGGTCATGGCGACGGGGTCGTCGGGAACCGGCGAAACAGGCGGATCGAGGCGCGTGACGGCGTTCTCCAGCGAGGACTAAGGCGAGGCAAGGGTCGGGGCGCGGATCCAGGCGCGGGGAGGACTTGGCGAGGCTCGACGGCATGGAACGGTGGCCGGGGACTTGGAGCTCCATGCGGCAAGCGAGGCGGAGGGCGCCGGGAACGGAGCAGGTTTGGCGAGGAGAGGCGGAGCAGAGGAGGTCCGGCAAGGGCGCGGGTCTCCAGGCCGACGGATCTGGCCGGGAATGGGCTTGAACGGCGCCGGATGAGGAGGACGACGCGGGGACGGACGGGAACGGCGATGCGGGAACTCTGGCGAGGCAGAGCTTGGAGGCGGCTTGGCGCCGGAGATGATGATGGGGAGGCGCGGAGGAGGTCAAGGGGTCGAGGACGACGGCTCCGTACAGGCGGCTGCTGGTGCTGGTTGCCGGCGACGAGGCTCGCCGGCCGGCGCGGCGAGGCGGACGGGGTGCTCGGGGAGAGGGAGGTGAGGTGGGCGCTGCGGGTGGAATTGGATCGGGAGGATCCCGAGGTGAACCAGAGACTGGCGGCGGGGAGGAGGATCCCTAGAAATTAGGGATTTGCCTGATGATTGCATTGCTATATATACTAGGTGGTGGTTAGGGACAAAACGGACCCTCCGATCGAAACCAAACGACCGAGAATAAATAGGTTAGGGAGTCCAATAAACAAAACGGAGATGTTTTGTAGATGTTAGAGATGATCCGGACACAACGGTAACGAAAAGTGCCCGGTCGGGTTCGGGAGGTTTTGGACCTTGAGGGTTACGATGCCTTTGTCTGAGAGAGGGTTTGGACCGTGCGGTCGTGTCGGACAACCCCGAAGCGAAGAGGGAAGGAGGATGGACTAGGTGGGCTGTGAAGAGGAGGCTTGGGCTGATAGGAGAGAGAGAGAAATGCAGCCCGGCACGATTTCGAGACCAAACATCCGACGAATATACCGACTACTGATACCGCTATGTTCAACGGTTGGGCTAACAGATGGACTCGAATGCATTTAAACTTGGCAGGCGGCCTGTCTACACTATAATAAGACCGCATGACAAGTTGCAACCCATTCCGAGAACATTATTATGCCACTTATAAAATAATATTTCGGAGGTGCAGGGCAGCGTCGCGAGTGTATCGGGGCTCGGAACGGACAACGGAGAGAACCGGCGGAACCCGAACGGATGCAAGTTTTGAAAAACATGCGGATGAAATGCAGATGATGCCATGAGATGAGATGCATAACAAAAACAAAATGCAAAACAACAGACAAAACCCAACCACGAAGGAAATAATAAATCACATCTCCGGAAAAGGCAAGAGTCGGAGTTACTTATATGGAAAGTTGTATCCGGGGTGTTACACGACTGAACCGGCAGCCCACCACCACCCCTCCTGCTACCTCGCTACAGTGAAGGCAGAGGGCGTGGAGGCCATCCGTCGGCCGACCGTCGCCGTGGAGGCCATCCGCGACATCCTGCTCGCCTATATCTCCCTCCTCTCCAACCCTAGGACGCCCCTCTACTTTCCCCTTTCCCTCACTCGCCCCCATTCCCCTCTGGCCTTGCTCCCCCCAGATCCCCTTCTCTGCCCGCTCACCGAATGGCCTCGCCGCTGTAACCGACGCGGCCACCATCGTCCTCCCGCCATTCCAGGGAGTCTGGTGGCCTCCCTACGCTCACCCTCATCGACCTCGCCTTTGGATCGAGCCGCTGGAGCACCAACGACGTCGCCTCGGCCTCTTCTTCCTCGGCGTCGTCCGCCACTGCCGCCTTCGATTCGGCCAGCTCCGGCTCCGGCAAGCCGTCCCCGAGCCCACTGTGCACCCCTACGGGATCACTGTGAGCCCTGCTCCTCCTTCCCTCTCTCTCCCCTGTCGCCCGTAGCCTGATCCCCACGCCGCACCACCATTATCGGAGCTCAGCTCCGCCGCCGTGCTCCCTGTCGTCGCGGCCGTCGTGGTCGTGGCCACCTGAGCACATGAACATGCTCATGGCACTCCTTTGGTGCGGCCAAAGCCGTTCATTCGCCCACACACCCCGCAGCATCTCGTGCTCAAGGCCGCAGTAGCCCCTGCGGGTCTTGCCGCGCCTCCCCTCGCTGGACCAACCCCGGCTCGGAGCTTCCGCCCACTGCACTGCAGCCGCCTGCGCCGTCCCGCTTGCCGACCCTATGCCCGCCTCGCCCGCGCTTTGGTCCGTCTGGGCGCTGAGCGCCGGCACTGGCCAGCGTCTTGGCTTGCCCACCGCCCATCCACAAGACCTCCGGCCTCGCCGGAGGCCTCGCCTGGTCGCACACTGCCGCGCGCCGCGCTACACCCGCCGACCCTTGCGCCACTCCCCGCCTCCTCGCCTCGCCGCCCCAGACATGGCCTCGCCGCCGCTGCCTCACACTCCTCCGAGCTACCCTCGGGCGCTGGACTCAGGGACCCGCGTGCCCGCCGTCCTGCTCCTGCGACTACCCGCCCGCCCGCCGGCCTCCGCTGGCCTCCGCTCTTCCCAAGGGCCGCCCGGCTGCCCGCCGACTCCCACGGCCTCGCCCCTGGTGCCGGGCGCCTGTTGCGCCCACACCAGCACCAGAAGCCGCCTGCTCCAAAGGGCGGGTGTGCCATTGCCAGGCCCCGCCCCTGCCCAAAAAAAAAAGAAGAAATAAAAAATATATATTAATAAAAATAATTAATTAATTAGTTAAACGCTTAATTAACTTAATTAATTAATCTTATTTAAACTAATGAACTAGATTAGTTAATTTAATCAGTAGTTAGATAAATGTGTGTATGACAGGGGGACCCCACGCCCTGTTGACCAGTCAAACGTTGACTGGTCAACTGGGACCCCCTGGCCCACCTATCAGCCACTGCGTACACTTGGGTGTACACTGTGCTGGGTGCGCCTAGCTTTTTAGCATTTATTTTCATATTAAAATTAATTTCAGAATATTAATAAAACTTTGAAAATTAATAGAAATTAAACTGTATCTCGGATGAAAAATGTTTCTACATGAAAGTTGCTCAGAATTTCGAGACAAATTCGGATACGCGGTCCGTTCGTCTACCACACATCCCTAGCATAGCAAACATGCAAACTTTTCCCTCCGGTTCATTTGTCTGACAAACGCCCGGGACCGGGAAAACTTTCCCGGATGTTTCCCCCTTCGCCAGTAACGCATAGCACTGCGTTAGGACACCTCTAGCCCCGCTTGTAATCATGTTGTGCATATGTTTGCGTGTATTTACTGTTTCTTCCCCATCTTCTCTCCGGTAGACCCCGAGACCGCTGCTGATGCCCCTTTGATTGACTACGTCGACGACGACTGAGGGAGTCCTGGACTAGGTGGTGTCCGGATAGCCGAACTATCATCACGGCCGGACTCCAAGATTATGAAGATACAAGATTGAAGACTTCGTCCCGTGTCCGGATGGGACTTTCCTTGGCGTGGAAGGCAAGCTTGGCGATACGGATATGTAGATCTCCTACCATTGTAACCGACTCAGGTAACCCTAACCTATCCGGTGTCTATATAAACCAGAGGGTTTTAGTCCGAGGACTAACAACAATCATACCATAGGCTAGCTTCTAGGGTTTAGCCTCCTTGATCTCGTGGTAGATCTACTCTTGTACTACCCATATCATCAATATTAATCAAGCGGGAGTAGGGTATTACCTCCATCGAGAGGGCCCAACCTGGGTAAAACATCGTGTCCCTTGTCTCCTGTTACCATCCGCCTAGACGCACGCTCGGGACCCCCACCCGAGATACGCCGGTTTTGACACCGACATTGGTGCTTTCATTGAGAGTTCCTCCGTGTCGCCATCGATAGGTCTGATGGCTCCTTCGACCATCAACAACGACGCGTCCGGTGAGACTTTTCTCCCGGACAGATCTTCGATTCGCGGCTTTGCATCTGGGCCAATTCGCTGGCCATTTGGAGCAGATCGAAGCTACGCCCTGGCCATCCGGTCAGATTTGAAGTTTGAACTACACGGTCGATGTCCGCGGAGACTTGATCTTCGACGGATTCGAAGCTGCAGCCGAGCTGCGCGCCGACCGTCTCCGATGGGTATGATCTAGCTCGCCATGAACAAAGTGCCTCGAGGCCGCACCAAGATCCGCTCCGACCTCAATCCGGAGCCGGATTCCCGATCGAGGACGAGTGGTTGGACACCGCCTCGGGGCTACGATCTCACGGCGATTGAGCCAACTCCATCCCTGTCGCTGCGAAGACCTTGACTCTGTGGTGCCGGACTCCGAACCCTCCGCCCCGCCAATCGAGTCCGATTGGGCGCCGGTCATGGAGTTCACTGCCATGACATCTTTCAAGACTCGCCTTTGGCGACATCCTGAATTCACTAAAGTCTCTCTTTATCCGGAGAGCCTGGCCGGACTACGGACAGGAAGGTTGGGATATGGACGACGAAGAAATTCAACGCCCACCCACCACCCACTTTGTAGCCACTGTCGATGATTTAACCGACATGCTCGACTTCGACTCCGAAGACATCGGCAGTATGGACGACGATGCCGGAGACGACCAAGACCCAACACCTACAGGGCACTGGAAGGCCACCTCGTCATACGGCATATACATGGTGGACATCCCAAAAGATGGGAACGGCGATGGAACAACGGAGGACGACCCCTCCAAGAAGCAACCGCGCCCGCGTCGCCGACGCCGCTCTAAATCCCGCCACAAAAAACGGTGATTCCAAAGACGGAGATAATAACACCCGGACAAGGTCGAAGACAACCCTCCAGCAGGACTCGGCGCGGGAGGAGGAGAAACAAGTCCGCACTGACGGCGGCGTAAAGAGAGGTCGAGGATGATAATTACGCCTCCGAATATGAGGCAAGCCTCGACGACGCACTTAATTTGTCATGCCCGAGGATCCCGCCGAACAGAGCATTTCAAACGCAGGCTTATAGCCACGGCAAACAGCCTCAAGAAAAGCAGCAACAGCTTAGAGCTGACTAAGACCTGCTAGGCGACAGATGGACTCAAGTCCTTGCAGCCAAGAGTATGAACTCGAACGCCTCCAAAAGCTACCCCAAACGCAGGCCATTGCCTCGATCGAGGAGGAAGCACCCAAGTCACCAGCGACGACATGGCAGACCGCCACCCGTGGCGCGGCTGCAGAGGCCTCTAGAGCCTCCGCTCAAGTCGCACTTCGACGCCGCTCAAAAAGTACCAAGGCACGGAAAACGCACCGGACTTGCGAGATATATTGGAGGATAAGGCAAAACATACAAGATCGATCTACGGATCGCGGGCGCCCACGACACGTGATGATAACCGCCATGCCGGATACAAAACTCCGGTCGGGCGAACACAATGACAAAGCTCATTTGAGCTGCGCCGTGATATAGCCCAATACTGAGGCGCCAAGACACCCACTATGCTTCACGGATGAAGTAATGGATCATCAAATCCTCGAGGGCTTTAAACCCGTAAACATCGAATCATACGATGGTACCACGACATCGGTCCGGATCGGGATTATCTCCTCCATATCCACATGGCCCGCGGTGATGATCTACATGCCATCAAATACCTCCCCCTCAAGCTTAAAGGACCATCTCGGCATTGGCTTAACAACTTGCCAGCAGAATCAATTGGTTGTTGGGAGGACCTGGGAGCCGCATTCCTTGATAACTTCCAGGGCACATATGTGCGACCACCAGACGCCGATGACCTTAGCCATATAATTCAGCAGCTGAAGAATCGCCGAAAATTCGACACGGTTCCTAACAAAGAAAAATCAAATCGTTGATCGTCCGGATGCGGAGGCCCTTGCAGCCTTCAAACATAACATCCGCGACGAGTGGCTTGCCCGGCACCTAGGACAGGAAAAGCCGAAATCCATGGCAGCCCTCACAACACTCATGACCCTCTTTGTGCGGGAGAGGACAGCTGGCTAGCTCGAAGTAACAACTTAACCAAAAACCCTCGTAGTTTGGATACCAAGGACAGCAATGGCAGGTCGCGTCGCAACAAGAATAAGCGCCCGCATTAACGGCGATAATGATGAAGATACGACACCAATGCCGATTCAGAGGCTCTAAACCCGGTCACGGAAGAAGCCATTCAAAAGAAATACCTGGGGCCTGGCCCAACTTGGACCGAATACTCGATCGCTATGCCGATACATGGCACCCGAAAACTAGCCAATCACACCAACAGGATTGTTGGGTGTTCAAGCAAGCAGGCAAGTTAAGTGCCGAACTCAATGACAAGGGGCTGCATAGCGACGACGAGGAAGAGCCCCGCCGCCGAACAATAAAGGACAGAAGGGCTTTCCCACACAAGTGCGAACGATGAACATGATATACGCAACCCACATACCCAAAAGGGAGCGGAAGCATGCACTAAGGGACATATATGCGATGGAGCCAGTCGCCTCAAAGTTCAACCCATGGTCTTCCTGCCCGATCACCTTTGATCGAAGGGACCACCCCACTAGCATCCGTCACGGCGGTTTCGCCGCATTGGTTCTTGACCCAATTATTATCGGATTTCACCTCACTAGAGTCCTGATGGACGGCGGCAAGAGCTGAAACCGCTTTATCGGGATACAAGGCGAAATGGGCATAGACCCTCAAGGATTAAACCTACAAAGACGACCTTTAAAGGCGCCATACCGGTGTAGAAGCCAATTGTACGGGCTTAGTTACACTCAAGTGGTCTTCGATCCCGGATAACTTCCGCTTAAGAGTTAATCTTCGACATAGTCCCGCTCGCAGCGGCTATCATGCATCGCTCGGACGAACCGCACGGTAAAGTTCAATGCGGTGCCGCACCACGCATACCTCAAGCTCAAGATGCCAGCCCTCGAGGAGTAATCACGGTCAATGGAAACACCGAACGCTCTCCGAACGGAGGAGCACACGGCCCTCGCGCAGAGGTGCAAAGCAGCCTCTCACAGCAATTCTTGAGTCCGCCACTAAGCGCCCGGACACCGCTCAAGCTACCGAGTAACCTACAACAAGGCCGCTGGCACGATTCAAGCATCGCCAGAGTAATCCGCCCCAACCCCAGCCCTCGCGAAATTGCGGCCAGATACGCTGCGTACATAACTAAGCTCCGAGATACCATGGGCATATGGGGAGGGGCACGACCACAAGACGCCAAGAATGCGGCTCGACCGCACTGTGGGCCTCGATTGGGTCATTCTTGTTCTTTTTCTTTTCTTTTTTTCAGGACTCCGTTTTCAGAAGTCCTGTCCGCACTAGAATCGCCGAACTTACGATGCAACGGCCAGGAAGCGAAAGCTACGCCGAAGTTTTGGTGGTCTCTATTACGAGCATTATACCTGCTTTTACATACCATCCGCAGCTTACCCTGGAGGGGGACATGTTAGATAGTCCCATCCCTTGCTTATCGCACTATTTGTATCGTTCTGCTTTCATTGCAGTACCTTTTTGAATAAACAATACATAGCTTTTGCTTGTCATTGCACTCCTTTCTTATTCTATACATATGTTAATTTTATGACATGTTGCACCCGTACACTTTGGTACGGCCAATACACCAGGGGCTTAAGTACCCCAAAATTATGGTGTGATAAGCCCGAACACTTTCACAAGTGCGGCACCCCGAACTTATAGCATTATATGAATCAGCTCCGAATCATCTCTTGGGTCAATAGTTGGGTTTGCCCGGCTCCCGTGTTTTGGTACCTTACGTTCCATTATATCGGCAAAGGTAGCACCGGGAGAACCACTGCGATTGTGCCCCGGTTGAGCTGGGTTGAGCACCTCAGTGGAGAAAGCTAAAACTGACCGTCATGATAGGGCGAGAGCCGGTCGCTGTTTGAGAGGTTTTTTCGGGTCCCTAAAGACTTATGCCGCTTAGAGCGAGGAACCGAATTGTCCGTCAAGGCGTGGATAGCGCCTCAACTCGGTCTTCCGAATACTAGGGGCTTCACCAAATTTAAAATTATAGAATTCTATGGCTAAGTGAGAGTGTTCAAGCATTATAAGTCCGTTGCCTTGTTCGTTGCATTGAGCACCTCCTAGATGGACCCAATAATGGGAACAAGAGTGCTCAAGTTTATCCCGAACACCCCAAAGACTCGTGGCATGGGGCTGAAGCCAACGACTTGCCATCTCTCAAATTTGATAAACGGCCGCATGAAGGTAATATTTTAAATTAACAAGCGTTGCTTAGCGATATGAACAAGTTTTCAGCGCACGGGATAACAAATGCGAGTCTATTCAAAATTACATCTTTGGAGCACTCATCCGCTATTCGGCGGGCACCCTTCAGAGGCCCTCATAGTACATTTTGGGTGCGATGCTCCTTGCCCTTCGGTGGCCCGTCCGTCACAAGCTTCTCAAGATCCAGCTTGCCCAAAGTGCACTTTAGCACGGCAAGGGCCGACGGACACCTTCAATGCAGACGGAGCGCTTGATGACTTCAATCCGTGGATAGGCGCCCACCAGCCGCTGCACTAAGCCAAGTAGCTCCGTGCATGGCTTCCAATGGCCACACCAACTATAAGGCCCTTCATGGCCTGTTCGGCGACCTTGTGGAGCTCGACCAGCTGCTTCACTGGTCGCTCGAGGCACTCGACGCTCGCCTCAAAGATACCGAGACCAGAACACCTTCTCCGTCGAGCTCCCTTCCTTGGCGCGGTAGAATGCGGCAAGATCGCAGACACTTCGTGGCAAATCTGCGAATGCTCTGGAGAGCTCGAATCCGGGTAAGTAATAGATAATTCACTTTCACATGCTTGCTTTGCATAAAGAATGCATTACCGCCGCTATCTTCTTTAATGATTCAATTTCTTGAGGGCTTTTTGGGCCTCGGCCTTAGTAGCTTTGGCACTCTCAAGAGCCGAGGCAAGCTCGTACTCTCGGGTCTTCGAGTCACGCCCAAACCCTCGTGTTTTTCACGAGAGCACTGGAGCTCTTGCCGCACCTCTCGCCAGCTGCGCCTCCCCTTCTCTCGCTCGGTGCGTTCGCACCGCTTTGATTTCGATCATGACACCGCTTCCTTGTGGTCGCCACCTGCTCGTGGCCCCGCAGTACCCATGTTATTCCTGTTATTTTTTGCAACCAAACCTTTCTATAAGGTATTTCTTTAATAAGGTATTACTTACCTTCCTTGTCCTCGAGCTGCTTCTTGGCTTGGCCGAGCTCGTTCTCGGACCGCCGAGGCTCTGCTTCAATGCCTTGACCTCCGCAGATCAAGCGGCAGAGGTCAGCCAGCAGCAGCCTGCATTCCCATATTGACATACTTATGTTAGACTCCTGCAGATATCTTTTAGATCCTTAGTCCGGCTTTTCTTTCCGAACACGAACTAAGCATCAAGGGCTACCGTCTATGCGGTAATATTTTTACATATTCTAAACTTACCTCAAAGCCTGTTAGAAGGCTGGTACAGCTTGGTCAGCCCGCTTTGGCGGATCGACTGTTCGGATCACCGCACTCATAAGAGTGCGGTGCTCCTCGATGGAGGCGCTGTTAAGCGCCCAAGAGCTATCCGTGCCTCGGTTGGACGGAGGACACCGGCGTCTTACCTTCTTACGAAGGGACTGCTTCGGACTCGGAATCGCTGAAGGTTCGGCATGGAGTCCGGACAAGGGTCGGGCTTAGAGCCCTGGGGTCTTGCCCCCACGCGCCGAGTCCGGAGGTTGCCTTGCGGCGCCTCCTGCGCCACCTCCTCTTGACCAGGCCCCCCTTGGGGCACCACCTTGGCGTCGTCCGCAGCATGAGGCGAGGAGGCGTCCGGAAGCGAAGTACTCTCCATTTCCAACGAACCCAGGGACCTGCTCGATGAAGCGGCGAACTCGCCCTTGGGCGGGCTGCATGATTGTTCGACGTTAGAGAACACTATGCAATAATAAAAAGCCAGGGGTATCCGGACACTTACGATCTCGCCAGGGGCTTGGCCCTTGTTGGCCAATCCTCCTCGTCGTTGTCGACGTTGGTGGAGAAGTCCGGAGGAAAGGTTCTTCCCTTCTTGGACCCTCGGCCTCCCCGGTTGGGGCGGCCTTCCTTTTTCTCTCTCTTCGCTGGGGAGAGGCTTCTTTTCCTCCTCCTCGTCCTTAGGAGAAGATTCTGCTTCAAAATCTGACATCACCTGGCGCCGGGAGCTCCTTCGAGTTCCCGTGGCCTCCTTCTTGGCCTTCTTATCCGGCACCACATGGGGTACCGGAGCCAGCAGCCTCGTCAATCGGGCGTCCGCTGGGTCTTCCCGCAAAGGAGCCGGATAGTTAATCTGTCTGGACGTCTTCACCCGATCTGCCAAAGATTAGGGGGTTTTAGATCCCACATAGAGTCAATCTATGAAAAAGGAGTCCCGTAAAGGGTAAAATAACTTACCTCGCCCGACTTGACGCTACGAGCTGTATCCGCAATCTTGAAGAGCGGATGAGGGAGCCTCGGCGCCTTGAACAACACCTTCTGCATCTTCGCACGTAGTGTCAAGAGCCTTTTAGAGTCGAGTCTTTGTGCCGGATCGAACTCCCACAATTTGAAGGCCCGTTGTTGGCATGGGAGAATCCGCGGATGAGCATCACTGGATTACATTGACAAGCCGAGATTCTTGTCCACCAGGTTTGGACGCATGTTTGGAGTCCGGATGTCTCGTCCGAATTTCCGACGCCAGCCCGTCTCTTTCCATGATGAGAGCCGTGTGGGGAAGCAGATCTGAATTCGGGGCCGCCGCCCATTTGGGGTCGTGCGGCTCGGTGATATAGAACCACCCCGATTGCCACCCCTTTATTGTCTCCACAAAGGAGCCCTCGAGCCATAGGACTTTGGCCATCTTGCCAACCATGGCGCCTCCGACTCCGCTTGACGGCCGCCCACTACCTTCGGCCGGACGTTGAAGATCTTCACCATAAGTCAAGTGAGGCTGGATGCAGAGGAAGGCCTCGCACACGACGATGAACGCCGAGATGTTGAGGATGAAATTGGGCCAGATCGTGGAAGTCCAGGCCGTAGTAGAACATGAGCCCCGGACAAATGGGTGAATTGGAAAACCTAGTTCATGGAGGAAGTGGGGAGAAACACCACCTCTCATGGGGCCAGGGGTTGGAATGAGCTGCCCGCCTCGGGCAGCCGGTCTGTGATGTCGTCGCCGGACAAGTACCCGGCCTCCGCAGTCTTGTGATGTGCCCTCCGTGACGGAGGAGGCCATCCACCTGCCTCCCGCTCCGGACATAGTTGGAGAAGGTTGAGGTGGGGTGTGCGGACTTGGGCGCTGGAGCTCGAAAAGTGAAAATGGATGAGCAAAGGAGGAAGAAGGCGAGGTGAAAGGGTGGATCCTTATCCCCTTATATGGACGTACGAAGCTATGCGTCCCCCACCAGCCTGGTAAAACTCGCTTATCTCCCAAGCGCCGTAATCAATGGCGCGGATGGGTTACCCACGTCCGTATTGATGAGAATCCCGGAATAAGGGGGCACGATCTATGCTTTGATAAGATGTGCGAGGGAAACCGCCTCGCTAAGCGCGCTGAGGAGGAACAGTAAAAAACGATTCATATAAAAGGCCTGGCCGTGGAGTGATGTCACGCCGCGGAATACGTCAGCAGATCTGTGCAAAAGTTATTCTCTCTATGGTAGTATGTGGAACTTGTTTTGCAGATCCGGACACTCTCCTGGTGTTCAAAACCTTCTATGAAGTATTCGGAGGAGGAACCCGCCTCGCAATGCCGAAGACAATCAACGCTACCGGACTCGTCGCCATTGAAGCCTGGTTTAGGGCTACCGAGGAGTCTCGACTAGGGGTGTCCGGATAGCGAACTATCATCATGGCCGGACTCCAAGATTATGAAGATACAAGATTGAAGACTTCGCCCCGTGTCCGGATGGGACTTTCCTTGGCATGGAAGGCAAGCTTGGCGATACGGATATGTAGATCTCCTACCATTGTAACCGACTCTATGTAACCCTAACCTATCCGTGTCTATATAAACCGGAGGGTTTTAGTCCGAGGGGCTAACAACAATCATACCATAGGCTAGCTTCTAGGGTTTAGCCTCCTTGATCTCGTGGTAGATCTACTCTTGTACTACCCATATCATCAATATTAATCAAGCGTGAGTAGGGTATTACCTCCATCGAGAGGGCCCAACCTGGGTAAAAACATCGTGTCCCTTGTCTCCTGTTACCATCCGCCTAGACGCACAGATTCGGGACCCCTACCGAGATCCGCCGTTTTGACACCGATAACGACCCTTCTTCCCTTTCAAATAAGCTTCCAGGCAAGCCCCTTTGATCATCCCGATATCGCCCATTCCATTCTCTCATGCTTGCATTAGATTTTGCTACTGTAATTGATTGCTCCTATTCTGATGCATAGCCTGCTTTTGTACCTGCTATTGTTACCTACCTGCTTATCCTAAAGTGCTTTGTATAGGTTGGTTAGTGATCCATCAGTGACCCCCACTTGTCCTTGCTGCCCTTGCTTCATCATCGACGACTCGATCTACGTGATCGACGACCAGAGCCTAACACCTCACATCACATCACGCCCCTTTTGTTGCTCGACTTTGCAGAGCTACTATTGAGTGCCGAGGGTGATCCCTCATAACGCACTCCTAATGATAATTCTGTAGTGTAGCTATTCGGTCATGGTCATCAAGGGTGATTTCCTCTTTCACCATTCCTGATACGGCTCTGTCGTTCAACACCTCAAGTGTGAACCTCGAGGGTGGTCCCTCTTACGTTCACCTTGATGATTACATTGAGTGGAATCTACGGGGGGTGATTCCTCGGGTTTTCCCCTTGATGTCTGGACACACGGTTACCTTGACTTTACTTGAGACCGTTGTGAAAGCCGGGCAGCCTGGAGAGCACCCGAGGAGTTGTTACGGTGGCGGCTGGCTGTTTAGCGGTATCATCCAAGAGGGGGTGATAGCTCCGGACTTGTCCCGACAGCCGTCACTTCTTTAATTAATGCACTAACAGGTTTGGGTATTTGTTCTGAGTTGACCTCTGGCCTTTACGCACTAACTACCACGCGAGAATAGATATGGGCCTCTACTACCTCTTGAGCACTACGTTGGATTTCCCCGAAGAGGAGAGGATGATGCAGCAAAGTAGCGTAAGTATTTCCCTCAGTTTTTGAGAACCAAGGTATCAATCCAGTAGGAGGCTATGCGCAAGTCCCTCGTACCTGCACAAAATGATAGCTACCGCAACCAACGCGATTAGGGGTTGTCAATCCTTCACGGTCACTTACGAGTGAGATCTGATAGAGATAATATTTTTGGTATTTTTGGTATAAAGATGCAAAGTAAAAGTAAAAGCAAAGCAAGTAAATAAAGTGATGGAGATTGATATGATGAGAATAGACCCGGGGCCATAGGTTTCACTAGTGGCTTCTCTCAAGAGCATAGATATTCTACGGTGGGTGAACAAATTACTGTTGAGCAATTGATGAATTGAGCATAGTTATGAGGTTATCCAGGCAATGATCATGTATATAGGCATCACGTCCGTGACAAGTAGACCAAACGATTCGCATCTACTACTATTACTCCACTCATCGACCGCTATCCAAAGATGCATCTAGAGTATTAAGTTAAAACAGAGTAACGCCTTAAGCAAGATGACATGATGTAGAGGAATAAATTCATGCAATATGATAAATACCCCATCTTGTTATCCTCGATGGCAACAATACAATACGTGCCTTGCAACCCCTTCATCACTAGGTAAGGACACCGCAAGATTGAACCCAAAGCTAAGCACTTCTCCCATTGCAAGAACTACCAATCTAGTTGGCCAAACCAAACGGATAATTCAAGAGACTTGCAAAGATAACTTAATCATACATAAAAGAATTCAGAGAAGAATCAAATATTTTCCATAGATAAGCTGGATCATAAACCCACAATTCATCGGTCTCAACAAACACACCGCAAAAAGAAGATTACATCGAATAGATCTCCACGAGAGAGGGGAGCACATTGTATTGAGATCCAAAAGAGAGAAGAAGCCATCTAGCTACTAACTATGGACCCAAGGTCTCAAGTAAAATACTCACACTTCATCGGAGGGGCTATGGTGTTGATGTAGAAGCCTCCGTGGTGGATGCCCCGGCGGAGCTCCTAACAGGCCCCAAGATGGGATTTCGTGGATACAGGAAGGCACGGCGGTGGAATTAGGTTTTGGCTCCGCCCCGATCTGTTGGGGTGCGAGGTATATATAGGAGGAAGAGTACGTCGGTGGAGCGTCGGGGCCCACGAGGGGGGCGCGCCTGTGGGAGGGCGCGCCCCACCCTCGTGACCGCCCTAGCACTCCTTGGAGTAGGGTCCAAGTCTCTGGATCACGTTCGGTGAGAAAATCACGTTCGAAGGTTTCATTCCGTTTGGACTCCGTTTGATATTCCGTTTCTTGAAACACCGAAATAGGCAAAAACAACAATTCAGGCTGGGCCTCCGTTTAATAGGTTAGTCCCAAAATAAGATAAAAGTGGAAAATAAAGCCCAATATAGTCCAAAACAATAGAGAAAGTAGCATGGAGCAATCAAAATTATAGATACGTTGGAGACGATCGGGCATCCCAAGCTTAATTCCTGCTCGTCCTCGAGTAGGTAAATGATAAAAGAGAATTTTGATGCGGAGTGATACTTTGGCATAATTTCAATGTAAATCTTCTTAATTGTGATATGAATATTCAGATCCAAAAGATTCAAGACAAAAGTTCATATTGACATAAAAATAATAATACTTCAAGCATACTAATCAAAATAATTATGTCATCTCAAAATAACATGGCCAAAGAAAGTTCATCCCTACAAAATCATATAGTTAGGCTATGCTTCATTTTCGTCACACAAAGATGTTCCCAACTTCTATACCCCCGATGACAAGCCAAGCAATTGTTTCATACTTAAATAATTTCAAACTTTTTCAACCTTCACGCAATACATGAGCGTGAGCCATGGATATAGCACTATGGGTGGAATAGAATATGATGATGGGGATTGTGTGGAGAAGACAAAAAAGGAGAAAGTCTCACATTGACAAGGATAATCAACGGGCTATGGAGATGCCCATCAATTGATGTCAATATGAGGAGTAGGGATTGCCATGCAACAGATGCACTAGAGCTAGGAATGCTCAACGAAAGAAAACTAGTGGGTGTGCATCCAACTTGCTTGCTCATGAAGACCTAGGGCATTTGAGGAAGCCCATCGTAGGAATATACAAGCCAAGTTCTATAATGAAAAATTCCCACTAGTATAAAAAGGACAACTTATGAGACTCACTATATGAAAAACATGGTGCTACTTTGAAGCACAATATATGAGACTCACTACATGAAGAACGAGGTGCTACTTTGAAGCACAAAATATGAGACTCATTACATGAAGAACATGGTGCTACTTTGAAGCACAAGTGTGGAAAAAGAGATAGTAGCATTGCCCTTTTCTTTTCTTTTTTTTGGGCCTTTCTTTTTTTTATTTTGGCATTTCTCTTTTTTTTGGGCAATGCTCTAATAATGATGATCATCACACTTCTATTGATTACAACATGAGGATTACAACTCCAAACTAGAACAAGGTATGACTCTATATGAATGCCTCCGGCGGTGTACCGGGATGGTGCAATGAATCAAGAGTGACATGTATGAAAATAATGCATGGTGGCTTTGCCACAAATACGATGTCAACTACATGATCATGCTATGGCAATATGACAAAAGTAACGTATGTCATGATAATGATGAACGGAACGGTGGAAAGTTGCATGGCAATATATCTCGGAATGGCTATGGAAATGCCATAATAGGTAGGTATGGTGGCTGTTTTGAGGAAGATATAAGGTGGTTTATGTGTGATAGAGCGTATCGTATCACGGGGTTTGGATGCACCGGCGAAGTTTGCGCCAACTCTCAATGTGAGAAAGGGCAATGCACGGTACCGAAGAGGCTAGCAATGGCGGAAAGGTAAGAGTGCGTATAATCCATGGACTCAACATTAGTCAAAAGAACTCATATGCTTATTGCAAAAATTTAGAAGTCATCAAAAATCAAGTACTACGTGCATGCTCCTAGGGGGGTAGATTGGTATGAAAAGACCATCGCTCGTCCCCGACCGCCATTCATAAGGATGCACAAGCCAGGTACACTTCATGCTTCAAATTTGTTACACAACTTTAACTATACGTGCATGCTACGGGATTTACTAACTTCAACACAAGCATTTCTCAAAGTCACAACTACTCAACTAGCATGACTTTGATATTATTACCTCCATATCTCAAAACAATTATCAAGCATCAAACTTATCTTAGTATTCAACGCACTCAAAAGAAAGTTTCACATATCTTGAACACCAAGTATATTAACATTAAGCAAATTACCATGCTATTAACGGCTCTCAAAATAATCTAAGTGAAGCATGAGAGATCAAGTTTCTTTAAAACAAATCCACCACCGTGCTCTAAAAGATATAACTGAAGCACTAGAGCAAAAATTATCATGCTCAAAAAGATATAAGTGAAGCACTATGAGCAAAAACTATCAAGCTCAAAAGATATAAGTGAAGCACATAGAGTATTCTATCAAATTCTAATTCATATATGGCTCTCTCAAAAGGTGTGTACAGCAAGGATGATTGTGGTAAACTAACAAGCAAAGACTCAAATAATACAAGACGCTCCAAGCAAAACACATATCATGTCGGTGAATAAAAATATAGCTTCAAATAAATTACCGATGGAAGTAGACAAAAGAGGGGATGCCTTCCGGGGCATACCCAAGCTTTGAATTTTTGGTGTCCTTGGATTATCTTGGGGGTGCCATGGGCATCCCCAAGCTTAGGCTCTTGCCACTCCTTGTTCCATAATCCATCAAAAGAATTCACCCAAAACTTGAAAACTTCACAACACAAAACTCAATAGAAATCTCGTGAGCTCCGTTAGAGAAAGAAAACAAAAGACTACTTTAAGGTACTATAATTAACTCATTCTTTATTTATATTGGTGTTAAACCTACTGTATTCCAACTCCTCTATGGACCATAAACTATTTTACTAGCCATAGATTCATCAAAATAAGCAAACAACACACGCAAAACAGAATCTGTCAAAAACAGAACAGTCTGTAGTAATCTGTAACTAACGCAAACTTCAGGAACCCAAACAATTCTACCAAAATTAGACGACCTGGAAAATTTGTTTATTGATCAGCATAAATTGGAATCAGTATTTTATCACGTTCTGGTGATTTTTAACAATTCGGGCACTGAGCACAAAGATTCTGGAAATTACAGCAAGATCAAATAACTATCATTCAAGAAGATCCAATAGGTTCAAATTGGCACAAACACTAATTAAAAGATAAAACCACATCTAAACAGAGGATAGATGGATTATTTATTCATAAACAGAACCAAAAACAAAATACACAAAATAAAATTGGGTTGCCTCCCAACAAGCGCTATCGTTTAACGCCCCTAGCTAGGCATAAAAGCAAGGATAGATCTAGATATTGCCATCTTTGGTAGGCAATCCATAAGTGGCTCTCATGATAGATTCATATGGTAATTTTATTTTCTTTCTATGAAAATGTTCCATGCCCTTCTTTAAATGGAATTGGAATCTAATATTTCCTTCCTTCATATCAATAATTGCACCAATCGTTCTAAGGAAAGGTCTACCAAGAATAATAGGGCATGAAGGATTGCAATCTATATCAAGAACGATAAAATCTACGGGCACATAATTCCTATTTGCAACAATAAGAAAATCATTAATTCTTCCCATAGGCTTTTTAATAGTGGAATCCGCAAGATGCAAGTTTAGAGAGCAATCATCAAAATCACGGAAATCTAGCAAATCACACAAAGTTTTGGGAATAGTAGAGACACTAGCACCCAAATCACACAAAGCATGAAACTCATAATTTTTAATTTTAATTTTAATAGTAGGTTCCCACTCATCATGGAGCTTCCTAGGGATAGAAATATTCAACTCCAGCTTTTCTTCATAAGATTGCATCAAGGCATCAACAATGTGTTCGGTAAAAGCCTTATTTTGACTATAAGCATGAGGAGAATTTAACACGGATTGCAACAAGGAAATACAATCAATTAAAGAGAAATTTTCATAATTAAATTCCTTGAGATCCAATATAGTGGGTTTAGCAATATCTCGATTTTTATTTCTTTCAATCCCACTTTTTTCAATTTCATCATTAAGATCTAAAAACTCAGAATTCTTAGAACGCCTTCTAGGTAAAGGAAGATCATATTCAGTTTCATCAAAATTCATATTGCAAATCAAAGATTTAATAGGGGACGTATCAATAACTTTTAGATCTTCATCTTGATTTTCATAGGAATTCGGTTTAGCGGCCATCTTATTGACTAAGGTAGCTTGCATATCCGAAATTTCAGCGGTCATCTTTTCAAGACGAGCGATTTGGGCTCTTATACTATCAAATTCTTTGGACATATCATCGAGCTCTTTATTCATATAACTCATAAATCTCTTTTGTTCCTTAAGCTCGTTTCTAAAGAAATTATTATGCTCAAATTGCAAAACCATAAACTTCCTGACATTGTTTTCGATCTCCTCTAGCCTAATAAGGTGAAGATCACCAAATTTAGGTAGGGCCATCGCGACGAACAAGCAAACTAACACATGAGAAAACAAAAGGAAAAAGGAAAAGGAGGAGGAGATTGGGAAAGAGAGGGCGAATAAAACGGCAAGGGTGAAGTGGGGGAGAGGAAAACGAGAGGCAAATGGCAAATAATGTAATGCGAGAGATAGGGATTGTGATGGGTACTTGGTATGTTGACTTTTTGCGTAAGCCTCCCCGGCAACGGCGCCAGAAATTCTTCTTGCTACCTCTTGAGCACTGCGTTGGATTTCCCCGAAGAGGAGATGATGATGCAGCAAAGTAGCGTAAGTATTTCCCTCAGTTTTTGAGAACCAAGGTATCAATCCAGTAGGAGGCTACACGCAAGTCCCTCGTATCTGCACAAAACTATAGCTACTCGCAACCAGCGCGATTAGGGGTTGTCAATCCCTTCACGGTCACTTATGAGAGTGAGATCTGATAGAGATAATATTTTTGGTATTTTTGGTATAAAGATGCAAAGTAAAAAGTAAAAGCAAAGCAAGTAAATAAAGTGATGGAGATTGATATGATGAGAATAGACCGGGGCCATAGGTTTCACTAGTGGCTTCTCTCAAGAGCATAGATATTCTACGGTGGGTGAACAAATTACTGTTGAGCAATTGATGAATTGAGCATAGTTATGAGGTTATCCAGGCAATGATCATGTATATAGGCATCACGTCCGTGACAAGTAGACCGAAACGATTCTGCATCTACTACTATTACTCCACTCATCGACCGCTATCCAGCATGCATCTAGAGTATTAAGTTAAAAACAGAGTAACGCCTTAAGCAAGATGACATGATGTAGAGGAATAAATTCATGCAATATGATAAATACCCCATCATGTTATCCTCGATGGCAACAATACAATATGAGCCTTGCAACCCGTTCTGTCACTAGGTAAGGACACCGCAAGATTGAACCCAAAGCTAAGCACTTCTCCCATTGCAAGAACTACCAATCTAGTTGGCCAAACCAAACGGATAATTCAAAGAGACTTGCAAAGATAACTTAATCATACATAAAAGAATTCAGAGAAGAATCAAATATTTTCCATAGATAAGCTGGATCATAAACCCACAATTCATCGGTCTCAACAAACACACCGCAAAAAGAAGATTACATCGAATAGATCTCCACGAGAGAGGGGGAGAACATTGTATTGAGATCCAAAAAGAGAGAAGAAGCCATCTAGCTACTAACTATGGACCCGAAGGTCTGAAGTAAACTACTCACACTTCATCGGAGGGGCTATGGTGTTGATGTAGAAGCCCTCCGTGGTGGATGCCCCCCCCCCCCGGCGGAGCTCCGGAACAGGCCCCAAGATGGGATTTCGTGGATACAGGAAGGTACGGCGGTGGAATTAGGTTTTTGGCTCCGTCCCTGATCTGTTGGGGGTACGTAGGTATATATAGGAGGAAGGAGTACGTCGGTGGAGCGTCGGGGCCCACGAGGCGGGGCGCGCCTGGGAGGGCGCGCCCCACCTCGTGACCGCCTCTGCACTCCTTGGAGTAGGGTCCAAGTCTCTGGATCACGTTCGGTGAGAAAATCACGTTCCGAAGGTTTCATTCCGTTTGGACTCCGTTTGATATTCCGTTTCTTCAAACACTTGAAATAGGCAAAAACAACAATTCAGGCTGGGCCTCCGGTTAATAGGTTAGTCCCAAAATAATATAAAAGTGGAAAATAAAGCCCATTGTAGTCCAAAACAATAGATAAAGTAGCATGGAGCAATCAAAATTATAGATACGTTGTAGACGTATCAGCTCGAACGTCGCTTGATGTCGGTAGAAGCTTTGTCAGCGTCAGATTCAAAGATGGCACAGTCGGATCATGCTGGCCATCCGAGGCGGTGCTGGTATCCACCCTGCGCGCAACGACCTAGAGTGCAACGGGCGATTGGCCCAAGACCCCGGGCGCTTAGGATGTAGACCGGCGGGGATCTCTCTGCTGAGCCTAGGTAGGGCTGCGACGTGTTGATCTTCCGTGGCCGGGCATTGACCCCAGAAAGGTGTGTCCGGCCAGAGTGATCGAGCGTGTTGGGTAACGTGGTGCACACCTGCAGGGAAGATATATATTCGAATACCGTGTCCACGGTAATGGACGTTCAGACTTGTATCCTGATCTTATACAACTAGAAATGGATACTTGATATGTGATGGATATGTGGCCCCGGGATTGCTTCCTCGCAGGGAGTCGAGGAAGGATCTCTAGGCATTAATACTACAACATGCTCGTTAATTATAAACTGCTATTCTTTACTCTTCTACATGCTGCAAGATGCTCAGAGCTGCTTGAAGATGCTAGTCTTCGATAGGCTAGGCATTCCCCTCTATTCTGGCATTCTGCAGTTCAGTCCACATATACAACCCTTCCATTTGGTACCAATGTATACTTAGTATAGATCTGATGCTTGCGAGTACTTTGGATGAGTACTCATGGTTGCTTTGCTCCCCCTTTTCCCCTTCTTTCTTCTTTCTGGTTGTTGCAACCAGATGGTGGATCCCTGGAGCCAGATGCCACCACCGACGGATGCTACTATGTGGAGACCACCGACGACCAGGAGTAGTTAGGAGGTCCCAGGCAGGAGGCCTTGCCTCTTCGATCGTTGATGTTTGTGCCAGCCTTCTTAAGACAAAACTTGTTTAACTTATGTCTGTACTCAGATATTGTTGCTCCCGCTGACGCTTGTGTATCAAGCTTGTATTCGAGCCCTTGAGGCCCCTGGTTTGTAATATGAAGCTTGTATTATTTGAATTTGTGTTTAGAGTTGTGTTGTGATATCTTCCCGTGAGTCCCTGGTCTTGATCGTACATATTTGCGTGTATGATTAGTGTATGGTCGAATCGGGGGTGTCACAGTGCTATAAGTTTACCGCTCGTATTACAGGACAAGACGCATTTAATGTGCCACTGAGGTGTCCCCTAGCTTTATCGGGGACGGGGGCGAGACCCGTCCCGTCCGTCGCCGCTCCTCCTCGCTTCGACACGGCCAGCGATGCGTGCGGCGCCATGTAGGCAGGCAGGCAGCTGAGGTGGCGCGGTGGTAGGGTCTTCATGAAGATCTGCATGCCGCCACGCAGGCGCTTGATGAGTTGGCCTGGGAGCTGCATGTTGCCACGCAGGTGCCTGCCCAGCTGGTTTGGGCTGGCAGCTACATGCGAACGGCGGTGGAGACTTGGCTGGTGCGGGCCTGGTAGTGGCCCTGCTGGCGTCCTCGGTGAGGGCCTTGCCGGGTGGCCCGGCAAGGGTCTTGCTGTGGCGCGCTGCCGTCCCCGGCAAGGGCCTTGCCGGGGGTCTGGTGGCCTTCCTCGACAAGGATCCTGCCGAGGATCGTCGTCTTCTAATCCTTATCTGATCTTGAGTGTTCCTTATCTTCACAAAGATCTGCATGCCACCATGGAGGTGCCTCCCGAGCCCTGGCCCAACGTGGTTGATGGTGTTTGGGGACGTGGGCTCAAGGGTGGCTCGCTCTGTTGGTGTTTTGGGCGTGCTTCCCCGGCAAGGGTCTTGCCGGGGCCGCTGAGGCCGCCCCCGGCAAGGGTTTTTCCGGGGGAAACTGCTCCGCCCCTCTGCTTCTTTGCATCCTTGGTCTTGGCGTTGCTGTGGCTGTCTTGGGCTTCGGTTTTACCTTGGTTCACCTCCCCTGCTCTGCTTGGTGTGACCGTGGGCGCAGCTCCGACTGCCCGTGCACAGGTAAACGGGTACAAAGGTGCGCCCCTTCTTTTGTACACTGACAGGAGCCCCCGGGCCTGGGCCACACATAAGCGCGACACATTGTTGGGCCAGGCCCAAAACGGTGCGTGGGCAGGCGGGGCGTTTTTTACCACGGTAAAACTTTTCGCCCGCTTCCCACGACCCGCGTGTGGCGTGGCGCGGTGTGGAGGGGTGCATGTGACGTGGGCGGCATGCGTGGGGCAGTTCCCGCACACATGCATCACATCGTAGTAAATGGGCAGCGCGGCCCACACCTTCCCCATAAAAAGGGGAAACCGTGGGCGCACTGTTCCTTTTACCCTTCGCGCAATCCCAATCTCGGAAGCCTCCGCTTGTCTTCCTTTTCTCCTCCAAGCTTCGCTCTCGCTCGCCGCCGTTGCGTTCCCGCCGCCTTCTTCCTTGCCCTTCTCTCCCAGCCGCCATGGCGCCGAAATCTATCAAGGGCAAGGGCGTGGCCAAGAACACCGGAGCGGCGGAGCCGCCGGGGAGTGCGCTGGCGGTGCAACGGACGCAGTCCGCCTTCTTCCCCTCGACAGTTGACGTGTTCGAGCTTCGGGAATCCTTCAGGCCCTTGTGGGGAGTGAAGACGGGGGGAGAGAAGTCGGGGCATCCAGCCACGCGCGTCATCCCCGCCAACTGCGCCGAGGCTGCCCCAAAACGGTACCCCTTCTTTGTCGACTATTTTTCCTGCGGGCTTTGTCCTACCATCTCCGATTTCTTCAGCGACATCATGCACACCTTTGGCTTCCGCCTCTTGGGATTTACCCCAAATGCGGTGGCGTGCATGGCCCTTTTCGCACACCTCTGCGAGGGTTTCGTCGGAGTGCACCCCAACACGGCGCTCTTCCGCCATTACTTCTTCCCTCGGATCCAGACGGGAGGGGCCATTTCGGGTTGCATCGCCTGGATCCCAAGATCCAAGGGAGCGTACCCGGATGGTGCCATGAAGGAGAAGTGGGAAGAATGGCGGGGTCGGTGGTGCTGGAATTAGGAGAAGGACCCGGCAGCGTTCTGCGAAGTCCCCGGGCACCGCCGGTCCGCAGAAGCGATTGGAGCGACATCGACGCCGACGACGAGAAGCTCACGGTCGCCACCACCAGGATCCTCCGGCTCACCGAGGCCGGGCTCACCCTTGAGATGATCGGGGCGGACTTCATCCGCCGCCGGATCACCCCATGATGACCCACAAGTATAGGGGATCTATCATAGTCTTTTCGATAAGTAAGAGTGTCGAACCCAACGAGGAGCGGAAGGAAATGATAAGCGGTTTTCAGTAAGGTTTTCTGTGCAAGCACTGAAATAGTAGGTGATAGATAGTTTTGTGATTAGATAAATAGCAACGAGCAAAAAGTAAATAAAGTAAATAAAGTGCAGCAAGGTGGCCCAATCCTTTATGTAGCAAAGGATAAGCCTGTACAAATTCTAATAATGAAGAAGGAGCTCCCGAGGACACATTGGGAATTATCGTCAAGCTAGTTTCATCACGTTCATAAGATTCGCGTTCGGTACTTTGATAATTTGATATGTGGGTGGACCGACAGTTGGGTACTGTCCTAACTTGGACAAGCATCCCACTTATGATTAACCCCTATTGCAAGCATCCGCAACTACAAAAAGGAGTATTAAGGTAAACCTAACCACAACATTAAACATATGGGTCCATATCAGCCCCTAACGAAGCAACGCATAAACTAGGGTTTAAACTTCTGTCACTCTAGCAACCCATAATCTACTTATTACTTCCCTATGCTTTCCTCTAGGCCCAAATAATGGTGAAGTGTCATGTAGTCGATGTTCACATAACACCACTAGAGGAAAGACAACATACATCTCATCAAAATATCGAACGAATACCAAATTCACATGACTACTAATAGCAAGACTTCACCCATGTCCTCAGGAACAAACGTAACTACTCACAAAGCATATTCATGTTCATAATCAGAGGAGTAATAATATGCATAAAGGATCTGAACATATGATCTTCCACCAAGTAAACCAACTAGCGTCAACTACAAGGAGTAATCAACACTACTAGCAACCCACAGGTACCAATTTGTGGTTTTGATACAAGATTGGATACAAGAGATGAACTAGAGTTTTGAGAGGAGATGGTGCTGGTGAAGATGTTGATGGAGATTGACCCCCTCTCGATGAGAGGATCGTTGGTGATGACGTTGGTTATGATTTCCCCCTCCCGGAGGGAAGTGTCCCCAGCAGAACAGCTCCGCCAGAGCCCTAGATTGATTCCGCCAAGGTTCCGCCTCGTGGCGGCGGAGTTTCGTCCCGTAATCTTTCCCCCGATTTTTCCAGGGTAAAAGTGATGATATAGCAGAAGATGGACGCCGGAAGCCCACCAGAGGGCCTAAGAGATAGGGGCGCGCCCTATAGGGGGGGGCGCCCCCTGTCTCCTGGACAGGGTGTGGGCCCCCTGGCCTATTTCTTTTGCTCATAAATTCTTATAAAATCCAAAAGGTTGTTTCGTGGAATTTCAGGACTTTTGGAGTTGTGCAGAATAGGTTTCCAACGTTTGCTCCTTTTCCAGCCAGAATTCCGGCCAGCTGCCAGCATTCCCCCTCTTCATGGTAAACCTTGTAAAATAAGAGAGAATAGCCATAAGTATTGAGATATAATATGTAATAACAACCCATAATGCAATAAATATCGATATAAAAGCATGATGCAAAATGGACGTATCACCCCACTGCATAACAAGGGGAGGCCAGCCTGGATCTTCATGAACCCCGTCGACATCATGCGGCTTCGCCCCGGCCTCGACCACAACTCCACGCAGGCGCTTGATGAGTTGGCCTGGGAGCTGCATGTTGCCACGCAGGTTCCTGCCCAGCTGGTTTGGGCTGGCAGCTGCATGCGAACGGCGGTGGAGACTTGGCTGGTGCAGGCCTGGTAGTGGCCCTGCTGGCGTCCTTGATGAGAGCTTTGCCGGGTGGCCCGGCAAGCGTCTTGCTGTGGCGCGCTGTCGTCCCCAGCAAGGGCCTTGCCAGGGGTCTGGTGGCCTTCCTCGACAAGGATCCTGCCGAGGATCGTCGTCTTCTAATCCTCATCTGATCTTGAGTGTTCCTTGTCTTCACAAAGATCTGCATGCTACCATGGAGGTGCCTCCCGAGCCCTGGCCCAACGTGGTTGATGGTGTTTGGGGACGTGGGCTCAAGGGTGGCTTGCTCTATTGGTGTTTTGGGCGTGCTGCCCCGGCAAGGGTCTTGCCAGCGCCGCTGAGGCCGCCCCCGGCAAGGGTTTTGCCGGGGGAAACTGCTCCGCCCCTCTGCTTCTTTGCGTCCTTGGTCTTGGCGTTGCTCTGGTTGTCTTGGGCTTTGGTTTTACCTTGGTTCACCTCCCCTGCTCTGCTTGGTGTGACCGTGGGCGCGGCTCCGACTGCCCGTGCACAGGTAAAGGGGTACAAAGGTGTGTCCCTTCTTTTGTACACCGACAGCTCGGGCGATCGTGCCTCCGATCGCTCCCAGGCTCCGGCTCCGCCCCAGCAGCAGACCCGCGGCCGTGGTGACCTCGGTGACAGTGCCGACCGTGGCCGTGGGCGCGGACGTGGGCGCAGGCGTGGCCGCCATGACTCTGGTGGCCGCGGCCACCCATTGCAGCCTGCTCCGTTGCTACTTCGCTCCATATGGGATGGCGCTCCTTCTGCCTCGACCTGGATGGGTGCCGCCTAACTCCGCCGGGGTTCTCGGCCCACGGCCCGGCTCTCATGCCCACGCCTACCCGGTGTATCAGTCGGCGCCTTCTCCGTCCTCGCCGTACTATCCGCCTGCACCGCCTTCGTGGGAGCACCTCGCCATGTTGAACGCTGCCTACAGCAACGGCGGCATCCCACCCGCTCCGTCCACGGACTGGTACCTCGACAGTGGCGCCTCCTCCCACATCACTGGCAATCCTGGTACCCTTACCTCGTCTAGTTCTTCTTTAAAGCATGTGCCTACTAGTATCCTTGTCGGCAATGGCAGGCACCTTCCCGTACTGCCACCGGCTCTGTCACCTTGCCACAAGATTTCCACCTTACCAACGTTCTTATTTCTCCACACGTTATCACTAGCCTCATTTCCGTTCGCAAGTTTACTAAGGAAAATTCTTGTTCTGTTGAGTTTTACCCGTGTGGTTTTCTTGTGAAGGATCTTCGAACACGACGGGTTCTAATGATCTCCATTAGCAAGGGCGACCTCTACCCCTTCATTGGCCATAAAGCGTCTTCGTCGTCCGCTCTTCTTGCCACCGCATCTTCGGACTTGTGGCACCGCCGGCTCGGGCACCCCGGTGCTCACACGCTCTCTACTTTAGCAAAGAATTTTCTTCCCGATTGTAATAAAGAGGCTCATGCACCTTGTAATGCTTGCCAACTTGGTCGTCAACCTCGCCTCCCTTTTCCTTCTTCCTTTAGTAAATCTTTTGCACCATTTGATCTCATACATTGTGATTTGTGGACCTCCCCGGTTGTAAGTTTCTCTGGCTACCAATATTATCTCGTTGTGTTGGATGATTACACCCACTACTCGTGGTCTTTTCCCCTATGCCATAAATCCGACACGTCCACTGAAGGAAATATGCCCTAGAGGCAATAATAAAGTTATTATTTATTTCCTTATATCATGATAAATGTTTATTATTCATGCTAGAATTGTATTAACCGGAAACATAATACATGTGTGAATACATAGACAAACATATAGTCACTAGTATGCCTCTACTTGACTAGCTCATTAATCAAAGATGGTTATGTTTCCTAACCATAGACATGTGTTGTCATTTGATTAATGGGATCACATCATTAGGAGAATGATGTGATTGACATGACCCATTCCGTTAGCCTAGCACTTGATCGTTTAGTATATTGCTATTGCTTTCTTCATGACTTATACATGTTCCCGTAACTATGAGATTATGCAACTCCGTTTACGGAGGAACACTTTGGTGCTACCAAACGTCACAGCGTAATCGGGTGATTATAAAGGAGTACTACAGGTGTCTCCAAAGGTACATGTTGGGTTGGCGTATTTTGAGATTAGGTTTTGTCACTCCGATTGTCGGAGAGGTATCTCTAGGCCTTCTCGGTAATACACATCACATAAGCCTTGCAAGCATTGCAACTAATAAGTTAGTTGTGAGATGATGTATTACGGAACGAGTAAAGAGACTTGCCGTAACGAGATTGAACTAGGTATTGGATACCGACGATCGAATCTCGGGTAAGTAACATACCGATGACAAAGGAACAACGATGTCGTTATGCGGTTTGACCGATAAAGATCTTGAAGAATATGTAGGAACCAATATGGGCATCCAGGTTCCGCTATTGGTTATTGACCGAGAATAGTTCTAGGTCATGTCTACATAGTTCTCGAACCCGTAGGGTCCGCACGCTTAACGTTACGATGATAGTTTATTATGAGTTTATAAGTTTTGATGTACGAAGTTTGTTCGAGTCCCGGATGTGATCACGGACATGACGAGGAGTCTCAAATGGTCGAGACATAAAGATTGATATATTGGAAGCCTATATTTGGATATCGGAATGGTTCCGGATGAAATCGGAATTTTCCGAACACCGGGGTTACCGGAACCTCCGGGGATGTTGGGCCTTAATGGGCCATAAGGGAGAAGAGGAGGGCGGCCAGGGCAGGCCACGCCCCTAGTCCGAATAGGACAAGGAGAGGCGGCGCCCCATTCCTCTTTCCCTCCCCTTTCCTTCTCCAACAAGGCAAGGGGAGTCCTACTCCGTGGGAGTAGGACTCCTCCAGCGCACCCTAGGAGGGCGGCCGCACGTCCCCTCCCTCCTTTATATACGGGGGCAGGGGGGCACCCCATGACACACAAGTTGATCTACGTGATCGTTCCTTAGCCGTGTGCGGTGCCCCTCTCCACCATATTCCACTTCGGTCATATTGTCGCAGAGCTTAGGCGAAGCCTCGCGCCGGTGGAGCATCATCATCGTCACTACGCCGTTGTCTTGTGGAACTCATCCCCGACGCTTTGCTGGATCGGAGCCCGGGATCGTCATCGAGCTGAGCGTGTGCTGAACTCGGAGGTGCCGTGCGTTCGGTACTTGGATCGGTCGGATCGTGAAGGCGTATGACTACATCAACCGCGTTGTTATAACGCTTCGCCACGGTCTCACGAGGGTGCGTGGACATACACTCTCCTCTCGTTGCCATGCCATCACCATGATCTTGCGTGGCGTAGGGAATTTTTGAAATTACTACGTTCCCTAACGATGGCATCCGAGCCTGGTTTTATGCGTTGATGTCATATGCACGAGTAGAACACAAGTGAGTTGTGGGCGATATAAGTCATCTTGCTTACAAAGCATGTCATACTTTGGTTCAGCGGTATTGTGAGATGAAGCGGCCCGGACCGACATTACGCGTACGCTTACGCGAGACTGGTTTCACCGCTTCGAGCACTCATTGCTTAAAGGTGACCGGCGGGTGTCTGTCTCTCTCACTTTAGTTGAACCGAGTGTGGCTACGCCCGTCCCTGCGAAGGTTAAAACAACACCAACTTGACAAACTATCGTTGTGGTTTTGATGCGAGGTAAAACGGTTCTTGCTCAGCCCGTAGCAGCCACGTAAAACTTGCAACAACAAAGTAGAGGACGTCTAACTTGTTTTTGCAGGGCATGTTGTGATGTGATATGGTCAAGGCGTGATGCTATATTTTATTGTATGAGATGATCATGTTTTGTAACCGAAGTTATCGGCAAATGGCAGGAGCCATAAGGTTGTCGCTTTATTGTATGAAATGCAAAAGCCATGTAATTGCTTTACTTTATCACTAAGCGATAGCGATAGTCGTAGAAGCAATAGTTGGCGAGGCGACAACGATGCTACGATGGAGATCAAGGTGTCGCTACCGGTGGCGATGGTGATCACGGCGGTGCTTCGGAGATGGAGATCACAAGCACAAGATGATGATGGCCATATCATATCACTTATATTGATTGCATGTGATGTTTATCCTTTATGCATCTTATTTTGCTTTGATTGACGGCAGCATTATAAGATGATCTCTCACTAAATATCAAGAAGTGTTCTCCCGAGTATGCACCGTTGCGAAAGTTCTTCGTCTTTGAGACACCACGTGATGATCGGGTGTGATAGGCTCTACGTTCAAATACAGCGGGTGCAAAACAGTTGCACACGCGGAATACTCAGTCAAACTTGACGAGCCAAGCATATACAGATATGGCCTCGAACACGGAGACCGAAAGGTCGAACGTGAATCATATAGTAGATATGATCAACATAGTGATGTTCACCATTGAAACTACTCCATCTCACGTGATGATCGGACATGGTTTAGTTGATTTGGATCACGTAATCACTTAGATAACCGAGAGATGTCTATCTAAGTGGGAGTTCTTTAGTAATATGATTAATTGAACTTAAATTTATCATGAACTTAGTACTGATAGTATTTTGCTTGTCTATGTTTATTTGTAGATAGATGGCTTGTCTTTGTTGTTCCGTTGAATTTTAATCGTTCCTTGAGAAAGCAAAGTTGAAAGATGATGGTAGCAATTACACGGACTGGGTCCGTAACATGAGATTATCCTCATTGCTGCACGTAAGAATTACGTCCTAGAAGCACCGCTGGGTGCGAACTGCTGCTGATGCAACCGGCGACGTTAAGAGCGTCCGCGAGCAAAGCTGATGACTACTCAATAGTTCGATGTGCCATGCTTTACGGCTTAGAACCGGGCCTTCAACGACGTTTTGAGCGTCATGGAGCATATGAGATGTTCCAGGAGTTGAAGTTAATATTTCAAGCAAATGCCCGGATTGAGAGATATGAAGTCTCCAATAAGTTCTATAGCTGCAAGATGGAGGAAAATAGTTACATCGGTGAACACATACTCAAAATGTCGGGTATAATAATCACTTGATTCAAGCGGGAGTTAATCTTCCGATGATAGTGTCATTGACAGAATTCTTCAATCACGCCACCAAGCTACAAGAGCTTCGTGATGAACTATAATATGCAAGGGATGGACAAGTCTATTTCGAGCTCTTCGCAATGCTAAAAGCAGCGGAGGTAGAAATCAAAAAGGAGCATCAAGTGTTGATGGTTAACAAGACCACCAGTTTCAAGAAAAGGGCAAAGGAAGAAGAAGGAACTTCAAGAAGAACAGCAAACAAGTTGCTGCTCAAGAGAAGAAACCCAAGTCTGGACCTAAGCCTGGCCGAGTGCTTCTCGCAAGCAGATGGACTTTGGAAGCGGAACTGCCCCAAGTATTTGGCGGATAAGAAGGATGGCAAGGTGAACAAAAGTATATGTGATATACATGTTATTGATGTGTACCTTACTAATACTCGCAGAGTACTGGTATTTGATACTGGTTACATTGCTAATATTTGCAACTCGAAGCAGAACTACGGATTAGCGAAGATTGGCTAAGGGCGAGGTGACGATGCGCGTGGGAAATGGTTCCAAAGTCGATGTGATCGCGGTCGGCACGCTACTTCTACATCTACCATCGGGATTAGTTTTAGACTTAAATAATTGTTATTTGGTGCCAGCGTTAAGCATGAACATTATATCTGGATCTTGTTTAATGCGAGACGGTTATTCATTTAAGTCAGAGAATAATGGTTGTTCTATTTATATGAATAATATCTTTTATGGTCATGCACCCTTGAAGAGTGGTCTATTTTTTAATCTCGATAGTAGTAATACACATATTCATAGTGTTGAAACCAAAAGATTCAGAGTTGATAATGATAATGCAACTTATTTGTGGCACTGCTGTTTGGGTCATATAGGTGTAAAACGCATGAAGAAACTCCATACTGATGGACTTTTGGAATCACTTGATTATGAATCACTTGGTACTTGCAAACCGTGCCTCATGGGCAAGATGACTAAAACGCCGTTCTCCGGAACTATGGAGCGTGCAAAGGATTTGTTGGAAATCATACATACTGATGTTTGTGGTCCAATGAATGTTGAGGCACGTGGCGGGTATCGTTATTTTCTCACCTTCACAGATGATTTGAGCAGATATGGGTATATCTACTTGATGAAACATAAGTCTGAAACATTTGAAAAGTTCAAAGAATTTCAGAGTGAAGTGGAAAATCATCGTAACAAGAAAATAAAATTTCTACGATCTGATCGTGGAGGAGAATATTTGAGTTCTGAGTTTGGTTTGCATTTGAAACAATGCGGAATAGTTTTGCAGCTCACGCCACCGGAACACCACAGCGAAATGGTGTGTCCGAGCGTCGTGTCGCACTTTACTAGATATGGTGCGATCTATGATGTCTCTTACTGATTTACCGCTATCGTTTTGGGGTTATGCTTTAGAGGCGGCCGCATTCACGTTAAATAGGGCACCATCAAAATCCGTTGAAGCGACACCTTATGAACTATGGTTTAGCAAGAAACCAAAGTTGTCGTATCTTAAAGTTTGGGGATGCGATGCTTATGTGAAGAAACTTCAACCAGATAAGCTTGAACCTAAATCGAGAAATGTGTCTTCATAGGATACCCAAAAGAGACTATTGGGTACACCTTCTATCACAGATCCGAGGGCAAGATTTTCGTTGCTAAATTCGGATCCTTTCTAGAAAAGAGTTTCTCTCGAAAGAAGTGAGTGGGAGGAAAGTAGAACTTGATGAGATAATCAGATCTGCTCCCTTATTGGAAAATAGTTCATCACAAGAACCGGTTCTGTGACAACTACACCAATAAGTGAGGAAGCTAATGATATTGATCATGAAAATTCAGATCAAGTTTCTCTTGAACTCACGAGGTCAACTAGAGTAAGATCCGCACTGAGTGGTACGGTAATCCTATTCGGAAGTCATGTTACTTGACCATGGCGAACCTACAAACTATGAAGAAGCGATGGTGAGCCCAGATTCGCAAAATGGCTGGAAGCCATGAAATCTGAGATGGGATCCATGTATGAGAACAAAGTATGGACTTTGGTTGACTTGCCCGATGATCGGCAAGCTATTGAGAATAAATGGATCTTTAAGAAGAAGACTGACGCTGATGGTAATGTAACTGTTTATAAAGCTCGACTTGTTGCGAAAGGTTTTCGACAAGTTCAAGGGGTTGACTACGATGAGACTTTCTCACCCATAGCGATGCTTAAGTCTGTCCGAATCATGTTAGCAATTGCTGCATTTTATGATTATGAAATTTGGCAAATGGATGTAAAAACTGCATTCTTGAATGGATTTCTAGAAGAAGAGTTGTATATGATGCAACCAGAAGGTTTTGTTGATCCAAAAGGTGCTAACAAAGTGTGCAAGCTCCAGCGATCAATTTATGGTCAGTGCAAGCCTCTCGGAGTTGGAATAAGCGCTTTGATAGTGTGATCAAAGCATATGGTTTTATCTGAGACTTTTGGAGAAGCCTTGTATTTACAAGAAAGTGAGTGGGAGCTCAGTAGCATTTTCGATATTATATGTGGACGACATATTATTAATTGGAAATGATATAGAATTTCTGGATAGCATAAAGGATACTTGAATAAAAGTTTTTCAATGAAAGACCTCGGTGAAGCTGCTTACATATTAGGCATCAAGATCTATAGAGATAGATCAAGGCGCTTGATTGGACTTTCACAAAGCACATACCTTGATAAAGTTTTGAAAAAGTTCAAAATGGATCGAGCAAAGAAAGGATTTTTACCAGATTACAAGGTGTGAAATTGAGTCGGACTCAATGCCCGACCACAGCAGAAGATAGAGAGAAAATGAAAGATGTTCCTATGCTTCAGCCATAGGCTCTATCATGTATGCAATGCTGTGTACCAGACCGACGTATGCTTAGCAATAAGCTTGGCAGGAAGGTACCAAAGTAATCCAGAGAGGATCATGGACAGCGGTCAAGAACATCTGAAATACGAAAAGGACTAAGGATATGTTTCTCGTATATGGAGGTGACAAAGAGCTAGTCGTAAATGGTTACGTCGATGCAAGCTTTGACACTCGATCCGGACGATTCTAAATCGCAAACCGGATCGTGTTTTTATTAAGCGGTGGAGCTGTCGGTTGGTGCAGTTCTAAACAAAGCGTCGTGGCGGGATCTACATGTGAAGCGGAGTACATAGCTGCTTGAAGCAGCAAATGAAGGACTCGGATGAAAGAGTTCATTTCGATCTAGGTGTCATACCTAGTGCATCGGGACCAATGAAGATCTTCGTGACAATATGGTGCAATTGCCTTGGCAAAGGAATCCAGATTTCACAAGAGGACCAAGCATATCAAGAGACGCTTCAATTCCATTGGGACCAAGTCCAAGTGGGAGACATAGAGATTTGCAAGATACATACGGATCTGAATGTTGCGAACCGTTGACTAAGCCTCTTCCACGAGCAAAACATGATCAACACCAAGACTCCATGGGTGTTAGAATCATTCTTGTGTAATCTAGATTATTGACTCTAGTGCAAGTGGGAGATGAAGGAAATATGCCCTAGAGGCAATAATAAAGTTATTATTTATTTCCTTATATCATGATAAATGTTTATTATTCATGCTAGAATTGTATTAACCGGAAACATAATACATGTGTGAATACATAGACAAACATATAGTCACTAGTATGCCTCTACTTGACTAGCTCATTAATCAAAGATGGTTATGTTTCCTAACCATAGACATGTGTTGTCATTTGATTAATGGGATCACATCATTAGGAGAATGATGTGATTGACATGACCCATTCCGTTAGCCTAGCACTTGATCGTTTAGTATATTGCTATTGCTTTCTTCATGACTTATACATGTTCCTGTAACTATGAGATTATGCAACTCCGTTTACGGAGGAACACTTTGGTGCTACCAAGCGTCACAACGAATCGGGTGATTATAAAGGAGTACTACAGGTGTCTCCAAAGGTACATGTTGGGTTGGCGATTTTGAGATTAGGTTTTGTCATTCCGATTGTCGGAGAGGTATCTCTAGGCCTTCTCGGTAATACACATCACATAAGCCTTGCAAGCATTGCAACTAATAAGTTAGTTGTGAGATGATGTATTACGGAACGAGTAAAGAGACTTGCGTAACGAGATTGAACTAGGTATTGGATACCGACGATCGAATCTCGGGTAAGTAACATACCGATGACAAAGGGAACAACGATGTCGTTATGCGGTTTGACCGATAAAGATCTTGAAGAATATGTAGGAACCAATATGGGCATCCAGGTTCCGCTATTGGTTATTGACCGAGAATAGTTCTAGGTCATGTCTACATAGTTCTCGAACCCGTAGGGTCCCACGCTAACGCTACGATGACAGTTTATTATGAGTTTATAAGTTTTGATGTACGAAGTTTGTTGAGTCCGGATGTGATCACGGACATGACGAGGAGTCTCGAAATGGTCGAGACATAAAGACTGATGTATTGGAAGCCTATATTTGGATATCGGAATGGTTCAGGATGAAATCGGGAATTTTAGGAACACCGGGGTTACGGAACCTCCCGGGGGATGTTGGGCCTTAATGGGCTATAAGGGAGAAGAGGAGGGCGGCCGGGGCAGGCAGCGCCCCCTCCCCAGTCCGAATAGGACAAGGATAGGGGCGGCGCCTTCTCTTTCCCTCCCCTTCCTTCTCCAACAAGGCAAGAGGTGGGAGTCCTACTCCCGGTGGGAGTAGGACTCCTCCAGGCGCACCCTAGGAGGGCCGGCCGCACCTCCCCCTCCCTCCTTTATATAACGGGGCAAGGGGGGCACCCCATGACACACAAGTTGATCTACGTGATCGTTCCTTAGCCGTGTGCGGTGCCCCTCTCCACCATATTCCACTTCGGTCATATCGTCGCAGAGCTTAGGCGAAGCCCTGCGCGGTGGAGCATCATCATCGCCACCACGCGCCGTTGTCTTGTGGAACTCATCCCGATGCTTTGCTGGATCGGAGCCGGGGATCGTCATCGAGCTGAGCGTGTGCTGAACTTCGGAGGTGTCGTGCGTTCGGTACTTGGATCGGTCGGATCGTGAAGACGTACGACTACATCAACCGCGTTGTTATAACTCTTCCGCTTACGGTCTACGAGGGTACGTGGACATACACTCTCCCCTCTCGTTGCCATGCCATCACCATGATCTTGCGTGTGCGTAGGAAATTTTTTGAAATTACTACGTTCCCCAACATCCACCACTCTCCAACGCTTCTTCTCTTTCGTCCACACCCAATACAATGTAGTGACTAAAGAAATGCAATGGGACAACGGTGGCGAGTTCATCAACACTTCCCTTCGTACGTTTTTCTCCTCGAACGGCATTGCCTACCGCTTTTCCTGCCCGCACACGTCCCCCCAAAACGGCAAAGCAGAACGCCTCATTCGGACAACTAATGACATTGTTCGTACCCTCCTCTTCCAAGCACACCTCACTCCTCCCTTCTGGGTCGAGGCACTTCATACCGTCACCTACTTACTCAAACGACGCCCCTCTCTCGTTATAGCCACGGTCATGCCCTACTTTCTTCTCCATGGCACCCATCCAACGTATGATCACCTCCGGGTGTTTGGATGTTTGTGCTTCCCCAACACATCCTCCACCATGACCCACAAACTCTCACCCCGCTCTGTCCGCTGCATTTTCCTCGGGTATCCCCTCGAACACAAGGGGTATCGATGCTTTGACTTGGAGTCACGCCGCGTCCTTGTGTCCAGACACGTCATTTTTGACGAAACATGTTTCCCATACACATCGCCACAAACCCCCACGTCCACAGACAATCCCATCCACCAAATCTCCCCACCCAGGTCTCTGCCCAATCCCGTTTCCTCGGACCCGTCGCCATCAGCTGGCCCCGATCCGCCACCCTCGGATCCCGCACGTTCGGGCCACACCTCCCCATGCACACCCACGCACGCTCGTCGCGACGCGCCCTCCCCGTCCGGCTCCAGCACGTGCCCCCTCCCACCGGCCGCTCCTGTGGGTCCACCACTTCCGCACAGACCGCGTCCACCTCCACCCAATCCTCGCCCGCACCTGCCAACTCCCCTGCGCCCGCATCCACCTCGTTCCCTGCGCCCCACGACTCGGTCCCGTCTGCCCCTAGCTCCACCGAATCTCCCTCGGGATCGCCCCCATGCATGCCTACGCATCACGTTCCACCCCGCGCCGTACCTATTGCACCACCAAATAATGCACACAAAATGTCCACTCGTGCCAAATCGGGTTTTTGCATGCCTCGCCGCCTTTTTCTTGCCGACACTTCCTCCAACTCCATCTCACCCATTCCACCCACATACAAGTCCGCACTCAAAGACCCCAATTGGCGACAGGCTATGCTAGATGAGTACACTGCTTTAATGAATAACTCTACGTGGTCTTTGGTGCCTAAGCCTGCAGGTGTTAATGTGGTCACGGGGAAGTGGATATATCGCCATAAGTTCAACGTGGACGGTTCCTTGGCACGGTACAAAGCTCGGTGGGTGGTGCGCGGGTTCACACAACGGGAAGGTGTGGACTATGATGAGACGTTTAGCCCGGTGGTCAAGCCCGCTACCATCCGTGTGGTTTTGAGTCTTGCCACCTCTCACTCTTGGCCAATCCACCAATTGGACGTCAAGAATGCCTTTCTCCACGGTGATCTCAACGAGCTCGTCTACTGCTCTCAACCGTCTGGGTTTGTCGACTCCTCTCGTCCGGATCATGTGTGTCGTCTCCACAAGTCCCTCTACGGCCTCAAGCAAGCGCCTCGAACGTGGTTTCTCCGTTTTCAGGCCTTTCTTCTTTCCCTTGGGTTTCATGGCTCCAAGAGTGACACCTCCCTTTTCATTCTTCATCGTGGCACGTCCATTGCATATTTACTAGTGTACGTCGATGATATCATCTTGACAGCCAGCTCACCTCAAACCCTCAACACCATTATTTCTGCTCTCAAGGCCGAGTTCTCCATGACGGATATGGGCTCCCTTCACCACTTTATCGGCATTAACGTTACACCAAACTCCTCGGGTCTTTTCCTCAGTCAGCAACAATACACATTTGAGATTCTAGAGCGTGCAAACATGCTCAATTGTAAGCCTGTCTCCACCCCCATAGACACGAGCTCTAAGCTGTCCATCTCTTCCGGTCAGCTCCTCTCCAACCCCACGTATTATCGTAGCCTTGCGGGTGCCTTACAGTATCTCACCTTGACACGACCGGACATATCCTATGCCGTTCAACAGGTCTGCCTCTTTATGCATGAGCCACGCGACACTCACATGCAGCTAGTCAAGCGCATTCTTTGTTATCTTCAAGGCACCTCTCACTATGGCTTACAGTTCTTCAAGTCCTCCTCCACGGATCTGATCGCATACACAGACGCGGATTGGGTTGGGTGCCCTGACACGCGGAAATCCACTTCTGGGTTTTGTGTCTTCCTTGGCTCAAATCTCGTCTCTTGGTCCTACAAGCGACATGCCATCGTGTCCTGATCTAGTGCGGAGGCTGAATATCGTGGTGTTGCAAACTGTGTTGCCGAGTCTTGTTGGTTACGCCAACTCCTTCACGAACTCATGTGTCCACCACATCGTGCCACAATCGTCTATTGTGACAATATCAGCGCCTCTTACCTCGCCTGTAATCCGGTCCAACACCAACGCACCAAACACATCGAGATAGACCTTCATTTTGTTCGCGATCGTGTTGCTTTCGGTGACGTCCATGTGTTGCATGTTCCATCAAGCTCCCAGTTCGCTGATCTATTCACAAAAGGCTTGCCATCTCCGGTGTTCCATGAGTTCCGATCCAGCCTAAACGTCCAGGCAAATGGAGTTCCGGCTGAGGGGGGGGGGGGGTGTTGAGTTGTGTTGTAACGGGCCTTGTATGCATGCCCATGTAATTAGGATCAAGGGTCTGCGTGCCTAATGACTCGGGCTGCGCCCCAGTGTATATAAACATGTACCTTGTAGCACCTGATCAATAATAGAGACTGAGAAATATTCTCCAACTCATGGTTGGACCAAAATTCGAGTTACGTAAAATAACAATTTCACTTACAGTTAACATATTTACTACAATACCCATGCATCATCTACAGCAGGTCAAGGTTTGAAGCAGTCAAGTTTTAACTACCCGGGATAGAAGCAAAATTTGCAAAAACTCTCAGAGTCCCGGTCAGTACCATCACCCACATATAGAAATTTTACAACTTACAATAATTGATCATGTCCCAAATAGTACCTATAGAAAAACACATGGTCTAATCCTACTGACATGTTGTTTAACTAATTAAGAAATATTGACTTGACTTCGCCCTTTGCATCCCAAGATGAGTCCTCGTGAAGATTTGTATCTAGTTGTACACCCTCGTTAACTTAACCTGTATAGAAACAAAAAAAGAATTAGGGGAAGATAGCTGGGGATTGAAATGGAGTTGAGAAGCGGAAAAAACATACCAAGAATAAACCCAGTTTCACACATAGATTTTTGCCCTCTTTCTCTCGCCGCTGATCTCCTCTCTACCATCAGTAGCAATGACGTTTGCCTTCCCATGCTGCAATGAGCATGCACTGCGGAGGAGGTGCCAGCTCTCGAACCATTTGGTGTAAATTTCACATCTTTGTATTCTTAGATAGCTTCGACCCTCTGGTATATTATGATTGGAAAATGAGAATTTGACTCAGTTACAAAATAGCAGTGAAGCTTCTTGATATTCCTTGTCAATTGGTGGTGACAAGATGGCAAAAATAAAACCTATTACCACATTTTAAAACGTGTATAGATTATACCTACGGAAGTTGGCCAAGGAAATGATAATTCCAATAGATGATATAAAATTAAAGATGCAGGTGGAGAGGACTGAAAACCCAAACTACTGGCTCATAAATATAACAAAAGAGATTTTTTGCCTCCAAATCTTTGAGCTTCCTTATTCCGATGCTACAGCCGTTGCAATATTGACAAGACAAAATTTGCAAATTTATGTTCCTAAATATGCACACAGCTAGAAACATCAAGAAAGCATAGCCAATCCTCACAAGTCATGGTTTCCTCGATTAAAAGAACCATATTATGTGATCGGATCTCGCGTTATCATTGTCGAGAATGTGCTATTCTCTAAAATCCAGCACAATTTTTGCCTCACTCAGAGGAAATGACATACTGCTGCGCTTAGATGGCTAGAATTGTTCTTGATTTACACAACCTTTTTTGGCACGGTGTGACTCACCCCAAGCACGGAGAGACAACATGGCTTAAGGGCCAAACTATGGTGAGAGAACGGATCCCCCTTTGTCATCCTGCTGCACTTTGAGGGGATGTCATGACTGGTGTGGACAAAGGTCAAAAGTGTGGCGGTCATCTTGGATAGCACCGATCCTAGGGATGCCGATGCAAACAGCGTCGCGTTGTCATGGGAGATAAAGATCAGAAGAATTACTACAAATACTGAACTGAACAAGACAGTCAATGCTAACATATCTAAACCAGCTGCATGGCTGGAAATACAGCACAGCTTTGTCTCCAGTTGTCGGATTTTTCAAGACCATCTCTCCAAAGGAGTCTACCCATGTGCAACCAAATATCAAGTTGTTGATCTTGGCGAGCGGTGGTACCAGTTCCAACACGACACCGGATTTTGCAAGTGTCACTCTAGTCCTGTGATGAAGAAACACGTTCAGGAGTTAGATAAACATAAATGGTTTCTATAGAACCTTGAAAATAATTATTTTGACCATAAGCTTTTACAGCAGCTTTCAGACACAAATATATCCATACAAATAGTCAAACACCAATTGGAGTTAGATAAACATAAATGGTTTCTATGTCACTCTCCGTGGGGCTTCCACCTTGCTTGGTGGATCAATTGTTGCATTTTCACACTCTGCCCTGGTCACTGTTTCTGTGTGCTACAGCAACTAAGATGTACAAACATTGAGAGCTTTAAACCAGAACTTAACTCATTGGTAGGGAAAACGATGCAGACACAGGCTACTCTATACAGTTTGACGTGATATGTAGTGATATTTATGCAGACAAAGAATATAACTTAGCAATCTTATTTCCTTTCATCCCCGGTGGGAAACATCATACCTCAAGAAGAACCGAGCTCCTCCTGACGATGTTGTGTACCTAGGGTAGGGTAATAAACCGGATCTAAACACCCTTCCCAAGGACATTGCCCTACAGCCAAAGACATTCAAAGGACAGCAATTTCTACCGACTGGAATCACCTCAAGATGCTGCCCACTCGACCGACGGTTCCACTCGGATGACTCAATTCCATTCGACCATTTCAGAAATCACTTGGAGTGCAGAAGATCTAAGGTCGCTCTGGATGGCAACGGTCAGGCTTTCACTCCGTAGTCTTAATGATCATTTATATGCCTTTATTGCTGGCGTTACCAGTAACGTCCTATCTTTATGTACATTGAACCCTGTGTGACTGAGGGCCGGAGGGATCTGGCAAACTCTATATAAGCCACCCCCTGCTCAAGCACAAGGGTTCGCACCCCCTGTAACTTCACGCATAATCCAATCGACCAGCCTCCGGGCACCGAGACTTAGGGCTGTTACTTCCTCTGAGAAGGGCCCGAACTCGTAAGTCTTACGTGCACAACTTCACCGTAGCTAGGATCTTGCCTCCTCATACCTACCCCCATTCTATTGTCAACTTAGAACCATGACACCTCCTCCTTGCTAAGATTTATTGGTCAATGGTCAGCTCTGGTATCTGCTCTATTGGCCTCCTCCTTGCAATTCTTCATAGACTAAAGAGCCAAAAAAAAAACATTCAGAGCAGACTAAATGTGGGCAATGAATTATAGTATATCAAACATTAAACTTAGCAAGAGTGTACTTGTCCTCAACTGGACACTGCTTATGAGTAGCTGAAGATTGGGCTAATGCCTGCATTGGAGACCTTATATTGCCTAGTGCAGACACAAATACGTACAAAAGTATCAAGACTTGCCAAGGCTCCATCAAGAGAAAAGAAATCAGAATAAGAAACTGAGGCTCCATCAAGAAGAAACATCCCAAATCAGTTTCTTATGGATACCTTTTATCTATCTGCATATCATCAAATAGATAGTGTGCATCGACCTCATCCTTCCTGGCCAGCTCCTTACTCCAAATCCTATTCATGTGACTATTATCAAATCCATATCCAAGTGGCAGGGAAAGGATAAGGAAGAGAGGAGGTCTCTCTCGTGGGTCGGTAGCGAGGTCGGAGGTCGGAGGAGAGGCGCCACTGCACGGAGCGAGGTGAAGGGTCGCCGTAGGTACCGCCGCACGAGGCCGGGGTCGGAGGTCAGGTGTCGCCGCCGCCACGCCATGCGCCATTGTCATCTTCTGTGAGAGGACGAGGCCACCAAGTGAGAGGACGAGGCCGCTCGCTCCCGCGACAAGGCGGGCGCTAGGGTTTCCCCCGCTCCCCTCCCGCCGCCGCCGCCGTCCTCCCGCTGCCGCCGGCCGTCGGCCCGCCCGCCTCCGCTTCTTCCGCCCTCCCTCCTCCGTCTAGGCCGCCTCGCGCCCTCGCCCGCAGGTCCCTCCTTCCCATCTCCCCACGCGCCGTCGGTGGCGCTTGCCCGGCGCTGGCGGATGGTCGCGGCGGCGGCGGGCCTTCTAGTCCTGCGGCGCGCGTGCTCCCTTCCCGGGGCAGGGAGGCGGCGGCGGTGCAGCCCGACTTGGCTGCGGTCCGCGACCCTGCGGTGGCGGCCGGCGGCGTGGGACGGCGCCGCTCCTTGGCGGCGGCGGTGGCGTGGTGGTCTTTGGGTGGCCGTCGGCGCGCCCGCCCCGATCTGGGCCCGACGGGCCCCATCTGGGCCCTAATGGGCCGACCCTCCGGCATGGTCTCGTTGTCTGTGGCGCGGTGAGGAGGTGGAGCGGCTCGGACTTGGGGCGTCGGTGCTGACGGCGTGCGGCGGCGGCCGCTGGCGGGAGCTTTACGGGCCCATGAGGGCTCGGCCGGGAACTGTGGGCCTCACGGGCTGGTGTGCTCTGCTATTGCGTCCGGACGGCTACTCTCGGCGGCGGTGGAGGTGGAGCCCCGCGTGCCGATGGTCTTGATGCCTAGTCCGGCTCTGTCTTGTCCTTACTTCATGGTGCTGTGGTGAGGCGGCGTGGAGGCCTCATGACCGCGTTGGCGCGAGGTGGTGGTTGGTTTGGTGGCGGGATCCGGGCGCCCGAGGTGCGGGTTGGGATCGGAAACCCCGCCGGCGTGGCCGACTCCCGTGATGGCGCCTATGGGTGCCACTGACCTTCGGGAGGCGTCGGGGCTACCCTTCCTCGCCTCGTCGTGTATCGGAAACCCTTGGCGGCGGCGTCGTCATCGTCGCGATCCTTCTTGGAGGTGTTGATTGGTGCGGCACTTGAGTCTTGGAGCCTAGTGGATGAGCCCGGTGGGGCGGCGATCGCGAGCTTCTTCGTTTTTGTTGATCCGCCGTTGTCGGCATTTGTTTCTTTTGCTCTTTCTCTGTTGTTTCTTTTGGGCGTGATTGTGCTGCTTCCGTCCCAGCACCTATCCCTATATGATTTGGTTGGTTGCTTTGTATACAAAGCGGGGGGAAACCCTTTTTCGGCATTGTCATCTTCTGTGGTAGTACAACTCTTTTTTTTTTTTTTTTGAGAAACTCTTGTTGTACAACGGGACTGGGCGCCTTCTCTCGTGGGTAAGCAAAAAGGCCCAAGCAGCCAGAGAGTTCAGTTGGGCCGAGAAATTTAACGCGTGGTGGGGGTCGGAAAAAACAGGCAGATCTGACCCACAAGTGCGCAGAGTTTCTAGCACGCAGATCGCGCCGATAGATCGTTCATACAGGAGCTGAATCCGAGTAGAAGAGGGATCACGAAAATGTCCGATCCGGTTCCCAATCAGACTTCGCCCCGGAGAGGGAAACATCCAATCGCCCAATCCCACTATATATATCTGATCCGGCGGTGCCTCTTCCGGATCCCCAAAAACACCCGGCGGGCGGCGTGAACACAGTCGAAGGCCCCGGTCGGCGGCGACGCGAAGGCCCCGGCGGCGAGGCAAGGTCCCTTTTCCAACTTGATGGCTAAAGGCGGCAAGGCCAGAAAAAGCTCGGCGAGCGGTGGTCAGCCACCGCCTCAGATCAGCCACCTTGTTCTGTTTCAAGGTGAGGCCTACGAGCTCCTGTCAAGCTACACAACAACGCATCCCGCTCGTGTGGACACCGACCAACCGGTCGGCCAGTCAGCAGTCCCCGCCAAGGAACCAGAGCAGCTCGGCCCCTCGACGCGACGTCTCGTCTTTTCTCTGGCGGATGCTCTGGATGACCTGGTTAACTCCGCCATCTGCTTAGAAAAGCTCGAGGACACTCAAGTCGCTGTTTTGCCTGATGGCCGGATAAAGTTTGTGAAAGCCGTTTTTGTGGAGAGAAAGGATCTGCCCAGTCTAAGGGAGTTCAAGATAATGGTGGCAGAAAATTACAACGACCTCGCCGGCATAATCACCCGCTACTTGTCTCCCGTGTCGCACTGCATCCTGGCGGAGGTCACGCATCTGCTCTACTTGATGAGGAATAGAGCGTGGGAGATGAGGTATCTAATCACCTACCACTCTGCCACAGTGCCTCTGGGGAACCGGTCGGACCTCTTTCTCATAATGCATAGCTATGTATGGGAGGTGCTGAGGAAGACTGACCCTGGGGGGTACGAGTATGTCATGGCAAGTCTCGAGTATGATCCTGATTGGAGGAATGCGGTCGTTAATAACGAGCATTTGCAGAAGTACTATGCAGGCGGAGGCGCGTCGTATGAGAGTAATGCACAGCTGCAGGGAAGCGAGCGCGGCGCCATGAACGAGCATCGCCAAGTGATGAGGTACAATCATAATGGCCTACGTCACCCTCTCCAGCATGCCGCTGACTCATCGGCACCAAATGGGATGCTTTACAATCCGGTGCAATTGGGCCACATGTATCACGCCAACTTCGCACGGCTTACATACTCGATGCAAGCAGCCCTGCATGCCATTGATCGCCTCAGGTGTGTTGGGATCAAGTCTCTCTTCTTGTCGAACAATTCAAAAAAGGAGTATCAAGAGATACGGTAGAGGGTGTCGAGCTGATGATGGATGGAGGTGCTACATCGTCCGTAGCAAGTTAATCTCACAGTCTGTAAATGTTGTGATGCTTTTGGTTTTAGTTTGTTAATTGCTACTAGTACGGATGTTGGCGACTGTCCTTTATTAATAAGTTTGGTTGGCTTTTACTCTCGGAGTGCGTCCATTTCTGCTGCCTTGAAATGCTTATTTAATCTTGTAATGATGGGCTTCAATTGCTAGTTCTTTGGGTCTAAGAATGATGTAGGTTGATGGTTGTGACATCAAATGAGGCTTAATGAGTTTGCTGGCGAATAGTTTCCTTTTTCATATGGTAGGCGAACTATGCAATGTTAGTACCCATTACAAAAGAACTATAGTTACCATTTCTCCTGTTCACGGCGTTCGCATGCTAAGTACAATAATAAAATACTCCTTTTCCAATGCCGCTACACTATCCGCATTTGGAACATTCTTCCGTGGCTTGGAATGCATCACATCACTACGGCAGCTTGGCGGACAATGACTTCGGTGAGAGCATGGTGGACGGCAACCTGCAGATTCGCCTTGGATCCCCTAAGGCGCTTGCCTCCCTGATGATGCTTGGGAGATATGGACGGAGCGTAATGCCAAAGTCTTCAGAAACACGGCCATCCCTTCCACGGTTCTAACCAGTAAGATCAAAGCGGAGGTGTCGCATGAAGCACATGAGTGTTGTAATGCCGCGAGAGTAGACCTTTTTTTTTCTTTTAGCCGCTTTGCGGTTTTTGTCTGCAACTTCCTTCCTTCTTAATCAATGAAATGGCAAATCTTTTGCCTTGTTTTGAAAAAATACAAGTTGTGATCAACTACTCGACGTGCCAGTGTCCATGGCACCTAGATTTAACTCTTCATCAGAATCAATTATGTCCTCGAAATCATAGTAGGGGTGTTAGAGTATGTAGTGGGCCTGAGCCCGTTAGTCTTAGGGTTAATTAGAGATAAGGGTCGCTTGCTTAGGGGTCAAGTAAGCCTTATTTGGGAGTCAAGTAAACCTCTTTATATAAAGAGAGGAGATGTATCAATCTAATGAAGCAAGAATTAAGAAGGAAATCACTTCCCTCTTGCGGCCGTGGGCAAAAGGCCCCCCACGACTCTCGCGCCCTCCTTCTAGCAGCGCCATAACAATTTGGTATCGGCTAGCCGGTTCGATCATGTCTTCTTGCCGCCCAACCCTTCTCTTCCGCTGCGGTCACTGGTCGCCTCTAGCGACCACCACGACCGTCGCCCGCTCTGCTGCGTCGGGATCCTCGTCGCGCCCGCCCCGCCATCCTCACCCCGGGCGGTGTTCGGGCGCCGAGGACCTAACCCAGCGGTCGGGAGATCCTTTGTTCTTGCTCGGGTCCTCTGAGCCGCTTTTCGGTTCGCCGCCCATCGCCGCCATCGCGCGCCGTGGCTGCCATGGCAACCGCCGCGCAGCGGCCTCCGCCCGCTTCGCCACGGGCGGCTGCAAGCTGCCATCCATCGCCACCACCGCCCGCGCCAGCTGCGATGGCAGCCGCCGCTCTGGCAGCCTCGCGCGCCCGGCGCCGCGCGCGGCGGCAGCTGCATTGCGAGGAGCCACCGCCCGGTCGGCTCCACCCGCATCGATCCGGCGGCGGAGTCCCGATCCACAGATCAAGTTCCGCCGTCGCCATCACCGCTTCCCCAAGGCGTCCCCATCCAGCAGAATCAAGTTCCGCCGTCACCGTCACCGCTTCGGCTTGATCACTACCGCCATGTCGGCGGCGGTGAGCTGCAGGCTGCTGCGCTGCTGCCTCCTAGCGTCGGCGTGCAGCGGGAGATGCGTGGTCTGCCGCTGCCGCTCCTCCCAGTTGCGCTTCGCTAAGCAAAGGATCTCGATCTCGTCCGCTGCGTCGGGGATCTTGGGCATGCTGTTTTCCCCACGAACAGCGACCTCAAAGTCTGCGACATCGGTGGTTGGGGGGCGCACCCCTCCTCGCCATTCTCCATCGACAACCCTCCACTCTTCTCTGTGAGGTGCAGACCAACAGCCGTCCGGCGGGGAGAAGGCATGGTGTCACCGACAAGAGTGCACGACGTAGCACCACTGCATTCCACCGCCGGCCTCCGCGAGGGCGCCTCTGCTAGTCACTCTTGCGACCACTTCGGTGGCCATACATACACTCCTTTTGTCCAGATGGTTTCCATGGGATCCGGTGGTGTGTGGCTGTCTGCGTGCCGCGTCCGGCGTGCGGATGGTGTCCACTTTATGTTCGGGGTCCAAAATAAAGCATCCCGGTCCATTTCAGGTTGAGAGTAATAAACCAAGCCAAGATGTAAAAGGCTTGTTTTTAGGTGTTAGGTTTTTGTTGCGTCGAGTCATGGTTATAAGTTGGTTAGGCTGCAGCTCGAGGACAAGCTGCATGTCGGTGGGGTGTAGTGTTAGAAATGCGTAATGGGCTGGGCCCGTTAGTCTTAGGGTTAATTAGAGATAAGGGTCGCTTGCTTAGGGGTCAAGTAAGCCTTGCTTGGGAGTCAAGTAAACCTCTTTATATAAAGAGAGGAGATGTATCAATCTAATGAAGCAAGAATTAAGATAGAAATCCCTTCCCTCTTGCCTGGCCGTGGGCAAAAAGTCCCCCGGCCGGCACTCTCGCGCCCTCCTTCTAGCAGCGTCATAACAAGGAGTGCGCCTGCACACAGAAAACTTAGTTAATTTATTTCCCAATACCCCTAAAGAACCATACTAAAATGTGTTGAAGATAGTTTTAAGAAGAATGGTTCATCTTACATTAGAATCAAAATATTATTCAAGGCATAAACTTTGCAAGATTAGGAACGGACATATATCACATACCTTAGGTCGAGGCTTTACACCTTGAAAAGTACTGAAATCAGGTGGACTTAGAGGCCGGGGGCAAGCCTCTTTTTTTGAAAAAAAAGTAAAATCAGGTGGACTCAGGACAATATATGCTCCAGCATTGTTGAAACTGTCTTCTGAAGCCTATACCATAATTAGATTATTACTTCTTTAGAAAAGGAGATGCATGCAACCACTTTATTAATTATTCGCAAAGACCTTATAAAGTAATATATCAATATGTCTGAAACCGTCATCTTGGCAACATCTGTTACTACTCCTATCCATTGATGAATGGGTGCAGAAAGTGTGAGCCGAATACCCAGACCTCTCACCTAAGCCTAACATCTAAAGCTGGAGACCCCAACCAACAAGTCACATACCAGGTTTGGGGCACAAACTGGTCCAACGCACTTAGGTCATCGCCGCCGTCTTCCGTCGATTCATCTTCAGAGCAAATACTGATGCATCGACCTTGCCAGCCCTGCTGTCAACGCCACCACGGCTCTATAAAACACCTCCTTCCTACGCGCGTCCATCATCATACATCCGCCACCAAAGCCCTGTCGTGCCATGCCGCCGAGACTCCACATCGTCCATGCGTCACATGGAACGCTGCTTCACCACAGATGTCGTCCACTAGTCCCTCGAGCCTATGCATACCTTCAGGAATGACGCCCCCAAGAGGGATACAACACAAGAGCACTACTGTCGTCCGATCAACCGATCTAGGGTTTCCTTCGGAGGTGGCGGATAGGGTTCTAGAGCTTCTCCACGATGATGCCTTCAAGAAGAGGACGATGGAGAAAACACCACCATCGTCGGCCTTGGTGAGGGAGTCCTGGATTAAGGGGTCCTCGAGTATCCGGCCCGTTTGTTATGGGCCGGACTGATGGGCCGTGAAGATAAGAAGTAGAAGGCCTTCCCCCGTGTCCGGATGGGACTCTCCTTTGCGTGGATGGCAAGATTTGTGTCCGGATGTATAGTTACCTTCTTCTGTAATGTACAACCCTAGGCCCCTCTAGTGTCTATATAAACCGGAGGGTTTAGTCCGTAGAGGCTATCAGAATTCATATAGGCTAGACAACTAGGGTTTAGCCATCACGATCTCGAGGTAGATCAATGTAACACCCCGAGAATCTTGCTACAGTAATCTCCCCCTAATGGTGTCCATGTCATCATGGTTACTATGCAGCTTGCCACCTGTCCCAAATCCAAAGCCATTTTCAAATTTGAAATAGAGTCAAATAAATTGTTTCTTTGAGCAGTAAAACTAAAATGTTCATCATCTGGCAAATATTCCAAAACAAATGCTGTTAAGGAAAACAACATCATCTTCAACACATATGGGTGCGAGCATTTAAAAGCATTGCCAAAGCGACACTTTAAATGCCTATTCTTTTCAAAATAAAATCAAATGAATTCCAAACTTGCCCAAACTTTTGTGAAAGTGTCTAAAATTACCAGGGATTTAATGGCACCCTTCCCAAGTTTTTCCCAGTCAATAGGCTGCCCAAATAATTCATTTCCTCTCTTTGTTATTAAATAAAAGAGAAACAAGGCAGCCCACTCGCACATGGGCCATGAGTGCACAGTGTGCTGGCCCGATCCACCTCCCATCTCCATCTTCCTCATTCACGAAGCCCCGTGGACGCCGGGCACACGTCCATGGCGTCGATGGCCACGGGGCAACCATCTGGAGATGCCCCGAGAGGATAAGAGACCCCTCCTCGCCCTAGAACAAACCCTAGACGCCCCCTCCATTTTCCCCTCTTCGCGCCGTCTGCTTCCCCACCACGTGCGGCCGACACCATCGTCGCCGCGCCTGCGTCGATCCCGCGGCCACCGGCGTCCCCGAGCCCGGCAACCGAGCCTGGGAGGTGCGCCGTACCCCGCTTCACCGTCCTCGTCCATCAATTGGAGTCGGGGAGGTCGGCGACGTCGGCATCGCCCTCTTCCCCTTCTCGGTGGTCACCGGCGATCACCGAGCCTCATGCCTCCCTCTGCGCTCCCGAACCCGAGAGGCCTCCGTGTGCCTGCCCGTGAGCTCCGCCTCCCTCTCCCTCTCTCCCGTGCTCGTTCCGCGCCGTAGCTAGCTGTCGCCGCCTCCGTGCCCTGCTCGCCGCCCGGCGAGATCGTGGCCGTCCTTGTGGTCGGCGTCGCGCCACAGAGGCCACCGTTGAACTCTGGAGCTCCCAGAGCCCAACGAGCTTGAGCACGTGCCTCCCGTGCCCCTAACCGCTAGCCCGACCACCCTCATCTCCGGCCGCCGCCTTGCCTCGTCGCCGCGGCGTTTCGGCCAGATTCGGTGATGCCACCACCACAAATCGGCGTGCGGTCGGTGACCGTTCGAACGTGCCTAGCGGCACCTTTCCGTGCCCGTCGCGTTTCCGGCCAACTCCGCGACGCACCGCCAGCGGGTAGGTCGCGGCGTTACTCGCCGCCGTCGACTGGCGCCCGGCGTGGCCCTATGGGGGCCACACGGTGAGGCTGCCAGGGGCCCAGCGTCGATTGACCACGTTGACTCTGGTCAACGCCGTTCTTATCTTGACATGTGGGCCTGTCATTAATTAGGCTAACTAAGCGTTTTTATAAATAAAATTAACTTGTTAGTCTAATTAGTCAGCGGCAGTGGGGCCCAAGCGCAAATTAACCCTGTTCTTTTAAATTAACCCTTTGTTAGCCCTCTCTCTATGACATGTGGGACCAAATAGTCGGTTTGACCAGTCGGTAGTCATTGACCTGCTGATGTCATCTTGACACTCTGTGACGTCATATTCCATTTACATTAATTTATTTAATTAGGAAAATGTTTAAACCTTGAAATTTGTAGTAATTAAACCGTAACTCCGATGAAAATGTTTTCTATATGAAAGTTGCTCGGAAAAATCCAATGAATCCGATTACGCGGTCCGTTCATCGTAACATGCCTCTAGCATGATGAACATGAAACTTTCCCCTCGGTCATCATCTCGACAGTCCGGAACCGTGAAAACATTCGGTTGATTTCCCCCTTCACCTTTATCGTGTAGCCATCGTTAGGTCACTCCGGCACTGACATATTGCCATGTTACGCTTTGTGATGCTATGATTGCTTTATATTTACTGTTTCTTCCCCTCTTCTCTCGGTAGACCCCAAGACCGATGTTGTCCTGTGATCGACTACGTCACCAGCGACCCTCTCTCTTGCGAGCAACCAGGCAAGCCCCCTTTGATCACGGATATCGCCTACTCTTCTCTATCTGCTTGCATTAGAGTAGTGTAGCATATTCTTGCTTTCGATTAATCATATCTTCTTTGCATAGCTTTGTCCTTGTTACTCTCAGTTGTTACCTTACGCAATCCTATATGCTTAGTATAGGATGCTAGTGTTCCATCGGTGGCCCTACACTCTTGTCAAAATCGCCATGCTATACTATCGGGCCGTGATCACTCGGGAGGTGATCACGGTATATCCATATACTTTGCACTATTACATTACACGTGGTACTTGTTAGGAGATGGGGGAAATTTGAAAGGGCGGGTGGCTCCATCCCGTAGAGGTGGGCTGGGTTCCCGACGGCCCCGATCGATACTTTGTGGCGGGGCGGCAGGGCAGGTTGAGACTACAGGTGAGAGGTGGGCCTGGCCTGTTCGGCGTTGCGGTTACTTAACACGCTTAACGAGGTCTTGGTATTTGATCGGGTTGGCTCACGAGCTTATACGCACTAACCATCTCGCGGGAGTAGTTATGGGTATCCGGCGTGGTATCACCGAAATACTTGAGGCGTCGGACGGGCGGCGCGCGCCGGATTGGGCTGGAGCGCTGATGGGCTAGAGTGCTGCTTCCGTCCGCGTCGCATAGCGTGCAGGTGTGCTTTCGAGGCGATGGGCCCGGACCCTTCGGCGCTTAGGTTTAGACCGGCGTGTTGGCCTCTCTGTTGTGCCTAGGTGGGGCTGCGGCGTGTTGATCTTCGCGGCGGGCATGACCGGAAAGTGTGTCCGGCCAAATGGGATCAAGCGTCTTTGGGTAAGATGGTGCACCCTGCAGGAAGTTAATCTATTCGGATAGCCGTGATCTTGATAACAGGGCGACTTGGAGTTGTACCTTGAGCTTATGACAACTAGAACCGGATACTTGATAAAACACACCCTTCCAAGTGCGGATACAACCGGTGGTCGCTCTCGCTCGAGGGATATGAGCAGGGATTGCGGGTAGGATTATTGCTATATGATGTTACTTGGAGGACTTCAGATCGTCCTCCTACTGTTGCAAGACGGTGTCGAGCGTAGTCTTCGTTAAGACTAACTATCCCCTCTTATTACGGCTTTTCTGCAGTTCAGTCCACCGATATGGCCTTTACACATATATCCATGCATATGTAGTGTAGCTCCTTGCTTGCAGTACTTTGGATGAGTACTCACGGTTGCCTTGTTCCCCTTTTCCCTATCTCTACTCGATTGCTGCAATCGGACGATGGAGTCCAGGGAGAGATGCGCCGCCTATGGCGACTACTACTGGAGGCGCCTACTACTACGTGCAGCCCACCGATGGCGACCGGGAGTAACCTAGGAGGATCCCAGGCGGGAGGCTGCTCCTCTTCGTCTGTATCGGTTTGTGCTAGCCTTCTTAAGGCAAACTTGTTTAACTTATGTCGTACTCAGATATTGTTGCTTCCGCTGACTTCGTCTATGATCGAGCACTTGTATTCGAGCCCTCGAGGCCCTGGCTTGTATTATGATGCTTGTATGACTTATTTTATTGTAGAGTTGTGTTGTGATATCTTCCGTGAGTCCTTGATCTTGATCGTACACATTTGCGTGCATGATTAGTGTACGATTGAATCGAGGCGTCACAAGTTGGTATCGAGCCATTGCTGTAGGAATCCCCTTCCAACTCCTTGGCGAAGTCGAGTCTAGACATTGCAAAACTTTTACTAACATGGTTGTGTGTCTTATGGGCTGCGTCGCCATTGGGTGGTACTAGGATCTTTTACTCCTCGACCCTTACTCTGGGACTCTGAAATCTCTTCTATTCGGGTTAAATGAATTTGCTAAAAACAACACTAACTTTAGGTTCTCGCAAGTACTTTCTCCCGGAGAGCCCCTCACTTCAGATGATCGTTTGCTAATCAGAAGATTCCGAAGATACTCTCTGATGTTCTCTCGAGACTTTGTGCCCATCACTTTTGCTATTTCTGATCACCGATAAATCCGTATGGATAACTACTTACCCTTGCCGTTCATCGATCACCCCCATTGATCTTGTTATTACAAGATACCCAAGTTTCTCTATTGTTCCGAGAGTACTTTGTGCCTCTGCCTAGCAGTTCCTTACTACATGAATACCCCTCAAATAAATACTCGCACTTGTCGGTATCCGCTCATCCTGTTGTTCATGTGTTACACAAAATTCTTCAAAATACTATTCGATCTTCCGAGAATCCTCTGGAGCCTTTGGCTCTTGAAATTCTTGCTTGCTTGCATTATGGTTAATCCCATAAGTCTCGTAGTCATATTGACATCCCTTGTCATTATCATTTTGAGTCTGTTGACTCAATATGTTTCTGAATACCATAATCATCATTGATTCTTATAAATTACCTTTCCGGCTGAGCTGCCATTCTTTTAACTAGAATTGGTTCTCGACCAATCCAATTGCCGTTGATTGTACCCTAAGGCTATTCAACTTATCCACCCCTAAATCGAGCATTGCTTGATCCCTTGATTTAAATCATAATTCCTTTGCATTTGACAATTGAGTTAGTCGATTGTTTCTATAATCTGATCTCCTTGCATTCTTCTTCCTCTAGTTAATCTTGATGCTCACGTCGACCCCTTGTGGGCCATCGGGTCCATTGTTGGATTTTATCCGTCGGCATCCTTCATATTCAATAACTTTGTGAGACCTTCCCCGATACATAATGCCTTTGGTAAATTGTATCCTCTGCTTTGTCAACCATGCTCTACCTCCGATCTTGAGTTATTTACCCTCGAGTTGATGGTATCGTTCCTAAGATGCCTTGGTGGGTTGAACCTATGCCCTCCTTAATATGTGTGAACTCGAAAGTTTTCACGAGTCATACTCTTACGGTATTTGCGGATAAAATTTCAACGCTATAACTTCATCGAAAGCGAGAAGTGAATGAAAGGGTATGCATTGGAAAAGTGGGAGTCGACCTTGAACCTTGCGTTCATGCCCATGGACACGATGTAGATCTTATCATTAAAGCTTCTCTTAAATAATTATTCCTTTGGTATAAGTTCATCTTATATCAGGGATCTCGCCTTTTGAAATCGTGGTTCCGACCATGTTCTCTTTTAAATACCATTTCTCGTGCAAGTTTTAGCACTTGTCTTTTGTAGAGCATTACCCCGGTCCAACCTCTACTTTGATCTGTCATCGAGTATTACCCCCCGGTATCTCGAGATTATCATGGAACTGCGTAACTTCTTATGAGTTCTTCATCAAGTGCTACCTTCCCACCGATTCCAATTTTTCACGGGCTCGAGTTATTAAACACTCAAAGGACAACGATAAGCTGGACCGAGTCCGCTCTACGGTTCAACAACTCTTGATGAAGCTTCTATAAGTACGAGTTTGTACCCGACCACGCCATTCCTAGCCTGTTTGGCTATACCATTGTCGTGATCGTCAACATTCGAGCTCATCCGGGATATCAATTGGATTCATGATGAGGAATACCATCCTTGCCCTCGATGATTTGTATTATCATCGACCACTTTATTGCCTTCCCACCAACACAAGCTTGTTCATGTTTGGTGTTATACCTTGAGTTCCTTGCTACCCGGCAATCGTTCTTCTTTACCTTGGAGTATTACCATCTGTTAATATCAAGGATGTTGTGAGGACTGCTCCACCTCTTAAGAAATTCTTGGTATTGAGATGCTTCTCACCATCACCATTCTTTCTTGGTCCCGTGTTGCTTCCAACGGTGTACCAACAAGTGCACAGTGTTGTTTGAATTCTGCCCTTCTAGCAAGCCTCTTGCTTTGAAGTGAAATTCTTAGACTATCGATTATTAGATCACCATTACGACATTGGTCGTGCAACCCAACCCATATTTTGGGCGCACCTTACGACCAAGGTTTAATTGTGTATGTTTCCTCGAGCATACTTCCTTATATCATTTGATATGACAAATGTTATCTCCTTGTTCACTTAATTGTGGAAATCCATCTTTTGGGAATCTCGATGAATTACCATTGAGTTCACCAGACACCACCTTGTCCTCTCCTTGGGTTAATGATGGACTCTTGTTAGCGGAAATCACTACATAGTTCATTTCCCCGAGAATCTTACAATGTCATCTCGTCAATTTGTGTTGCACCTCTTCTTCTCAGGTATCCTAAGTCTGAGGTATCCTGACACCAATCGGATCTGAATCTCGGTCAGATATGATGGTTGGGACCACTTTCCAAGAGTAATGATGTTGGTCCTTTGATGACCCGGTAGCATGATGTCATGCCTAGCACCCCCCCCGGCTGGAGGACCTATCATTATAGATTCCTTTTCAGCAGGGTTATCCATTCATCCATGAGGGAATTGTAATACTGATTCTACAAGTTATTCTTGATGGATCCTTCGTGATTCCAAAGTCCGATCTTCACCTGAAGGCCATGTCAATGCTATCTCGAAGCATGTCTGTGATACTCTGATTTTCAACAAGAACATTCGAAGCCCAATGCTATATGTTTCTTGCTCAATTATCCAAACACCGTTGTATGGGTAATGTCATGAAATTTCTCTCCCCTTACCTAAAGGGTTTTCTACATTATCTCCTGTCGTGGATATCTTGCTCTGCTTGTCCTTGGGAAGGATATACCCTTGAAATATGTGTTTAAACATATTTTCCTTTCCATTGTTCTGTTTAATCTGATGATCATATTTTCTATCCATTGGTTTGTTTAAACCTTTCCTATGATCTATATGATATAAGCAGTAATAATCCACTGCTTATGCAAGCACCTCGTGTTACAACACTGCCAGTAAGACCCTGTTACTATTGTTGGTGACATTTCGGTAACCACCGACGGACGAGAACCTTGCCTATTGGTCCGCCTCGTTCAACGAGCAGGAAAATGGTTCTCTTCGTCCCTCGCCCTTGGTGCCTATGTTGTTGCCGACATGACCCTCGGACTCTCCTCTGACATGCCTTGCTTACATGTTCGTGCAAGATGTCACCAACCTTTCTACTTTTAACCACATGGTGGGCCCATAACCCACAGTTTCACAGGATCGAAACCTGACTGTCCTGTACACCCCCGATTTCCAAAGTTATTCTCTGACGTGGCCTCGTATGTAATTCACGGGCCACCGTCATAGTGATCTATTCGGTATCGACGCGATACTTACTCTCGCTACTCTGAACCCCTTTCTCACTCTGGTTCAGGCTTCGAGCCGCTACCTACCCGCTTGGAGCCTATTATGGTACCTTCGTACCTTACTCTCGAGGTATTTCATATGTTCAACTCGAGAGATAATTTTATACTAATTCATGGGTTAACCCAGATTGTTTCCCTTAAAAGCATTATGTCGTAGTGAGCTGCCCTTACCTTTCGTAAGTACGATAGAGTTCCGAAGAAATGATGACCAGTTTATCATGGTGCATCGGAATAAAGGATTGAAGACATCAACGAAAGGATTAACTTCTTGAGAAGATCCGTTAGATTATCTTAACCAGACCTTTCCCCTTGCTCCCTCTTAAATCTCGGGACGAGATTTCTTGTAGTGGAGGAGATTTGTAACACCGAGAATCTTGCTACATAATCTCCCCTAATGGTGTCCATGTCATCATGGTTACTATGCAGCTTGCCACCGTCCAAAATCCAAAGCCATTTTCAAATTTGAAATAGAGTCAAATAAATTGTTTCTTTGAGCAGTAAAACTAAAATGTTCATCATCTAGCAAATATTCCAAAACAAATGCTGTTAAGGAAAACAACATCATCTTCAACACATATGGGTGCGAGCATTTAAAAGCAGTGCCAAAGCGACACTTTAAATGCCCTATTCTTTTCAACATAAAATCAAATGAATTCCAAACTTGCCCAAACTTTTTGTGGAAGTGTCTAAAATTACCGAGGATTTAATGGCACCCTTCCCAAGTTTTTCCCGAGTCAATAGGCTGCCCAAATAATTCATTTCCTCTCTTTGTTATTAAATAAAAGAGAAACAAGGCAGCCCACTACGCACATGGGCCATGAGTGCACAGTGTGCTGGCCCGATCCACCTCCCATCTCCATCTTCCTCTGTTCACGAAGCCCCGTGGACCTTGGGCACACGTCCATGGCGCCCGATGGCCACGGGCAACCATCTGGCGATGCCTCGAGAGGATAAGAGACCCCTCCTCGCCCTAGAACAAACCCTAGACGCCCCCTCCATTTTCCCCTCTTCGGGCCGTCTGCTTCCCCACCACGTGCGGCCGACACCATCGTCGCCGCGCCTGCGTCGATCCCATGCCACGGCGTCCCCGAGCCCGGCAACCGAGCCTGGGAGGTGCTCCGTACCCCGCTTCACCGTCCTCGTCCATCAATTGGAGTCGGGGAGGTCGGCGACGTCGGCATCGCCCTCTTCCCCTTCTCGGTGGTCACCGGCGATCACCGGAGCCTCATGCCTCCCTCTGCGCTCCCGAACCCCGAGAGGCCTCCGTGTGCCTGCCCCGTGAGCTCCGCCTCCCTCTCCCTCTCTCCCCGTGCTCGTTCCCGCGCCGTAACTAGCTGTCGCCGCCTCCGTGCCCTGCTCGCCGCCGACGAGATCGTGGCCGTCCTTGTGGTCGACGTCGCCGCCACCTGAGGCCACCGTTGAACTCCTGGAGCTCCCAGGAGCCCAACGAGCCTGAGCACGTGCCTCCCCGTGCCCCCTAACCGCTAGCCCGACCACCCTCATCTCCGGCCGCCGCCTTACCTCGTCGCCGGCGACGTTTCCGGCCAGTTCCGGTGATGCCACCACCACAAATCGACGCGCGGTCGAGTGACCGTTCGAACGTGCCTAGCGGCACCCCTTTCCGTGCCCCGTACGCGTTTTCCGGCCAACTCCGGCGACGCACCGCCGCGGGTAGGTCGCCGGCGTTGCTCCGGCCGCCGTGCTGACCTGGCGCCGACGTGGCCCTATGGGGGGCCACACCAGTGAGGCTGCCAGGGGGCCCCAGCGTCCCAGTTGACCACGTTGACTCTGGTCAACGCCGTTACTGTACTGACATGTGGGCCCTGTCTGTTAATTAGGCTAACTAAACGTTTTTATAAATAAAATTAACTTGTTAGTCTAATTAGTCAGCGGCAGTGGGGCCCAACGCAAATTAACCCTGTTCTTTTAAATTAACCCTTTGTTAGCCCTCTCTCTATGACATGTGGGACCAAATAGTCAGTTTGACCAGTCGGTAGGGTCTGTTGACCTGCTGATGTCATCTTGACACTCTGTGACGTCATATTCCATTTCTGTTAATTTATTTAATTCCGGAAAATGTTTAAACCTTCAGAAATTTGTAGTAATTAAACCGTAACTCCGATGAAAATGTTTTCTATATGAAAGTTGCTCAGAAAAATCCAATGAATCCGATTACGCGGTCCGTTCATCTGTAACATGCCTCTAGCATGATGAACATGGAACTTTCCCCCTCCGGTCATCTGTCTGACACAGGTCCGGAACCGGGAAAACATTCCCGGTTGATTTCCCCCCTTCACCTTTATCGTGTAGCCATACGTTAGGTCACTCCCGGCACAACATATTGCCATGTTACGCTTTGTGATGCTATGATTGCTTTATATTTACTGTTTCTTCCCCCTCTTCTCTCCGGTAGACCCCAAGACCGATGTTGTCCCTGTGATCGACTACGTCACCGACGACCCCTCTCTCTTGCCAGAGCAACCAGGCAAGCCCCCCCTTTGATCACCAGATATCGCCTACTCTTCTCTATACTGCTTGCATTAGAGTAGTGTAGCATGTTCTGCTTTCGATTAATCCTATCTTCTGCATAGCTTTGTCCTTGTTACTATTGTTGTTACCTTACGCAATCCTATATGCTTAGTATAGGATGCTAGTGTTCCATCGGTGGCCCTACACTCTTGTCCGCCCCGCCATGCTATACTATCGGGCCGTGATCACTCGGGAGGTGATCACGGTATATACCATATACTTTACACTATTACATTACTGTGGTATTGTTAGGAGATGAAATTTGAAAGGACGGGTGGCTCCATCTGGTAGAGGTGGGCTGGGTTCCCGACGGCCCCGGCCCGATACTTTGTGGCGGAGCGGCAGTGGCAGGTTGAGACTACAGGTGAGAGGTGGGCCTGGCCTGTTCGGCGTTAGCGGTTACTTAACACGCTTAACGAGGTCTTGGTATTTGATCGGGTTGGCTACGAGCTTATACGCACTAACCATCTACGCGGGAGTAGTTATGGGTATCCCGCGCCGTGGTATCGGCCGAAATACTTCAGACGTCGTGACGGAGCGGCGGCGCCGGATTGGACTGGGGCGCTGATGGGCTAGGTCTGCTTCGGCGCGTCATAGCGTGCGGTGTGCTTTCAGGCGATGGGCCTGGACCCTGCGCGCTTAGGTTTAGACCGGCGTGTTGGCCTCTCTGTTGTGCCTAGGTGGGGCTGCGGCGTGTTGATCTTCCGCGGCGGGCATGACCCGGAAAGTGTGTCGGCCAAATGGGATCAAGCGTCTTTGGTAAGATGGTGCACCCTGCGGAAGTTAATCTATTCGGATAGCCGTGATCTTGACAGCAGGGCGACTTGAGTTGTACCTTGAGCTTATGACAACTAGAACCGGATACTTGATAAAACACACCCTTCCAAGTGCGGATACAACCGGTGGTCGCTCTCGCTCAGGATATGGCGCAGGGATTGCGGGTAGGATTATTGCTATATGATGTTACTTGGAGGACTTGGATCGTCCTCCTCCTACATTGCAAGGCAGGTGTCGAGCGTAGTCTTCGTTAAGACTAGCTATCCCCTCTTATACGGCTTTCTGCAGATTCAGTCCACTGATATGGCCTTTACACATATATCCATGCATATGTAGTGTAGCTCCTTGCTTGCGAGTACTTTGGATGAGTACTCACGGTTGCCTTGTTCCCCCTTTTCCCCTATCTCTACTCGATTGCTGCAATCAGACGATGGAGCCCAGGAGCCAGACGCCGCCGCCTATGACGACTACTACTCTGGAGGCGCCTACTACTACGTGCAGCCCGCTGATGACGACCAGGAGTAACCTAGGAGGATCCCAGGCAGGAGGCCTGCTCCTCTTTCGATCTGTATCCCAGTTTGTGCTAGCCTTCTTAAGGCAAACTTGTTTAACTTATGTCTGTACTCAGATATTGTTGCTTCCGCTGACTCGTCTATGATCGAGCACTTGTATTCGAGCCCTCGAGGCCCCTGGCTTGTATTATGATGCTTGTATGACTTATTTTATTGTAGAGTTGTGTTGTGATATCTTCCCGTGAGTCCTTGATCTTGATCGTACACATTTGCGTGCATGATTAGTGTACAATTGAATCGAGGGCGTCACAATCAACTCTTGTAACCCCTATACTCACTAAAGTCAATCAAGCATGAAGTAGAGTTTTACCTACATTAAGAGAGCCCGAACCAGGGTAAACATCGTGTCCCCTTTGTCTCCTATTACCTTCGATCCTCAGACGCACAGTTCAGGACCCCCTACCCGAGATCAGCCGGTTTTGACACCGACATTGGTGCTTTCATTGAGATCCACTTTGTCGTCGACAGAAGGTTCGATGGCTCGTTCAATCATCAACAGTGATGCTGTTTCCGGGGAAATCTTCCTCCCCGGTCAACTTTTTGTGTTCGGCGGCTTCGCTCTACGTGCCAATTCGATTGGTCACCTTGAAACGATCAATAGCTACGCCCCTAGTCATCAGATCAGATTCGGGAGCCTGAATTACGTCACCGACATCCGAGGAGACTTGATCTTCGAAGGGTTCACGACCTCGACCACTGTTCCTCCGCTCCAAGAAGGTGTTGGAAATATGCCCTAGAGGTAATAATAAAAGGATTATTATTATATTTCCTTGTTCATGATAATTGTCTTTTATTCATGCTATAATTTTATTATCCAGAAATCGTAATACACGTGTGAATACATAGAGTACTATGTGTCCCTAGTGAGCCTCTAGTTGACTAGCTCGTTGATCAATAGATAGTCATGGTTTCCTGACTATGGACATTGGATGTCATTGATAACAGGATCACATCATTAGGAGAATGATGTGATGGACAAGACCCAATCCTAAGCATAAAACAAGATCGTGTAGTTCGTTTTGCTAGAGCTTTTCCAATGTCAAGTATCTTTTCCTTAGACCATGAGATCGTGTAACTCTCGGATACCGTAGGAGTGCTTTGGGTGTACCAAACGTCACAACATAACTGGGTGACTATAAAGGTGCACTACAGGTATCTCCGAAAGTGTCTGTTGGGTTGTCACGGATCGAGACTAGGATTTGTCACTCCGTATTACGGAGAGGTATCACTGGGCCCACTCGGTAATGCATCATCATAATGAGCTCAAAGTGACCAAGTGTTTGGTCACGGGATCATGCATTACGGTATGAGTAAAGTGACTTGCCGGTAACGAGATTGAACGAGGTATTGGGATACCGACGATCGAATCTCGGGCAAGTAACATACCGATTGACAAAGGGAATTGAATACATGGTTGCTTGAATCCTCGACATCGTGGTTCATCCGATGAGATCATCGAGGAGTATGTGGGAGCCAACAAGGGTATCCAGATCCCGCTGTTGGTTATTGACGGAGAGCCGTCTCGGTCATGTCTACATGTCTCCCGAACCGTAGGGTCTACACATAAGGTTCGGTGGCGCTAGGGTTGTATGAATATGAGTATGCAGCAAACCGAATGTTGTTGAGTCCGGATGAGATCCGGACGTCACGAGGAGTTCGGAATGGTCCGGAGGTAAAGAATTATAAATAGGAAGTGCGGTTTCGCCATCGGGAAAGTTTGGGGTCACCGGTATTGTATCGGGACCACGGAAGGGTCCAGGGTCCACCGGTGGGGCCACCTATCCGGAGGGCCCGTGGGCTGAAGTGGGAGGAACCAGCCCTTAGTGGGATGGTGCGCCCCTTGGGCCCCCTGCGCCTAGGGTTGAAAACCCTAGGGTGGAAGCGCCCACTTGCCTTGGGGGCACTCCACCCCCCAGCCGCCGCCCTTGGGAGATTCCCATCTCGGGGCGGGCGCCCCAGGGGCCTATATAAAGGAGGGGGAGGGAGGCAGCCGCACCTAAGTCTTGGCGCCTCCCTCCCCCTGCTACATCTCCTCCTCCTCCCGTAGTTGCTTGGCGAAGCCCTGCCGGAGCCCTGCTGCATCCACCACCACGCTGTCGTGCTGCTGGATCTTCATCAACCTCTCCTTCCCCCTTGCTGGATCAAGACGGAGGAGACGTCACGCTGACCGTACATGTGTTGAACGCGGAGGTGCCGTCCGTTCGACGCTAGGATCTCCGGTGATTTGGATCACGACGAGAACGACTCCCTCAACCCCGTTCTCTTGAACGCTTCCGCACGCGATCTACAAGGGTATGTAGATGCATCTCTCTCTATCGTTGCTAGATGAACTCATAGATGGATCTTGGTGAACGTAGGAAAATTTTATTTTATGCAACGTTCCCCAACAGTGGCATCATGAGCTAGGTCTATGCGTAGTTCTCTATTGCACGAGTAGAACACAATTTGTTGAGGGCGTAGATGTTGTCAACTTTCTTGCCGCTACTAGTCTTATTTTGCTTCAGTGGTATTGTGGGATTAAGCGGCCCGGACCGACCTTACACGTACGCTTACGTGAGACAGGTTCCACCGACTGACATGCACTAGTTGCATAAGGTGGTTAGCGGGTGTCTGTCTCTCCCACTTTAGTTGGAGCGGATTCGACGAAAAGGGTCCTTATGAAGGGTAAATAGAAGTTGACAAATCACGTTGTGGCTTTTTCGTAGGTAAGAAAACGTTCTTGCTAGAACCCTATTGCAACCACGTAAAAGATGCTACAACAATTAGAGGATGTCTAACTTGTTTTTGCAGCAATTGCCTTGTGATGTGATATGGCCAAAAGTTGTGATGAATGATGAATGATATATTGTGATGTATGAGATCATGTTGTTGTAATAGGAATCACGACTTGCATGTCGATGAGTATGACAACCGACAGGAGCCATAGGAGTTGTCTTAATTAATGTATGACCTGCGTGTCATTGATTCAACACCATGTAATTACTTTGCTTTATTGCTAAACCATTAGCTATAGTAGTAGAAGTAATAGTTGGTGAGCAACTTCATGGAGACACGATGATGGAGATCATGATGATGGAGATCATGGTGTCATGCCGGTGACAAGATGATCATGGAGCCCCGAAGATGGAGATCAAAGGAGCTATATGATATTGGCCATATCATGTCACTATTATATAATTGCATGAGATGTTTATTATGTTTATGCATCTTGTTTACTTAGATCGACGGTAGTAAATAAGATGATCCCTTACAATAATTTCAAGAAAGTGTTCTCCTAACTGTGCACCGCTGCTAAAGTTCGTCGTTTCAAGCACCACGTGATGATCGGGTGTGATAGATTCCTACGTTCACATACAACGGTGTAAGACAGTTTTACATGCAAAACACTTAGGTTAACTTGACGAGCCTAGCATGTACAGACATGGCCTCGAACACAAGAGACCGAAAGGTCGAACATGAGTCGTATGGAAGATACGATCAACATGGAGATGTTCACCGACGATGACTAGTCCGTCTCACGTGATGATCGGACACGGCCTAGTCGACTCGGATCATGTAACACTTAGATGACTAGAGGGATGTCAAATCTGAGTGGGAGTTCATTAAATAATTTGATTAGATGAACTTAATTATCATGAACATTAGTCTAAAATCTTTGCAAAATGTCTTGTAGATCAAATGGCCAATGCTCATGTCACCATGAACTTCAACGTTCCTAGAAAACCAAGTTGAAAGATGATGGCAGCAACTATTCGGACTGGGTCGGAACCCGAGGATCATCCTCATAGCAGCCAAGAAACAATATGTCCTAGAAGCACCGCTAGGTGAAGCACCCATCGAGAGAACCAAGGCGTTATGAACGCTTGGCAGTCTCGTGCTTATGATTACTCCCTCGTTCGATGCGGCATGCTTTACAGCTTAGAACCGGGGCTCCAAAAGCGTTTTGAGCAACACGAGCATATGAGATGTTCGAGGAGCTGAAAATTGTTTTCCAAGCTCATGCCCGGTCGAGAGATATGAAGTCTCCGACAAGTTCTATAGTTGTAAGATGGAGGAAAATAGTTACATCGGTGAGCACATACTCAAAATGTCTGGGTTGCACAACCGCTTGTCCCCACTGGACATTAACCTCCGGACGAGGCGGTCATTGACAGAATTCTTGATCGCTCCCACCGAGCTACAAGAGCTTTGTGATGAACTACAATATGCGGGGATGGTGAAAACTATTCTGAAGTATCTTCAATGCTGAAGTCAGCAGAGGTAGAAATCAAGAAAGAACATCAAGTGTTGATGGTCAATAAAACCACTAAGTTCAAGAAGGGCAAGGGTAAGAAAACTTCAAGAAGGACGACAAGGATGTTGTTGCGCCCTGTAAGCCATTTGCCGGAAGAAGTCAAAGAATGGACCCAAGCACGAGACTGAGTGCTTTTATTGCAAAGGAAGGGTCTTCGAAGCGGAACTGCCCCAAATACTTAGCGGACAAGAAGGCCGGCAACACTAAAGGTATATTTGATATACATGTAATTGATGTGTATCTTACCAAGACTCATAGTAACTCCCGGTATTTGATACGGTGCCGTTGCTCATATATGTAACTCACAGCAGGAGCTGCGGAATAAGCGGAGGCTGGCGAAGGGCGAGGTGACGATGCTTGGCGTCGGGAATGGTTCCAAGGTCGATGTGATCGCCGTCGCACGCTACCTCTACATTTACCTACGGGATTAGTTTTAAACCTCAATAATTGTTATTTAGTGCCAAGTTTGAGCATGAACATTGTATCGGATCTCGTTTAATATGAGATGGCTACTCATTTAAATCCGAGAATAATGGTTGTTCTATTTATATGAGAGATATGTTTTATGGTCATGCTCCGATGGTCAATGGTTTATTCTTAATGAATCTCGAGCGTGATGTTACACATATTCATAGTGTGAATACCAAAAGATGTAAAGTTGATAACGATAGTCCCACATACTTGTGGCACTTTGCCGCCTTGGTCACATTGGTGTCAAGCGCATGAAGAAGCTCCATCTTGATGGACTTTAGAGTCTCTCGATTATGAATCATTTGACACATGCAAACCATGCCTTATGGGCAAAATGACCAAGACTCCGTTCTCGGAACAATGGAGCGAGCAACCAACTTATTGGAAATCATACATACCGATGTGTGCGGTCCAATGGCGTTGAGGCTCATGGAGGATATCGTTATGTTCTCACTCTCACCGATGACTTGAGTAGATATGGGTATGTCTACTTGATGAAACACAAGTCTGAGACCTTTGAAAGGTTCAAGGAATTTCAGAATGAGGTAGAGAATCAACGTGACCAAAAAATAAAGTTCTTACGATCAGATCGTGGAGGAGAATATTTAAGTCACGAATTTGGTACACACTTAAGGAAATGTGGAATCGTTTCACAACTCACGCCGCCTGGAACACCTCAGCGTAATGGTGTGTCCGAACATCGTAATCGCACTCTATTGGATACTGATTTACCGCTATCATTTTGGGGATACGCTCTAGAGACAGCTACATTCACCTTAAATAGGGCACCGTCTAAATCCGTTGAGACGACACCGTATGAATTATGGTTTGGGAAGAAACCTAAGCTGTCGTTTCTAAAAGTTTGGGGATGCGATGCTTATGTCAAGAAACTTCAACCTGAAAAGCTCGAACCCAAGTCGGAAAAATGCGTCTTCATAGGATACCCTAAGGAAACCATTGGGTATACCTTCTACCTTAGATCCGAAGGCAAGATCTTTGTTGCCAAGAACGGATCCTTTTTGGAAAAAGAGTTTCTCTCGAAAGGAGTAAGTGGGAGGAAAGTAGAACTCGATGAAGTACTACCTCTTGAACCGGAAAGTAGTGCAGCTCAGAAAATTTCTGTGGTGCCTACACCGATCGGAGAGGAAATTAAAGTTGATGATCAAGGTACTTCGGATCAAGTTGCTACTAAACTTCGTAGGTCCACAAGGACACGTTCCACACCAGAATGGTATGGCAACCCTGTCCTGGAAATCATGCTGTAGACAACGGTGAACCTTCGAACTATGAAGAAGCGATGGCGGGCCCAGATTCCAACAAATGGCTTGAAGCCATGCAATCCGAGATAGGATCCATGTATGAAAACAAAGTATGTACTTTGACAGACTTGCCTGATGATCGGCGAGCGATAGAAAACAAATGGATCTTTAAGAAGAAGACGGACGCGGATGGTAATGTTACCATCTATAAAGCTCGACTTGTCGCTAAAGGTTATCAACAAGTTCAAGGGGTTGAGTACGATGAGACTTTCTCTCCCATAGCGAAGCTGAAGTCTGTCCGAATCATGTTAGAAATTGCCGCAAACTATGATTATGAGATATGGCAAATGGACGTCAAAACGGCATTCCTTAAAGGCTATCTTAAGGAAGAACTGTATATGATGCAGCCAGAAGGTTTTGTCGACCCTAAGAATGCTAACAAGGTATGCAAGCTCCAACGATCCATTTATGGGCTGGTGCAAGCATCTCGGAGTTGGAACATTCGCTTTGATGAGATGATCAAAGCGTTTGGGTTTATCTTGAGACTTATGGAGAAGCCTGCGTTTACAAGAAAGTGAGTGGGAGCTCTGTAGCATTTCTCATATTATATGTAGATGACATACTTTTGATGGGAAATGATATAGAACTTTTGGACAGCATTAGGGCCTACTTGAATAAGAGTTTTTCAATGAAGGACCTTGGAGAAGCTGCTTATATATTAGGCATCAAGATCTATAGAGATAGATCGAGACGCCTCATAGGTCTTTCACAAAGCACATACCTTGAAAAGATATTGAAGAAGTTCAAAATGGATCAGTCCAAGAAAGGGTTCTTGCCTGTATTACAAGGTGTGAAATTGAGCTCGGCTCAATGCCCGACCACGGCAGTAGATAAAGAAGAGATGAGTGTCATCCCTATGCTTCAGCCATAGGATCTACTATGTATGCCATGCTGTGTACCAGACCTGATGTAAACCTTGCCGTAAGTTTGGTAGGAAGGTACCAAAGTAATCCCGACAAGGAACACTGGACAGCGGTCAAGAATATCCTGAAGTACCTGAAAAGGACTAAGGACATGTTTCTCGTTTATGGAGGTGACAAAGAGCTCGTCGTAAAGGGTTACGTCGACGCTAGCTTCGACACGGATCTGGATGACTCTAAGTCACAAACCGGATCGTGTATATGTTGAATGGTGGAGCGATGGCTGGTGCAGCTGCAAGCGCAGCATCGTGGCGGGATCTACATGTGAAGCGGAGTACATGGCAGCCTCGGAGGCAGCGCATGAAGCAATTTGGGTGAAGGAGTTCATCATCGACCTAGGAGTCATACCCAATGCGTCGGGGCCGATTAAACTCTTCTGTGACAACAGTGGAGCTATTGCACTTGCCAAGGAGCCCAGGTTTCACAAGAAGACCAGGCACATCAAGCGTCGCTTCAACTCCATTCGTGAAAATGTTCAAGATGGAGATATAGAAATTTGCAAAGTGCATACGGATCTGAATGTCGCAGATCCGTTGACTAAACCTCTTCCGCGAGCAAAACATGATCAACACCAGAACTCTATGGGTGTTCGATTCATCATAATGTAACTAGATTATTGACTCTAGTGCAAGTGGGAGACTATTAGAAATATGCCCTAGAGGCAGCAATCAAAGGATTATTATTATATTTCCTTGTTCGTGATAATTGTCTTTTATTCATGCTATAATTGTATTATCCGGAAATCGTAATACACGTGTGAATACATAGACTACTATATGTCCCTAGTGAGCCTCTAGTTGACTAGCTCGTTGATCAATAGATAGTCATGGTTTCCTGACTATGGACATTGGATGTCATTGATAACAGGATCACATCATTAGGAGAATGATGTGATGGACAAGACCCAATCCTAAGCATAGCACAAGATCGTGTAGTTCGTTTTGCTAGAGCTTTTCCAATGTCAAGTATCTTTTCCTTAGACCATGAGATCGTGTAACTCCCGGATACCGTAGGAGTGATTTGGGTGTACCAAATGTCACAACATAACTGGGTGACTATAAAGGTGCACTACAGGTATCTCCGAAAGTGTCTGTTGGGTTGTCACGGATCGAGGCTGGATTTGTCACTCCAGACACGGAGAGGTATCACTGGGCCCACTCGGTAATGCATCATCATAATGAGCTCAAAGTGACCAAGCGTTTGGTCACGAGATCATGCATTACGGTACGAGTAAAGTGACTTGCCGGTAATGAGATTGAACGAGGTATTGGGATACCGACGATCGAATCTCGGGCAAGTAACATACCGATTGACAAAGAGAATAGAATACGGGGTTGCTTGAATCCTCGACATCGTGGTTCATCCGATGAGATCATCGAGGAGTATGTGGGAGCCAACAAGTGTATCAAGATCCCGCTGCTGGTTATTGACCGGAGAGCCGTCTCGGTCATGTCTACATGTCTCCCGAACCCGTAGGGTCTACACACTTAAGGTTCGGTGACGCTAGGGTTGTATGAATATGAGTATGCAGCAAACTGTATGTTGTTCGGAGTCCCGGATGAGATCCCGGACGTCACGAGGAGTTCCGGAATGGTCCGGAGGTAAAGAATTATATATAGGAAGTGCGGTTTCGCCATCGGGAAAGTTTGGGGTCACCGGTATTGTCTGGGACCACGGAAGGGTCCGGGGTCCACCGGTGGGGCCACCTATCCCGGAGGGCCCGTGGGCTGAAGTGGGAGGAACCAGCCCTTAGTGGGCTGGTCGCGCCTTGGGCCCCCCGCGCCTAGGGTTGAAAACCCTAGGGGGAAGCGCCCCACACTGCCTTGGGGCACTCCACCCCCCTCGCCGCCGCCCCTTGGGAGATACCCATCTCAGGGCGGCTCCCCGAGGGGCCTATATAAGGAGGGGGAGGAGGGCAGCCGCACCCAAGTCTTGGCGCCCTCCCCGCTACACCTCCTCCTCCTCCCGTAGTTGCTTGGCGAAGCCTGCCGAACCTGCTGCATCCACCACCACGCCTGTCAGTCTGCTGGATCTTCATCAAACTCTCCTTCCCCTTGCTGGATCAAGACGGAGGAGACGCCACGCTGACCGTACGTGTGTTGAACGCGGAGGTGCCGTCCGTTTGGCGCTAGGATCTCCGGTGATTTGGATCACGACGAGAACGACTCCCTCAACCCCGTTCTCTTGAACGCTTCCGCACGCGATCTACAAGGGTATGTAGATGCATCTCTCTCTCTCGTTGCTAGATGAACTCATAGATGGATCTTGGTGAACGTTGGAAAATTTTATTTTATGCAACGTTCTCCAACAGAAGGAAACCCATCGGACCCGTCATCAGGCACCGCTCAAGGAGCAACTATCATCCCTGCCCTAGCCTTAGATCCAGAGCAGACTACTTCATCCGAAGATGGGTGTCTGAAACCTATCGGAGTCTCTCCTACTATGGAACTTTTCTCCGCAGACCCGGAGGCGGCTATGTCTTCGGCGAGCCTGGAATCAAGCAGGACTCACCTCTGGATGCCAACTCCGAACTCTCAAGGTCTGCGTCTAGTAAGCACAACCTGGTAGAATCTGCCGTGCCTAGCCCCGCAGGTCCTCGGTGCCCCGTCCAGTCTTCGCTCTTAAGTGAGGCCTTGGACTTAATGCGACCCCCCGCCATTACGGAAGTATCGCCTCTGAACTACGCCCAGCCTGGACTAGGGGCCGAGGGCGGGGAATTTCACGCCCCACCCACCACCCACTTAATACCCACTGTCGAGGATTTGACCGACATGCTAGATTATGCCTTCGAAGACGTCGACGGTATGGACGACGATGCTGGAGACAAACAAAGCCAAGACCCGCCATTCACCAGGCGCTGGACGGCTACCTCCACATATGATGTGTATATGGTGGATACACCCAAAGATGACGACGACGAAGGCAGGAAAGATCCGATCGAGGACAAGCCCGCTGAGGCACCACCAAAAGGTCGAAGTCAGCGGCGCCGCTCAAAATCGCGTCGCGAAAAGAAAAGCTACACCGAAACCGGAGACAATAACACCCCGGACGATGCCGAGGATCCCGAAGACCCGGTCGAGCCTGCGTTCGAGCAAGATGAATGGGAGGAGGGACAAGTTAACCCTGATGAGCCGGTCTGGAATGAGGACTCGGAAGATAGTAACTATCTACCGATCTCCGAGGATGATGTCAGCCTCGGCAACGAAGACTTCATCGTGCCAGAGGAAACCCTCGAGCAAGAGCGCTTTAAGCGTCAGCTAATCGCAACTCCGAGAAGCCTAAAAAAGAAGCAGCAACAGCTCCAAGCCAAACATGATACCCTCAACGACAGATAGACCCAGGTCCTAGCTGCCGAAGAATACGGCCTCGAGCGCCCAACAAAGAGTTATCTGAAACGTCCGCTACTACCACAATCCGACAACGAGGCCCTTGAGCCAATACCGTCAAGATATGACCATGCTGATGAACCAGACCGACCACCACGTGGGCGAGATAAAGCGGTTGCTTATGCCGAACACCAGCCCCTACCACCTCTCCGTCGAGGCAAATAGGTAGCAGCTCCAGGCTATACCTACGAATTACGCAGGAGCTAGAAAATAGAGCCGGTCAGGCCAGATAAATCTAGGGATCAAGGGGGCGTGCTCCAACACGAGACGACGGCCATCAAGCCTGGCGCGACAGGCATAACCTCACCCGGGCCGAAAACCGAATACGGATGTCATCCGAACTCCGTCGTGACGTTGCCCGATACATAGGTGCCGCACACCCCTTATTCTTTACCGACGAGGTAATGCAGCATCAGTTCCCAGAAGGGTTTAAACCCGTAAACATTGAAGCATACGATGGAACGACTGATTCCGCGGTATGGATTGAAGACTTCCTTCTCCATATTCACATGGCTCGCGGCGATGATCTCCACGCCATCAAATACCTCCCCTTAAAGATGAAAGGACCAGCACGACACTGGTTAAACAGCCTCCCTGAGAACTCCATTGGTAGCTGGGAAGATCTGGAGGATGCCTTTAGAGACAACTTCCAAGGTACCTATGTCCAGCCTCCGGACGCCGATGACCTTAGTCATATAGTCCAGCAACCCGGAGAGTCAGCCCGCAAACTCTGGACTAGGTTCCTAACTAAAAATAACCAAATCATCAATTGTTCGGATGCCAAAGCCCTCGCGGCCTTTAAACACAGCGTCCGCGACGACTGGCTCGCCCGACACCTCGGCCAAGAAAAGCCGAAGTCTATGGCAGCCCTTACCGCACTCATGATCCGCTTTTGCATGGGAGAAGATAGTTGGTTGGCTCGTAGAAGCAACAGTACCAGCGACCCTGGCACCTCCGAAGCCAGAGATGGCAACGGCAGACCACGACGCAGCAAACACAAGCGTCGAAGCAATAATGAAGAAACCGAAGACACGGCGGTCAACGCTGGATTCAATGGCTCTAAACCCGGTCAGCGGAAGAAGCCATTCAAAGGAAACAGGGACGACCCATCCAATTTAGACAAAGTACTTATCAGCCTTGCTAGATTCATGGTACCCCCGACAAGCCTGCAAACCACTCCAACAGAAATTGTTGGGTCTTCAAACATGCCGGTAAGTTAAATACTGAACACACGGGGAAAGGGTCGCCAAGTGAGGACGATGATGAGCCCCGCCCACCGAACACAGGGGGGCAGAAGAAATTTTCCCTGGAGGTAAAAACAGTGAATATGATATATGTCACTCATATCCCCAAGAGGGAGCGCAAGCATGCACTAAGGGACGTTTACGCCATAGAGCCGGCCGCCCCAAAATTCAACCCCTGGTTGGCTTATCCGATCACCTTCGATCTTAAGGACCACCCGACCAGTATCCGTCATGGAGGTTCGGCAGCCTTGGTCCTTGATCCAATCATCGACGGATTCCATCTCACCCGAGTCCTCATGGAACTTGATTTATCAAGACACGGTCCACAAAATGGGTAATGACCCATTAAGAATCAAGCCTACTAACACCACCTTTAAAGGAGTGATACCCAGCGTAGAGGCCCGCTACACGGGCTCAATAACATTGGAAGTAGTCTTCGGTTCATCGGATAACTTCTGAAGCGAAGACTTGATCTTCGACATCGTCCCCTTCCGAAGTGGTTATCACGCACTGCTCGGACGAACCGGCTTCGCTCGCTTCAATGCGGTCCCGCATTATGCTTACTTAAAGCTCAAAATGCCTGGACCCCGCGGCGTTATTACAGTAAATGGAAAACATGGAGCGCTCCCTCCGCACTGAGGAGCATACCGCGGCCCTTGCGGCTAAGTGCAGAGCGGCCTCATTAGGCCGAACACCTCATCGGCCATCAAGCCCCCGGACACAGTTAAACGCGTCCGGTCTACTCTGCATAATGACAGCTTGGTGAATCCAGAGCTAGACTAGCAGTCTCGCCTCCGTTGATCGCCACACACATCCGCGGCATATGTACCACGAGTGCATAATTACGCACTCAAAATACCTTGGGTAACGTCGGAGGCACAATACGAACAAGGTCTATAGTGCGGCTCGACCCTATTTGACCTTAACCTTTCTTCTTCGCTTCTTTTTTCCATACCGCAGGTGCTTTAAAACCTAGCTGTTCCACGGTCAGGCAAGGACTCTTTCCGGGCCCGTTTTTGTATAAACGACCGTGGGCCGCTCCTCTCAAAGGATCTTTTCACCAAAGGCGAAAGCGGCGCAGACGTGCGGAAGGGCATCAATGGGATCTCCAAGACCATCTTTTTTTTAGGCCCCGTATACAACTTTCCCTTGTGTACAAGTTTCGGCATGTAAAATAGCCTTGGCACTATCTGTAATAGCATGTCTTGACGTAGCAAACAAATTATAATGAAAACAGTTTTTTACCAACCTTCGTTCGGTCTTGGTTTGTTTAATAATCTGCATTCCGCTTTTGTGCTAAGATTGCCACATATACATTCTAGTACAGCTTCAATGCCAGGGGCTCTATTTGGCCACACATATTTTCAAAAGGTCTGAACGCTTTTAGAGTACACTTCGGCATCCCGAACATTGCATTATATGCATCAGCTCTGAATCATGTCTTTGGTCAATAGTTGGGTTGCCCGGCTCCTGTGATTACTACCTTACGTTTCGCTCGTTCGGCTAGGGTAGGAAAGGGAGAACTACTGCAATTGTGTTTCTCGTTCGTTCGGTCAAACACCTCAGTAGAGAAAGCCGAAAACTGACTGTCATGATACGGCGAGAGCTGGTCAGCGATTCGACGGCTTTCTATAAATCTCTTATGATTTTTCCGAACGATTGGCCTTGGTTTAGTCCCGCGTCTAAGGCACACTAGTTCGGATAGCCGCATACACACAAGGAGCTAGTACTTAGCCCCATTGTCAAACTCCTATGGCTAAGTGAAAGTGATAAAGCCGCATAGTCTGATTGCCTGGTTCGCTGCGCAGACACCTCCTTTACGGACCAAGACGTTTGGTCAAGAGTGATCATGCGCTATTCCGAACACCCCCATAGTATCTACGTGGGGCAGAAGCCGACGACTGGTAAACTCTCAGAATTAAAAATGGCCGTACAGGAGGAAAATAGTTTCAGATAAAGGCATAAATATACTACAAAGCCTTGGTTCACAAAATAAGGTCTGGACAACCCGGATACATTTACTCGAATGTGATATCCTTCGAGCACTGGCCCTCTACTATCCGGGCACCCTCCAGGACATCGTAGAAATATCGCTCCGGCTTGCGGTGGTCCTTGCCTTTGGGTGGGCCCTCGGTCGCCACTACGGTGGCCTTCATCTTCGCCCAGTGCATCTTGACACGGGCAAAGGCCATCCGCGCACCCTCTATGCATGCCGAGCGCTTTACAGCTTTGACTCGGGGCAGGGCGTCAGCGGGTCACTTCACCAGGCCGAAGTAGCTGCTAGGAATGGGCTCGACTAGCCACAGCCAGACTATGATGTCCTTCATGGCCAAGCCGGACGTCCTATGCAGCTCCGCCAGCTGCATCATCTGGTTGTTCAACATTGCTGGATGCTCCGGCGCCAGGTACTGCGACCAGAAGAGCTTCTCCGCCGCGTTCCCCTCTTGGGCCCGGAAAAATTGTGCAGGTCGGCATCACTCTTCGGAAGATCTGCAAAGGCATTTGGAGAACTCCATAGTCGAGTGAGCAAGGCATATTTCTGACTGCCGAATTTACTCCGCAAAAGAAAGGGCTTACCAGCCGCTATCTGTTTGGCCTGCCAGATCTCCTCACGAGCCGCCCGAGACTCAGTCCGCGCCTCCTTGGCCTCCTGGAGAGCCTTGGCAAGATCGACTGCTTGGGCCTTATTCTTCTCCTCCAAGGCCTCGCACTTCTCGGCGGCGTCCTTGAGCTCTTGCTCCACTTCGGTCACCCTCTCCTCATACAGGCGGCGGGCGACATGCAAGGCCTTTAAGTCCACAGCCGCTTTACTCGCCCTCGCCTGCTCTTTGGCTTGCACAAGGGCGCTCTTGAGGGTCTTGACCTCGGCCATGCTACCTGTAACCATATTCATGACAACGCATAAGCTTAAACTCTGCATTTGCATGCCACTTCAGGCATGCAAGAAGGTCTTTTAACATACCTTGCGCCTCATCGAACCGCTTGTTAATGCGGTCGATATCATCTTCGGCCAGCTTCAGTTTCTGCTTGAGTTCGGAAACTTCGGCGGCCTGGGCGGTCGCTTCCAACAGGGAAGCCTATTTATCAAATAGAAAAGTACGTTATCTCATGCGATTATTACTTGATCCTCTGTTCGGTCGTCTTTCAAACCCGAACAGAGTCTCAGGGGCTACTATCTATATATAGGCATATTTTTTATACGAAAAGAGGCTAAGAATATTACATCGCATACCTCGAAGCCTGCTAGCAGGCTGGTGAAGGCTTCGTTTAGCCCGCTCTTGGCGGACTGAACCTTCTCAACCACCACACCCATCAAGGTGCGGTGCTCCTCCATGATGGAAGCACGTCGCAGTGCCTCCACCAGAGTGTTCGAGGCCTCTGGATTAGTGGAGGTCGTCGCCGGAGTTGGCGCTCCCCCTCCTTTGAAGGGGGTTGCCCGCTTGATTCCGGAGCCACATGGGTCTCCGGAATTATGTTCGACTGGGGGCCGGACTGGTCAGGGCCCCCGTCGTCAGTCTCCATGGGGATGGCGCCCCCATGTTCTTGGCAGCCGAGGCATTACCCTCTGGAGCTGTCTTTGCGGCCTCCTGCACCACTACGTGGCCCGGAGAGGCCTTCGGGATAACACCTCGGTGTCATCCATGGTGGTTGGCAGAGATGCTCGCGGAGGCGTCTCGCGCTCCAGCATCTCCGGTGCTAGAGAGTTCCCCTCAGATGATGATGGTCGGGAGAGGTCGCAGGCCGGACTGAAATGCACAATATAATATGTCATACTACAATCATCAAAAAATGGATATATGTAAAGCATCCTTGGATACTTACGATTCGACCAGGAGCTTCACCCTGGGGCGCCGCTCGGGGATGGCTTCGGCATTCGAATCCGAGCCGTCCGAGAGGGATATCTTCCCCCTCTTTGACGCCTCCGCCTCCGGGTCTACGGAGGCCACCCTTTTCTTCTTTCTCCCCTTAAGGGGAGAATCGCTTTCTGCCTCCTCCTCCTCTTCGTCTTCATTTCCCTCGTGGAAGGAGGGAGCTTCGGTCTCTCCGGACACAGCATCCAAAGTACCTTTACGGCGGAGGCCACCTTTGGCCTCCTTGCTCTTCTTCTTGGCCTTCTTCTCTAGCGCCTGATACGGCGTCGGGACCAGCATCCTCGTTAGTAGAGGAGTGGCTAGGTCTTTCGGTAGCAGAGCCGGGCACTTGATCCGCTTCGCCTTTTTTGTCCATCCCTGAAGGAGGTATGGAAGGCTCAGCATACCCTCTGATTGGTGAACTAAAGTTATGTTGAAACTAGATGCTTACCGGGGTGGCCGGATGTGCGCTGTCAAGGCCGATGTCGTCGGTCTTCTCTAGCCACGTCTTCTGGGCCTTGAAGAGTAGCTTCCAGATCTCTTCGTGTGTTGTGCCGAAGAATCGCTGCAGGGTTCGTGGCCCTTTCAGATTGAACTCCCACATATGGAGAGGCCGGCACTGGCAGGGGAGGATCCGGCGGAAGAGCATCACCTGGATCACGTTAGTAAGACTGGTGTTTTTGTCTATCATATTTTTGATGCGCTTTTGCAGCATCATCACTTCGTCGGTCGACCCCCAGTCCAGACCCTTGTTGGTCCACGACGCGAGCCGCATAGGGGGTCCGGATCTAAACTCAGGAGTGGCCTGATACATCTCCATCGTATCTACTTTTCCAAACACTTTTGCCCTTGTTTTGGACTCTAACTTGCATGATTTGAATGGAACTAACCTGGACTGACGCTGTTTTCAACAGAATTGCCATGGTGTTATTTTTATGCAGAAATAAAAGTTCTCGGAATGACCTGAAACTTCACGGAGAATATTTTGGAATATATAGAAAATACTGGCGAAAGAATCAACACTAGGGGCCCACACCCTGTCCACGAGGGTGGGGGCGCCCCCTGCCTCGTGGGCCCCCTGAGGCTCCACCGACCTCAACTCCAACTCTATATATTCCTGTTTGGGGAGAAAAAAAATCAGAGAGAAGGATTCATCGCGTTTTACGATACGGAGCCGCCGCCAAGCCCCAATCTCTCTCAAGAGGGCTGATCTGGAGACCGTTCGGGGCTTCGGAGAGGGGAATCCGTCGCCGTCGTCATCATCAACCTTCCTCCATCACCAATTTCATGATGCTCACCACCATGCGTGAGTAATTACATCGTAGGCTTGCTAGACGGTGATGGGTTGGATGAGATTTATCATGTAATTGAGTTAGTTTTGTTAGGGTTTGATCCCTAGTATCCATTATGTTCTGAGATTGATGTTGCTATGACTTTGCTATGCTTAATGCTTGCCACTAGGGCCCGACTGCCATGATTTCAGATCTGAACCTATTATGCTTTCATGAATATATGTGAGTTCTTGATCCTATTTTGCAAGTCAATAGTCACCTACTATGTGTTATGATCCGGTAACCCTGAAGTGACAATAATCGGGACCACTCCCGGTGATGACCGTAGTTTGAGAAGTTCATGTATTCACTAAGTGTTAATGCTTTGGTCCAGTAATCTATTAAAAGGAGGCCTTAATATCCCTTAATTTCCAATAGGACCCCGCTGCCACGGGAGGGTAGTACAAAAGATGGCATGCAAGTTCTTTTCCATAAGCATGTATGACTATATGCGGAATACATGCCTACATTACATTGATGAACTGGAGCTAGTTTTGTGTCACCCTATGTTATAACTGTTGCATGAGGAATCGTATCCGACATAATTATCCATCACTGATCCAATGCCTACGAGCTTTTCACATATTGATCTTTGCTTAGTTACTTTTCCGTTGCCACTATTACAATTACTACAAAACTGCTACTGTTACTTTTGCCACCGTTACCTTACTTCCATACTACTTTGCTACTAAATACTTTTCTGCAGATATTAAGTTTTCCAGGTGTGGTTGAATCGACAACTCAGCTGCTAATACTTGAGAATATTCTTTGGCTCCCCTTTTGTCGAATCAATAAATTTGGGTTGAATACTCTACCCTCGAAAACTGTTGTGATCCCCTATACTTGTGGGTTATCAAGATTATTTTCTGGCGCCGTTGCCGAGGAGCATAGCTCTATTCTTTGAGTCACTTGGGATTTATATCTGTTGATCACTATGAGGAACTTGAAAGACGAAAAAACCAAGATTTATCCCTCAACTACGAGGGGAGGTAAGGAACTGCCATCTAGCTCTGCACTTGATTCACCTTCTGTTATGGGTAAATTTGCGACACATACACCTGCTATTGATTCGTATATGTCGCATGTTATTGATGATGCCACTTCTGCTATGCATGATGCTTATGATGAAACTACTTCTATGCTTGATAATATTGTGCCATTAGGTGAATTTCTTGATGAACAACTTGCTAGGGTTAGAGAGAATGAAATTATTGAAACTGATAATATTGATGAAAGTGATGATGAAGATTCTCCCCCTAGATATGAATTGCCTAATGTACCTGAGGGTTATGTTATGGATGAAGAAACTGCTAAAGACTTTTTTGCTTGCAAGGATAGATATGATCTTAAGAAACTGTTAGTCAAGCTGAAAGAAAACTCTTTGAATGCTAGAATGAAATATGACCCTGCTTTTTCTACTTCACCTATCTGTATTGCTGATAAGGATTATGATTTCTCTTTCGATCCTGAGATAATTACTTTGGTTGAATCTGATCCTTTTTATGGCTATCAATCTGAAACTGTTGTGGCACATCTTACTAAATTAAATGATATAGCCACCCTATTCACTAATGAGGAAAAAATTCGTTACTACTATATCCTTAAGTTATTATTGTTCTCATTAAAGGGTGATGCTAAAGCACGGTTTAATTCTCTTGATCCTGGTTGTGTGCGTAGTCCCCAGGATATGATTTATTACTTCTCTTCTAAATATTTACCCGCTCATAAGAAACAACCTGCTTTAAGGGAAATATATAATTTTGTGCAAATTGAAGAAGAGAGTCTCCCACAAGCTTGGGGGAGGCTTCTCCAATTACTTAATGCTTTGCCTGATCATCCTCTCAAGAAAAATGAAATACTTGATTTCTTTTATAATGGACTAACTGATGCTTCCAGATACCACCTGGATAGCTGTGCTAGTTGTGTTTTCAGGGAAAGAACTGTTGAGAAAGCTGAATTGCTATTGAATAATATTTTGAGTAATGAAAATGATTGGACACTTCCTGAACCAACTCCTAAGCCAACTCTGAACAAAAGGGGGATTCTATTTCTCAGTCTTGAAGATATGCAAGAGGCAAAGAAATCTATGAAAGAAAAGGGTATTAAAGCTGAAAATGTTAAGAATTTACCACCTATTGAAGAAATCCATGGTCTTGATAACCTGACACAGGTAGTAAAGGTAATTTCTCTCTATAGATTTGAAGAAGGTGATATCCCTCGTTATAAGTCTGCTAGCCAGTGCTTAGATGAGTTTGATAATTTTGTTAAACAAGAAAACTTCAATGCTTATGTTGGTAGACAATTGAAATGTAATGCTTATATGATTGAACACTTGAGTGATTATATGTCTAGAGTTAAAGGTGAACTTAAACTTATTAGTAAACATGCTTCTATGGTTACCACTCAAGTAGAACAAGTGCTTAAGGTGCAGAATGATTTTCTCAATGAATTAAATAATAAGAAAAATGATAATGCTGTATGAGTTATGACTAGAGGGGGTAAAATGACTCAGGAACCTTTGTATCCTGAGGTCCACCCTAAGAGAATTGAGCAAGATTCTCAGAGAACTAATGTTGATGCACCTAGTTCTTATAAGAGGAAGAAAAAGAAAAATGATAGGACTTTGCATGCTTCTAGTGAACCTATTGTTGACACACCTGAGAATCCCAATGATATTTCTATTTCTGATGCTGAAACACAATCTGGTAATGAACATGAACCTAGTGATAATGTTAATGATGATGTTCATGTTGATGCTCAACCTAGCAATGAGAATGATGTAGAGATTGAACCTGCTGTTGATCTTGATAACCCACAATCAAAGAATCAACGTTATGATAAGAAAGAGAACCATGGGTTCAGAAACCCATGCCTTTTCCTCCTAAACCATCCAAGAAAAAGGATGATGAGGATTTTGAGCGCTTTGCTGAAATGATTAGACCTATCTTTTTGCGTATGCGTTTGACTGATATGCTTAAAATGAATCTTTATGCTAAGTACATGAAAGATATTGTTACAAATAAAATAAAGATACCGGAATCTGAAATTTCCACCATGCTTGCCTATTATACTTTTAAAGGTGGAATACCAAAGAAACTTGGAGATCCAGGAGTACCAACTATACCATGCTCCATTAAAAGAAACTATGTTAAAACTGCTTTATGTGATCTTGGAGCCGGTGTTAGTGTTATGCCTCTGTCTTTATATCGTAGACTTGATTTGAATAAGTTGACACCTATTGAAATATCTTTGCAAATGGTTGATAAATCAACTGCTATACCTATTGGTATTTGTGAGGATGTGCCTGTTGTGGTTGCAAACATTACTATTTTAACAGACTTTGTTATTCTTGATATTCCCGAGGACGATAGTATGTCGATTATCCTTGGTAGACCCTTTTAGAATACTGCAGGGGCTGTTATTGATTGCAACAAAGGCAATGTCACTTTTCATGTTAATGGTAATGAGCATACGGTACACTTTTCGAGGAAACAACCTCAAGTCCATAGTATTAATTCTATTGGAAAAAGTTCAACGATTACTATTGGAGGTTTTGAATTTCCTCTTCCTACTGTCAAGAAGAAATATGATATTCTTATTATTGGGGGTGTGCATATCCTTGTTGAGGTAACCTAGTGTTATTCGAAAATTCTCCGGTTTCATGCGATTCAGAAAGAGTTTGTTAGCAAGACTTTATCAACCTTGTTAGTGGATTGCTTTTGATGAGCATGAGATGGATGAAGTTAGAAAGCACAACTCTTTGTACCCTCCTTTTACTTTCTGTTATTTAAATTAAACAAAGCAAAATTAGTATTTTCTGTCTGTTTTCTGAATTATCCTTGCAATAAAAAATACCCTCAAAATAGAAGTTCTCCAAATGTCCCGAAATTGAAATATGATTTTTTGTAGAATATTTAAGAATATCTGGCACTGAGAACACACCAGGGGGAGCCACCACCTGGACACGAGGGTCCAGGGCGCTCCCCCTGCCTCGTAGACCCCACATGGCCCCCCTCCACTTATTCCAGCAGCCACACACTCCTTCTTCCTCCAGAAAAAATCATCCTCTAGCTCAAACCCATGTTCTAGCTCATTTTGCTGCGATTTTCGATCTCCTTGCTCAAAGCTCCACTCACAAAACTGCTTTGAGGGATTGTTCTTCGGTATGTGACTCCTCCAATGGTCCAATTAGTTTTTGTTCTAGTGCTTTATTTATTGCAAATTTTTGCTGCTTAGGTGACCCTGTTCTTGAGCTTGCATGTCAAATTTATATGGTCCCAAGTAGTTCTAATGCATGATATAGCCTCTAGGAACTTGTGGGAGTAGTTGCTATCAATCTTGTTGAGTTTGGTTCACTTTTATTTTGAGTCACTAAAAAATTCAGAAATTTTTCAGAGGAAGAAATATGTTTAGGAAAATGTACCAAGGTGGTTCCTCAAGGAAGCAGGCACCTAGGCTCGCGATATGTGAGCCGGACTATGAACTACCAAGGGAAGCTCAAGTGCGGCCTTGTGAATGGCCGTCAGAGGAGTTTATGGTCGGAGCAGGTATTAAGGATGAATTTGACACGTATGTGCGTAATGCTGATCTCGAGGACTTTGTGTCAGATAAGTGCCCTCAATACCGTTACCTAACTTATTCCTTTGTGAGAAGGTTTAAATTTACATCCTCGCGCAATTCTCACACTGTTTTATTTGATCTTTATGATAAATCTTATACCATGGACTTAGAAGACTTTAATACTGCTTGTAAACTCCCGCAGTGGGGCAATGTTAATGAACCTCACAAATCTGAATTTAAAGAGTTTCTTGCTAGTATCACCGTGGGGGAATCTAGAGAAATAACACAAGCTACCATAGGGAGCATTCATTTTCCTGCCATACATTATTTTGCTATCTTTACAGGTAGATGCATTAACGGTAAGGATGAGGCATGTCACATGTGTGTTCCCGATCTTAGTGTTCTCAAGAGTGATGTATTAGGAGATAAACAATATAACTTGGGGGCTATTGTTGCATGAAGGTTGCATCATAACAGTATTAGTGGAGATTTGTTTGGTGGAATTTATGCAACCCGTGTAGCTAATTATCTTGAGATACTTGTACATGAAAATGATATGGAATTGCCTCCTGCTTATTTAGATTATAATTCTATGGTTCGTCATCAGTTTGTTGAGAGGAATCAACAGTTCCTCCAATACCGACTAATCTTTGACAGACGCCGCACTGTCCATGTTGCTCTCCCTGCTCCTGCTTTCTTTGAATTTCAGGCAAAAGGGAGATATGTTATAACCAGGGAGGAGGCGAACGAGTATGAGAGGAGGACGGAGGCAACTCGCCTCCAAGCTGCAGCTCATCAGGCAATAGCCGCTGCATCTCAGTACGACCCCAACTACAACTTTGGGTATCCGCAAGGCCAGCTGTGGCCATAGACCAACTTAGGCCAAAAGCCTAAGCTTGGGGGAGTACGTATTTCTCACCGACATTACATTCATGTTCACACACTCATGCCAGTTGTCGATGCTCATACTTTTTCATTGTACTATCCATGCTAGTTTATTTTCTGTTTTAAGCCTTCTTCTTATGTGTTTGAAAAACCTTAAGAAAGACCAAAAAAAAATTAGTTGTAGCTTTAGCTAGTTTACTTTCCATGCCTGCAGTAGTAGTAATTAAAAAGAAAACCCAAAAAGATTTCTCGTTCTTATTTAGCTTGTTGGGAGCTTTCCCGTGTAAATAGTTTTATTTCTTTGGGGGTCGAGAGGAGAAGACCATGATGAAAATGTTGAAGTGGCTCTTATATGCATTATTGTTGATTTAACAAAGAGCCCATATTAACTTGTCTTCTCCTGTGTATTAAATGCTTGCAGATTCCAGCTTAGTCCAATGCACATGTACTATTATTATTATCCACACCCTTCGGTCGTGCAAGTGAAAGGCACTAATGACGATATATGATAGATTGATTGAGATGAGAAAAGCTGGTATGAACTTGACCTGTCTTGTTTTTCTAAATATGATTAGTTCATCATTCCTGATTCAGCCTATTATGAATGAAACATGTTTGCAATGAAAATTAGAGATTATAGTTGCTCATGCCATGCTTAATTTTCTAGGAGTTTATAATGGTTTACCTTGCGTCCTAACATGCTATTAAAATGGTTGTGATGTGGTATGATAGGGTGGTATCCTCTTTTCACTACCAAAAAAAAGACACTTCCATGATGGTACGTGTTTGTCACATTAGGTCACGTTTTCTGTCATGCATGTACATCCATGAAAAATTTATGACAGAATCAAGATAGTCATACTTGTGCTCTCATAGAAGTGTTCCGTGACATTATGAAAATTATCATCACGGAAGTGTCCACTTCCATGACGATAAATCGCGCGTCATAGAGCTTTCGTCAAGGGTGACCGACACATGGCATCCACCGTAACGCGACGCCGTTAAGCTATCGGGTCCGGTTTTGGATCCGATAACCCGTTAACAGACCGGACCAATGGGAATTTTCCACGTGTAAAATTCTCATTGGCCGGAGGAAACACGTGTCGGCTCAACGTTTGGACAGATGGCATCCGCTCATTGGACAGGAGGCGCCTATGATACGTCGATACGTGGCACGGCCCAACAGAGGCCCATTCCGATGAAAAGGCCGGGCCTGTCAAAATAAGCGGGCCGGCCCATTAGCAGCCTACTTGAGTCAGGCCCATTTACAAGTACGGCCCATACAAGTTACACAGAATCAGCCCATCAAAGGCCCATTCTAGATTCGACAATTTCCAGCCCATCGTCAGTTTAAGCCTGTTAACGGCCCGCTACATTTTTGGGCCCAATTGCGGCCTGAGCTTCTTTCGGCCTGTTAGCAGCCCATCGTCACTTCCAGCCCGTTAACGGCCCGGAACATCTTTTGGCCTTTTCTCGGCCCATTCTGCAGTTGGGCCAATTCTAGCTCGCTATGACTTTAGGCCTGTCCTCGGCCCATTCGGTAAATGGGCCAACTCTTAGCCCATTTTGTCTCTCGGCCTGTTAAGGGCCCGCACAACAGTTGGGCCTTTGACTTTAGGTCCATTAGGGCCCACGTTCCGCAGGGCATCATTGTCGGTGTCAAAACCGGTGGATCTCGGGTAGGGGGTCCCGAACTGTGCGTCTAGGATCGATGGTAACAGGAGACGGGGGACACAATGTTTACCCACGTTCGGGCCCTTTCTATGGAGGTAATACCCTACTTCCTGCTTGATTGATCTTGATGAATATGAGTGTTACAAGAGTTGATCTACCACGAGATCGTAATGGCTAAACCCTAGAAGTCTAGCCTATGAGTATATGGTAATGAATCTGTCCTATCCGGACTATGCTCTCCGGTTTATATAGACACCGGAGAGATCTAGGGTTACATGAGGTCGGTTACATAGGAGGGAATCTTCATAATAGGTCGCCTAGCTTGCCTTCCACGCCAAGTAGAGTCCAATCCGGACACGGGTATTGTCTTCGGCCTTCGTATCTTCACAGCCCATCAGTCCGGCCCATGGATAACAGGCCGGACGCCCGAGGACCCCTTAGTCCAGGACTCCCTCAGTAGCCCCTGAACCTGGCTTCAATGACGAGGAGTCCGACACGTAGATTGTCTTCGGCATTGCAAGGCGGGTTCCCCTTCTTCCGAACTCCAAGGTAGTCTTCGGACGTGATGATTGTATCCGGACCTGTTAAACACCATGCACAACTGCAGAGAGAATATATGTATTTTACACGAGTCCCATCCGCTAACAATCTTTCTGCAATGTGACGTCACATCCGTTCTCTCATAATTTCGAACCGTTTGTCCCACGTTTCAAGACGCGGTTGCTATAGGCACGTCTTGTCGAAGCAGATATTGTGTCCCCTGATCGCGGGATTCTCATCAATGCGGGCATGGGTAACCCAACCGTGCCGTTTACACAGCCCCTTGGGAATAGGCGGATCTTAAGGCAAGCGAGGAGGCGTTTAATGTTTACTGCCTTTATAAGAGGATAAGGACCCCCTCTTCCTCTTCTCACTCTTTCTCTCCGTCTCCGCCTTCCCGATCTCGAGCTCCAGCGCCCAAGTTTTCATCTCCTTTCCACTCAAGCAACCATGTCTGGATCCGGTGGTCAGGGCAAATGGATGGTCTCCTCCGTCGCGGAGGAGGACATTACTGAGCTCCGGGCGGCCGGATATTTGGCGAAGGAGATTGTCCACCGCCTACCGGCCGAGGGACAGATCGTCCCCACGCCGGAGCTGATAACCCACAAGTATAGGGGATCAATTGTAGCCTATTTCGATAAGTAAGAGTGTCGAACCCAACGAGGATCTAAAGGTAGAACAAATATTCCCTCAAGTTCTATCGACCACCGATACAACTCTACGCACGCTTGACGTTCGCTTTACCTAGAACAAGTATGAAACTAGAACTACTTTGTAGGTGTTTTTGGGTAGGTTTGCAAGAATATAAAGAGCGCGTAAATAAAGAGTAGGGGCTGTTTAGATAAAGAAACAACTAAATTAGTTTTAGTAGAGAGAATTTTGTTACGAGAAAGTTATTTATCCCTAGGCAATTGATAACTAGACTGGTAATCATTATTGCAATTTTATTTGAGGGAGAGGCATAAGCTAACATACTTTCTCTACTTGGATCATATGCACTTATGATTGGAACTCTAGCCAGCATCCGCAATTACTAAAGATCATTAAGGTAAAACCCAACCATAGCATTAAAACATCAAGTCCTCTTTATCCCATACGCAAACAACCTACTTACTCGGGCCTGTGCTTCTGTCACTCACACCACCCACCATAAGCAAATCATGAACATATTGCAAACCCTACAGCGGGAATCCCTCATGCTTGCGCGACACGGAGAGCACCATAGGACATCACCAATAATAAAACATGCAACTCAAACCAATCTTGATCATCAAATAACCCATAGGACAAAACAGATCTACTCAAACATCATAGGATAGCCATACATCATTGGGAAATAATATATAGCGTTGAGCACCATGTTTAAGTAGAGATTACAGCGGGTAAGAGAGAGGTTACACCGCTGCATAGAGGGGGGAAGAGTTGGTGATGATGGCGGTAAAGTTGTTGGTGAAGATTGCGGCGATGATGATGGCCACGGCAGCGTTCCGGCGCCACTGGAAGAGAAGGGGGGAGGGGGCCCCTTCGTCTTCTTCTTCCTTGACCTCCTCCCTAGATGGGAGAAGGGTTTCCCCTCTGGTCCTTGGCCTCCATAGCGTGGGAGGGGCAAGAGCCCCTCCGAGATTGGATCTGTCTCTCTGTTTCTCTCTGTTTCTGCGTTGTCGTCTGCTGCCCTTTCACCGTTTCGTATATGTATGGAGATCCGTAACTCCGATTGGGCTGAAATCTTCGCTGTGTTTTTTCCTAAAAATTATCAACCACCTTACAGGGGGCCCACGATGGTCAGAGGCGCGCCCAGGGGGTGGGGCGCGCCCCCCTGCCTCGTGCCTCCCTCGGGCACCGTCTCGCGTGGATTTTCCTTCCCATATTCCCCGAATATTCCAAAAATAATCTCCGTCTGTTTCTATCTCGTTTGGACTCTGTTTGATATGGATATTCTGCGAAACATAAAACATGCAATGATGTGAACTGCATGAGCAATCGGATCAATATGTTAGTCCCAAAAATAGTATAAAAAATTGCCAAAAGTATATGAAAGTTGTAGAATATTGGCATGGAACAATAAAAAATTATAAATACGACGGAGACGTATCAGCATCCCCAAGCTTAATTCATGCTCGTCCTCCAGTAGGTAAATGATAAAAAAGATAATTTTTGATGTGGAATGCTACCTAGCATAATCTTGATCATGTATTTAATCATGGCATGAATATTAAGATACGTGTGGTTCAAAGCAATAGTCTATCTTTTGACATAAAAACAATAATACTTCAAGCCTACTAATAAAAGCAATCATGTCTTTTCCAAATAACAAGGCCAAAGAAAGTTATCCCAACAAAATCATATAGTCTGGCTATGCTCCATCTTCACCACACAAAATACTCACATCATGCACAACCCCGATGACAAGCCAAGCAATTGGTTCATACTTTTTAACGCGCTTCAACATTTTCAGCCCTCACACAATACATGAGCGCAAGCCATGGATGTAGCACTATGGGTGGAATAGAATATGATGATGGGGGTTATGTGGAGAAGACAAAAAAGGAAGAAAGTGTCACATCGACGCGGCTAATCAATGGGCTATGGAGATGCCCATCAATTGATGTCAATGTGAGGAGTAGGGACTGCCATGCAACGAATGCACTAGAGCTATAAGTGTTGGGGAACGTAGTAATTTCAAAAAAATTCCTACGCACACACAGAATCATGGTGATGCATAGCAACGAGAGGGAAGAGTGTTGTCCACATACCCTCATAGACCGAAAGTGGAAGCGTTAGCACAACGCGGTTGATGTAGTCGTACGTCTTCACAATCCGACCAATCAAGTACCGAACATACGGAACCTCCGAGTTCAGCACACGTTCAGCTCGATGACGTCCCTCGAACTCTGATCTAGCCGAGCTTTGAGGGAGAGTTCCGTCAGCACGACGGCGTGGTGACGATGATGATGTTCAACCGACGCAGGGCTTCGCCTAAGCACCGCTACGATATTATCAAGGTGGATTATGGTGGAGGGGGCACCGCACATGGCTAAGAGATCAAGAGATCAATTGTTGTGTCTATGGGGTGCCCCCCTCCTCCGTATATAAAGGGGGGAGGAGGAGAGGGACGGACAAGGGGTGGCGCGCCCTAGGAGGGGGAAACCTACTCCAAGTAGGTTTGCCCCTCCCTTTCCTAGTCCAAGAAGGAGGGGGAAGGAAGGAGTGGGAGAGGGGAAAGGCAAGGGGGGCGCCGCCCCCCTTCCTTGTCCTATTCGGACTCAAGGGGAGGGGGCACGCCTCTTGCCCTGGCCGGCCCATCTCTCTCTCTCTCTCTCCACTAGGGCCCAACAAGGCCCATTAGTTCCGGGGTTCCGGTAACCCCGGTACTCCGATATATATCCGATAACCCCCGGAACCATTCCGGTGTCCGAATATAGTCGTCCAATATATCAATCTTCATGTCTCGACCATTTCGAGACTCCTCGTCATGTCCGTGATCATATCCGGGACTCCGAACTATCTTCGGTACATCAAAACACATAAACTCATAATATAACCGTCATCAAACTTTAAGCATGCGGACCCTACGGGTTCGAGAACTATGTAGACATGACCGAGACACGTCTCCGGTCAATAACCAATAGTGGGACCTGTATGCTCATATTGGCTCCCATATATTCTATGAAGATCTTTATCGGTCAAACCGCATAACCACATACGTTGTTCCCTTTGTCATCGGTATGTTACTTGCCTGAGATTCGATCGTCGGTATCTCAATCCTAGTTCAATCTCGTTACCGGAAAGTCTCTTTACTCGTTCTGTAATACATCATCCCGCAACTAACTCATTAGTTACAATGCTTGCAAGGCTTATAGTGATGTGCATTACCGAGTGGGCCCAGAGATACCTCTCCGACAATCGAAGTGACAAATCCTAATCTCGAAATACGCCAACCCAACAAGTACCTTTGGAGCACCTGTAGAGCACCTTTATAATCACCCAGTTATGTTGTGACGTTTGGTAGCACACAAAGTGTTCCTCCGGTAAACGGGAGTTGCATAATCTCATAGTCATAGGAACATGTATAAGTCATGAAGAAAGCAATAGCAGAATACTACGATCGTGTGCTAAGCCAACGGAATGGGTCAAGTCAATCACATCATTCTTCTAATGATGTGATCCCGTCAATCAAATGACAACTCATGTCAATGGCTAGGAAACATAACCATCTTTGATCAACGAGCTAGTCAAGTAGAGGCATACTAGCGACACTCTGTTTGTCTATGTATTCACACAAGTATTATGTTTCCGGTCAATACAATTCTAGCATGAATAATAAACATTTATCATGATATAAGGAAATAAATAATAACTTTATCATTGCCTCTAGGGCATATTTCCTTCAGTCTCCCACTTGCACTAGAGTCAATAATCTAGATTACACAATAATGATTCTAACACCCATGGAGCCTTGGTGCTGATCATGTTTTGCTCGTGGAAGAGGCTTAGTCAACAGGTCTGCAACATTCAGATCCGTATGTATCTTGCAAATTTCTATGTCTCCCACCTGGACTAGATCCCGGATGGAGTTGAAACATCTCTTGATGTGCTTGGTTCTCTTGTGAAATCTGGATTCCTTTGCCAAGGCAATTGCACCAGTATTGTCACAAAAGATTTTCATTGGACCCGAAGCACTAGGTATGACACCTAGATCGGATATGAACTCCTTCATCCAGACTCCTTCATTTGCTGCTTCCGAAGCAGCTATGTACTCCACTTCACACGTAGATCCCGCCACAACGCTTTGTTTAGAACTGCACCAACTGACAGCTCCACCGTTCAATGTAAATACGTATCCGGTTTGTGATTTAGAATCGTCCAGATCAGTGTCAAAGCTTGCATCGACGTAACCATTTACGACTAGCTCTTTGTCACCTCCATAAACGAGAAACATATCCTTAGTCCTTTTCAGGTATTTCAGGATATTCTTGACCGCTGTCCAGTGATCCACTCCTGGATTACTTTGGTACCTCCCTGCTAAACTTATAGCAAGGCACACATCAGGTCTGGTACACAGCATTGCATACAGGATAGAGCCTATGGCTGAAGCATAGGGAACATCTTTCATCTTCACTCTATCTTCTGCAGTGGTCGGGCATCGAGTCTTACTCAACTTCACACCTTGTAACACAGGCAAGAAGCCTTTCTTTGCTTGATCCATTTTGAACTTCTTCAAAACTTTGTCAAGGTATGTGCTTTGTGAAAGTCCAATTAAGCGTCTTGATCCTATCTCTATAGATCTTGATGCCCAATATATGAGCAGCTTCACCGAGGTCCTTCATTGAAAAACTCTTATTCAAGTATCCCTTTATGCTATCCAGAAATTCTATATCATTTCCAATTAGCAATATGTCATCCACATATAATATCAGAAATGCTACAGAGCTCCCAGTCACTTTCTTGTAAATACAGGCTTCTCTAAAAGTCTGTATAAAACCAAATGCGTTGGTCACACTATCAAAGCGTTTATTCCAACTCCGAGAGGCTTGCACGAGTCCATAAATGGATCGCTGGAGCTTGCACACTTTGTTAGCTCCCTTTGGATCGACAAAACCTTCTGATTGCATCATATACAACTCTTCTTCCAGAAATCCATTCATGATTGCAGTTTTTACATCCATTTGCCAAATTTCATAATCATAAAATGCAGCAATTGCTAACATGATTCGGACAGACTTAAGCATCGCTACGGGTGAGAAAGTCTCATCGTAGTCAACCCTGAAATTCTTTGAACTTTTCAAATGTTTCAGACTTATGTTTCATTAAGTAGATATACCCATATCTGCTTAAATCATCTGTGAAGGTGAGAAAATAACGATACCCGCCGCGAGCCTCAACATTCATCGGACCACATACATCTGTATGTATGATTTCCAGCAAATCTTTTGCTCACTCCATAGTTCCGGAGAACGGCGTTTTAGTCCTCTTACCCATGAGGCATGGTTCGCAAGTACCAAGTGATTCATAATCAAGTGGTTCCAAAAATCCATCAGTATGGAGTTTCTTCATGCGCTTTACACCAATATGACCTAAACGGCAGTGCCACAAATAAGTTGCACTATCATTATCAACTCTGCATCTTTTGGCTTCAATATTATGAATATGTGTATCACTACTATCGAGATTCAACAAAAATAGACCACTCTTCAAGGGTGCATGACCATAAAAGATATTACTCATATAAATAGAACAACCATTATTCTCTGATTAAAATGAATAACCGTCTCGCATCAAACAAGATCCAGATATAATGTTCATGCTCAACGCTGGCACCAAATAACAATTATTCAGGTCTAAAGCTAATCCCGGAGGTAGATGTAGAGGTAGTGTGCCGACCGCGATCACATCGACTTTGGAACCATTTCCCACGCGCATCATCACCTCGTCCTTAGCCAATCTTTGCTTAATCCGTAGTCCCTATTTCGAGTTGCAAATATTAGCAACAGAACCAGTATCAAATACCCAGGTGCTACTGCGAGCATTAGTAAGGTACACATCAATAACATGTATATCACATATACCTTTGTTCACCTTGCCATCCTTCTTATCCGCCAAATACTTGGGGCAGTTCCGCTTCCAGTGACCAGTCTGTTTGCATTAGAAGCACTCAGTCTCAGGCTTAGGTCCAGACTTGGGTTTCTTCTCCTAAGCAGCAACTTGTTTGCTGTTCTTCTTGAAGTTCCCCTTCTTCTTCCATTTGCCCGTTTTCTTGAAACTGGTGGTCTTGTTGACCATCAACACTTGATGCTCCTTTTTGATTTCTACCTCTGCAGCCTTTAGCATTGTGAAGAGCTCGGGAATCGTCTTATCCATCCCTTGCATGTTATAGTTCATCACGAAGCTCTTGTAGCTTGGTGGCAGTGATTGAAGAATTCTGTCAATGACGCAATCATCCGGAAGATTAACTCCCAGTTGAATCAAGTGATTGTTATACCCAGACATTCTGAGGATATGCTCACCGATAGAACTATTCTCCTCCATCTTACAGCTGTAGAACTTATTGGAGACTTCATATATCTCAATCCGGGCATTTGCTTGAAATATTAACTTCAACTCCTGGAACATCTCATATGCTCCATGATGTTCAAAACGTCGTTGAAGTCCCGGTTCTAAGCTGTAAAGCATGGCACACTGAACTATCGAGTAGTCATCAGCTTTGCTCGCTGACTTTCATAACATCCGTGTTGCTCCTGCAGCAGGTTTGGCACCTAGCGGTGCTTCAGTATGTAATTCTTTCGTGCAGCAATGAGGATAATCCTCAAGTTACGGACCCAGTCCGTGTAATTGCTACCATCATCTTTCAACTTTGCTTTCTCAAGGAACGCATTAAAATTCAACGGAACAACAAAGACGGGCCATCTATCTACAACAACATAGACAAGCAAGATACTATCAGTACTAAGTTCATGATAAATTTAAGTTCAATTAATCATATTACTTAAGAACTCCCACTTAGATAGACATCCCTCTAATCCTCTAAGTGATCACGTGATCCAAATCAACTAAACCATGTCCGATCATCACGTGAGATGGAGTAGTTTCAATGGTGAACATCACTATGTTGATCATATCTACTATATGATTAACGCTCGACCTTTCGGTCTGAGTGTTCCGAGGCCATATCTGTTATATGCTAGGCTCGTCAAGTTTAACCTGAGTATTCCGCGTGTGCAACTGTTTTGCACCCGTTGTATTTGAATGTAGAGCCTATCACACCCGATCATCACGTGGTGTCTCAGCACGAAGAACTTTTGCAACGGTGCATACTCAGGGAGAACACTTATACCTTGATAATTTAGTGAGAGATCATCTTATAATGCTACCGTCAATCAAAGCAAGATAAGATACATAAAAGATAAACATCACATGCATTCAATATAAGTGATATGATATGGCCATCATCATCTTGTGCTTGTGATCTCCATCTTCAAAGCACCGTCATGATCACCATCATCACCGGTGCGACACCTTGATCTCCATCGTAGCATCGTTGTCGTCTCGCCAACTTATGCTCCTACGACTATCGCTACCGCTTAGTGATAAAGTAAAGCATTACAGGGCGATTGCATTGCATACAATAAAGCGACAACCATATGGATCCTACCAGTTGCCGATAACTCGATCACAAAACATGATCATCTCATACAATAAAATATAGCATCATGCCTTGACCATATCACATCACAACATGCCCTGCAAAAAAAAGTTAGACGTCCTCTACTTTGTTGTTGCAAATTTTACGTGCCTGCTACGGGCTGAGCAAGAACCGTTCTTACCTACGCATCAAAACCACAACGATAGTTCGTCAAGTTAGTGCTATTTTAACCTTCTCAAGGACCAGGCGTAGCCACACTCGGTTCAACTCAAGTTGGAAAACTGACACCTGCCAACCACCTGTGTGCAAAGCACGTCGGTGGAACTAGTCTCGCTTAAGCGTACGCGTAATGTCGGTCCGGGCTACTTCATCCAACAATATCGCCGAACCAAAGTATGACATGTATCGCCCACAAATCACTTGTGTTCTACTCGTGCATATAACATCTACGCATAAAACCAGGCTCGGATGCCAATTTTGGGGAACGTAATAATTTCAAAAATTTCCTACGCACACACAGGATCATGGTGATGCATAGCAACGAGAGGGGAGAGTGTTGTCCACGTACCCTCGTAGACCGAAAGCGGAAGCGTTAGCAGAACGCGGTTGATGTAGTCGTACGTCTTCACAATCCGACCGATCAAGTACCGAACGTACGACACCTCCGAGTTCAGCACACGTTCAGCTCGATGACGTCCCTCGAACTCCGATCCAGCCGAGCTTTGAGGGAGAGTTTCGTCAGCATGACGGCATGGTGACGATGATGATGTTCTACCGATGCAGGGCTTCGCCTAAGCACCGCTACGATATTATCGACGTGGATTATGGTGGAGGGGGGCACCGCACATGGCTAAGTGATCAAGAGATCAATTGTTGTGTCTATGGGTGCCCCCTCCTCCGTGAGATATAAAGGGGGGAGGAGGAGAGGGCCGACCAAGGGGTGGCGCGCCTAGGAGGGGGAAACCTACTCCAAGTAGGTTTGCCCCTCCCTTTCCTAGTCCAAGAAGGAGGGGGAAGGAAGGAGTGGGAGAGGGGAAAGAAAAGGGGGGCGCCGCCTGCCCTTCCTTGTCCTATTCGGACTCAAGGGGAGGGGGCGCGCCTCTTGCCCTGGCCGGCCCCTCTCTCTCTCCTCTAGGGCCCAACAAGGCCCATTAGTTCCGGGGTTCCGGTTACCCGGTACTCGCAGATATATCCGATAACCCCCGGAACAATTCCGGTGTCCGAATATAGTCTTCCAATATATCAATCTTCATGTCTCGACCATTTCGAGACTCCTCGTCATGTCCGTGATCATATCCGAGACTCCGAACTAACTTCGGCACATCAAAACACATAAACTCATAATATAACCGTCATCAAACTTTAAGCGTGCGGACCCTACGGGTTCGAGAACTATGTAGACATGAACGAGACACGTCTCCGGTCAATAACCAATAGCGGAACCTGGATGCTCATATTGGCTCCCACATATTCTACGAAGATCTTTATCGGTCAAACCGCATAACAACATACGTTGTTCCCTTTGTCATTGGTATGTTACTTGCCCGAGATTCGATCGTCGATATCTCAATACCTAGTTCAGTCTCGTTACCGGCAAGTCTCTTTACTCGTTCTGTAATACATCATCCCGCAACTAAATCATTAGTTACAATGCTTGCAAGGCTTATAGTGATGTGCATTACCGAGTGGGCCCAGACATACCTCTTCGATAATCGAAGTGACAAATCCTAATCTCATAATACGCCAACCCAACAAGTACCTTTGGAGACACCTGTAGAGCACCTTTATAATCACCCAGTTATGTTGTGACGTTTGGCAGCACACAAAGTGTTCCTCCGGTAAACGGGAGTTGCATAATCTCATAGTCATAGGAACATGTATAAGTCATGAAGAAAGCAATAGCAGAATACTAAACGATCGTGTGCTAAGCTAACAGAATGGGTCAAGTCAATCACATCATTCTTCTAATGATGTGATCCTGTTAATCAAATGACAACTCATGTCAATGGCTAGGAAACATAACCATCTTTGATCAATGAGATAGTCAAATAGAGGCATACTAGTGACACTCTGTTTGTCTATGTATTCACACAAGTATTATGTTTCCGGTTAATACAATTCTAGCATGAATAATAAACATTTATCATGATATAAGGAAATAAATAATAACTTTATTATTTCCCTAGGGCATATTTCCTTCAATAAGTGTATGAAAGCTCAGACTGAAGCTAAGTGGGTGTGCATCCAACTTGCTTGCTCATGAAGACCTAGGGCATTTGAGGAAGCCCATCGTTGGAATATACAAGCCAAGTTATATAATGAAAATTCCCACTAGTATATGAAAGTGATAACTCAAGAGACTCTCTATATAAAGAACATGGTGCTACTTTGAAGCACAAGTGTGGTAAAAGGATAGTAACATTGCCCCTTCTCTCTTTTTCTCTCTCCCTTTTTTGTCTTTCCCCTTTTTTGGGCCTTCTCTTTTTTTGGCCTTTCTCTTTTTTATATATTTTTTATTTTTTCGTCCGGAGTCTCATCCCGACTTGTGGGGGAATTATAGTCTCCATCATCCTTTCCTCACTGGGGCAATGCTCTAATAATGATGATCATCACACTTTTATTTACTTACAACTCAATATTACAACTCGATATCTAGAACAAAGATATGACTCTATATGAATGCCTCCGGCGGTGTACCGGGATGTGCAATGATCTAGCGTAGCAATGACATCAAAAACGGACAAGCCATGAAAACATCATGCTAGCTATCTTAGGATCATGCAAAGCAATATGACAATAAATGCTCAGGTCATGCATATGATGATGATGGAAGTTGCATGGCAATATATCTCGGAATGGCTATGGAAATGCCATGATAGGTAGGTATGGTGGCTGTTTTTAGGAAGATATAATGAGGCTTATGTGTGATAGAGCGTATCGTGTCACGGGGTTTGGATGCACCGACAAAGTTTGCACCAACTCTCGATGTGAGAAAGGGCAATGCACGGTACCGAAGAGGCTAGCAATGATGGAAGGGTGAGAGTGTGTATAATCCATGGACTCACATTAGTCATAAATAACTCATATACTTATTGCAAAAGTTTATTAGCCCTCGATGCAAAGTACTACTACGCATGCCCCTAGGGGGATAGATTGGTAGGAAAAGACCATCGCTCGTCCCCGACCGCCACTCATAAGGAAGACAATCAATAAATACCTCATGCTCCGACTTTGTTACATAACGGTTCACCATACGTGCATGCTACGGGAATCACAATCCTCAACACAAGTATTTCTACAATACACAACTACCCACTAGCATGACTCTAATATCACCATCTTTATATCACAAAACTATTGCAAGGAATCAAACATATCATATTCAGTGATCTACAAGTTTTATGTAGGATTTTATGACTAACCATGTGAATGACCAGTTCCTGTCATCTCTCTAAATAGATATAAGTGAAGCAAGAGAGTTTAATTCTTTCTACAAAAGATATGCCCACGCTCTAAAAAATATAAGTTAAGAAAAAGAGCATTCTACAAATGGCGGTTGTCTACGTAAAGAGAAACAGACAATCCAAACTTCAAATGATATAAGTGAAGCACATGAAGCATTCTATAAAGCCATACTCAAAAGATATAAGTGAAGTGCAATGAGCATTCTATAAATCAACCAAGGACTATCTCATACCATCATGGTGCATAAAAGAACATTGAAAACTAAATGCAAAAGACGCTCCAAGATTCGCACATATCGCATGAACGAAACGAATCCGAAAACATACCGATACTTGTTGAAGAAAGAGGGGATGCCTTCCGGGGCATCCCCAAGCTTAGACGCTTGAGTCTCCTTGAATATTTACTTGGGGTGCCTTGGGCATCCCCAAGATTGAGCTCTTGCCTCTCTTCCTTCTCCTCACATCAAGACCTTCTCGATCATCGAACACTTCATCCACACAAAACTTCAACAGAAAACTCGGTAAGATCTGTTAGTATAATAAAGCAAATCACCACTCTAAGTACTGTTGAAAACCAATTCATATTTTGTTTTTCATTATAGCTACTGTAATATAACTTTTCCATGGCTTAATCTACTGATAGAAATTGATAGTTTCATCAAAACAAGCAAACTATGCATCAAAAACAGAATCTGTCGAAAACAGAACAGTCTGTAGCAATCTGAACATTCACCATACTTCTGATCCTTGAAAAATTCTGCCAAAATTAGGAAAAATAAACAATTTGTATAGAAAGACAGTGCAAAAAGTTTCAGAACCATTTGACATTCCAGTAAAAAAATGTAAAATCACGCACTACATCCATAGTTTCTGTCATGCACCGTACAAACCAACAAGCATTGTAAACATCCTAAAGGCAAACCTTGGCACATTATTTTTATAATACAATGGAATTGTAAAAGATGATAATTATTTTTGTTGAAAAGTTTCTGTAATCAAGATTCACAAAGTTTCCGTGAGCATGAACAAAGTTCAAGGCTAGCTCCCACTTCAACAATGCTTGTCTCTCTCACTTTCACTTTCCTTTTTGAAAAAGTTTTGGGTTCCCCTCTTTATTTTTGTTGTTTTTAAACTATATGAAAGCACTCAACAGAAATAAATGACTCTCTAAAACTTCCGGGTTGTCTCCCTGGCAGCGCTTTCTTTAAAGCCATTAAGCTAGGCATATAGTGCTCAAGTAGTGAATCCACCCGGATCCCAAGGTATATCAAAGCCAATTTTAATTAGCAATGATTTGGCATTTAGTAGTGAGCACAAGGAGACATATATCATGCAACAACGAAGTCTAACTCTCTTCCTATGCATTGGCTTGTCATAAAAGAACAATTCATGCACACCTAGTAAAGGCCAATGCATAGTATAAACAGCTTCTTGCAATTTTGTCATGTGGGAAACATGGAGAGGTGGAGATATAGTTCCTCTCTCATAATAATTGCAAGTAGGAGCAGCAAGCACATGCATATTATATCTATCAAAATCATCATGTGTAATTGTAAAAGGCAACCCATCAATATAATCCTTAATAAGAGCAAACTTCTCCGATATAGTATAATCGGGAGAACTCAAAAAGATAATAGGACTATCATGCTTGGGTGCAATAGCAACAATTTCATGTTTAACATAAGGAACTATAGCAAGTTCATCTCCATAAGCATAATTCATATTGGCATCTTGGCCACAAGCATAGCAAGCATCATCAAAAAGGGATATTTCTAGAGAATCAACGGGATCATAACAATCATCATAGCAATCATCCTTCGGTAAGTACGAAGGGAAATTAAACAATGTATGAGTTGAAGAGTTACTCTCATTAGAAGGTGGGCACGGGTAGCTAATCCGCTCTTCCTCCTTTTGTTCTTCGCTCTCATCCTCATCTTTTTCATCTAATGAGCTCACAGTTTCATCAATTTCTTCTTCCTGCAAATAGTCTCTTCTTGGACAGCGGGTAATCCTCAATATATGGTTCAACATAGGCATTAGAAGCATAATTATCATAGCAATATTTAAGTATGGAAAAAATTTCAGATTTGTAAAGAGTACCATCATACGTTTCAATCAAAGAAGAAATTTCATAAGCACCCTTAAAAGCAACAAATTCTTCAATTTGTTGAACATCATAGTAATTATAAACACCTTTAGCATAAGAAGACACGATTCCATTATCACTAAACTCACATTGATAGGGAAGGTGTTTCTTAGGGTTTTCAGAACAACAAGTAATATCATATATTTCACATAAATTACAAGCATAGCATTGCAAACGATGAATTTGACCCAGTAAAAGTTTCCCTTTTTCAGATATGAGGTGTCGAACATAACAAGCATGCTCATCTAAAGATCTGCCCTCAACTAAGCTAGTTGGGGTTTCAACACAAGCACATAGGGATCGAAGATGATCCAAGTAAAAAGCTTCAGGAGTGTGATAGATTTTGAGTGGTTCTTCAACCATTAGTTCAGTAGGTACAACTAATTTTTTTTGGTATTTTGCGCTTCCTACCCATAACTAAAGATAGAAAACAACTAAGAACAACAAATAAAAATTACTTAGTGACAAAGCAAACAAGCACACACGAGAATATTCACCCCACGCTATTGCTCCCCGGCAACGGCGCCAGAAAAAGGTCTTGATAACCCACAAGTATAGGGGATCAATTGTAGCCTCTTTCGATAAGTAAGAGTGTCAAACCCAGCGAGGAGCTAAAGGTAGAACAAATATTCCCTCAAGTTCTATCGACCACCGATACAACTCTACGCACGCTTGACGTTCGCTTTACCTAGAACAAGTATGAAACTAGAACTACTTTGTAGGTGTTTTTGGGTAGGTTTGCAACAATATAAAGAGTGCGTAAATAAAGAGTAGGGGATTTTTAGATAAAGACACAACTAAATTAGTTTTAGTAGAGAGCCTTTTGTTACGAGAAAGTTATTTATCCCTAGGCAATCGATAACTAGACCGGTAATCATTATTGCAATTTTATCTGAGGGAGAGGCATAAGCTAACATACTTTCTCTAGTTGGATCATATGCACTTATGATTGGAAATGTAGCAAGCATCCGCAACTACTAAAGATCATTAAGGTAAAACCCAACCGTAGCATTAAAGCATCAAGTCCTCTTTATCCCATACGCAAACAACCTACTTACTCGGGTCTGTGCTTCTGTCACTCACGCCACCCACCATAAGCAAATCATGAACATATTGCAAAACCTACAGCGGGAATCCCTCACGCTTGCGCGACATGGAGAGCACCATAGGACAACACCAATAATAAAACATGCAACTGAAACCAATCTTGATCATCAAATAACCCATAGGACAAAACAGATCTACTCAAACATCATAGGATAGCCATACATCATTGGGAAATAATATATAGCGTTCAGCACCATGTTTAAGTAGAGATTACAGCAGGTAAGAGAGAGGTTACACCGCTGCATAGAGGGGGGAAGAGTTGGTGATGATGGCGGTGAAGTTGTTGGTGAAGATTGCTGTGATGATAATGGTCACGGCAGTGTTCTGGCGCCACCGGAAGAGAAGGGGAGAGGGGGGCCCTTCGTCTTCTTCTTCCTTGACCTCCTCCCTAGATGGGAGAAGGGTTTCCCCTCTGGACCTTGGCCTCCATGGCATGGGAGGGGCAAGATCCCCTCCGAGATTGGATCTGTCTCTCTGTTCTCTGTTTCTGCGTTGTCGTCTGCTGCCCTTTCACCGTTTCGTATATATATGGAGATCCGTAACTCCGATTGGACTGAAATCTTCGCCGTGATTTTTCCCTAAAAATTAGCTTTGTTGCGGCCGAAGAAGGGAATCAACCGCCTTACAGGGGCCCACCGAGGGTCAGGGGTGCGCCCAGGGGGGTGGGGCGCGCCCCCCTGCCTCGTGCCTCCCTCGGGCACCGTCTCGCGTGGATTTTCCTTCCCATATTCTCCGAATATTCCAAAAATAATCTCCGTCCAGTTTTATCCCGTTTGGACTCCGATTGATATGGATATTCTGCAAAATATAAAACATGCAACAGACAGGAACAGGCACTGGGCACTGGATCAATATGTTAGTCCCAAAAATAGTATAAAAAGTTACCAAAAGTATATGAAAGTTGTAGAATATTGGCATGGAACAAATAAAAAATTATAGATACGACGGAGATGTATCAGGAGCCCATAGAGAGGGTGGTATTCCTCCCCCATTTCTTCCGCGGGCTAGGGTTTCCACTCCACTCCTTCGTCCGCGGGTTAATGTATTACTACGGGGTAGATTTCCATGATCTGTCCCCGAATTTCTTCCTCAACATCTTGGAGTTTACCATCGTGTGCGAGGCCTTCCTCCGCATCCAACCCCACTTTGGGTTGTGGCTCAAAGTCTTCAACGTGAAGCCAAAGGTGGTGGATGGCCAACACGCGGAGTGCAGAGGGGCAATGTTGAGCAAATTGTCCAACATCTCTTGGCCCAAAGGCACCTTCGTGGATATGGTAAAGGAGTGGTAGAAGCAGTGGTTCTACATCACAGAACCACGCGGCACCACCTGGGCCGCAGCTGCCGAATTCCGCCCCGGCGCTCCTTTGCGACTCACCTCTTGGGTCGAGAAGAGTCTAGCCTCGTGTTCTCCTGACGAGCTGATAGCGCTGCAGACGCGCGTTCAGAGCATGGTAACCAAGAGCGTCAAGCTGGTTGACGTGATACTGGTGATGTTAGTTCGCTGGATCCTTCCATGCCAGCGCCAAAGCCGGCCGTTGTGGGAGTTCAACCCAAAGAAGCACCGGACCCTGGTGAGGCTTTTCGAGACTACGCACGAGGGCGCATGGAAATTGCTCTTCAAGGGCAATGAGAAACCACCAGCCACGGATTCGGACCGTGGTCACGATTGTACACACCCCGCCAGCAAGGTATGTTATTTCGAATGAGTCTTCAACCTAATTGTTTCGAGGTTGATGTCTGAGCTTTTGTTATTGCTCCTTCAGGACTGGACGGAGAGGGCGAAGCGGATCCAGTGTCCGGCTCCGCTGCCCGAGTAACACTAAAAAAAATACACTTCCGTGATGATACGTGTTTGTCACAGTAGGCCGCGTTTTTTGTCATGCATGTACATCCATGATGATTTTATGACAGAATCAAGATAGTCATACCTGTGCTGTCGTAGAAGTGTTCCATGACATTACCAAAATTATCATCAGTGTCCACTTCCATGACAATAAATCGCGCGTCACAGAAGTGCTTTCGTCAAGGGTGACCGACACGTGGCATCCACCGTAACGGAACACCGTTAAGCTATCGGGTCTGGTTTTGGATCCGATAACCCGTTAACAGCCCGGATCAATGGGGATTTTCCACGTGTAAAATCATCATTGGCCGCAGGAAACACGTGTTGCCTCACCGCTGGAACAGATGTCATCCACTCATTGGACAGAGGCGCCTATGATAGGTCGACACGGCACGACCAAACAAAGGCCCATTCGGTGAAAAAGGCCGCCCAAGAAAATTAGCGAGCCGCCCATATAAGGCCTACTTGTGTCAGTCCATTTAAGCCCACGACCCATACGAGATGTGCCAATTCGGCCCGTCAACAACCCGTTAAAGATTTGACACCATTGCAGCCCATCGTCAGTTCGAGCCCGTTAACAGCCCTCTATATATTTGGGCTCAATATCGGCCCGATGAGATTTCGGCCTGTTAAGGCCCATTTAATGGATGGGCCAGTTTTCAGGATGTACATCTTTCGGCCTTTTAGCGACCCATTTAAATGTTGGGCCAATTTCCGGCCCGGTGTGTCTTTCAGCCTGTTGACGGCCCATAAATCTGATGGGCCATTTGTAGTCGGACCTGAGTTTCGGCCTTTTAGCGGCCCATTTAAGTCTTGGGCCAATTTATGGCCCGGTGTCACTTTCAGCCTATTGACGGCCCATAAATCAGTTAGGCCATTTGTAGTCGGACCTGAGTTTTGGCCTTGTAGCGACCCAGTTTAGTGTTGGGCCAATTCCCGGCCCTGTGTGCCTTTCGGCCTGTTAACGGACCATAAATGAGTTGGGCCATTTGTAGTTAGACCTTAGTTTTGGCCTTTTAACGGCCCATGCCCTTCATGGTCCAATACCAGCCCGGTTTCTCTTTCGGCCTGCTAAAGGCCCACAACACAGTTGGGCCGTTTACAATACGACCTGACTTTCGGCCTCTTAGCGGCCCATGCTCTTCATGGTCCAAGACAAGCTCATTGTCTCTTTCGCCTGCTAAAGGCCTAAAGATAGTTGGGCCATATGTAGCCCAAACTTAGTAACGGCCACGTTAACGCCCGTGAAATAAATTAGGGCCACCTGTTGCCCGCTTCGATGTCGACTGTTAACGATCCGGAGGTAAGAGGGCCGACCATTAACTTCGGTTTAGTAACGCCCATTAACTTAATGGGCCCACTAAAGTTCGTTCATGTCTTTAGGCCAAATTAGATAATTTGAGCCCATTACGATGAGCAATTATGCACGGGACCAAAACCGATCAAGCAAAGGTACGACATACGAGGAATAACGTTGCACATCCAAAGATATATTACAGAAATTACATCCTTTGGGCAATCAAAGATTAATGCGGTGCAAATAAATGAGCATAACCTAACCATCTACAACGTCACAATCTGCAACCTCAAAGACAGATGACGCCGATAAGCATGTGAGCAAGTTCTTGCTGCTTTGCTACATCGTCTTTGAAAACATTGATCGCTTGTTGTGTCGCGCGACTCGCACCTCGATTCATCCACCATTTCCATCATTGCTTCAGCCATTAATTGGTTCACAAACATACATTTATTCCGTTGCATTCGAGATGAGGATACCGAATGATTCAGATGGCGATTTTGGCGAGCTTGTATTATTGATAGTGGAGAGTGTCTCACCATCGCATCATAACATAAATTAGGACGGAACCAAACAGATTAATCATGAGTTATTACCATATTACCTGGCCTAGATTTATCGGAAAGAAACAATGGGATTGCCTTGCTGTTTTCAGAGTTTGTCTTCTTATCTTCAAGACTGCGCATAAAATTAACACACTAGCATTGCTATCATTGGCCAAGTCAGATAATAGGAAAGAAACATTGACACAACGAACGTTTGGGCAACTAGCCTACACCAAATTAACACAATATGGCACAGCTATCATCAGCCAGATAAGGCAATACGAAAGCAACATTGAAACAATGAATGAATAGGCAACCAGAGAAGCACTACAATTCAGTAATGTGCGTGATATGAGATAGTACATTCATGCAGCTCAGTATGCAAAACTACCAGACAGTTTTCCTTACAAAAATCAACATTGGCGCCTTTAACATTTTGCTACAACTAACTTTAGATCAGATAAAGGTTATATTCACGCCGATTAACAAAATACATGCTGATGTATAAATATAGTGATATACAACAGGTACTTACATCAGCATTGGAGCACAGAGAATTCCCGCGAGATATTTTCCTCGAATACGATCCCAATGGAGGAAGTCTTGTATCGTTTAACTTTATTTTCTAAAAGAGAGATGGGTAAGAAACATGTACAAAATATGATCAGAATGCTATAAAATTTCATGATGCGAGGATACACACACGCTTCTTTGAATGGAGTTGACATTCTTTTGCTGGACTGGAGCGGACTAGTTCTTTGGCCACTGGAATCTGCTTATTATCAGTAGGAGTTGGGTTTCTCTAAGCTGGAGCAGTATCTATGAAAAATGGAGTTGGTTTATTATCTCCTGGCGTTTGGATCTTTTGCAAAGACCTGGTTTGTAACCCTTCAGATTCTAACATAGCCGTCTTCCCCGTGCATGCCTTATATAGAAGAATGGTGATTCAGTTATAAAACATGCTACAACAGAGATGGAATAGGTACTGAAGAATAGAAAGGCATGACATATTGACATGTATTCCCTCCATCCGAAAATAAATGGATGGGTCTAGGAGTATTTCAGTTCTAGATACATCCAATTTTATCCATTTCTGCGACATTTAATCCGGACGGAAGGAGTATGATGTAAGAGCTAGGGATATGACAGGACAACACAGTAAAAAAACACTGAAAAACCCATTGCAGAACCAAAGTATTCAAACCCACTGATATGAGATAGTACACTCATGCAGCTCAGGATGCAAAACTACTAGGCAGTTTTCCTTGCAAAAATCAACATTGTGGCCTTTAATCATACATTTTGCTACAACTAAATTTAGATCAGATAAAGGTTGGATTCACGCCGATTAACAAAATACATGCTAATGTAAAAATATAGTGATATACAACAGGTACTTACATCTACAATGGAGCACAGAGAATTCTTGCAAGAAACTTTCCTCATAAACGATACCATTGCAGAAATTCTTCTATCTATTAAGCTTATTTTCTAAAAGAGAGATGGGTAAGAAACATGTAGAAAATATGATCAGCATGCTATAAAATTTCATGATGCAAGGATATGCACACGCTTCTTAGAATTGAGTTGACATATTTTTGCTGGACTAGAGCGGACTAGTTCTTTGGCCACTGGAATCTGCTTCTTATCAGTAGGAGTTGGGTTTCTCTATGCTAGAGCAGTATCTATAAAAACTGGAGTTGGTTTATTATCTCCTGGCGTTTGGATCTTTTGCAAAGGCCTTGTTTGTAACCCTTCAGATTCTAACATAGTCGTCTTCCCCTTGCATGCCTCGTATAGAAGAATGGTGCTTTAATTATAAAACATGCGACATCAGAGAGATGGAATATGTCTTCAAGAATAGAAAGGCATGACATATTGACATGTATTCCTCCATCCGGAAAAAAATGGATGGGTCTAGGCGTATTTCAGTTCTAGATACATCCTTTTTATCCATTTCGGCAACATGTAATCCAGACGGAGGGAGTATAGTGTAAGAGCTAGGGATACGAAAGGACAACACAGCAAAAAAACACTAGTTGAATGTAAAACTGTATGCTAGCGGAATACGTACAGAAATAACTAAGGCAACATACACGTGTATGATTGGGAAAATAAGATGGCATTGCAGCGAGCACTAGAACAACACTTCAATGTAAAAAAACATGGTATGGTAGATGATGAGGTACATAACCGATGATTAACAATGCATAAGATATTCGAAGCATGATGTCCAAATTAAGAAGATGGCATTGCGATAGAGTAGAATGACAGATTTGAATTTGAAAACATGTTATCATGAATGGAATAGGTACTAAAAACAGGAAGGCATGACATATTTACATGCATGATCAGCATGCTAAGCACATGGCATTGCAACAGGTAGATACACTCCAGACATTATATGCATGTTGTACCCATATCACAGGCCAAGTTAGAGCAAGGACCTTGTGGGGTGAAGAGGATTCATCATCTTTACGCAAGTCTTCAAGAACTGCCTTTACATGTTCCATCTTATTGGGTATCATTGACATCAAGTTTATTGGCCTTTACATTGCTCCGTGAGGTTCTTGTGGATATATCAGTGTGTGCAATTATATCTGACATGCATGGAAGACAACTAGTAGTTAGATTTATGTAATGAGTGCCTGTAGGAGACGACATAAATAGTAGGACTGGGGTTAACTAGCAGCAGCAGGTCTCATAAACTAAAGGGAGAACACAGATGAAAGCTACAGAATATGTATTGTTTGTACTCGAGATTAACTAGATGGCACACAAAAGTATTAAAGAACAACATAGGTAATACTAGAAGTGGTATAATACTATAATCACTAGCCCGTGGGATAGCATTGGCTGATGGATGATAACTATGGAATAGCGTTACCTAAAGAACAAGTATCTTAGCTGTACTATGGAACAACGTTAACTCCTGAACAAGACCCGTAAGAGATCAGCATGAATATACAGTGAAATGTGATGATCTATTTTCCATGCTTAGATGAATAACAAAGCCATAAATGTTGCACACAAGTAAGATGAGGGTACAACCTATCTGGCTGCCATCCATAGGAGTGAGCATCATGTGCTGACTTGTCGATGGCCCTGCAGCTTGTTGTGGTTGTCCATGTCGGCACGCCCATTCGATCTGTGGAACTGTTGAGTGGGGACTATAGCTCCCTTCCGTGTATGCTTCCCTTGTTGGAGCAGCTGCGGTGAGTCGGAAGACGGTGTGTCTGAAGATGCAGATAACGCATAATGTTAAGAACGACATATCTCTTTGATATGAAGAAATACACTAAGAGATCAACAACAAGGTACGAGAGTGGTCACACATCTGTTGACTGAAGACTAAATTGGGGTCATACGATTTTATTTTATTTTGGTACTGTCCGATCTACGCCGGATGGCTGGCCGTCTTGTGCCACCCGGCTGACACTGTTAAGAATCTTCCCCGAAGAGCCAGCGACCAACGGCAGAGCAGCCTACCTCCGCCGTCCGAGGCCCCGGCCAAAACCCCGCTCCCCGCTCCCCGCCCCACCGCACTGCCGTGGTTGCGCCGTCGCCGGGCCAATCCACAAAGACTCCCCGTCATCCAGATCCGCGGCGGTACCTTCAACCCACACAACTCTAAAGATAGCCATCTAAGCGCTGCTCGCGGTGAACTGCGGCCCCGCACCTTACGTTAGACACCAGCCAACCGGCAGCCTAGGAGCTCCGCCGCCCGAGGTGCTGCTTCCCATTGGGAATCGATTGGCCGTAATAAAATTCAGACAACCGGCGCCTAAATAAAGTGATTTGAGATGAGGGTGCGACCTATCTGGCAGCATGGTGAAGTAGGCAGGTCCAGCTGCCGAGTCGGTGAGGCCGGCGCGGTTGCGGTGGCGACCAGTGGTAGGGAAAGAGCGATGTCGCGACGGTCGACGGCTACGCGGGAGCAGTGCCAGGACTCTGGACGGACCCGAAGTTGGAGCCACTCCGGCGCCGTGAACAACGGCGTGGCTGAATCGGCTCCGGTACGGTTCACGCGGCCGTCATCGAGGCAGCACCAGCAGCACGGAGTAAGAGGCACACGGCCCAGTGCACGACGGCAAATGGACAACGTCTTTGGAATTAGGGAGGAGGGCGGCTGTGAAATTGGTGCGGTGGGGGCGCCATGGAGGTGGGGCTGAGGTTTCGCGGCTCGGGAGAAGGGAGCTTCTCTGGGAGAAGGTGATTTGGCGCCCACGAGGTATGAATGGGGGCGGGGGGGGGGGGGGAATTGGGAGGGGAGTGGAACCATGTCTTACGGACGCATTTGTTTGAAATGTGAGGGGGAGTTACAATTCTACCCTTGCCTATAGGCTTCTCGGCTTGGGTCTGTGTATTGAGGGTCGGGGATAGTAGAGTAACTTTGCTTCTCCCCAAATAGTGGGCGGGAGCGATTTCGAGCGAGGAGGGTGTGTTTTGAACTATAGTGGGCGCGAGCGATTTCGGGCGAGGAGAGCGTGTTTTGAAATAGTGGGCGCGAGCTATTTCGGGCGAGGAGAGCGTGTTTTGCCGACCATGGTTTATGAATTATTCGGCACATGTCATTTCGGCCGAGGAGAAGGCGTGCTTGGATGAAGTTACGAACCTACCCTCGATGTACAACGGGCCAATTGATGCGTGTCCCACATAGGACGGTAATTTCACATCTCCCATTTATTTGCTCGGGCGAATTCCACCGAGGAGAGAGGATGTTTAACGGTTCGTTCAAATTTTGGGAGAACAAGCATCCACGTCTACCTTACCAAGTTGATTCGGATCAAATTTTGAAATATTAGCTTGCCACTTCTTTTTTAGATGGAGAGATGATGCTCGGGAGTAATGTGTTTTTACATGCTCGTTGCTAGCGATTTACTATATGACAAATAGTTGACCCACTCAAAACGCGAATCAAACCCAAAATGAAATATCTCGATTCAATGAAATAGCTCGCTCAAGAGGTCAAAATAGTGAACTAAATCCAAAATTGAACACCTTAATCGAGTAGCATGTTGTACAGTATTATAGTACTCCATGAACATGTTGAAAGTAAAATTAATGAACTTGTTTGATATACGCATATTTCCGTTCATGTGTGATTGCAGACAACATGTTCTCCAATTTAAATATTTCAATGCAAGTTTATATCGAAACATGGTTTATATTAGTCTTTGATGCATAAACGCGACCTCCCCTCTCCCGGACTCCTGTTCTCTCTCTCTCTCTCTCTCTCTCTCTCTCTCTCTCTCTCTCTCTCTCTCTCTCTCTCTTCGACAATCTTCAACGATCCCACACAAAAACCTTGTTGGTCCCTCTCCCTTCTCTCCATCTCTCTCTCTCTCTCTCTCTCTCTCTTTGTGTGTGTGTGTGGGGGGTCTTTCTAGTTCGCATGCATATATACACCATCTATAGGTCTCTCTCAAGACACTATGTATGATACTCTAGCTAGTCCAAGCTAGATATCTTGGGTGCACTCATCATACACACACAAATTCCTTGGCTCTTTGCCCAGAACTCTCTCACGCACCACTATGTCGCCCTGGAGCTCTTCCCCCTCTCTCAAACTCTCCATCCACTGGTCACACATACACATGCATATCTCACTGCACTCGACAGGCCCATCTAAAACTTTATCTCTCCCCCTCGTTCTCTCTCCATCTCACACGCGCACACACACAATCTCATGCCCAGCTAGCCAAGTATGATGGTCTCTCACTCAATTTTAGGCACACGCATTCCCCCCTATATGTATATGACTAGCTAATCTTAGTCTCCATCATAAACATGTGCATAGTCTATCTCGATTTCTCTCGGGGCATCTTTCTATCTCGCACGCACTCCCTCGATCTCCCACCCATATAGTCCCCTCACGATCTCGACGGGATCTCTCTATCACAAACACACCCTCTCTCCCTCCCCATGCGTCCATGCCATCCATGTGTCCCTCTCGACCTTTGTTCTTTGTTGGCCAGACCTCTATTGGACATGTGCTATAGTGGTGTCTCTCTCTGTTGCAAACAATCACGCACTAGCTATCTGCGTGTATCTCCTCGCCTCGCTTTTCCATCTCGGAGATGCATGCGTGATATGTTCGCATAAGAAACGAAAAAACACACACTCTCTCTCTAATTTATCGTTTGTTGTCACTTTCTCTTTCACACATTCTCCTTCACACGCACTTGATCTGTCTCGACTGAGGCACTCTCCTCGGTCCATAGCATATAGATTTATTGAAAAGTCAAACATCAGAAAGTTTGACCATGTACGTGGAGAAAAAGAATTACATCTAGTATGGCAAACATATACCATTAGATTCACCATGAGATGTAGTTTTGTATGATGTATCTTTGGTATTGTAGATATAAATAACATTTGCGTAAACCTGATCAAAGTTTCCAAAGTTTGACTTCTAAAAAATTTACATGCACTGCATTATCGAGCGGATGGAATATCTCTTTCCCCCTCTCAGCTATCTGACGCACCACTCAGCCTTATCGTGCTCCTCAATCTCTCTCAAACTTTATTGGTCAGTTTGGTTCATGACCTGACCCTCATGCCTTGATGGCGGTATCGCTGGCGTGGATGTGAGATGTAAATATTTCGCCTAGCTGTGCTTGTGTGGTGTCAAGCGTTTGGTTCATGCAGGGCCAGCAAAGCATCAACATCCCATCAATCAATCCATGCATCAATTATTCAATGCTAATATCCATCCATGTTGATGTTAGCCTCGTGGCCCTACCCACTGTGCACGCCAAGCTGCTCAAATTGGTCGCCTGGGCAAAGCTACTTGCAAAGTGTCTAGAGTTCAGCCAAAGCTAATTAAAGTGCAAGGAACCTAGGCCAGCGGGCTTTCTTTTTCACGTGGTAGCAACCAAACAAGCGTGCATGAAATCCAGCCACAGCCCCAGGCCAGGCAAAAGATGCTTAGGACGCAAGCCAAACTGGCCTTATATCTCCCTGGTTCACACATACACATGTCTCACTCGCGCTATACATATAGACCCATCCAACACTCTCCTCCCTTGTTCTCTATCCATGTGACACGCACCCCCCTAAGTACCATAATCCCTCACTCCATCATAGGCGCAAGCACTCCCCCCCCCCTCCTAAGTATGATTATCTCTTACTAGCCATCAGGAACACACATATTTTCTCCTTACATCCATACGTCTATCTCGATATCTCTCGGGGCATCTTCTATCGCGCACACACCTTGTCACTCGATCTCCCACACATGTAGTCCCATCACGATCTCCAGGGGATCTCTCTATGACAAACATACACTCTCTCCTCCTCATGTCTGCATTTTCTCCGTACGTCTCTCTCGACCTCTCTCCCTTGTTTGTCAGACCCCTCTTGGCCACGTGCTAGGGGTCTTGCTCTCTCGATCTCCTCACCTTGCCTCCATTGTTGAAGATGCATGTGTGATATGTTTGCATAAGACACGCATGCTTTTTCTCTACTTTTATCGTGTGTTGTCCATGTCTCTCTCACACACGCACACACACTTTTTTCACTCACACACACACTCTCTCTCTCTAGTTAGGGACTCTGTCACGTCCATAAGCATATGGATGTTTTGAAAAGTCAAACCTCAGAAAAGTTTGACCAGGTATATGTGGAGGAAAAACATTTACATCTGGAACGATCATTAGATTCATCACAAGATGTACTTACTTCATACTATCATTTATCTTTGGTATTGTAGATATAAGTAACTTTATAAACTTGGTCAAAGTTTCAAAAGTTTGACTTAAAAAAATGTTGGAACTACATTATCGAACGGAGGGAGTAGCTCTTTCTCTCTCTCTGCTATATCTCACGGGCCTCCCCTCTCACTGAACTCTCTATACGGACGGATTATACGCCTTTGTGTCAGCAGATAGCTCAGATATTGTTTAGTTGACCGTCAACCAATCCACATGCTACCTTGTCACTCGTGTGTTCGTATCTTCGCCTGCTGGCCCATGTGGCAGTGGGTGAAAATAAGTAAACTAGAGGCCCATCTGACACGCGGTGAAGTAAACAAAGTTGAAACCACTCGGGGTAGCACCCCGCACGCTAGTAAATTGAGGGCGCATTGAGGACAAACTTCTTGCGCGCGAAGGACGACTCACAAGACAATTCACCACCGCGCTGCGGCGACATGCATGAAGGACCTTTTCGCACACCTAGCACACAACACACACCAGCACACGTGTACACCAGCGTCGCCGCCAGATGAGATGGACGGCGAGGCAGCCAACAAGCGGAGGCGGCTCGAGCCAAAACCGCATCCGGCGAGCCTGGACTTCATCAGCAGCCTCCCCGATGACATGCTGCTCGTCATCATCGGCCTCCTCCCCACCAAATCTGCCGTACGGACCGCCCTGCTCTCCCAGCGGTGGCACCCCCTCTGGCGCTGCGTCCCCCTCAACCTCACCGTCGACAGCTGCCTCTGCGACGGGGATTGCAAACGCATGGCCGCAGTCTCCAAGATCCTTTCATCGCACCCTCGGCCAGCCAAACGCCTTGACATCTGCATGTTCAGTACCAACTGCAAGGTCCAACCCAAGTTCGACGAGTTGTTCTTATCCCCCGCCCTAGATCAGCTCGAGGAGCTCAGCTTTGAAGTTGGACGATGTCGCTCTCTGCCGCCGTCCGCGCTCCGCCTCACGCCAACGCTGTGCCGCACCAGCTTCAGCTCCTGCTATCTTCCCCAGATTAATGTTGTGCCCGCCCTTCTTCTCCCTCAACTCAAGCAGCTCGACCTCTTCGACGTTGTCATCTCGAAGAAGGCTACGGAGCACCTGCTCCGCAGCTGTACTATGCTCGAGTACCTTCGTCTTGAGCAGATCCACGGGTTCATTAGCCTCCACATAGCCTCGACGAATCTCCGATGGATTTATGTGTCTTGCTGGCCCCGCAACAAGACATCAATTGGGAAGAGATCACTCCAGTTGTTCCACGTTATGGTCATTGAGAATGCGCCTTTCCTTGAGAGATTGCTTGTATCGGATCTAGAAGGTCCAACAAAAATCAGGGTCATTGACGCGCCGAAATTGACAGCGTTGGTGTACTCGTCTGCCAAATTCTCCGAACTCTTTATTGGATCCGTAATCGTTCAGGTACAACACTCATCTTCTTGTCCATCTTCTTGAAATTCAAAATTTTAAATTTCTTCTTGATGTATTTACGACCGTCTTCCAGAAAATGATTCCCACAAGATTGACAGAGTCCATGCGCATAGTGAAGATCTTAGCACTAAAGTCTATCGGCCCCAATCTGGATCAAGTTGTTGGATTCCTTACATGCTTTCTGTGCACGGAGAAGCTACTCATCGAGGTGAAACTTCTTTCCTATAAGTAAACGGTAATCACAACATAGCTCAATTTTTTCGTAATTTTCCCAAATTACGATCACAAGTGTAGTGTTCAAAACTGCATCTACGCACTGCACCGAAAGAAATGTTTTTAGTATTTTTTCTCACGTGATCACCTGCATCGTTTTTATGATGTACTACTATAGTAGCCTAGGCTAGTCATAGTGGAAAGTAACTTAGACTACTCCAGTAACTCCATGGTTACCCTAGAGCAAGTACTACCTCCGTCCTGGTTTACTCTTCCAATTTTGTATTATCAAAAATTGACCATAGATTTAACTGACAAAATGTTAATGCATGTCACTAAGAACTATATCGTTGGATTCGTATTTGAACATAATTTCAAATGGTGTAATTTTTAGTGACATGCATTGGCATTTTCGTAGGTAAATCTATGGCCAAAATTTTATACTAAATACGAGGTAGTATTCCTCGTCCCAAAATTCTTGTCTTACATTTGTTTAGATACGGATGTATCTAACACTAAATGTAACTAGATACATCCGTATTTAGACAAATTTAAGACAAGAATTTTGGGACGGAGGAGTACAAAAGTGGGATATGTAGGCCAAAACATGTGCCAAATTCACTTGTGATGCATTTGGCATCGATGCCCTCCATTGCTCACACGGTGCCCCAATCTGGATCACCTACTTTGCTCGGTGCCAAATTAACTCACGAATGAAAAACACTGCGTGGGAGAGAGCGAGAGGACCGAGGCAATAAAAACACTTGTTTGGGAGAGTGAGAGGCTGGTGTAGTTGGTTTGATTGATTTGTTTATACACGTGGGTCTGTGTGCACAGTGGTACCAACTCTCTCACATCGCGAGAGCGGTGCCAAAATCTTTTGATTTGACATCGATGCGTATTATGTGGCATACTTTTGCGAAATATGGCATCGGCCACATAGTGGAACGCAACAAATGGCCAAGCTCTTCACGTGCTCCTAGTTAAATGAGAGGAAACATAAAGAGAGAGAGAGAGAGAGAGAGAGAGAGAGAGAGAGAGAGAAAATATCACTAGCCAGCCAACCCTATCGTATGAGCGAATGATATTGGTACCTCTTGATGACACAGCAATCTTATGCAGCCAGCTGCTCTAATATGTTCTCTTCTTTTGCAGATAAAAAAAGACCCGAAAGTGAAAAATGTGCTGCACTATAACAATCTCATCGAATGCCTTCATCTCCATCTTACAGAAATTGATTTGATCGACTACCGAGGCAGCACATATGAGATTAAATTGGCCAGGTTCTTTGTTCTGGAGGCAAGTGTGCTCAAGGTAATGAGGTTTGGCGTTCTCTGGCGCAACAATGAATGGCGTGCTGATCACCGCAAGCGTCTAAGCCTAAATGACAAAGTCTCCACAGAAGTTGAATTTGTTTTTGAAACATCAAGTGGCCAGAGACTCGAAAACTTATTTGCCCATGAGTGACTTGTCAGGGCGGTGGATTTTAGTTTGTACGATAATGCTGCATCCACCTAAAGTAACGAAAGTTCTTACGTAAACTTCCTAGTAATTCCCTCTTCGTAGGTGCAGCATTACTCCTAACATTTGTAATATCAGATTGAAACTTGTAATATTGCCGTATCCTATTCCCGTGTTTTCAAAATCCTGGGAATCAAACAGGTCCTGAGTTGGTGATGATGTTGTGCCTCCCATCTTTCACCAATAGCCGTCGGATCTAGATCTGACGCATACAAACCAAGCTTCTCCATTTTTGCAAAAAAATGCCTGCACTTGTTCCCTATTTACAAACAACTCCTTGTCTCTCACAATCAGCCTTATCTCCTCCCCACCACATCTAGAAGGCCGTGGAAAATCTGGCGTGATGGCCGCTACCGGAGCCGTCCACCCCCAATCTTGGTGTTCCGTGCAATGCACGGGCATCTACGCACGGGAAATTATGTCGAACAGGGCTAGTTGTAAGCAGGCTAGCTCTACAGCCATGATGATAGTGACTGCAGACGGTGAGGCTGACTATGGTATGTTTAACACGGCGCCTATACTCAGTGTCATCTCCAAGCAGGTCTTGTCACTTCACCGTGAAGAGCAGCACGTAATAATTTGACCAGCGGGTAGTAAATTGCTAGTACTCCTACTACTACATTGGTAGTACTACTACTAGTACTAGTAGCACCACCGTCTGGATTTAGGAGTACTACCACGTCCATCCGGATTTTAGTATTTGACTAGCAATATCTAGTAATGCATGTCACAAAAATATCTAGTACATGGTGTTTTATTCCTATCGACGAGAGAACTTAATGTTTTTTTGCTAACTAGAGTACTAATAGGATTAAATGCAATGAACTAAACACTGCATGTCATGTTTGGTAGTCTCAAGTCATTGAAAGCATGCACGGCCCACATCTCTCATTGGTTGATATGTCACAAAATAAGAAACAAGGAGGGAGTTAATGCATCGTGCCTAAATATTTTGGGCTTATTTGGTTTTCGTAAGGTGACTTACACAACATTTTTGTTTACATGCATTAACATTTTATTAGTTAAATCAAAGGTCAAAACTTGGCGCAAAATGCAAAGGGGACCAATAAACCAAGAACATCAAACTTCTCGTTTGGCCCCAACTAGAGGTCCGGTGAGATGACTATACTACACCGACACGGAGGGGGACGAACTTCATTGACTTACGGCAACTCGCCTTTGGGTGAATGACACGTGGGCCTGTGGGGTGGCTGGCCCACCTATCATATGACCAAAGGCAAAAGTGAGAGGGCCGAGGAGTAGTACAAAATCCCACGCACCACGCACGCTAACCAAGGGCAAGAGTGATCACTCGAATCGCAAGATCAGTTGACTAGAAGCTAAGCTAGACCCATGGAGGCGATGAGCGCGAGCATCAGCCGGCTGTTCCAGATGGTCCACAACGCCGGCCTGCGGCCCGACACCAAGGAACGTCTCCAGGTAGTATTGCTTGAGGCCGCCAGGGTGAGGGGCCGCTTGGACAACAGCTTCGTCTTCTTGTTCGACGAGGTCCTCGTCGGTTTCCTGGACAAGTTCACCGTCGTCAAGATGTTGTGGAACGTAGTAATTTCAAAAAAATTCCTACGCACACGCAAGATCATGGTGATGCATAGCAACGAGAGGGGAGAGTGTTGTCCACGTACCCTCGTAGACCGAAAGCGGAAGCGTTAGAACAACGCGGTTGATGTAGTCGACATCTTCACGGCCCGACCGATCAAGCAATCAAACCACGGCACCTCCGAAGTTCTAGCACACGCTCAGCTCGATGATGTCCTCAGACTTCGATCCAGCCGAGTGTCGAGGAGAGTTCCGCTAGCACGATGGGCAGGACAATCTTGATGTTCTACCGCGCAGCAGGCACGCCTAAGCACCGCTACAATATTATCGAGGAGGACTATGGTGGAGGGGGCACCAGACACGGCTAAGAGATCAAGAGATCAATTGTTGTGTCTCCAAGGGGTGCCCTCTCCCCAGATATAAAGGAGTGGAGGAGGGGAGGGCCGCCCTCTATGGCGCGCACTTAGGGGAGTCCTACTCCAACCGGGAGTAGGATTCCCTTTCCTAGTAGAACTAGGAAACCTTCCAAGTAGTAGGAGTAGGAGAGAAGGAAAGGGAAGGGAGAAGGAGAAGGAAGGAAGGGGGCGCCCCTCCCTAGTCCAATTCGGACTAGGCCTTGGGGGGGCTGCCCTAGGCAGCCCCTCTCTCTTTCCCGTATGGCCCAATAAGGCCCATATACTTCCCGGTGAATTTCGTAACTCTCCCAGACTCTAAAAAAATACCAATCACTCGGAACCTTTCCGAAGTCTGAATATAGTCGCCCAATATATTGATCTTTACATATCAACCATTTCGAGACTCCTCATCATGTCCCCGATCTCATCCGGGACTCCAAACTCCTTCGGTACATCAAAACTCATAAACTCATAATATAACTGTCATCGAAACCTTAAGCGTGCGGACTCCACGGGTTCGAGAACTATGTAGACATGACCGAAAACCATTCCGGGTCAATAACCAATAGCGGAACCTGGATGCTCATATTGGCTCCTACATATTCTACGAAGATTTTTATCGGTCAAACCGCATAACAACATATGTTGTTCCCTTTGTCATCGGTATGTTACTTGCCCGAGATTTGATCGTCGGTATCCAACACCTAGTTCAATCTCGTTACCGGCAAGTCTCTTTTGCTCGTTACGTAATGCATCATTCCGTAACTAACTCATTAGCTACATTGCTTGCAAGGCTTATAGTGATGTGCATTACCGAGAGGGCCCAGAGATACCTCTTCGACAATCGGAGTGACAAAACCTAATCTCGAAATACGCCAACTCAACATGTACCTTTGGAGACACCTGTAGAGCTCCTTTATAATCACCTAGTTACGCTGTGACATTTGGTAGCACACAAAGTGTTCCTCCGGTAAACGGGAGTTGCATAATCTTATAGTTGTAGGAACATGTATAAGTCATGAATAAAGCAATAGCAACATACTAAACGATCAAGTGCTAAGCTAACGGAATGGGTCATGTCAATCACATCATTCTACTAATGATGTGATACCGTTAATCAAATGACAACTCATGTCTATGGTTAGGAAACATAACCATCTTTGATTAATGAGCTAGTCTAGTAGAGGCATACTAGTGACAATATGTTTGTCTATGTATTCACACATGTATCATGTTTTCGGTTAATACAATTCTAGCATGAATAATAAACATTTATCATGATATAAGGAAATAAATAATAACTTTATTATTTCCTCTAGGGCATATTTCCTTCACAAGAAGCTTGCGGACGACTTTGACATAAGCCTCCAGCCCACGCGCCCAGGCTCTGCGATGCCTGCCACCCTCAACGGCCACTATGGTGACAACCTCTTCGACGCACTGTTGGCCCTGCGATTGCCCGCCGTCGCGCCGGAGAATGTCCACCTCGAGGTCGCGCTTGCCGCGCAACGCTGGCGCAGCAAGACACCATCGACATAATCACCCACGTCTACGCGCAAATCGTCCACAAGGACTACTACATGCAAGAGGAGGACGATAGGACGCTGTCCTTCTTGGACCGCAAGGCAACCTTGGACAGCACTGTTCAGAAGCACGTTGAGCTCGCCGCCAACACCGCTGCTCCTCACACGTCGGCTGGTGACCCGACGCACTAGGGCGTGAGGATGTCGTTGATGGATCCGTATGTATTTTTATCTTTCCGTCAAATCCATGTAGTAGTATATGATACTACAGTAATTATCTTACCTTCGCATCAACTTCATAATTTTAAATGACGTATTCCATGCATGAGCGGTGCCGAACCAAACTTCTCATTACCCGGGCAAAATCGTTATTTTCTATCTACCGTCGCGCCATGGAGCGAACCAAATTTTACAAGTTACAAGTTCAAAAGGAAAAGCCTGCCGTGTTCATCGCACCCCACACGGTTGGTCCGCACGCGCCGCTCAAGCGGGAATCGTGCGGTGTTGCATTTTCACTTACAAGTGGGACCGCAGCTTGAGCAAACCGACTATCGGCAAACCCCCACCCTGCCACACCGCGATGGCTGAGAAAACAGGAGGGAGAAGAGATGGCTATAGCACGGACTCCAAGAAAATTGGTGTCGGATGGGACTCGTGTTGGTGGCGCAGCCGCATCGCTAGACGTGAATGCTAGTTATGGCCCATGCGACCCCACTATATCGAGCCTATATCGAGGTACGTAGAACAAATTTCCTGCAGTCCATGCTCAGCCCTCCTCTATCTCTCTTCTCAGCCAGCCAGCGGATGCACGGAGCCCATCGTCTTCTTGCTCACATGCGGCCTCACATGTCAGTGAAAACGCAAGAGGACCCACTGAACCTACACATCTTTCACCTCGACGTGCTGGTGATGAAAAACAAATCCAATAAAGATCTTCGGTGGCCGCTTTTGGAGTTACTCAAGAGTAGTAAGATTCTATTTACAGTTTAACCCAAGATGCACATCTCGTGGCTTCAACTACCACTCTATTTTCTTTCATGACACGACCTGGATGCTGGATGTCCCACGTGTTGGCAAAAGGAGGAAGAACCCGACCAAATCTTTGGTTGTGCTCTCGGATTAGACTAGTTGTGCTAACTTAAAAAATTTATTGTGTACTCCCTCCGTTCCAAAATACTTGACTTCCATTTGTCCAAAAATGGATGTACCTATATACTAAAACATGTCTAGATACATATATATTTTGACAAATAGAAGGCATGTATTGTGCAACGGAGGGAATAGAATGGATGCAAGTTTTTGTATTGGGAAGAAGAGTACATCCATATATTGATAGAGCGCAATTTAGTAGATGTTCTATCACTTTTAGCTAGCACAGAGGCTAGAGATGAGATTTGTGCACTTGTTGATACTCCTACTAGAAGAGGCTAGACATGAGACTAGATGCGAGGAAGCAACGTCTACTTCTTTACACTCGAAGAAGAAATAAGCATGCAAGATCGAACCTCCGTGGATCAACAATGAATGCATCAAGAAGGCACTAATCCAACTTACAGGAGTAGTAAAATGTATTCTTGTGGTTCTTGTTTTCTTTGGTCTTGCTTTTCTAGTCAAATTATCGTTGGAGTTCGTGCAAAACGGAGGTCCGTTTGGGGTCGTGCGTTGGAGTTGGCCTTACAAGTGGGACCGCAGTTAAGGAAACCGACTATCGGCAAACCCCCACCTCGTCCGCCGCGCGATGGCTGAAGTTAGAGAAACAATGAGGTTGAAGAGATTGCTCTAGCACGGACTCCAAGAAATAATATGGTGTCAGATGGATGTCGTGGTGGTGGCGTGTGCCGTACTCCTGGACGTGAATGCTTGTTCTGGCCCATGCCACCCTACTACTCCTACTACTTACTCCTACTATATAGTACTAGTATCAAGGATTCGAGGTGCTGGTTACGTACAGCGAACACATTAACATATGGCTATAGTAAAACACCACCGACGCGACCTTGCATGTGAAGCTCGTACAAATAGTGTACTACTATTGTTGATTGGCCTCATCCGATAACCGGTTGCAATGCACGTACAATTATGTATTCAGAAAATATTGTTTTGCCTCGTCGCACCACTCACTCGGAGAAGCGACTCGAAAGCCATTCATAAATTTAGTAAGTTTATCACAGGCATATCATTTTGTTACATACAACAGGTCATCAACCCACATCGACAACGAGGATACATTATAAATACTAAAGTTTTCACCACACAACAAATAACAAGCAATGAAATGAACTTCAACTCAACCATTCCTCGGCGTTGTAAACGCTTGCTTTGAACCACGAGTGATTCTTTGGGACGGGCCATCCATTGTCGATCTAGAGACCAACGCAGGACTGATCATCCAGGATGAAGCAGCCTACTATATCAGTACCAGGGTAGGGAACCACCCAAATGTCTGAGGTATAGACACAATTGCTTCTCATAAATGGTAATAGTAACGTTGTGTCAACAGCAGTTGGATCGCCTTTCACCATCATCGGATAGTTTTGTCCAAGGAAGAGCGAGTTTTCTCCAAGACTATCAATTATGTACCAGGGAGAAGGAGTTGGCGCTAGCACACTAGTATCCATCCCGAATACCATGCAATAGGTGTTGGAATACGTCCGGAGAGTGCGACCATGGGAGACTACACCTGCTTCCTTAGCAGTAACATCATCAGTGGGCTGTATACACACAAGAAGATGTGATCCATCAGAATTAGTTGCCAGGCGCCACAGAGTATATGGGCGCTGCTCGTCCTCATGCTCATGATCATCACCATCGTCATCTCCCCCTTGGTTATAATAATTTTCAAGTATAGGTGGTGGGATGTTCCCAGGACCTTGGAAACACAAGAAGAAGGTTAATTAGTAAAGGGAAACTTGCTAACCCGCATGCATGTGGATGAAACAATTATATTTACAGTGGAAGACAAACGTACCAAAACTACGAGGATCCCATGCAAAAACAGTGCCACGAGTGGTGGCAGCAAACACAAGGCCCTCGTATTGAATTGCGTCACAATACTCATCAGTGTACAAAAACTAATTTTTGAGCAATATCCATCGAGTCAAACCACCAAGGACGGCAACAAGCTTGTTGAAGATAGCAACAACTTCATAGTTGTTGTAATTCCAAGAGCGGTTGGGAACTCGACAAATTGCTATCTTCCGTAGAAGATAGTCACCATGATCGTATTTGAACGTGCGTACAATACCGGTGTGCTCAACCTCCGGGCAGTCTGGTGAGATTTTGGAAGTGGAACCGGTCACGAGTGTACACATTCACAAGTTCCCACTGCAGATTGGACCCAATGTAAACAACCCAATCTCCATTTGCGCCGCCCAAGCCTTGCCCTCAGCGATGGCATCTTAACATCATATGTATCATTATCAAGCGGCATCAACTTGCACAGGCGAGGCCTCCGTCGTCTGGCGCCGATCATCGATGTCATGACAAAGAAGATAGGGAGATCAAACCGCTCCTTGACTCTTGGGTTCCTTGTAATGATGTTATTAGTTGAGTCGAGAATGGGCTTGAGCGAACCTGCCATGCTAGCCGAGGTGATGACGTCGCACCGATCAATGAGTTCCTCCACCACGTCATCTTTCAGATCGGGCAATAATAACGGGTCGTTTCGGCCTGTTCCTCCGTGGAGAAGACGATCGAACAATGGCAGAAGAAAGGGTGAAGGGCTGAAGGAAAATGGAGGAGGGAGAGGAAGAGCGTGCGACAGCAGTTCCAAATCAAGAGGGAAAGGCGAAGAGTCGGTGGACGGTTGCGAGTTTGCCACGGTTCACGAAGAGGCGCCCCGGCCTACACGTCCGTTCGGAAATACTCCTACTACTTGACGTCGTCTCACTGATATGTTGGAACGGGACCACATGTCAACGAAACATGGTGTGTAATTTCTCGTGCAAAATGCGATCTGGCCGCGTTGGCCCGAGGTGCCGCATTAGTTATCGACCTTTATTTTTTTAATGGCGTGCCGATCAGTTTTGAAGCACGACTAACTGGTACTATACGCAGAGAAAATATAAACTACTCTACCACTACTCCACCTCCAGTACTATTAGTATAAAAACGATATATAGGCTGGAGCTTTAGCGCTTTCTTGCTAAGGGCTGCCCACTTGCTTCTCACACTACCACCCTCTCTCCATATCTAAAAAACGGCCCCTCTCTCGCTCCTCACCGGTGGTAACAGATCCGCCGGGGAAGAAAAGGACGTGCAGCGTTGGCCTTTTCTGTCGTCGGCGGCGAGGTCACGAGCGGCGACAAGGCCGTCCTCTCAGACCTCCCTCACCACTCTGCGTCTGTGGAGGTACATCATACTGGTGCACCCACTGTCTGAATGGGCCTCCCATGCTCTTATTGCCACTTTTTTTGCTGTTAGTATAACGCTAGCAGTCAAGTCAAGCAATGCTACTGCTAAAGTGATGCCACATTTAACTAATGCCGCTCTCAGTCTAATGCCACCGATAAATTTAAGCAATGCCATTTAATGTCACTAGATTATTTCAGGGTTAGCTGTTGATTGTGGATGTATTAAAGATTTTTCAGCTAAGGCATTCTAATCTTTGTTGCACAGCCGATCTACCAACGATGAAACTTGTTACTACCTTCAGATTTTTGCTTTATTAATGCTTATAGATTACATACCTCACTTTCATGAGATAAGTTAATTTTTTGTATGCAGTGTCACCAAATGCCAAGGCGCCGATGTCATTTTATTTTGGTTAAAGCGCATGCACAATTATGAAGACAAGAGGAAAGGTCAAGAGTGGGCACCTCCTCCTCGGCTGTTCTCTTGATTAGATTCGATCAAGTTTTTATGTTTGATCGATTATCAAGATTGGGATAGCAATTTTAAGGTCCCCGAGTTGAAATGATATTTACCTTGGAGGTACATGGTTTGCAATTTTTTTATACTGTCATTAGTTAATAATGCTAGTTACCTTCATACTTTTGTATTTGGTTTAATGCTCATGCACAGCTAGTATACCAATGTTGAAACTTGTTACCTTTACATTTTATATTGTTAATTCTTATAGAAACCTTCCAAATGCTAGAGTTTATTGAAATCTTTTCAGTAAAACCATTGTCTTGTACCTGTAATAAACTAACTACTCTCTTGTTGCACTAGCCCTTTGGATTAGTGTATATTTGTAGTATTCGAATGGTGTTGCATTAGCGTATGGACATAAATAAAGTGTGGCAAGCTTTCCCAGATATGTGCTCAAGAAAACTACTACCGTTTTTTCTAAATACTAGGCGTTTGGGTACTTTAAATTGAACCATGAAGCGTCTTATATTAAGGAACAAAGGGTGTAGAGTTCACTCAAATTATCCGGTAAAGCTAGTCACACCTTTGTTAAAATTAATGTTCATTATGTTATCGGAGGAGGTCGTATGTTTGTCTCTAATGCCTGTTGACTACATACCCGACATCATGATGTAATGTTAAGTCATTTCCTTTTATGCAGTGTCACTGAATTGTCAAAGCGGTGATGGCATTTTATTTTAGTAGAACTGCACAAAATTTGCTTAAAAGAAGAGGAAAGGTCAGAATGGCTCAGTTTTTGAGAAAAAACTATGTATGCCTTTCGACATCAGCGTTGTTGCTTTATTTATTCCTTCAAACAGGTGGTTAGAAACAGCCTTGCTACCTTTTCCCATTAAGAAATTGCAATGCTTATATTTGTGAGTCTATGCTTCAACTAGTGCCACTTTTAGAGTAATCACACTTTCAATATGTATGCAAACAGGGATGCTCGATTTTAGTGGAACTGCACAAAAAGTCCAACTGGTTCAACATTAGGAGCATGTTTTTTTCCAAACCTTTATATCCAATTGGTGGCACTATGAGCTGTTCATTACGAAGGTACATGGTTTGCTACTATCTTGCTACTCTTTTGTCTTGTCATTAGATAGTAATACTAGTGGTTTGCATGTGAATTTATTGGCGGGGTGGACCTACATTGGAGGTGCAGGACATGATTCAATGATTGGATGCTCAATTTTGGTTGTATCGATTTCACCTCTTCCATCACCGCGAACATGGATATCCTTGGTACGATGAAGAATAGCCGCTATATTTCTGCTCGAACCAGCAAATCAATTCAGTATGAAATTGTCGAGGCAAAACATAAGCGTATCAGATTGTCCAATGCAGAACATGACAGATGCTAAGCGGAAGAGACATGTTTAAACCGAAAATACAAGGTGTGGTATATGTTTACTAGCTGCTTGATATTTGTGCAGACAGAGATGTCTGCCCGTTGCTATTTGGCAAACAAACAATGTGTCCCCAATTTTGGTTGAACTGCACAAGAGAATAGTATAGTCACTGCATGCAGTGCCATTTGAAAATAGACACAGAAAGATTGGATAGTCACTTCATGGACTGCAGAAAAGTAGTACTGTACTATTTATTGGCCAACACTAGGTGCTTCATTGCTTTGGTCTAATTATACAATGAGCATCATTTTGCCTAAGTTAAAGTTTGTATTCCAAAAATAGTCTCGCGGTGTGATCGAGAGAAGACCAAATCATATTGCAGTGGATGTTCCTCCATCATGTGTAGTTCATTCTCATGGTTCCAGCTGTTGGTGAAACCACTTACATTTGCAAGAGGAATTCTAGACTTCACAAACAAATTTGTCTTTCAGTCTGTACTGAATGTTGGCCAAGAGAAGCATCCATGTTAGTAGGAAGAACAGATGTTTTTTCTAGATCTTTGCTTTTGGAGCTACATATTTGTATATGATCTGTGAATCATTGAGATGCATTAACATGTTGATCTTATGAATGGGAATCGTACTAGTTAGTTTTAGTTGCGACGCAAGATCCGAAGTGGCTGATCTTTGCTTTTGGAGCTACATATTTGTATATGATCTGTGAATCATTGAGATGCATTAACAGTTACTTATTTCTGTTAGCTCGGTGTTTACAAGTTCTTGATCGATCACTAGCTAGCCTACAAATGCGCTCTGGCAGTTTTACTTGCGGCGTTAAGATGCGAAGTGGCAGTTTTTGAATAAAATGCCTACCTCAAAAAGCGGCAAGCTAAACTATCGATCCTACACGGATAAAAACGCCTACCTCTGAAGAAACTGACAAGCTACACTATCGATCCTACACGGATAAATAGCAGATCACGCACGTACTACCTCCTTTCCGGTTTGCAGGGCTCAATTCGAGAAACGAGCTACGCGATGCTACACGAATAAATATCGGATCACGCACGTACTAGTACCTCCTTTCCGGTTTGCGGGGCTTAATTCAAACCTCTCACCAACCAAGGTACTCCCTCCGTCCGGTTTTATTAGTCCCGTGAGCAAAGCAGCAAGACCAAGGCATGGCAATAATTAACGGCATGCAGAAGTTTAAGCCTAATTAATTCTAGCGATTTAAGTGGCTGCATGCGTGCCTCGGCTGCGACTCGTTGCATGCTGCTTAGCGTCTCACTGCGGCGATTCGAGTGCTGCATGCAGCGGCCATAATTAAGGTAGCTAACTGATGCGAAAAAAGATACACTTTAATTGTTGCGGGCTTTTTAAATCCATGAAATCATTATTTACAAGGAGGGAGATGATTCGAGTGCACTCGTTTGACCGCCATGCCGCCGTGCGACCCAGACGGGACGGGACATCACAGTCATAACTTCATATTCTCTAGTTTTCCACGGCAAGCTGGCGCGCTAACCCATTATGCATTGAATTCCGATGACCGTCGCGCTACCTTCCACCTATAAGTATTGTTTCCCGGCCTTTTCCGGTGCCACCGTGACCCAACTCGCCATATCCTCATAGGCCCCCACCGGCCCGACGTCGCTCGCCACGTCCGCCATGCCCCCGCCCGTCTGCGGTGGCGGCGCGAGGCGGTCACCGCGGAACTAGTGTTCGGTTTTCGCGGAAAGCGAGCGAAGGAGGAGGCATTCTATCTATCTTTAGATGGCAATGCGAGATCGAGGAGTTGTTGGGCGCGACCGCATGGCGGAGGAGCAGGAGTTGTTGGGCGCGACCGCTGGCGGAGGAGCAGCGTATCGCCGATTGTGCCGCCCGCCGGGACATGGAGGAGCAGCGCACCGGCGCTCTGAGTCGCGAAAGCGAGGCGCCGCGAATCGGGTCGACTACGTGGAGGCGGCGCCCGGCAAATAGCCCTGGAGGCTGTCGGGCATGCACGCGTTCGCGATGCTGATTTTTACTACCAGCTCGTCAAATGGGTTTCCCGCTTGGAAGCCGAAGCTTGGGTGGACCACGCTGGCATGGAAAGGGCCAACGCGCGCGAGCAACGCGCCCTATCGCACCTCTTGCAAGTCGAGGCAAGGCGCGACTGGCCGGTGCTGGCGTTTAGCGTGTACCACAGATGGCGGCGGCATCGTCTAGTTAGCTAAGAGTAAGTTAGTACTTGTACGCTACTAGAGTATTAGTGGGAGTAGATAGTTAACTTGGCTATGATGGTTGTCAACGTGGAAGTTCAGCACTCTATATGTGGATCAGACCTGTTACTTTGCTCTGAATGTTGAACTTTCCGTTTGAACGAATGGAATGGGTTGTTATTTTTTTAAATGGGCTGTATCTGTCCTCCACGGGTTTAGAGGCTGACTTGTGGGCCTAGCAAGTTGACGCGTACACAATCAGGAGATGATTGTACATGGAGAGGATAACAGCGAGGGACCCGCCAAGGTCATGGTAATGCATAAACAAGTGCCTCCTTATTTCAAGCCAATAAAAAATGGCTCCTCTAGTGGATTCGACATCCGGGTCCCATGCCATTGTCAGCGTAGTCAATAAGCGAGAGAATTGCACAATGGCGGTGACACGAGGACCCGACAGCTCGCCCATTATTTTTGTTTTGGGTTAATTTGATAAATGCCACTCCAAATCTGGTGTATCCGAGAAATGCCACTGTAATTTCCAAACGTTGAAAAATGCCATTTCTAGTGGCATTTTTCGAAGTCTGGAGTGGCGTTTTTCAAAGTTTGCAAACTGCAAAGGGGGTTTTTCAAAGTTTGCAAAAATTGCAGTGGCATTTTTCAAAGTTTGGAAATTGCAGTGGAATTTTTATGAGTCGCCATCTAATTTGTTTTTGAGATGGAAGCAGGGTGTCAACTGGGCTGTGCGGGACACTCTGGCATGTCTAGACAACCTTTTCTTTTAGGTTTACCACAGACCAGCCCAGTAGTTTTTTTTCTTTCTGAAAATGGCTAGCCCAGTTTTTTTGTGGTTTGTCAAGTAAGTCGCTTTATCAGGCCTGTTGGGCTGCAAATCTTTCAAGGCGAGGGAGCTTCATTGGCTGGCGAGAAAATAGCCTATCGATAATGAGAAATGGGTTGTACATTTTTAAAACACATCAAACCCGCAATTAGTTTCAAATATCCTTTTTTCATTTCAACATTTTAAATTGCATTGATTTTTATGCGTGGACAGTTTATTGGATTTTATATTGATATACATTTATTTTTAAAATCAGTCTGAATGTGACTCGAAATTTCAGGATTAAAAACAGTTCATACCACACCGACATATGCAAAATTTCGTATAATTTTTTAACAGTGGCCACAATATGGGCTGTAATTCTAACAAAAAGAATATGGGCTCCAAAAAAACCCGTAAGAACTAGCAAATGGGCTGTAAATTATTTGAAATAATGGCAGATGGGTTGTATGCTGTTTTCCACAGATTTGAGGCTTTCCACAGATGGCCTGTATACTGTTGGATGTCCATCCATCGGCCGTTGTGCTTCTTCAATCTCTGCTCTTCCTGCTCCGGCCTCTCAAACAAGCGCCCGGCAGGGACTGCCTGCTCCCTCCTCCCATGACGGCTGTGCTGCCGTGCAGGCCTCACCGCCCCACCGTACTCCCATCGCGGGCCTAGCCATCCCTCTACTCACCCACACCTGCTGTTATTCTCCGGCGACGGTAGACGAACCAGTAAACCCTGTACAGTCGTACTCCCCTCCGCGTGGGAAACAAAAACAACTGCCGAGTCTTCCCTGCCTCCGTGTCGTTCCCTTCCTAGGCCTCGCCGTCGTCCACCGCCCTGGTGCTCTCAGCGTGGCGTGGTCAACGTGGTCAACGACCGACATGCATCTGAAGTGGACTGTACGTGGAGAGGCTGACAGCTGGGCCCCTGACATACGCAAGAAATGCCTCCTTATTACGCAGCAAAATAATGATTCCTCCACGACATGGGACCCACGAAAGGGCCTACGTATAGTGGGCCTACTAAGTTGACGGGGACGAAGGATTTGTCAACTTAGTCAATATGCACGATTCTAGCTCATTGACCATCGATGTCCATCCAACGGCCGTAGTGCTTCTTCAACCTCGGTCTTCTTGCTCGATCGCCCAAAGCAGCGCCCGGTCGTGCCGCTTTGCTCCGCCTCCCGTGGCGGCTGTGCTGCCACGGAGGCCTCACCGCCCATAGTACTCCCACGCTCACGGGCCATCCCTCCACTCCACTCACCCACACCCCCTGTTATTCTGCGGCGACGACAGTGCAGCCGAACTAGTGAACCCTCGTACTCCTCTCCGCATGGGCATCCACTGCTGCGTCTTCCCCGGCTCCGCATCATCCCCTTCCTAGGCATCGCCGTCGTCCACCTCCGTGGTGCTCTCGGCGTGGCGTGGTCAATGTGGTCAGCAAGCGAATTCCATCGGAAGAATCTTTGTCTGTGGAGAGGCTGTGGCTGGGTCCGACGGCCGCAGGAAGTGCCTCCTTATTACGGAAAATAATTATTTCTCCCCGGCGGCGGGGACCCACGGACGCCCACCAGTATTTACGTGAAAAAGCGTTTGCCTGACTGCTGGGACCCACCCGGCAGACCACCGTATTCCATAAAAAAGCGTTCCCCGCTATCATCTCGGACCCACGGAAGTGCCTCCTTATTACGCACAAAAAATGAATACCCCCTGCTAGCTGGGACCCACCTTTGTTGGAGGCTGACTTGTGGGCCTACTAAGTTGTGAGGGACGGAGGGCTTTGTCAACTTAGTCAACATAAGCGATTCTAGCTCGGTGACCGTCGATGTCCATCCAGCGGCCGTGGTGCTTCTTCAACCTCACGATCTTCTTGCTCCGGCCGCCCAAAGCAGCGCCGGTCGTGCCGCATGCTCCTGCCTCCGTGGCGGATGTGCTCCCTTGAAGCCTCACCGCCCCTACTATTCCCACGCTGGCCAGGCCTGCGGTGATGGCAACCTCACACGCAGCCGAGCAGGTGAACCCTCATACTCCTCTCCGGCGGGCTTCCACTGCGGCGTCTTCCCGGCTCCGCGTCGTCCCTTCCTAGGCCTCCCGTCGTCCACCGCCCTGGTTCTCTCAGCGCGGCGTGGTCAGCGTGGTCAAGGCGACTTCCATCGGACGTGGACTGTACATGGAGGGTGACAGCTGGGTCCACGCCGCAGCAAGGAAGTGCCTCCTTATACGCGGAAAATAATGATTCCTCCACGACAGCTGGGACCCACGGACGGGCCCACGTATTCGTGAAAAAATGTTTCCCCATTGCTGGGACCCACCAGCTACATCTTCGCCGCAAGGAAGTGCGTCCGGACAAAAAAGCGATTAGCCCACATTGCTGGGACCCACCAGCTGCATCTTCGCCGCGTAAGGAAGTGCGTCCGGGCAAAAAACAATTTGCCCACATTGCTGGGACCCTGGCTACATCTTCGCCACGCAAGAAGTGCGACGGTCGGGACCCACCTAGTGAAGCATCGTGGCGTTGTCATTCTGTCGTGACGATGTGCGTACATATATCTTTGGTGGATGTAGCGGCGCGCGTGTCGTAGTAGAGGCGCCGCGTAGCATGTACACGCGTCGTGGCGGCGAGTGCAAGAAAGAAAATCTGACCGCGTATGTGTACATCTGGTGGGGTCTCGCGCCTACTCGCGCATACTTACGGCGAGGGCTCGTGTACATGGCTGGATCGAGCGGAGAAACAGCGTCGTCGTCGTGTTCACGAGAGGCAGCGGAATCGTCATGTTCATGGGAGACAGCGGAATGCGTCGTGTTCGCCGGGAGAGCAGGAATGCGTCATGTTCGCCGGGAGGCAGCAGGCAGCGTGGGAGCCAACCGGCTGGTCGGAGCGGAATGCGTGGTCGTGTTCATCGGGAGGCTTGGATGGAGCAGGCGATGGAAGCGAGGCTGGCGTCTGCATGAGCGGAGAAGCGGACCTCCTACGGTCGAAGCAGGGGTCCTATTGATCGGGAGGGTGTGGCGTCCGCCAAAGCGGAGAAGCGGACCTCCTACGGTCGAAGCAGAAGTCTGTTGATCGGGGAGGGGTGTGGCGTCTGCATAAAGCGGATGAAGCGGACCTCCTATGGTAAAGCAGGGAGTCCTGTTCATCGAGGAGGGTGTGGCATACCGCAAAAGCAGGACTCCACGGGATCTGTTCATCTCCACCGTCGACCTCCTCCAGCCTCCACGGGCTACCGTCGACCTCCTCCAGCCTCCATGGGCTCCTGTTCATCCAGCCTCCACCGCGCGCTACTCCACCGGCTATTGTTCAACCACCTCTCCGCCGTCTACTAATTATCCAGCCCTCCACACCACGGGGTCCTGTTCAACCACCCCTCCACGGGGACCCCTCCACCGTCTACTGTTCATCCAGCCCTCCACACCACGGGTTCCTGTTCATCTAGAAACGCCACCGCTCCTTTATTCATCAACCCCCCAACAACGCTCCTTTGTTCATCCAATCGATTGGCTTGATTGTAGCGGTAGTGAAGAATCGCTCTATCGGGTTCGATTAACAGCCATCGATCGATCGCTCGGAGTTCGATTAACAGCCATCGAGCGATCACTCGGGTTCGATAACGCATAACTGCGGTGCAATCGCTCGGGTTGATTAGAGCCCAACGCCTCCTTCGGGTTGATTAGAGCCAATGCCTACGCACCTGCAGCGTATGTGTCTGACGAGAAACACGCATCGCTCGGTCCCCGACCTCCCACCGTGGCAGGAACTCCCGAAATTTTCCTCCCCTACGCTTCTACCATGGTTTTTCCGTCATGGGCGGCCCAAAGAATGTCATGGAGCAGCGTCTCCGGCCCGCCGGGGACGAAAAGCCCATTTTACATCATGATTTTTGTCATAAGTAAGGCCCACTACATCTATGATGATGCGGGTTTTGTCACAATTATCGTCATAGAAGTGTCATATGTATGACCGAAAAAAATTCGTTCAGCCCAAAATGTCACAGATGTGTCTTTTTTTATAGTGGAACCAGTCATCCCGCGCTTGGCGGAGATGCTAGTACCGGCGCATTATAAGGCGCCGGAGAAGAAGACCAAGAAGGCAAAGGGGGCCAAGAGCGGCCTTCGTCGTAAGGGTACTTCGGACGCGGTGTCCGAAGACGATGAAACTCATTCCTATGTCCCTGAAGACAATGACGGGGGAGAGCAGGAAGAATAAAACAATCCTCCCCCTGAGGAGAGGAAGAATAAGAGGGCGGCTCTGGCGCATCTGGAGGCGGAGGCGCCTAAAAAGGGAAGGGTGTTCCGGCGGTCAACACTGCGTGGGATGTTGAAAGTAGTCCGGAACGACGCCCCCGCACAAAGCCCCAGGCCGCATCGTAAGTGACACAGCTTATTTATGCGCACATCCAGCCTTTTCTCTCCATTGTCTTGATGTAATTAGCTGTACTATTGCAGTCCGGCCCGCGACCTAACCCAGCGATCCTCGTCTGGAAGTTCATTGGCTCCATCGGAGATGGCGAGCCAGTCGCTACCGCCTGCTTACTCCCGGGGCGGGGGCAGCTGGCGTTGTCTGGAGGCGATCCAGGCGAGGAGGAACCCGGGCGCTGTATGCAGGGCGCCACGGTGAAGCCTCCACTGCCGGACACATGGGGGAGACGATCCCCATGGAAACTGGCGAAGAGGGTCGCATCCAGCTTGGCCCTCAGCCGGATACGATTCCGGAGACCCATATGGCTCTGGAATCGGGCGGGCAGCCCCCTTTGATGGAGGGGTGTGCACCGTTTCCGCCGGTGGCCCCTGTCCATCCAGGGACGCCGGATAACCTTATGGAGGCGCTACGTTGCGCCTCCGTTATGGACGAGCACCGTGTTCTTATGGTAGCGGTGATTGAAATATTCAGATCCACCAGAGTGGGTTGAGCGAAGCTACAACAACACATTGACTGGTTTCGAGGTAAATAACGAGAAAAAACCCCATATAGTCGGTAGCCCACGAGACCTGTCCGGTGCTCGGTAGAGGTCAGACGGAGGATCAATCCTCAAGTGTAGGAGACTAACGTGATATGTGTGCATGGCGAGCATCGCTGTTGGCGCGACCTCGAGATCTTGCGAAGTCTACGAAATGAAGCGGAAATTTGGAAGCGGACCGACAAGCGAGCTCGGCGAGGTTAGAGTCGCGACTTCGGGAGAAGCAAGGTAAATAACGTCTTCTGTGTGTTCGGAAGCGGAGGCGCTATGTATTGGCTGTAATGTATAAATGTATGCGGGGCCGTGACGAGAGTCGAGGCCACGATGAAACCAGGCGAGGCGAGGAGAAGGCTGTCAGTGACAAGCCGCCCGTAAGAAATTGGAGGCCCGTGTCAGGAAATCAGCGGGAGCTCGAGGATCACGGTGAAAAAATGTGAGACCTTGGAGAATGATCGTCGGCTCGGGAGGCGAACTCACCAAGGCTTCGTCGGTAGCGAGACCCAGCGAGAATGAGCCAGAGCCGTCATTCAGGAGATCCAGGAAGCAAGGAAAATCACGGCGCGTAAGGCTTTTAAGATCAAAGCAAGTATGCAAAGAGGCAGTACCTTTTACTAACCCAGGTTCGGAGTTCCCCAGGAGCTTTTGCGGATCTACCACGCAGCGTAGCGGACGCTGCAGATTTCTACCAAGCCAAAGGAGGAGGTTCTACGGAGAGGCTATTCTGGGCGCAGTATGCAGCGCCAGAGCGTCCCGTGTCTTTCACCGATCAGCTGAAGCAGCTAGTGGAGCTGCACCGGGTGGCCGAACTAGCCATGAAGGATTTGACAATCCGGCTATGGCCAGCCGAAGCTATGCCCGGCAGCTACTTCGAACTCATGAGGCGCCTAATGGAAGCCTGTCCGCGGCTGGACGTCATCCAGCGTTCAGCCTGTATTGAAGGTGCCCGTATGGCCTTTGCTCGCTGCAAGATGTGGTGGGCGAAGATGAACGCTGTTGAAGTTGCCAACGGGCCGCCGAAGGGCAAGGAGCACCGCACACCCGAGAAATATTTTGCGGATGTCATAGAAGGCTCTCGACTTGTGGCATCTCAATGTTCGAAGGACACTATTTTTGAATGAGTACATTCATGTTGTCCTTTGCCTTGTATTTATAAAGACAAAGCTTGTTTTGTAATGTAATTTCATTATGCTTTAAATTGTTTCCTCCTATGCGGCCGTGTTATATGCAATCTGAGGGTTGGCCAGTCGTCAGCTTCTACCCTCACGTAGTTAGTACGGAGGTGTTCGGGATGGGATCTAAACAATCTTGATCCAATTATATGGTCCTTGAAGGAGTTGTTTAGCGCAATGAACAAGGCAATCAGACTATATGGCTTAAACGCCCTCACTTAGCCATAGGAGTTCTATAATTAAGCAAGTGTGTAGTCCCTGGTCCAAGCGAGTCTTTGTCGACATCTGATCGGGAGTGCCGAGCCCTTGGCGTGTGTGGAAAAAATCTCAACGATTTTGTAACCCTCGAACAGTGACCGGCTCTCATTTGTATCATGACGATCAGTTTCGGCTTTCTCTCTGAGGTGCTCATCTAGTCGGGGCGGGCACAATCGCGATAGTTCTCCTTGACAACCCTAGGCTGATAGGCGGGCGTAGGGTAGCAAGCACAGGGCGGGCAATCAACTATTGACCAAAGACATGATTGGAGACCAATGCATATAATGCTAATTTGAGTGCGAACTTGTATACAAGTGTTCGGTCTTTGTTGCCATGTTATGGGGCGATAAGCAGCCCTTGGCGAATATGAAACATACAAAAGAGAACCGATGTAGTTGATAAGCACATCGAAATAAAATGAAGTAAGAAGCGAAAACCACAGAAACTGGGCCGCAAATCAATTTTTTTATAACGGAATTGATACGTCAAGGCGTATCTTATACAAATAGTGCGATAAGCACCCGGACTATTTGACATGTCGGGATCAAGAAGGAGCAGTGTGCGGGTCCTGGGCAATAAGTAAAAATACCGTCAAGAAGGACGCATGGAGGTTACCCTACACACCTATGCTGCATGCTCCCTTGTATGCCGATCCTTCGAAGGGGCTGGAGATCAGGCTCGCGGGAAAAGGAACCTCAAACAGAAAGGAAAAAGTGTGTCCGGGGTCGATCTAGCCGAACTGTAGATCCTGGGTTAGCTTGTGCCTCCGTCAGTGTCCATGGAATTTCGAGTGCGTAATTATGCAGCGTGAATGCGAATGCCACTGCTTCGCCGGGACGGGGCGGAGGCGGTGCTGGTCGAGCTCTTGACGAGCCTTGCTGTCCTGCTGCAGTGTAGTTCAGAACCTCTTGACGGTGTCCTGGGGCTCGGCAACCGCACTATGGTGCTGTTTGAGAAGGCCGCTCTGTACCTCTGCTGCTAGAGCGGCGGTGTGCTCCTCTGTTCGGAGGGAGCGTTCCGTGTTGCCATTGACTGTTATGACGCCGCGTGGACCGGGCATCTTGAACTTGAGGTAAGCGCAGTGTGGCACTGCGTTGAATCTAGCAAACATTGTTCGTCTGAGCAGTGTGTGGTAGCCGTTGCAGAATGGGACGATGTCGAAGATTAACTCCTCGCTTCGGAAATTGTCCGGAGAACCGAAGACTACTTCCAGCATGATTGAGCCGTCTGGTGGGCCTCGGCGCTGAGTATGACTCCTTTCAAGGTAGTCTTTGTTGGTTTTGATTAAGTGAGGGTCAATGCCCATCTTCAAACTGTGCCTTGATAGAGCAGGTTGAGGCTGCTACCACCGTCCATTAGGACTCGTGTTAGGTGAAATCCGTCAATGATTGGGTCGAGGACCAATGCGGCCGAACCGCCATGACGGATACTGGTTGGGTGGTCTCGACGATCAAAAGTGATCGAAAATGACAACCATGGATTGAATTTGGGGGCGACTAGCTCTACCGTGTAGACGTCCCTGAGTGCTCGCTTACGCTCCCTTTTGGGGATGTGTGTGGCGTGTATCATATTCACCGTTTTGACTTGAGAAACTTCTTACATCCCCGGTGTTAACTCTTTGGGGCTCTTCGTCCTCGTCCTCACTTTGTGATCCCTTTTCTTTGTTTTTGGCATTTAGCTTGCCAGCCTGCTTGAAAACCCAACAATCCCTATTGGTATGATTGGCTTGCTCGTCCAAGGGTGCGTGTATCGGCATGGGCGGTCGAGTATCACTGATCAGTGGAAGGTCCTTCATTGTTCCTTTTATAGGGCTTCTTCCGCTGGCCGGACTTAGAGCCAGTGAATCCGGCGTTGACTGTGGCGTCATCGGTGTTGTTGTCATTGCTTCAGCGTTTGTGTCTGTTGCGCCGAAGCGTACCAGTGCTATTCTTGGCTTCCGAGGGGCCTGTCTTGTTGGCTGTGTTGTTACTACGGGCCAGCCAACTATCCTCTCCCGCGCAAAAGTGGGTCATGAGTGCCGTGAGGGCTGCCATGGACTTCGGCTTTTCTTAGCCGAGGTGGCGTGCTAGCCATTCGCCACGGATGCTATGTTTGGAGGCTGCTAAGGCCTCGGCGTTCGGACAGTCAACGATCTGGTTCTTTTTGGTTAGGAACCTAGTCCAGAATTTTCTGGCTGATTCTCCAGGTTGTTGAACTATGTGGCTTTCATCATCAGCGTCTGGTGGCCGGACATAAGTTCCTTGGAAGTTGTCTAGGAAAGCTTCTTTCAAGTCCTCCCAGCTGCCGATAGAATTTTCAGGCAGGCTGTTAAGCCAGTGCCGAGCTGGACCTTTGAGCTTGAGTGGGAGTTATTTAATGGTGTGGAGATCATATCCTCGAGCCATGTGGATGTGGAGGATGAAATCCTCGATCCACACTGTGGGATCGGTTGTGCCATCGTATGATTCGATATTGACGGGCTTGAATCCCTCGGGGAATTCATGATCCAGTACCTTGTCTGTGAAGCAGCGAGGGTGTGCAGCACCTCTATACCGTGCGGTGTCGCGGCGTAGCTCTGATGGAGTTCGTTTGCGGCATTCGGACCAGGCGTGGTTAGGTTTGTCACGTCCGAATAGGTAGCCGTCTTCGTGCCTCAAGGAACGTTCTCGCGATCCGTAGATCGATCTTGTATGTCCTGCTCTCTTGTCCGAGTGCGCGAAGGTCATCGTGTGACCCCAAATTCTTCCGTCTTTATTTTTGCGGGCGGTTGGGCGATCTGCTGTTGGCGTGAATTGCGCTTTATCCCGACCGGCGTGGTGGCGGTCGGCCGTCTGTCTCGACCACGTGGTGGTCGTTCGCGTCTGTGAGATGTGTGCTCGGTGCCTCCTCATCGAATTGAGGTAGCATCTGCGTTTTGGGTAGCTCTTGGTTGGGCGCTTGAGGCCGTATTCTTCCGTGTCGGGGCGTCGGTCCATCTTTCAACGAGCAGATCTTGTTGACTTGAAGCTGCTGCTGCTTCTTTTGAGCTCCTTGCGGTGGCTATGAGTTGAAGCTTATAAGCGCTCCTACTCGGAGGTCTTGAGCACGATGAAATCTTCGTTATCGAGGCTTGTCTCCTCTTTGGAGGTGGGCGGTAACTTCTCGTCCCCGAGTCATCTTCTATAGCCTGCTCATCGGGGTTGTCTTTCTGTTGTCATGTTCCTCCTGTTCGGATACAGCTCAAGCAGGTCTTCGTGTTTTCGGCATCGCCGGTGCTATTTTCTCGGTACCAGTATTGCTATCCTTTGAGCGGTGAGGCTTAGAACGTCGTTTGGGGCGCCGGCGCTTGGACTGCTTCTCGGAAGTTTTATTCTTATCTGGCTCTTCTTTGTCGTCGCTAGATGCCTTGGGTGTATCAACCATGTATACGTCGTATGAAGAGGTAGTCGTCCAACGTCCAGTAAATGGCGGGTCTTGGCCTTGCTCATTGTCAGCATCGTCGTCCATACCGGTGATGGCTTCGGAGCCATAGTCAAGCAAGTCGGTTAAGTCATCTACGGTGGCTATGAAGTGGATGGCGGGTGGGAAGCAAAATTCCTCATCGTCTGCCTCTAGCTCGAACCAAACATAGTTCGGCTATGAGTCTTCCTCCAAAGACAAGTTCTTCAAAGAATTTAGTATGTCACCCAAAGGCGAATGCTAGAAGACGTTTGCGGCGCTAAATTCGAAAATCGACAACCGATCCAGCTCGGTGTCCGCAGGTGTATCCGGTCCGGAACGTGCAGCCGGAAACGAGTCCGGGGTTCCATTGACGCAAGCATTGCAGGATGTCGAGTCCATGTGCGGCTCCAACACCACGGACTTTATGGCCTCGGAGGGCGCGATCTGCTTTGGTATTGAGGCCGTTGCAGCAACAGGATCCATCTCTTGGGTGTGCTCTTATGATAGATTTAGGTCATGATCATCGGAGAAAGGGGGAGCGATCGCCGCGGTATCAAATCCCTCGAAGATCAAGTCTCCACGGATATCCGCGATGTAGTTTAAGCTTCCGAACCTAACCTCGTGGCCAGGGGCGTAACTATCGATCTGCTCCAGATGGCCAAGCGAGTTGGCCCGCAGTACGAGGCTGCCGAATACAAAGATCTGTCCGGGGAGGAAGGTTTCTCCCTGGACCACGCCATTACTGACGATCGAAGGGGCCATCGAGTCCTTTGCCGACGGAACAGTGGAACTCTCAATTAAAGCACCAATGTCGGTGTCAAAACCGGCGGATCTAGGGTAGGGGCTCCCGAACTATGTGTCTAGGATCGATGGTAACAGGAGACGGGGGACATAATGTTTACCTAGGTTCGGGCCCTTTCTATGGAGGTAATACCCAGGTTGATGAATATGAGTGTTACAAGAGTTGATCTACCACGAGAGCGTAATGGCTAAACCCTAGAAGTCTAGCCTATGAGTATATGGTAATGAATCCGTCCTATCCGGACTATGCTCTCTGATTTATATATACACCGGAGAGATCTAGGGTTACATGAGGTCGGTTACATAGGAGGGAATCTTCATAATAGGTCACCTAGCTTGCCTTCCACGCCAAGTAGAGTCCAATCCGGACACGGGTATTGTCTTCGGCCTTCGTATCTTCACAGCCCATCAGTCCGACCCATGGATAACAGGCCGGACGCCCGAGGACCCCTTAGTCCAAGACTCCCTCAATCATTTCAGCCAAACGCGACTTTCGGCCTGTTAAAAGCCTAGTTTGCAAATTGGGCCTCCTCTGGCCCGTAACACTTTTGGCCTCTTACTGGCCCATCAAGTAAAAGGGCCGAGACAAAATTGACATTTATTTCGGCCCGCTAAAGGCATGCATGCCATTTCCATTTATACGGCCCTATCGAGCTTTAGTCCTGTTGACGGCCTGCTAAGAGCCGTTATTCTGATGAGCCCATTTGGGATCCCATAATATTATTTGACCAGCCAATTAAGGCCGCTTTGTTGCACATGTTTGTTACGTTTGTATGGTGTCCAGAAATGTTTGCAGTGTTGGCCCCGTTTCAACGATATAGCATATTCAACAAATATCCTACTCTATACTATAAGCCTCTAAAAACATACACTATATAATAAAAAGCATAGAAACATAGAATAATCCTACACTATACAATAAAGAAATTCAGCGAATATACCCTTTGGGCATTATAGTTCGGCACGGTGATTATAAAGCATACGAACAACAAATTACATACCTTTGGACAAATAAAGCTCATACATCATGGACGCATCAACAGAACTTGCCATTTGAACTATAATCTCTTGAGAAAAAAGGATTGGCGGATTCAGATGGCACAAATTTCAATCTGCAAAATCTCCAATTCCTTCGTGGTTACCTCGGTGTCTTGTTTCATTTTTGACTCCTGCATCTAATACTGCATGTCCAGTCTCAACTTGTTGATTGTCGTTGAAAATCATGTACCGTTGTCTTGCCACCTCTAGTTGATGCTCGAGAACATCAGCACATTCAATTCAATTCATAATCATTCGATAGCAGCCATGCCACCTTTGCTCATGAATCTTTGTGTTGATGTCACTTGATCCTGAAATGTTTCTGTAAGTACACATGACTAGGGCAAAAATATAGTTACAACAGTGAAGTGAGCAAGACAGACAATTTTGTACATGGCAAGACAGGACTAACAATAATGTTACACGTCATGAAGCATAAGCAGGTGATATTTTAAAAATTATAAAAAAGGTAGTATGTGCAGCCTGCATACAGAAATATCTCTTAGCTCACCAGAGGAGCATGGTGTTGGGGCCCAATCCAAAACACGGACAAGTTACAAATTTGGACAGCATGTTGCGTATAAGTAAGCAAGCAGTTGGCCATTTTGTAGCTCAATTAAAGTCTTAGGGAGCATAATGAATAGCACAGGGATTCATACAAACCTACTACAGCAACCAAAACTATGCAATCATTAGCCTAGTATAAACTAGATTGTGAGCCTCATGCACTAATAGTTGGTTAATAGACTTCAAAACTTCAGGCACACTTCGTCAGAGTAATTAAATGGTAAGGCCTTTAATTATGTCAACTAATAGTTATACAAGTACCCAACATCAGGCATCATTGTTTGGGCATCTCATTAACTGAGGACAAATAAAGCAATTGAAAAGAGCAAATTAACTATGCTTGAAACAAACAAGGAATTGAACTGTTGAGTTGGATATAGTGACTTACCTTAACTGGTTGAATAGGCTCAACGCAGCTCCTACTTCTCTTGCAAGGCTCCTTCCTAACATCTTGTACTTGGAAATCCTCAATCTTATCTTCATTGCACCCCCTCTGCAAGGTCACACAAACTAGTTACTCGTCTCCTTGGAAGATAAATATGAATACTTTCCAGTCTGTGAACAACACAAAAGGATGAGATTATAACAAAACAATACCACATAATGAAACATGCCACATCTCTTGTAATTGAACACAATGAAATGAGCATTTACTATGTCTGCACTATGTAAAAACTAGGCATACCTTGATTTGGATCTCCGGTACTCTTGGAGAGCCTACTTTAGTGTACATCCAAACCTTTATGTCACCTATGAGTTATACAAGGCCCCACTACAGCAGCCCTTAGTGTTTAAATCGTTGACAAGCTCTGTTAGAGTGTTAGGTCAAGAACAACAAGTAATCAAAGCAAACAGTCCTAGTATGGCTGGCTGATGCAAACAACAATTGAACAGATGTGTGAGCAAATCTTGCATATCAAGAAAAGAAGCAAAGAAGGAGGCTTAAAGACCATCATGAAGGAAATATGCCCTAGAGGAAATAATAAAGTTATTATTTATTTCCTTATATCATGATAAATGTTTATTATTCATGCTAGAATTATATTAACCGGAAACATGATACATGTGTGAATACATAGACAAAGAGAGTGTCACTAGTATGCCTCTACTTGACTAGCTCGTTGATCAAAGATGGTTATGTTTCCTAGCCATAGACAAAGAGTTGTCATTTGATTAACGGGATCACATCATTAGAGAATGATGTGATTGACTTGACCCATTCCGTTAGCTTAGCACTTGATCGTATAATATGTTGCTATTGCTTTTTTCATGACTTATACATGTTCCTATGACTATGAGATTATGCAACTCCGTTTACGGAGGAACACTTTGTGTGCTACCAAGCGTCCTGCGCATAGCTGGGTGATTATAAAGGTGCTCTCTGGTGTCTCGAAGGTACTTGTTGGGTTGGCGTATTTGAGATTAGGATTTGTCACTCCGATTGTCGGAGAGGTATATCAGGCCCTTTCGGTAATGCACATCACTTAAGCCTTGCAAGCATTGCAAATAATGAGTTAGTTCTTGCGATGATGTATTACGGAATGAGTAAAGAGACTTGCGGTAATGAGATTGAACTAGGTATTGAGATACCGACGATCGAATCTCGGGCAAGTAACATACCGATGACAAAGGGAACAACATATGTTGTTATGCGGTTTGACCGATAAAGATCTTCGTAGAATATGTAGGAGCCAATATGAGCATCGAGGTTCCGCTATTGGTTATTGACCGGAGGCGTGTCTCGGTCATGTCTACATAGTTCTCGAACCCGTAAGGTCCGCTCAACAAAGTTTGATAGCGGTTATATTATGAGTTTATGTGTTTTGATGTACCGAAGGTAGTTCGGAGTCCTGGATGTGATCACGGACATAACGAGGAGTCTCAAAGTGGTCGAGACGTAAAGATCGATATATTGGACGACTATGTTTGGACACCGGAATGGTTCCGGGAGGTTTTGGACATTTATCAGTCTGGGGTTCCGGAACCCCAGGAAGCTATTGGGTCTTATGGGCCTTGGTGGAAAGGAGAGAGGGAGTCCAGGAGGTGGCGCACAGTCCCCCTTGCCCCAATCCGAATTGGGAAAGGGAAGGGGGCGGCGGCCCCCCTTCTCCTTCCTTCTCTCCACCTCCTCCTTCCCCTTCTCCAACTTGGAATAGGAAGGGGGGGGGGCAAACCTACTTGGTAGGATTGCCCCCCTCGATCTCTGATGCGTGGACACTCTCCCCTCTCGTTGCTATGCATCACCATGATCTTGCGTGTCCGTAGGAATTTTTTGAAATTACTCGTTTCCCATGATGGCATCCGAGCCAGGTTTTATGCGTTGATGTTATATGCGAGTAGAACACAAGTGAGTTGTGGGCGATATAAGTCATCTTGCTTACCAGACATGTCATACTTTGGTTGGCGGTATTGTTGGATGAAGCGGCCTGGACCGACATTACGCGTACGTTTACGCGAGACTGGTTCCACCGGCGTACTTTGCACACAGGTGGCTGGCGGGTGTCAGTTTCTCCAACTCTAGTTGAACCGAGTGTGGTTACGCCCGGTCCTTGAGAAGGTTAAAACAACACTAACTTGACGAACTATCATTGTGGTTTTGATGCGTAGGTAAGAACGGTTCTTGCTCAGCCCGTAGCAGCCACGTAAAACTTGCAACAACAAAGTAGAGGACGTCTAACTTGTTTTTGCAGGGCATGTTGTGATGTGATATTGTCAAGGCATGATGCTATATTTTGTTGTATGAGATGATCATGTTTTGTAACGAGTTATCGGCAATGGCGAGGAGCCATATGGTTGTCGCTTTATTGTATGCAATGCAATGCATACATAATTGCTTTACTTTATCACTAAGCGGTAGCAATAGTTGTAGAAGCAATAGTTGGCGAGACAACAACGATGCTACGATGGAGATCAAGGTGTCGCGCCGGTGACGATGGTGATCATGATGGTGCTTCGGAGATGGAGATCACAAGCACAAAATGATGATGGCCATATCATATCACTTATATTGATTGCATGTGATGTTTATATTTTATGGATCTTATCTTGCTTTGATTGACGGTAGCATTATAAGATGATCTCTGACTAAATTTCAAGATAAAAGTGTTCTTCCTGAATATGCACCGTTGCCAAAGTTCGTCATGCCCAGACACCATGTGATGATCGGGTGTGATAAGCTCTCGATACATCTACAGCGGGTGCAAGCCAGTTTTGCACCGAGAATACTCAGTTAAACTTGGCGAGCCTAGCATATGCAGATATGGCCTCGGAACACTTTGAGACCGAAGGTCGGCGTGAATCATATAGTAGATATGATCAACATAGTGATGTTCACCATTGAAAACTACTCCATTTCACGTGATGATCGGTTATGGTTTAGTTGATTTGGATCACATGATCACTTAGATGATTAGAGGGATGTCTATCTAAGTGGGAGTTCTCAAGTAATATGATTAATTAAACTTAAATTTATCATGAACTTAGTACCTGATAGTATTATGCATGGCTATGTTTGTTGTAGATAGATGGCGCGTGCTGTTGTTCCGTTGATTTTTAATGCGTTCCTTAAGAAAGCAAAGTTGAAAGATGATGGTAGCAATTACACGGACTGGGTCCGTAACTTGAGGATTAAACTTATTGGTGCATAGAAGAATTACGTCCTGGAAGCACCGCTAGGTTCCAAACCTGTTGCAGGAGCAACACCAGATGTTATGAACGTCTGGCAGAGCAAAGCCGATGACTACTCGATAGTTCAGTGTGTCATGCTTTACGGCTTAGAACCGGGACTTCAATGACGTTTTGAACGTCATGGAGCATATGAGATGTTCCAGGAGTTGAAGTTAATATTTCAAGCAAATGCCCGGATTGAGAGATATGAAGTCTCCAATAAGTTCTACAGCTGCAAGATGGAGGAGAATAGTTCTGTCAGTGAGCATATACTCAGAATGTCTGGGGTATAACAATCACTTGATTCAACTGGGAGTTAATCTTTCAGATGATAGCGTCATTAACAGAATTCTTCAATCACTGCCACCAAGCTACAAGAGTTTTGTGATGAACTATAACATGCAAGGGATGGAAAAGACGATTCCCGAGCTCTTCACAATGCTAAAGGCTGCGGTGGTAGAAATCAAGAAAGAGCATCAAGTGTTGATGGTCAATAAGACCACCAGTTTCAAGAAAAAGGGCAAAGGGAAGAAGATGGGGAAATTCAAGAAGAACAACAAACAAGTTGCTGCTCAGGAGAAGAAACCCAAGTCTGGACCTAAGCCTGAGACTGAGTGCTTCTACTGCAAGCAGACTGGTCACTGGAAGCGGAACTGCCCCAAGTATTTGGCAGATAAGAAGGATGGCAAGGTGAACAAAGGTATATGTGATATACATGTTATTGATGTGTACCTTACCAGAGCTCACAATAGCACATGGGTATTTGATACTGGTTCGGTTGCTAATATTTGCAACTCGAAACAAGGACTACGGATTAAGCGGACATTGGCTAAGGACGAGGTGACGATGCGCGTGGGAAACGGTTCCAAAGTTGATGTGATCGCCATCGGCACGCTACCTCTACATCTACCTTTGGGATTAGTATTAGACCTAAATAATTGTTATTTGGTGCCAGCGTTGAGCATGAACATTATATCTGGATCTTGTTTGATGCGAGACGGTTATTCATTTAAATCAGAGAATAACTGTTGTTCTATTTATATGAGCAATATCTTTTATGGTCATGCACCCTTGAAGAGTGGTCTATTCTTGATGAATCTCGATAGTAGTGATACACATATTCATAATGTTGAAGCCAAAAGATGCAGAGTTGATAATGATAGTGCAACTTATTTGTGGCACTGCCGTTTGTGTCATATTCGTGTAAAGCGCATGAAGAAACTCCATACTGATGGACTTTTGGAATCACTTGATTATGAATCACTTGGCACTTGCGAACCATGCCTCATTGGAAAGATGACTAAAACGCCGTTCTCCGGAACAATGGAGCGAGCAACTGATTTATTGGAGATCATACATACTGATGTATGTGGTCCAATGAATGTTGAGGCTCGCGGCGGGTATCGTTATTTTCTCACCTTCACAGATGATTTAAGTAGATATGGTTATATCTACTTAATGAAATATAAGTCTGAAACATTTGAAAAGTACAAAGAATTTCAGAGTGAAGTTGAAAATCATCGTAACAAGAAAATAAAGTTTCTACGATCTGATCATGGAGGAGAATATTTGAGTTAAGAGTTTGGTCTACATTTGAAACAATGCGGAATAGTTTAGCAACTCCGCCACCGGAACACCACAGCGTAATGGTGTGTCGAGCGTCGTGTCGTACTTTACTAGATATGGTGCGATCTATGATGTCTCTTACTGATTTACCGCTATCGTTTTGGGGTTATGCTTTAGAGACGGCCGCATTCACGTTAAATAGGGCACCATAAAAATCCATTGAGACGAATCCTTATGAACTGTGGTTTGGCAAGAAACCAAAGTTGTCGTTTCTTAAAATTTTTGGCTGCGATACTTATGTGAAAAAACTTCAACCTAATAAGCTCGAACCCAAGTCGCAGAAATGTGTCTTCATAGGATACCCAAAGGAAACTATTGGGTACACCTTCTATCATAGATCCGAAGGCAATACATTCGTTGCCAAGAATGGATCCTTTCTAGAGAAGGAGTTTCTCTCGAAAGAAGTGAGTGGGAGGAAAGTAGAACTTGATGAGCTAACAGTACCTGCTCCCTTATTGGAAAGTAGTTCATCACAGAAACCGGTTCCTGTGACGTCTACACCAATTAGTGAGGAGATTAATGATGATGATCATGAAACTTCAGATCAAGTTGTTACTGAACCTCGTAGGTCAACCAGAGTAAGACCCGCACCAGTGAATGCGGTAATCCTGTTCTGGAGGTTATGTTACTAGACCATGATGAACCTACGAACTATGAAGAAGCGATGGTGAGCCCAGATTCAGCAAAATGGCTTGAGGCGATGAAATCTGAGATGGGACCCATGTATGAGAATAAAGTGTGGACTTTGGTTGACTTGCCCGATGATCGGCAAGCTATCTAGAATAAATGGATCTTCAAGAAGTATACTGACGCTGACGGTAATGTTACTGTCTATAAAGCTCGACTTATTGCAAAATGTTTTCGAAAAGTTCAAGGGATTGACTACGATGAGACCATCTCACCCGTAGCGATGCTTATGTCTGTCCGAATCATGTTTGCAATTTCCGCATTTTATGATTATGAAATTTGGCAAATGGATGTAAAACTGCATTCTGAATGGATTTACGGAAGAAGAGTTGTATATGATGCAAGCGGAAGGTTTTGTTGATCAAAGGGAGCTAACAAAGTGTGCAAGCTCCAGCGATCCATTTATGGACTGGTGCAAGCCTCTCGGAGTTGGAATAAGCGTTTTGATAGTGTGATCAAAGCATATGGTTTTATCTGAGACTTTTGGAGAAGCCTGTATTTACAAGAAAGTGAGTGGGAGCTCTGTAGCATTTCTGATATTATATGTGGATGACATATTGTTGATCGGAAATGATATAGAATTTCTGGATAGCATAAAGGGATATTTGAATAAGAGTTTTTCAATGAAGGACCTCGGTGAAGCTGCTTATATATTGGGCATCAAGATCTATAGAGATAGATCAAGACGTTTAATAGGACATTCACAAAGCACATACCTTGACAAAGTTTTGAAGAAGTTCAAAATGGATCAAGCAAAGAAAGGGTTCTTGCCTGTGTTACAAGGTGTGAAGTTGAGTAAGACTCAATGCCCGACCACTGCAGAAGATAGAGAGAAAATGAAAGATGTTCCCTATGCTTCAGCCATAGGCTCTATCATGTATGCAATGATGTGTACTAGACCTGATGTGTGTCTTGCTATTAGTTTAGCGAGGAGGTACCAAAGTAATCTAGGAGTGGATCCTTTGGACAGCGGTCAAGAACATCTGAAATACGAAAAGGACTAAGGATATGTTTCTCGTTTATGGAGGTGACAAAGAGCTCATCGTAAATGGTTACGTTGATGCAAGCTTTGACACTAATCGAAACGATTCTAAATCATAAACCGGATCGTGTTTACATTGAGCGGTGGAGCTGTCGGTTGGTGCAGTTCTAAACAAAGCGCGATGGCGGGATCTACATGTGAAGCGGAGTACATAGATGCTTGGAGCAGCAAATGAGCGAGTCTGGATGAAGGAGTTCATATCCGATCTAGGTGTCATACCTAGTGCATCGGGTCCAATGAAAATCTTTTGTGACAATACTGGTGCAATTGCTTTGGCAGCGGAATCCAGATTTCACAAGAGAACCAAGCACATCAACAGACGCTTCAACTCCATCCAGGATCAAGTCCAGGTGGGAGACATAGAGATTTGCAAGATACATATGGATCTGAATGTTGCAGACCTGTTGACTAAGCCTCTTCCACGAGCAAAACATGATCAGCACCAAGGCTCCATGGGTGTTAGAATCATTACTGTGTAATCTAGATTATTGACTCTAGTGCAAGTGGGAGACTAAAGGAAATGAGCCCTAGAGGCAATAATAAAGTTATTATTTATTTTCTTATATCATGATAAATGTTTATTATTCATGCTAGAATTGTATTAACCGGAAACATGATACATGTGTGAATACATAGACAAATAGAGTGTCACTAGTATGCCTCTACTTGACTAGCTCGTTGATCAAAGATGGTTATGTTTCCTAGCCATAGACAAAGAGTTGTCATTTGATTAACGGGATCACATCATTAGAGAATGATGTGATTGACTTGACCCATTCCGTTAGCTTAGCACTTGATCGTTTAGTATGTTGCTATTGCTTTCTTCTTGACTTATACATGTTCCTATGACTATGAGATTATGCAACTCCCATTTACGGAGGAACACTTTGTATGCTACCAAAGCGTCACAACGCATGCTGGGAGATTATAAAGGTGCTCTACAGGTGTCTCGAAGGTACTTGTTGGGTTGGCGTATTTGAGATTAGGATTTGTCACTCCGATTGTCGGAGAGGTATCTCTGGGCACTTTCGGTAATGCACATCACTTAAGCCTTGCAAGCATTGCAACTAATGAGTTAGTTGCGCGATGATATATTACGGAACGAGTAAAGAGACTTGCCGGTAACGAGATTGAACTCGGCATTGAGATACCTACGATCGAATCTCAGGCAAGTAACATACCGATGACAAAGGGAACAACATATGTTGTTATGCGGCTTGACCGATAAAGATCTTCGTAAAATATGTGGGAGCCAATATGAGCATCCAGGTTCTGCTATTGGTTATTGACCGGAGACGTGTCTTGGTCATGTCTACATAGTTCTCGAACCTATAGGGTCCGCACACTTAAAGTTCGATGACGGTTATATTATGAGTTTATGTGTTTTGATGTACCGAAGGTAGTTCGGAGTCCCGGATGTGATCACGGACATGACGAGGAGTCTCGAAGTGGTCGAGACGTAAAGATCAATATATTGGACGACTATGTTTGGACACCGGAATGCTTCCAGGAGGTTTCGGACATTTATCAGTCTGGGGTTACAGAACCCCCCCCTCCAGGGGAAGCTATTGGGCCTTATGGGCGTGAGTGGAAAGGAGAGGGAGGCCGGGAGGTGGTGGCCCCCTTGCCCCAATCCGAATTGGGAAAGGGAAGGGGGTGGCGGCCCCCCTTCTCCTTCCTTCTCTCCACCTCCTCCTTCCCCCTTCTCCTACTTGGAATAGGAAAGGGAAGGGGGATTGCCCCCCCTGGGCGCGCCACTCCCCTTGGACGGCCCTCTCCTCCTCCCGCCTTTATATACGGAGGAGGGGAGCACCCCATAGACACAACAATTGATCCCTTGGATCTCTTAGCCGTGTGCGGTGCCCCCTCCACCATAATCCACCTCGGTCATATCGTAGCAGTGCTTAGGCGAAGCCCTACGTCGGTAGAACATCATCATCGTCACCATGCCGTCGTGCTGATGGAACTCTCCCTCAAAGCTCAGCTGGATCGGAGTTCGGGGGACGTCATTGAGTTGAACGTGTGCTGAACTCAGAGGTGCCATGCGTTCGGTACTTGATCGGTCGGATTGTGAAGACGTACGACTACATCAACCACGTTGTGCTAACGCTTCCGCATTCGGTCTACGAGGGTACGTGGACACACTCTCCTCTCTCGTTACTATACATCACCATGATCTTGCTTGTGCGTAGGATTTTTTTTGAAATTACTACGTTTCCCAACACATCACTTGACTGACCAGATTTAAGGGGCATTTAAACATCATGTGCAACATATGAACTAACATAAACATTGCATATTCCAGATTCTACAATGGAATGCACATGTATTAGGTTATGCCATGTATGATGATGCGTAAATGTACACTATAGCAGGCAGGAGTGATTCAACATTGCACGACAATTGAATTCAGGTTAAGGGCCAGTTCGATTCCGCCTTTTCAGGGCTTATTGTCAAAATAAGTCATAAAAGATGTAAAGAAATCATTTTTGAGTTATGGGCTTGGGCTTAACTTATTTCGCTTTGGAGGCGGGTGTTTCGGGTAGAAGCTCACTAAAAATTGAAGGGAAGGGGAATAGTGAAATGACTCTATTGTCTGCCTATATTACACTCAAAATGCAACTGCTCACCCTCGCGTCACACCTGACCCTCAAGTAAAAACAAACACGCAAGCGTTCATTGCCCTGCCCGCTTGCATCTCCTCTCCCCTTTCCCTCTACATCGATCCCCTGCCTGCATCCCTAGGGTTCCTCCAGCGAGCCGTCGCCTCTGGTCCCATCTGGCCTAGTCCTCGATGATGCTCTGTCTAGCTAGGTGTGACGCCCCCGATTCAAACGTACACTAATCATGCACGCAAATGTGTACGATCAAGATCAGGGACTCACGGGAAGATATCACAACACAACTCTAAAACATAAATAAGTCATACAAGCATCATAATACAAGCCGAGGGGCCTCGAGGCTCGAATACAAGTGCTCGATCATAGGCAGTCGTGAAGCAACAATATCTGAGTCTGGACATAAGTTAAACAAGTTTGCCTTAAGAAGGCTAGCACAAAGCTGGGATACAGATCGAAAGAAGCGCGGGCCTCCTGCACAGGATCCTCCTAAACTACTCAGTCGTCGTCGTGGGCTGCACATAGTAGTAGGCACCTCCGGGGTAGTAGTCGTCATCGGCGGTGGCGTCGCTCTGGGCTCCATCGTCTCATCACGACAACGAGTAGAGATAGGGAAAAGGGGAACAAGGCAACCGTGAGTACTCATTCAAAGTACTGCAAGCAAGGAACTACACTACATATGCATGGATATATGTGTAAAGGGCCATATCGGTGGGTGAGCTGCGAGAATGCCGAGAATAAGAGGGGATATCTAATCACAGTCGAAGACTAAATACAGCAGCCTCCGTCTTGCAACATGTAGAAGGAGTAGTGAAGTCCTCAAGTAGCATCACATAGCAATAATCCTACCGGTGATCCCCTCCTCGTTGCCACGAGAGAGAGCGACCACGGTTGTATTCAGCACTTGGAAGGGTGTGTTTTATTAAGTATCCGGTTCTAGTTGTCATAAGGTCAAGGCACAACTCCAAGTCGTCACATTATCGAAGATCACGGCTATTGAATAGATTAACTTCCTGCAGGGTGCACCACATAACCCAACACGCTTGATCCCATTTGGCGGACACACTTTTACGGGTCATGCCCGCCGCGGAAGATCAACACGTCTCAGCCCCACCTAGGCATAACAGAGAGGTCAAGACGCGGTCTAAACCTAGGCGCCGAAGTCTGGGCCCATCATACGAGCACACACACTGCGTTGTGAGGCGGCCAGCAGACCTAGCCTAGTGGCGTTCGGTCCAATCGGCGTGCGCCGCTCGATCGCTAACGTCACGAAGCTTGGTGATACCACGATTTGGGATACCCATAACTACTCCCACGTAGATGGTTAGTGCGTATAGACCAAATGGCGGACTCAGATCAAATACCGGATCTCGTTAAACATGTTAAGTATCCATGACGCCGACCAGGACCAGGCCCACCTCTCACCGAGGTAGTCTCAACCTGCCACATCGCTCCGCCTCAAAGATCCACTGCGGGTGCTCCACAAGCCGACCCGACTTTAGTCACCACATGTATCATGTATAAGTATATAGTATATACCCGTGATCACCTCCGAAGTGATCACAGCCCGATCAGTATAGCATGGCGGACGGACAAGAATGTAAGGCCGCGATGGAACACTAGCATCCTATACTAATCGGTAGGATAGCGGTAAAGGTAACAACTTGATAGTAGCAAGGCAGGCTATGCAGAGTTTAGGATTAGCTGAAAGCAATAACATGCTACACTACTCTAATGCAAGCAGTATAGAGAAGAGTAGGCGATATCACGGTGATCAAAGGGGGCTTGCTGGTTGCTCACGGCAAAGAGAGGGTCGTCAACTCCGTGGTCGAATCAGGCAGCGGCGTCTGTCTCGTAGTCTCTAGGAGAGAAGAGGGGAAGAAACAATGAATACCATGTAAACATGTGCATATCGATGCATGACATGACAAGTAACGATGCTAGGCGTGCCCTAACGTGGTATGAGGTGGTACCGGTTAAGGAGGGAAACATCCGGGAAAATATCCTTGGTGTTTCGTGTTTTCGGGCAGAGGAGCCGGAGGGGAAAAGTTGCAAGTTCGATAGGTTAGGGGTGTGTGGCGGACGAACGAACTGCATATCCGGATTCGTCTCGTCGTTCTGAGCAACTTTCATGTTGAAAATATTTTAATCCGAGTTACGGATTAAAAGATATGATTTTCTAAATATTTTATTAATTTCTCGAATTTAATTAATTATTTAATTAATGCGAAAAAAACAGGTTAATGACATCAGCATGATGTCATGCTGACATCAGCAGTCAACAGAGTTGACTTGGTCAACCTGACAGGTGGGTCCCACCTGTTAGGGATTGTTTAGCTAATTAACAGTAGTTAATTAGGGTAACTATTTATTAGGTTAATTAATCTTAATTAGTTAAACTAAACATGATTAATTAAGTTAATTATTTAATTAATTAATTTTATTATTAATTAATTATTTATTATATTTTTTAATTCTTTCTTTTCTAAAAACCGTTACAGGCGGGGCCCCTAGTCGATGGCAGGGGGCCTTAGCGAACCTGTGTGGTCTTGAGTCTTGGGCATGAGTCCGTGGGCCTTTGGGCGCCCGTGCAGAGCCACCGGCTGCTTGAGTGAGGCCCAGTGCGTCAGCGGCCTCGCTCGGCAGGCGGAGGCGAGGCAGGGAGGCCCGGACGGCGCTGCCTGGCGAAGCGTGGCGAGAGCCATGGGAAGGAGGCAGTGGTGGCAGGCGGCCGAGGCGAGGCGGCGGGCTGGCACTGGCTGCGCAGTGGTAGGGGCGGAGCCGGAGAGGGGGTCAGGCGCGGTGAAGGCGAGAGACAGGGAGGCGGCTTGGGAGGCCGGCGGAGAAATCGGGGGGCGAGGCGGGACGATCACGGTGGTCACGGCATTGGCTGAACGGAGAGCGGTGTCGATCCGTCGATAAGTCTGCTGACCTTGTCTTTGGTGGGCGAGAGTCGCGGTGGTCGCAGCAGTGGTGTGGCGCCGGGAGGCGTCGACCATGGCGGGAGGCGGTGACATGGCGACCTAGGGGAGAGGGGCGAAGGGGAGCTCACGAGGGGAGTAGGGTTCGTTGCAGGGTGCTCGGTGGAGGCCGGGGAGGCCGACGGGGACGCGCGACGGAGTGGATGTAGTCCGGCGAGGTGGCGGCGAGCTCCGGGCGGCGTCGGTGGTGGCGCCCTCCTCCTCGATCCCGATCCAATCGGGGAGGGGAGGGAGGAGATATTTTGGGGAGCGGGGGAAGTGTCGGTGGGGGGGCGTGGGTTGGACCGAGGGGGAGTGGGGGAAGGTTTATGGGGGGTGCGAGGGGTGGGCCGGCCTGGTGGCCAGCTGGGCCGGTTGGCCCATCGGGTGGGGGTTTCTCTCCTTCCCTTCTTTTTTGATAGTTTTAGGTTTTAGTTTTTCTGTTTTGTTTTTATTTACTTTCTTTTCTGTTTTAAATCAGTTTAAATTATTTAGACATTTTTTTAAAAATGTGGTTACTTCACCACAATTACCTTTGTAATATTTGACAACCACGAACATTTTAGTTTTAATTTTTGAAAACTTTTATTGTTATCATTAATTTGAATTTGAATTTGAGCAGTTCGGATTATTGTGAGGATATAGCGATAACCGAGGTGTCATGGCACGATTAGCATGGGATTCTTGTAGCATGATTATCCGGGCGTTACAAATCTCCTCCACTACAATAAATCTCGTCCGAGATTTAGGAGGAAGAAGAAGCAGTCTTGAGGTATTCATCACGCAGCGATCCTCGCGTTCCCGGTGGCTTCATCTTGAATGGTGCGACCCTTTGGACTTTGAGAACTTGATCGCCTTACGGCGTGTGCGGCATTCAGCTTGGTGAGAATGCGGACGGATGCTCTTTATAGGAGAGGTCTGTTGCAATTCGAGCACTTCATGGTCCTTTGCCGGATTGGGTCCTTGAAGCGGCGTCGGAGTTGTGACACGTGGAACACATCGTGAACACGAGAAAGGTTGACGGAAGCTCCAGTTGATATGCCACTTTTCCCGCCTTTCGAGAATAGTGAATGGGCCAATATAGCGAGAGCTAGCTTGCCCTTGATCCGGCGGTGAGCACCCTTCATTGGTGTAGCGAAGATAGGCCTTTTCGCCAAAGTTGATAGACCATGTCTTTATGATGGCGGTCATAATTACTCTTTTAGCGTGGTGAGCAGTCTTGGGATTCTCGCGAATAATGCGGACTTGTTCTTGGCATGTTGGATAATATCCGGACGAAGAGTGGGCGTTCCCGATTTCGACCAGTTCGGAGGGTTCGCACTTTCGTCCATATAACACTTGAAGGGGCCATTTTCAGACTAAGCAGTAGCTATTATTATAAGAGAACTCAGCATACGGGAGATTCCTCCCATTTCTTGCGAAGGAAATAACACAAGCTCGAAGCATGTCTTGAGAACTTGGTTGACACGTTCAACTTGCCCTTGTATTTGCGGATGAAACGCGATCTTGAAAGATAAGTGAGTCCCCATAGCTTCTTGAAACTTGCCCGAGAATCTTGAAGTGAATAAGCTGCCACGGTCCGAGCTGATAACCGGTGGAATACCGTGAAGTGAAACAATTCTGGACATATAGAGAGTTGCAAGCTGACTAGCGGTGATCGTTTCTTTGACCGCGGAAAATGTGCAACTTTAGAAAGCGGTCAATGGCGACAAGAATAGCATCATTACCTTTCTGCGACTTGGGAAACCCCGGTGCGAAGTCCATTTCAACATGGTCCCATTTCCATTCAGGAATAGAGATAGGTTCGAGTTCCAGCAGGCCTTTGATGTTACGCTTTGATCTGACGGCAAGCGTCACACTCGGCAACATAGCGAGCAATGTCTTGCTTCATATTAGACCACCGAATCTCGGCGGATGTCTTGGTACATCTTTGTACTACCGGGATGGATACATAGAGGCGTATCATGAGCTTCTTTCATAACCCCTGAGTCATATTCAGGTTTTCCTTCTTACGTCACCACTAGGCGGCCTTTGAAGTACAAAGGCGCCATCATCATAATAGTGAAGAATGAGGGCTTTCCTTCTTTGAGGTCGCGCTTAATCTTGTAGACTTGAGTCATATCCTGTATTGTCTTGATGGAGCTCACGAGATCGGGTTCGACAGACCAGGGTATAGAGGAACCCCAGGAAACAACATGGAGATTCATCTTGCGAGACTCCTCGGAGGGGGAGTGAGTGCACCGGAGGAACAATATGGAGGTTCAGCTTTCAGAATTCTTCAACAAGTGAGGCTGAACCTTGTGAATCTGGAGGTGGTTGCGAGAAGACTTGTGGCTCAAGGCATCAGCCATTACATTAGCCTTGCACGGTGTATAGGAAATACCCAAGTCAAAGTCCGCAACAATCTCCATCCATCTCTCATTGCGGAGGTTCAGGTCTGGCTGAGTGAGCAGATACTTCAGACTTTGGTGGTCGGTGAAGATCTACATAGCGATTACGAGAAGGTAATGTCGCCACTATTTTAGCGCATGAATGACAGCAGCAAGTTCGAGGTCGTGAACTGGGTAGTTTTCTTCGTGAGGGCGCAATTGTCGAGAGGCATAGGCAATCACTTTGCGCTCCTGCATTAGGACACAGCCTAATCCCTGACGGGAAGCGTCGCAGTAAATGACGAAGTCCTTCTTAGTATCAAGAGGAGCTAGTACTGGGGCAGAAGTCAACTTATCTTTGAGTGCCTGGAAACTTTCCTGACATTTATCTGTCCATTGGAACTTGACGCCCTTATGCAATAGATTAGTCAGAGGCCTGGCAATCTTGGAGAAGTTCTCGACGAATCAACGGCAATAGCTGGCGAGACCGAGAAAACTTCTGACTTGCTTGACATTCTTGGAGGAGTCAATCGAGAATAGCTTGAACTCGTTCGGGGTTGACGGCAAATACCATCCTTAGAGATGACATGCCCAAGATAGGTTACTTGGCAGCCGAATTCACACTTGGAGAACTTGGCATATAGTTGATGCTCTCGTAGCTTTTCAAAGACAAGGCGAAGATGTTCACATGTTCTTCTTCATTCTTGGAAAATATCAGGATATCATCCAGATAAACCACGACGAACTTGTCGAGGTAATCCATGAATATATAGTTCATCAGTTGAGAGAAGGTGGCTGGAGCATTGGTTAAGCCGAAAGACATGACGGTGTACTCATATGAACCATAACGAGTCACAAAGGCGGTCTTTGGGATATCCTCTTCACGAACACGGATCTAGTGGTAACCCAACCTCAAGTCGAGTTTAGAGAACACTGATGAACCAGCCAGTTGATCATACAGATCATTGATCCGAGGAAGAGGATACTTATTCTGAATGGTAGCTTGGTTTATAGGACGGTAGTCTTGAACCAATCGGTTTATCCCATCCTTCTTCTTGACAAAGAGAGAAGGTGCTCCCCAAGGAGAGCAACTTGGGCGAATGAAACCACTGCGAAGAGACTTATCGATTTCCTCTTTAAGCTCAAGGAGTTCATGCGGCGGCATCTTGTAGGGTAAACTTGGCTATAGGAGTGGTGCACGGTTTCAAGTCGATGACGAATTCGACAGCTCTAGCAGGGGAATCCCAGGAGTTCTTCAGGAAAGGCGTCGAGGAATTCACGCACGACAGGAATGTTTTCAATACCCTCGAGTGGTGCAGTGTTCAATGCATTCAATGCATAGAGCCTTGCCTCGGCATTTTGCACCAGATGAGCTTGGTAAGTGACTATTTCATCTAAAGGGTGTAGCAGATGGACGGTCTTAGTGGCGCAAACTATGGAAGCAGTATGCGCCTTTAACCAATTCATTCCCAGAATGAGGTCAATGCTACAAGACTTTAGTATGATGGGTGAGAGAAGGAATTCCAGTCCTTCGATTTCAACGGGGACGTCGTTGCACATCATGGAGGTTCGACATTGGCCCGCAGGGGTGTGTACTAATAGTGAAGCATTCATGTCTTCGCTTTTAATGCCATGCATGAATGCAAAATCTTATGACATGAATGAATGCGATGCACCTGTATCAAATAAAACGCATGCTGGTACTGAATTTACGAGGAGTGTACCGTTCAGATCAACGTGGTTGGCATGAACTTGACCATAAGGCTTGGCATTGTTGTTGCGGGGCTGGTTGCTTCCACGGCCAGTTGCTGGAAGGGCCAGCTGATTCTGGTTCTGGTTGCATTCCCTAGCACGGTGCCCTGGTTGTCCACACCTGAAGCACAAACCATTATTGGGAGTGGGAACAGGAGCTTGGGGTGGTGGAGCTGGAAGCCTTGGCTGCCTAGTTGGAGGAGAAGGCAGACAAGGTGCAGCATAGGTTTGCCTTGGGGCAGGTGCATTCGGCTGGTACATGCTGTTGGGAATCCATATCTTGCGCTTCTGCGAGGACGGGCCCGAAGATGAGCCCGTGTCACGGTTGCGCCTGTTAGAGCTCTGGTATTCCTGCAAACCAGTTTCGGCATTGATAGCCTTGTTCACCAAGGTGGCGAAATAAGCAAAGTCGTGCACTAGAAGTGCGAACTTGATGTCAGCTTGAAGGCCGTCATGGAACTTCTCTTGTCTGCGTGCATCAGTTGTAATGTCCTCTTCAGCATAGCGAGACAAGTCCAGGAACTCCCGTTGATAAGCTTCAACAGTCTTGTTGCCTTGGGTGAGGTTGCGGAACTCACGCTTCTTCCGATCCATGACTCCTTGAGGGATGAAGCAGGCACGGAAAGCAGCTTGGAAGTCTAGCCAGGTGATGATTGTTCCAGCTGGCTGAGTACGCCTGTGGCTGTCCCACCATTGAGCTGCGGGTCCCTTCAGGAAGAAGGAAGCAAAGGTGACATAGCTGGCTAGGGCTACATCAACAGACTCCATCTCATAGGTGATGTCACGGAGCCAGTCATCAGCATCCAGGGGCTGGGTTGAGCTGCGGTACACACTTGGGTTGAGGCGCATGAAATCCTGCAGAGTTCTTGTGTTTGGTTCTTTGGTCCATATTGGGGCGAGGAAAGCGAGCCATCATGTTCTCCATGAACTGGCGATTCATCTCAAGCTGTTGGATCATACCAGCCATGTACTCAGGCGGTGGTGGGAAGTTGCCACCACGACCACGACCAGCTGGTCTAACCATCCTGCTAATATAACAGGGGTAGTTCAGCATTTGAGAAATTTTGCAAAGGACAAGAATCATTCATGATGAAACATGCATAATGAAAGCAGCACGATAGAAACTACATAGTAGTCGGCATATCTTACAAAAGGGATCATGCATAGAGTTCGGTACACAGAGTTCAGTACATAGACTAAGACATCATAGGCGGCACGCAGGCTCGCGACGAATGCATCTAACACTTAACAAGCAAGCCTACATCAGTCCCACGATGCTGCGGAGGTAGTCAGAGCTGAAAGCTGGTAGTGTGGCAGCGGATAGTCCTCCACGTCAGTGACCTGGGGGCCGCGGATACTCTGGTGCAGAACCCGATGCTCAGGTGATAGAAGAGGGCCAAGTGCGGGAGAGTAGCCTCCCACCTCTGGCCAACCAACACCCTGGGGCATCACGGTCCTGGCTGGGTAGATCGCGGAACGCGGCAGCTCTTTGGATCGGACAAAGGGGTGCAGCAGCGTCAGAGCACAGTAAAGGTGCTGACGGGTGGTGTACAACTCGTGGCGAAGAGCCCGGTTAGCTCGATCTAGCCCATCAGCATGCAGAACAAAGTTCTGATGGTAGAAGGGCTCTCGGGTGACAGTGGAGTAGGCAGCAGTGTAGTAACCCTCCTCACCAACATCAGATGCGATAGCAATGTGCCTGAAGGGGGAGGTGTCCAACTCCCGATACTCTCCACGAAGACGTGTCAGAGCAGCATAAGCAGCATCGTGGACTGCCATATCGATAGTCACCCCAACAACATGTGCGGTGTGCAGCACAGTAGTGGAGTCATACTTCCGAGAGTAGACGTGGACGATGGCTCGGTACTGCTCCTGGTTAAAGTCCTGGTACTCCTCAAAGACGGTGTACTCAGGGTGCCAGCGATAACCCAGATAGGTCATCATCTCTGCTAGCACCGCAGGTGATCCCGAGGCACCAATGGACGTCGTGTGGCGCACGACCTGCCTCGTGGGTTCCATCTGAAAACAAAGATGTTTCAAAGGAGTCAAATGACAGTGTGGAAATTGATCAAAATACAATTCCAAGGAATAACTATGGCTTTATCCAACCGGGGTGAATGTGGTCACGGGATCCTAGTGTTAGTTAGTAAATTCGTTTAACCCGAGTAGAAGAGAGTTCAGATTCCGAGTAAAGGTCGAGGAGTAAAAGATCCTAGTACCACCCGATGGCGGCGTGGGCCGTAAGGCACACAGCCAAGTTAGTAAAAGTTTTGCAATGTCTAGACTCGACTTCGCCAAGGAGTGTGGAAGGGGATTCCTACAGGCAATCGGCTCGATACCAACTTGTGGCGCCCCGATTCAATCGTACACTAATCATGCACGCAAATGTATACGATCAAGATCGAGGACTCACGGAAGATATCACAACACAACTCTAAAACATAAATAAGTCATACAAGCATCATAATACAAGCCGGGGCCTCGAGGGCTCGAATACAAGTGCTCGATCATAGGCGAGTCGATGGAAGCAACAATATCTGAGTACGGACATAAGTTAAACAAGTTTGCCTTAAGAAGGCTAGCACAAACCGGGATCAGATCGAAGAGGCGCAGGCCTCCCGCACGGGATCCTCCTAAACTACTCCAGTCGTCGTCAGCGGGCTGCACGTAGTAGTAGGCACCTCCGGGTAGTAGTCGTCATCGACGGTGGCGTCTGGCTCCTGGGCTCCATCGTCTGGTCGCAGCAACCGAGTAGAGATAGGGGGAAAAGGGGGAACAAGGCAACCGTGAGTACTCATCCAAAGTACTCGCAAGCAAGGAGCTACACTACATATGCATGGATATATGTGTAAAGGGCCATATCAGTGGACTGAACTGCAGAATGCCAGAATAAGAGGGGGATATCTAATCCTGTCGAAGACTACGCTTCTGGCAGCCTCCGTCTTGCAACATGTAGAAGGGAGTAGACTGAAGTCCTCCAAGTAGCATCACATAGCAATAATCCTACCCGGCGATCCCCTCCTCGTTGCCCTGAGAGAGAGCGACCACCGGTTGTAATTGGCACTTGGAAGGGTGTGTTTTATTAAGTATCCGATTCTAGTTGTCATAAGGTCAAGGTACAACTCCAAGTCGCCCCTGTTATCAAGATCACGGCTATTGAATAGATTAACTTCCTGCAGGGTGCACCACATAACCCAACACGCTTGATCCCATTTGGCGGACACACTTTTACGGGTCATGCCCGCCGCGGAAGATCAACACGCCGCAGCCCACCTAGGCATAACAGAGAGGTCAGACGCCGGTCTAAACCTAGGCGCCAGGGTCTGGGCCCATCGCCCGAGCACACACCTGCACGCTTGAGGGCGGCCAAAGCAGACCTAGCCTAGTGGCGTTCAGTCCAATTCGGCGCGTGCGCTCGATCGTGACGTCACAAAAGCTTGGCCGATACCACGACGCGGGATACCCATAACTACTCCCACGTAGATGGTTAGTGCGTATAGACCAAATGGCGGACTCGGATCAAATACTCAGATCTCGTTAAGCGTGTTAAGTATCCATGACGCCGACCAGGCCAGGCCCACCTCTCACCAGTAGTCTCAACCTGCCTGTCGCTCCGCCTCAAAGATCCACTGGGTGCTCCACACGCCGACCGACTTTAGTCACCACATGTATCATGTATAAGTATATAGTATATACCCGTGATCACCTCCCAAGTGATCACAGCCCGATAGTATAGCATGGCAGACGGACAAGAATGTAGGGCCACCGATGGAACACTAGCATCCTATACTAAGCGATAGGATGGCGGTAAAGGTAACAACATGTAGTAGCAAGGACGAGCTATGCAGCGGTTTAGGATTAAGCGAAAGAAATAACATGCTACACTACTCTAATGCAAGCGGTATAGAGAAGAGTAGGCGATATCTCGTGATCAAAGGGGGGGCTTGCACTGGTTGCTCGGCAAGAGAGAGGTCGTCAACTCCGTAGTCGAAGCTGGGCGATGCAGCGTCGGTCTCGTAGTCTACCGGAGAGAAGACGGGGAAGAAACAATGAATACCATGTAAACATATGCATATCGATGCATGACATGACAAGTAACGATGCTAGGCGTGCCCTAACGTGGTATGAGGTGGTACCGGTTAAGGGGGGAAACATCCGGGAAAATATCCCCGGTGTTTCGTGTTTTCGGGCAGAGGAGCCGGAGGGGAAAAGTTGCAAGTTCGATAGGTTAGGGGTGTGTGGCGGACGAACGGACTGCGTATCCGATTCGTCTCGTCGTTCTGAGCAACTTTCATGTTGAAAATATTTTAATCCGAGTTACGGATTAAAAGATATGATTTTCTAAAGATTTTATTAATTTCTGGAATTTAATTAATTATTTAATTAATGCGAAAAAATAGGTTAATGACATCAGCATGATGTCATGTCGACATCAGCGATCAATGAGTTGACTTGGTCAACTGACAGTGGGTCCCACCTGTTAGGGATTGTTTAGCTAATTAACGTGAGTTAATTAGGGTAACTATTTATTAGGTTAATTAATCTTAATTAGTTAAACTAAACATGATTAATTAAGTTAATTATTTAGTTAATTAATTAATTAATTTTATTATTAATTAATTAATTATTATTTTTTTAATTAAATTTTTTATTTCTTTTTTTTCTAAAAACCGTTTTGGGGCGGGGCCCTAGTCGATGGGTGGGGGCCTTAGCGGGCCTGAGGCGGTATAAAGGTGGTGCGGGCGTGAGCCCAGCTGGCACTGGCGCCGTTCGAGGCCACCGCAATGAGGGCGCGAGGCCCAGCTGCGTCGGGCGACCTCGCTCGGCAATGGCAGGAGGCGGAAGCGAGGAGGCCCGGACGGCGACGGCCTGGTGGGGGCGGCCAGAGCCATGGGAAGGAGGCGGTGGTGGCAGACGAGGCCTGAGGGCGAGGGGAGGCGACCAAGGCTCTGGCGTAGGGTGGTAGGGGCGGAGCCGGAGGGGGGGTCACTGCTGTGAAGGCAGAGCAGGGAGGGGCGGCTTGGGAGGCCGACCGAGAGAAGTCGAGGACGCGAGGGCGGGACGACGCGGTGGTCATGGCGTTGGCGAACGGAGGAGGCGTCGATTCATCGATGGGGCGCCATGCCTCGTCTTTGGTGGGCGGAGTCGCGGTGGTCGCGCTGCAACGGGTGGCGCGAGCACGTCGACCATGGTGGGGAGGGCGGTGACATGGCGACCTAGGGGAGAGGGGCGAAGGGGAGCTCACGGGGAGTAGGGTTCGTGGCGGGGTGCTCGGTGGAGGTCGGGGAGGCCGACGGGGACGCGCGATGGAGTGGATGTAGTCCGGCGAGGTGGCGGCGAGCTCCGGGCGGCGTCGGTGGTGGCGCCCTCCTCCTCGATCCCGATCCAATCGGGGAGGGGAGGGAGGAGATATTTTGGGGAGCGGGGGAAGTGTCGGTGGGGCGTGGGTTGGACAGAGGGGGAGTGGGGGAAGGCTTATGGGGGGTGCGGGCGGTGGGCCGGCCTGGCCGGCCTGGTGGCCAGCTGGGCCGGTTGGCCCATCGGTTGGGGGTTTCTCTCCTTCCCTTCTTTTTTGATAGTTTTAGGTTTTAGTTTTTCTGTTTTGTTTTTATTTATTTTCTTTTCTGTTTTAAATCAGTTTAAATTATTTAGACATTTTTTTAAAAATGTGGTTACTTCACCACAATTACCTTTGTAATATTTGACAACCACCGAACATTTTAGTTTTAATTTTTGAAAAAATTTATTGTTATCATTAATTTGAATTTGAATTTCTAACGGTTCCGTATTATTGTGAGGATAGCAACAGTAACCGAGGTGTCATGGCACGATTAGCGTGGGATTACTGTAGCATGATTATCCGGGCGTTACACTAGGCTACATGGCCGGCAGGTAGGGGCAAATCTCCCTGGCTGCTCCTCCCTCTGGCGCCGCCCCTCATTCTCATGGTCTCCAGCAGCTGCTCCACTGTGGTCCGTCCAACGCACTACTCCGGCGGGCACCGCACAACTACAACTGATGTCACGCTGCAGCAGAAGGCACCTTATTCCCCCTCCCCTCCTCCCAGGTCGTGGCCTTGAGGTGCTGTTGAAGGATGAGCTCATCCAACAAGGTGAGGATCTCCTATGTTTTTTTGCCAAATTTTCATTCTGATCCACTATACGATGAATTGCTATGAGCTGCTCCTGTTGCTGCTATATGATGCATTGCTATGAGCTTCTCCTGCTGCTGCTATATGATGAATTGCTATGAGCTGCTGCTGCTATATGATAAATTGCTATGACCTGCTACTGCTGCTGCTATATGATGAGTTGCTATAAGCTGCTCCTACTGCTGCTGTATGATGAATTGCTATGAGCTTCTCCTGCTGCTGCTATATGATGAATTGCTATGAGCTGCTCCTACTGCTGCTATATGATGAATTGCTATGAGCTGCTGTTGGTATATGATGAATTGCATACTACTGCTACTGATATATGATGAGTTGCTATGAGCTGCTGCTGCTATATGATGCTTTCAGGTGGTGCTGGTATATGATAATAACCAGCCACTTGGACCATCGAGCTTCAATAAATAATTGGTCTTCATTTAAATGTGGGTCATGCATTCTTCGTTTGAATTAGGCAATGGGATCTCTATGGAAGACATTGACCAAAGTAGATTGTGCCAAGTAGATGGTATCTTTGTATTTGCATTTTAAAAAAATAGTGATGGCATGTTTTCCTATCATATTAACTACTGCACTTGGTTCAATTTGTGATGTTTGCAAGTCAAATTATTTTTCATATGGGCAGCAAAATGAAAAAAATATAATGCAATCTAGACTTTTCACTGATCATACCAAAGATAAGCTGAAAAGAAAGGCAATGAAAAGAACTGGCTGGCTTATTACCTGGAGCTTATATTCACATGTGCTTATTTTCTTAGGATAACTCGTAATAACTGTCCCTAAGAAACTTGGACAATAGAACTGACATACAAATAACATGTCACGATGATTGCAATGGAGGAGTGACCTACCATAGCACAGTATATAGGGTCACCGCTGCCTCACCTTTTTTGCGATGTTCCATGAAATTGACACATACATCTTGTACTTTTTCATTGTGTAACCCTATCTGCAAGTTGAAACGGCTAATTTCAGACATCTCTACATGATAATACATTGCATATCCCTTGTGCATATTTAAACCACCTATTAATGATTGTGTGCGTAGCATAAACTAGCCATGACTCTGTGTGCTGGACTAGCAGGCACTCTAAGGGAGCCTAATGTAGTGCACTGGAATTCCTACATGCCACCTACGATTTTGTGTAATGTACTGCCTCTGTTCCTAAATATATGTCTTTGTAGAGATTTCAGTATGGACCACATACAGATGTATATAGATGCATTTTCGAGTGTAGATTCACTCATTTTGCTCCGTATGTAGCCTATAGTAGAATCTCTAGAAAGACTTATATTTAGGAACGGAGCTATGAGGTAGTATCATGTATGACATCTACATATCTAATTTACTAGCCAATAGTAGAAATCATTGTCTACATAAAGGGATTACTGGTCGAAAATCCTAGTAAAGCACGCTGGCAGGCACACAACAATACAAGAGAGAGAGACGCACTTACATGATCATAGCAATGCCTCAGTCCAGGATCTTGGTTGGCCAAGCTATTAGATCCAGAAGAAACATCGTCCTTGTAGTTTTTGCCAGCTGCATAAAGGTAGCAGCGACCTGTTAGTATAATTGAAGTACATCAGGCAGGTGATGCTGGACGGGTTTAAAGGTGACAAGTACCTAGGCCGTGGCGCGTGGTTGGCATCTTGCCAGATGGTGGGAATCAGGTTAGAAACGTCAAGGGTGATGACGCTATGCTGGCTGTCGGGGTCCGGTAAGGAGATCTAGAACCGTCGAGTAGGTGTTTGTGGAGCGGTTCCAGTAGGGTGGAGTACGGCGTGGGCGAAGCGGATATGTGGCCGTGGACGAGGGCGTCCGTTAAGCTGCTTCGGTGGTTGGGTTAAGGATGGTGTCGACGATGCGGATCTGCGGCCGTGGACGGGGCGTCAGAAGCTGCTCCGGTAGGTTGGATGAGGGTGCGACGAAGAGGATATGTGGCCGTGGACTTGTGAGTTGGCAAAGCGGCCCCGGTAGGGTTGAGAATGGTATAGGCGAAGCTACTCCGGTAGGGTTGACGATGGTGTCGGCGAAGCGGCTCCGGTAGGGTTGAGCAAGGTGTTGGCGAAGAGGATCAGAGGCCGTCGGTGGGGCGGCTCGGGGGTGTAGACGGCGTCTCGGTGAGGAATCTGAATGAGCCGCTGCAGATATGCTGCGGTTTACGAGAGTACCGGCATCCGGCGCCGTGGACAAGGCCGGCACTGAATGGGCTGTGGTACAGTGGTGGATGAGCAGTCTACTTTTTTCTAGTGGAGGTGGGAGGGGTAGATGCAGCCGCAGAAGCAGATCCAGCGAGGTGGACGCCGCTGGCAGTGAATGAGCTCTAGTACGACGGTGGATGAGCAGTCTAGGGTTTTGAGAGGGGAGGGGTAGAAAGGCCGATGAAGTACGGACGGCGTGATGTAAGACACTCTGGTGCTGTGGAGTTAGCCGTTTTTGCGGGAGGGGGAGAGGAAATGGGGGTGCCGTGTGGTGGGGGGAACCGGAAGTTACCAAAGCAGCCACGACCTATTATGTAGATGAGGGCGGTATTGTTACTGTTGTTCTCCGTGCACCAAGGACAAAAGGGGAATTTCGCATGCTAAAGACTAGGTGGCGGAAATTTTAGAAGGAGGCGGGAGATTTTGTCGCCCGCGGGATCGTTCGTATCCAGTTTCAACTAATTTTGGACCGTGCTAGCAGGAAGGTCATGCAAGACTGTGTACACGTGGCACGCGTCAGTAGTTAATAACTAGCGTGAAGTCCACCCCAGAAAAAAAAGGCAATAACTTAGGATGATGCGCCGATAACTTGGACGTTCACACGAGCGCGACCAATCATACGGGTGTAGAGGCGCGTTCGCAAAAAAAGGGATCAAACACTCAGCCTGTGTATTTCTCGTGTAAATAGATAATTTAGTGCCATTGGTTATTTACTTTAAACATAATTGCATTGACGTGTTAGTGTAGAGGCGCACAAAAAGAAATGGATATTGTAGTCCCACAAAATATATGGATATTGTAGTCCACTACTTAAAAGTGTTACCTCATATGATTACATAGCCTCCATTTCATAAATTGCGTACCCGTTGAATTCATATATGAATATTACATACATTACTTCATAATAGAACCTTAAATCATCCAAGACTAATGAATTTGAATGCAAGAGTAACAATCGTGCATGTACATGATAGCTACATTGGTTTTTTGAAGAAACATCACTATAACTTTGGCATGCACAATTGAAAAGGTTTATTTAGATAGAAAATAATGTGATATGTGAGTGTCCAATATTTATAGCGTTGAATCGATATTGTACCTTTGGCCACGATATGAAGTAGTTATTGATTTATGTTCAAGCGATGCACGTCCGCGATCGCTAGATAGTGATACGTGAATGAATTGTGCAATCTCTCTCACACGCATACATATCTCATTTCCCCGTGGGCATTAGAATCACACACGCGCACTTCATGTATTTCTCTCGCTCCGTCAAGGTTAGAATTCGTCTTTCTACCCCGTCCTACAAGTCTCTCACACAGAAACACACACGCTCTCTCTGTCGAACATGCCCACCCCTTTAATTCTGCCCACCCACATCCACTAATTTCTCAAAGGATAATTATGTCTCTCACACATATGCCTAACGTTAACGAGTTCCGGAACCGTATGAATACATACAATGGGATTCCAGCAGAGTACCTTTTGTTTTGAGATCTCGCTCTCTCTCTCTCTCTATCTATCTATCTATCTATCTATCTATCTATCTATCTATCTCTCTCTCTCTCTCTCTCTCTCTCTCTCTCACGCACACTCACACACTCACACACACACACACACACACGCGCGTAGACATTGTTTATCGCTTCATTTTTTCCGGCACTTGCATGCACACCGTTTGTTTATCCCCGTGATGCTTTAATTATGCCTCGCACACATCCTATCTACCTATCCCTTAATATAGATATGGGTCACACAAACTCCTTCTCCCTACTAGCAAGATGCCCATGCGTCGGAACATCAAGATGCATTTGTATGACTAGTTTATCTTGTGGGAGAAAAAGATGAACGAGTGAATCCCTTATTTGCAAATGTGGATAGGGGTGTGAGTATCCTTTTGCAAAATTGCCATAGTTTCCTTCCTATCTGTCAGATATAAATCGGATGGCCTATATTGCAGGATGGCAGGAAAACCATCATCACCAACTCTGTTTTTTATAAGAGTAGAGATATGTAAGTGTCACTGCCCCCACCCCTCACCCACCCACTCACACACACACACACTTCCCGACACTGAAGGAGTAGGGTGACACCTCAATCTTGATACTAATCTATCGACTGGCTTCTCTCTCAAACACACACACACACACACACACACACACACACACACACACACACACACACACACACACACACTACCCGACACCGAAGGAGTAGGGTGGCACCTCGATCTTGATAGTAATCTATCTACTCCTCTTTCAAACACACATAGATACACACACACACACACACACACACACACACACACTCGCTAGTTGTGCCTACCGCGCACACTCTCGATACGTCTTTCTCTCCCTCCCCTTCCCCACCCCCAACTCCAACAATGACAGTAGAAGGGTGACAACTCGGTCTGATCTTAATCTGTCAATCGGTTTCTCTCTCAAACATTGTGTCTTTGTGCCTCGCTCAAACACACGAGATACGTCTTTTTCTCCATAGCCCCCTCGATATGTAGACTTCTCTCTCGCGCACAGCTGTAGTGACGATGACGCTGAACCCAATGTGCCTTGTTTTCACCGGCCTCATGTGATAGTTTTCACCCTGTTTTCTGTTAATTAACAAGACAACCTTTTCTTTGTTACTACTAGTGAATCTGAAATCATTCGGGGCAGACATATAATATATCAGTTCAACCCAATTATCGCAATAACTATTTTAAAAGAAACTAGCTAGATGCCCGTGCGTTGCACGGAACATCAAGATGCATTTGTATGAGTAGTTTATCTTGTGAGAGACTAGCAAGATGCCCATGCGTTGCACGGAACATCAAGATGCATTTATATGAGTAATTTATCTTGTGAGAGAAAAGGATGAACGAGGGAAGGCCATATTTGCAAATGTGGAGAGGGGTGTGGGTATCTTTTTGCAAAATTGCCATAGTTTCCTTCCTATCCGTCAGATATAAATCGGACGACCTATATTGCAGGATGGCAGGCACACCATCATCATGAACTATGTTTTTTTATCTCTAATAACTCCTATAAAAGACTCAGTTGGTGATGATGGTGTGTATGCCATCCGTCATTTCTGACCATCAGATCTGCATCTAACAACTATGATGTAAGTCATGGCATTTCTGCAACAAGATCCCACTTCTCTGCTCCAACTTGCAGAAGCCCCTTAGTATCTTGAAACCAACCACATCCCTCCCCCACCTCATCAAAACAGCCACAAGGAATATATTTTGAATGAACCTAATATGAGTATATTTTTAGTGATATATACACCAAACTAGAGTGTTTTTATTTCAAGTTTGTGAACATGTATTATTCTATTTTGGATCCGTTACAACGCACGGGCACATTGCTAGTAAGAGTAGAGAAAAGGATCAACGAGGGAAGGCCTTATTTGCAATCATGGAGAGGGGTGTGGGTATCTTTTTGCAAAATTGCGATAGTTTCCTTCCTATCCGTTAGATATAAATCCGACGACCTATATTGCAGGATGGTACTCACACCATCATCACCAACTCTGTTTTCTACTCCCTCTGTTCCTAAATATTTTTCTTTTTAGAGATTTCAACAAGTGACTACATACGGTGCAAAATGAGTGAATCTACACTCTAAAATATCTCTACATACACATCCGTATGTGGTACTCCATTTGAAATCTGAAAAAGACAAACATTTAGGAAAGGATGGAGTATAAGAGTAGACATGGAGATATATCTCCAGCATGGTCTACAACAAAAATGTGCTGGACTGGTTAGCGCCGGATGCTCGCAATGCGATGACCAGAGTTTGAATTCTGTCTTTAACTTTAGATTTTTATATTATATATTACTTATTTAATATATACTTCTTTCACTACTGTACTGATAGTGGAACCCACAGAGTACTTAGAATACAAGATTAAGGATGGACTTGTTTCTTTTTAACTTTCTATACGATGCTGTAGCCACCCTGCAAGTCACGTGTACACTGTACATGCAATTAACTTTTTATAGAGGGAGGATCATACACGCAATTAACTCAAATGGATTGGATGTGACTCTATTATTTCCAGCATAAGAGCATCTCCAACGGCAGTCGGCAAATTTCCTCCCGCTTCCTTCCGCGGAGGACGACATCAAACGCCAGCGGCATACATTTTCACAACTCTAACCAACCAGATAAAATTTGTGGAAACACGGACTGTTTTCATAAAAGCATGCAGGATTTCGTATAAAAAGCCGGATCTTCATATAAACATGATGGATTTCATTACATTTACATGAACTAAGCGGTGCTAATCCGGCTCTCTTGGTATAATTAATACTCCCTTCGTCCGGAAATACTTGTCCTAGAAATGGATGTATCTAGACTTATTTTAGTTATAGACACATCCAATTTATCCATTCTTAGAACAAATATTTCCCGCCAGCAGGAGAGAGAGTACCTAATCTAAATGGCCGCCCGCGGATCCCATTGTCTTCCTCATGTCCGGCAGACACTTGTGGGGTCGACGAAGGTCCTCGGAAGAGATGAAGCAGCAAAGAAACCACCTGAATGCGCAGTCGTCGCCTTGGTGGTGGCCTTCATGGGACCCAAGTGGCGGCGGCCTCCCGTGTTCTACTTCTCCTTGATGATGGCGGCGGACACGGAGAAGCTGGCCACCGACTCGTCGCTCTCCACACACCGGGCTTTTGTCTCTGCTTGCATGGCATTGCCGTAGGCACGGGAGGCGCGCCCATAGACACGGGAGGCGCGGCCACCGCAAACACTGGTGGCGCGGTACGACGCGGCAGCGATCATGCCCATACCGGCGTGCTCGCCGCCATGCCGGCGTGGTGCAACTCGCCACTCCTCATCGAGCTGAACTAGAGCGGCGAGTTGCTGAACCACGCGCCGGATTGGGGCGGCAACTGGTTCCGTTGGGCCAAGCGAGGTTGATGAAGCACCGAGTGGCCTCGCCCGTATCCGGAGGGCTCGGCGGGTCACCCAGCCGGGTACTATGCCGGAGAATGGCTCCTGGGAAGCCGTCGGAAGAGTGGAGAAAATGGTGGAGGAGGAGATGGGGGAGCGGCGGAGGGGTATGATTCTTGCATGCTGTCTGTCCGGCCTCGTTTAAATAGAGGGCGAATGGTAGGAGCTTGGTCGACGTCTGGCCTAGTTTAAACTGAGGGCGGTGGAGCTCGGCCGGTGTTGCTTTTAATTCCGGCCCGCTCATGAACGGACGTGTGGCCGGAGTAGGTTTCTCCGTTTGCATGCGGGTTTAATGGAGGGGTTTGATGGAGGCGAGGAGGCGTGTTCAGCCGGGCGTGCAGCGGGCGGTGCAGTACTATTCGATTTGACAGCGGGCAGCGCTGTTCCCGATACGGCTTTAATGCAGACGAGGGAGCGGTAATGGTTCCTGAAATTTTGAACGGCGAATGATGCATACTCCTTCAATTAGCATCGTGCATGCATGAGTGAAGTAATGGGAGGAGGACCGGGAAAAGAGGCTGCACGATGTGAATGCAACGAAGTTTGCACTCATATAAAGGCGCCCCTCCATTCCAATGCATCTACCACATAGTACGCACCTAAGCATTTGCCTAAGCACCTACACTAAGCGCAAAAGTTCTTACTCCAAACGCATGGCGGCGATGCGCGCGAGCGGCAAGCGGCTGTATTAGATCCTCCAGCCCACGCGCCTGGGCTCCTCATTGCCTGCCACCCTAATCGGCCTCCATGGCCGGAACCTCTTTCAAGCACTGGTGGCCCTATGACTGCCCGCCGACGCCACGAAGAATGTCCAGCTGGAGGTCGCGCTCGCCGCGAGGGGCCTCGCCCTGCAAGAATTCGTCAACCTACACGTCCACATGTACGAGCAAATCATGTACATAGGTATCTACAAGGCCATTGAGGATGCTACGACGTTGACCTTCCTCAACCGCCTGGAAGCCTTGGATGCCTTTGCTGAGAAGCACCTTGACCTCGCCACAAAAGCCGCCGCTCCTTAGCCGCCAGTTGGTGGCTCGACGCACTAAGTTGAGGAGGAGGAGGTCGTACGTTGATGGATGCATCTTTCTTCTTGCATCTTGTGACCACCACTGCGATCGCATCATCGTGGCCTTAATTTTTATTGTGCTATTGCATTCTCGTTCCAGTCAATACCGACATGTGCGATCCCTTTGCTTAGTTATATGCATCACTATAACTAGTACTCCATCCGTCAATTTATAAGTTGTGCTTACCTTTTCCGTCAACTTCGTGCAACGCACGCATCTTGCTAGAAACACTAGAACATGTCGGACCACATGTGACCAAACCGACGATGCACCAACCTAGCTACTACATACCCTGCTTATCTAGCGTAAATAGCCCCGCCCTAGCGTTTCCAATCATTATTTCTATCTATCGACCATGCCAAGGAGCAGAACCAAATGTTACAATTTATACATTTTTCTCTACTCCTACTCCTATAAAAGACTCAGTTGGTGATGGTGGTGTGCCTGCCATCCGTCGTTTCTGACCATTAGATCTGCATCTAACGGCTGTGAGGTAAGTTGTGGCATTTTTGCAACAATAGCCCACTTCTCTGCTCCAATTTGCAGAAAACCCCTTATTATGTTGAAAGCAACCACATGCCTCCCTCACATCATCAAAACAGACTAAGAAATATATTTTGAGTAAAAAGTAATATATTAGGAGTATATCAAAACAAGAGTGATTTCTTTCAATTTTGTGTACAAGTACTACTATTCTACTACTTTGGATTAAATGCAACGCACGGGCACGCGTTGCGATAAAGGAAAAGGCCTGTCGCGTTCGCGTCGCACCCCCACACGCCCGGGAATCGGGAGTACTCCACGGCCCGTCCGGCACGCCACATACCTAGGGAAGGCGTGTTGCCTAGCATTTTCACTTTCATGTGGGACCGCCGTTGAGCAAACCGACCATTGGCAAACCGCACCCCGCCCGCCGCCGGGTTGGAAAACAGAAACGAGGGGAAGATCTAGCTATAGCACGGAAGCCAAGAAATTTGGTGTGTGACGGGGCTCGTTGATTGAGTGTTATTTATTCATTACTAGCAAGATGCCCATGCGTTGCATGAAAAATCAAGATGCATTTGTATGAGTAGTTTATGTTGTGGGACAAAAGGATGAACAAGAGAAGGCCTTATTTGCAAATGTGGAGCGGGGTGTGGGCATCTTTTTGCAAAATTGCCATAGTTTCCTTCCTATCCGTCATATATAAATCGGACAGCCTATATTGCAGGATGGCAGGCGCACCATCATCACCAACTCTGTTTTTTATAAAAGTATATATATATAGAGAGAGAGAGAGAGTAGAGATTAGGTTACCTAATCTCATGCGTGCAATGCACGTATAGCTTACTAGTTTGTTACCAAATCTCATCCGGGTTTGGCATGAGCTCATACTGTGAGAGCACCACAAGGCCTTCCTATCCGTCGCAACGCACGGGCACATTTCCCTCTCAGGGCCCACGGGACCGAGCTTCAGTGGCTTAGTGAACCGGCCTATGAGTCAATGACATCCGGATCATAAATGCAGCTGGCCCACATGTCATTATCATGGTGGTGGCGTGGTTCGTGACTCACTCGTTCGAGAAGAACCGGCCGGTGGTGGCGTGGTCGTGGCAAGGGTGCCACAGCTGGGCGTCAAGGCGTTACGAGGCGTAGATGGCAACACAGGCGGGTACTACCTGTAGTACAGAAGTACTCTAGCTGAGGATTGATGCCCGGGACGAAATGTGTCACAACCGCTGGATGAAAGTTCAATGGTGCGGGAGTACAGATCGGAGCAAGCAAACCGCGTCCAATTGGGTGTGGCTATGGTAGAAAGTTGATGGTCGCCGCAGTTCAGCTGGCCTGCATGTCATGCACACAAAGACAGAGGAGTGGTGGGGCCGAGAGGGATGAGGCGCACGTCGGGGGACGTCGTGCCGTGAGTTGGAGCGGCGTCGTGGGAATCGTGTGTGGGTGTGGCAGTGGTAGAAACAAGAAACGTGATGGTCGCCGTGGTTCAACTTCCATGGGCAAGTTGTCATGTCTGCTGACACATGCATTGCATACCGCTCACTGCAAGGAGCAGTAGTAGAGAAAACTTGTTCCAAAGATACCATTTTTCCGATAAAATTCTCGAGATATCATTAGTTTTTACACATGGGATTACTCCTGCAAGGGTCAATCACAACATGTGTTTTGTAAGAAAAATGCATCTTGATGTTCCCTGCAATGCACGGGCATCTTGCTAGTTATAGAAGAAGGCCACACGGGCATCTTGCCGCAGGGTGTGCCACCGACCCAAACTTCAATTTTCTTTTCAGACGATTAGGTGCATCGGATGCCGTGCCATGCTAAAAAATGTTTAAAAAAATAGCTCCAATTTTTTTAAACCTGTTATCTTCAAACCATCAAAACAGCCCGAGGAATATATTTTGAGTGAAGCATGATTTACTTTTACCGATAAATCTATATCAAAACTAGAGTGTTTATATTTCAAGCCCGTGAACAAGTATGATTCTACTACTTTGGATCCATTGCAACGCACCGGCCAGCACATTGGTAGTAGTAGTCTCTATCTCTACTCTACACTTATAAAAAAACAGAGTTGTTGATGATGGTATGCCTGCCATCCTGCATTATAGGCCGTCTGATTTATATCTGACGGATAGGAAGGAAACTATGGCAATTTTGCAAAAAAATACCCACACCCCTCTTATACTAGCAAGATACCCGTGCGTTGCACGGAACATCAAGATCTTGTGGGAGAAAAGGATGAATGAATGAAGGCCTTATCTGCAAATGTGGAGAGAAGTGCGTGTAAATTGTCATAGTTTCCTTCCTATCCGTTAGATATAGATCGGACGGCCCATATTGCAGGATGGCAGGCACACCATCATCACCAACTCTGCTTTTTTATAGGCCGCCCAATTTATATATGATGGATAGGAAGAAAACTATGGCAATTTTGCAAAAAGAAACCTACACCCCTCTCCACATTTGCAAATAAGGCCTTTCCTCGCTCATCCTTTTCTCTCACAAGATAAACTACTCATACAAATGCATCTTAATGTTCTATGTAACGCACGAGGATGTTTCCTTGGGGGTCTCTCCAGCGCGGCGTGGCCATAGTTGCAAGTTGACGCCCCTTGAGATGCCGACGTTGAGGGGCACTCGGATTTTGTCCGATGAGCAGGTAAGATGAGTTTGATCACGTAGTAAATGGATTCTAAAGACTACTTTCGTGTCCATTTCCTAATTCTCCCCCTGCCCACAGTTTCACAGGTTAGGCTCGGTGCTAGTGGAGATTGGCTTGCATATGTACGGGACGGTACCAACATCAATTTGCACAACATTTACAACAGTGACACCGTTCCCGTAGAACCTTTGTCCAACATTGGGATCAGCCATGCAACAGGCCACCGCCTGAATTGGTACGATGGAACCACGGTGAGATTGAAGAAGATAGCACGAACCTTGCACATGGCGGTCAAGGGTGGACGATGCTGTCTGCGGCCGATTTGTTGCCGTACGAGTACGAAGACGATGTGCTCCTTTTCTAACCCCATCTTCGCGGTGACAAACCAGGGGACTTGTTTCGTATGGGACACATCCAACGGTATACTCCCTCTCTCCCAGTTTATTTGTTTTGAATTTTTTTTGTTTTATAAGTTCCAAATTCAAATTTAGAGCTCCCCATCACATGTTGAGATTACAATATCCATTAAATTTTTGCGTGCATGTATAGTAAAGAAACAAATCTCGAGTTTGCCACGAGTTCGTGCAGCGGTAGCACCACAAGGCCTTGCGCGGGAGTTACATTTACCTCTCGGGGCCCTCGGGTCTGAGCTTCAGCACCTTACGACACCTGCCTTTGAATCAAAAACATGTGGACCCGATAGGTGGCTGGTCCACATGTAATGCTCCCGAAGGCAGAGGGGCAGTGGGGCCGAGAGGGGTGAGCCGCAGGTCAGGGGACATGTGGTGTCATGAGTTCGAGCGGCGTCGTGGGAATCGCATGTGGCTGTGGTAGAAACCTGATGCTCGCCGCATTTCAGTTGGCCCACATGTCATGCACACAAAGGCAGAGGGGCGATGCGGCCGAGAGGGGTGAGGCGCACGTCGGGGAACGTGGTGCCGTGGGTTGGAGCGGCTTCATGGGAATCGCGAGTGGGAGTGGATGAAACGTGATGGTCACCGTAGTTAAACTTCAATGGACAAGCTGTCATGTCTACGGACACATGCATTGCATACCGATCATTGGAAGGAGTAGTAGAGAAAGCTAGGCGGATAAATAGTTCCTTATAGTCAAGCGGACCCACGCTACTACTTGTTCCAAAGACATGCACACTATCGAAATAGTCCATCTATATCAATATACATAGAGAGGGAATATATTTTTTTACAAGAGAGGAAATAGTTCATCCATCCATAATGCCCTGCTCCTAGTGCAACCTTCTTCTTCTTCTTCTTCTTCTTCTTCTTCTTCTTCTTCTTCTTCTTCTTCTTCTTCTTCTTCTTCTTCTTCTTCTTCTTCTTCTTCTTCTTCTTCTTCTTCTTCTTCTTCTTCTTCTTCTTCTTCTTCTTCTTCTTCTTCTTCTTCTTCTTCTTCTTCTTCTTCTTCTTCTTCTTCTTCTTCTTCTTCTTCTTCTTCTTCTTCGTCTTCTTCTTCTTCTTCTTCTTCTTCTTCTTCTTCTTCTTCTTCTTCTTCTTCTTCTTCTTCTTCTTTCTTGTCCTTTTCTGTGGGAGCCGGCTTCGCAACAAGCTCTTTGGACCTTGCAGCTATCTCGAAACTCACACGGGCATCGAGGGAAGCATATTTTATCCACTCGTACGTCAAGGGATAATTCTCCCATCCAAACGACCTTAATGCTAGCATCTCGTCACCCTTCTGAAGACTTGTTCCGTGCACAAAATTTGCTACGTCGAATAGGGATGGTGTCGGTTTATCACAATCTTCTACAGGAATTTTGGTTTCGGTTTGTAGGTCAGCGATGCTTTTCAAATCAAGGTTGTACGGCTCTAACTTCTGTTTCTCCCCTGCCATGGCTGCCCCACAGAAGTATATGTCCTCCCGAGACAAGAAATTCTGAAGCTCACCTGGTATGGAGGGCGCGTGTATGATGTGGTACACCAAAACATCATCTTCGAGGCACAGCTGAAGGACGGCGGTGCGTTCGATCTTCCAGGTGGCACGCTCCGTGTACTCTGCGTCGAGACCGATGACATTCATCTCCACCTTTTGGAGGGAGTTGGATACATTGTTGATCCACTTCCGAACAACCCTTGGGTGGTCGGTGACTGTTGTCGGATGTGGGGTTCCGGCAAAACCCTTAAGGTTCGAACTCTGGGGTGCGCGTGAAGTTCCTTCCCTCCTACCGATCTACGCCCTAGCTCGCTAAGATCTCACGGACAAACTCGACGAACTCGCAACACAGAAAGACACGAGATTTATACTGGTTCGGGCCACCGTTGTGGTGTAATACCCTACTCCAGTGTGGTGGTGGTGGATTGCCTCTTGGGCTGATGATGAACAGTACAAGGGGAAGAACAGCCTCCTGAGGTTGAGGTGTTCTTGTGCTTTGTGAACTTGTGGATGAGAACTCCCTCCTACTGTGGTGGTAGCTCTACTTATATAGGCCCTGGTCCTCTCCCCAAATAATGAGCGGGAAGGGAGCCAACAACGACAGGAAAATTTGAAAGGGGACAGCTAGTACAAGCTATCCTGAAAAAAGTGGTCTTCGCCTGCTAAAGGCTCTGGTGATGACGCCGTCTTGGGCTCCATGGTGACCTCCGTCTTGCCGTTCTGCTAGTCTTGGTCTCGTTGCACCGATATGGAATCCTTTGCCTGATGCCTCGGTACTCCGCGCCTGCGCCTGCCTCCTTAGCACCAAAGAGGAAACAAGGACGCTGCACGCGCTGGTGCCCGCTGTCACAGCCCTAGAATTTGGTTGCAGATAGTTGCATAAGCATTCATGACATCATGTTAATTTCAAATGAATTTGAAATGGGGGATGTTCAAACCCTAGCATCAAATGAAATTCAAATAGGTTCAACCTAAAAATATTTTCAATGATCCCAAAATGCCCTTAAAATTTTTCATGATTTAGGGAAAAAGGTGTAAACCTTATACTGTGATGATGCATATTTTTCATTGGCATTTTAGGTCTTTGAATTAACTGACTACTTATTTGAATTGGAGTTGTAAAATTCTATAAGTAATATTATAGCTCCAATAATTCTGGAAAAGATGGTGGGACTCTGTAATAATCCATTTTGCATACGCAAAGTTTTTCCAAAATTTATAAGAAATGATTTGGTGTTAAACTAAATCAAAACAGAGGCAAACAATTAGAAAATAGAACAAAAGTAGAAATTAGAGAGAGAGAAACTCACTTGGGCCTTACCTGGCGGCCCAGCAAGTCGGCCTAGCCGACTGGCCCCTGCCAGTCGTCCCCCTCCTTTAGCCAGGAGGACAGGGGCACGCGCCCGACGCACGCCGGCACACGCCGCAGCCACCTCCTTCCTCCCTGCCTGCCAGGCTCCTCCTCGACGCGTCTGGACGACGCCACGCGACCCCCAGAGCCGTCCGGCTCTCCCTCTCTCTCCCCCGAACGCTCTCCCCCTCCTCTGTTCTCCTCACCGAACGTGTCGCCGCCGTCGACGAGCACCACCACGGCCATCGCCTCTCCCTCGTCCCCTCGAGCAGCCCAGAAGCACCGCTGCGTCTTCCTCGTCCTCTCCATCGAGTCGTGCGGTGCCAGAAGCTCTGCTTCATCTCCAACGCCGCCGTTTTCCTCCTCGGTCGTCCGAGATCGCCGCCGCCCGTACATCACCGTCCGGCCTTCCCCGAGCCCGGTTCGACACCTGATGCAACCATTGTGAGCTACTGCTCCTCCTCCCCCTCTCCATTCTCGCCCTCGCACACCGTAGCCGCATCCCCGCTCGCACCCGAACTCCGGCCCCCGCCTTTGAGCTCGTCGCCGTTGATTTAGGTCGCCCCCGGCGAAGCTGATTGCTCCACTAGCTGCGCACGGACGCCAGCTCGCCGTAGCTCCAAACCGCGCCGCAAAACACCGCATGTAGTGCCGTCCCGAGCAACTCCGGCGTGCCACCGCCGTGCTTTTGGTCGTCGGCGTCAACTACTTACATGGCGCCGGATTAGTTAGCACTAATGACCCCGCTAAACACCCCTAGTGCCACTGCCATGTGGGCCCTGTGCCTGTTTTGCTTAATTTAATTTTTTGTTTAGATTAGTTCTTAACCCGGTGGGACCCACGTGTCACCTTTGACCCTGCTGACGTGGTCGTTCACCTGGTCCCACGTGTCGACCTCAGAATCGCATTGGGTCAGCGACGATGGACCCCACTGGTCGATTTGACCTGGACGGCGCATGTTGACCTGCTGAGGTCAGCATGACGCAATGCTGACGCAGTAATAGGTTTTCCTGGAATTATTCTTATTCAGGAAATTCAGAAAATGCCCAAAACTTCTAAAAATCATAGAAATTCAACCGTAACTCCAAATGAAATAATTTATATATGAAAAATTATCAAAAAAATGCAATCTATCAATCTGTATCATTTTCATGCATGTAAAACTAAGTTATACCTTCTGTATAGGTGAAAACATGATAATGGAATTTTAAATGCTAAGTATGGAGTTTGCATATGAACCCTTAGCTCATATGGACTTCATTTAAACTGTTGCTAGATGCATTAGTGTAAATCATAACATTCTTGACATGTCATGATCATGCATCATATTGTTGCATTGCATTGATTGTGTTCCCTCTTGTTTGCCGGTGTTTGTCCCCTCTCAGTAGACGTGGTTTCGACGATGAGTTTGATGACACCGATGAAGAGCTATACTATCTTCAGAAGTGCCAGACAAGCAAAGCCCCCTTGTTCATTCTGATACAATCCCACTCTCTTGCTTCTGCTCTCTTTTACTGCATTAGGACAACAATGATTCAACTGTTACATGTTGCGGTAGTTGAACCCCTCTCCTCAGCATGACATGTCATTGCCACAGTAAATATATGAAACCCACTAGCATGAGTAGGAGTTGTTTGAGCCCTGATGTGCCTACTTATTCATGCTTGTTTGTCATGCCTCCTACTGCTTAGAGTTGAGTCAGGTCTGATTCATCGGGAATGAATTGGAATGGTGATGAACATGTCCTACTGTGTGTGAGCTAAGTGTGTGAACACGATTTGGTAAAGGTAGCGGTGAGAGGCCATGTAGGAGTACATGGTGGGTTGTCTCATTGAAACCGTCCTCGGGAACTGAGTTATGTGTTTGTGATCCATGAACAGCTACTACCACACGTTGGGCCTTGAAATATGACCCCGCTCGACTTATTAACCGCCTCTGCCCTCTGTTCAGGAGTTGCAACTAGTTTCTGGTGTTTGTAGGATATGTGTTGGAGGCCGTGCGTAGCGCTGATCCTAGGGTTGGGCTATGATGCGTAGATACACCATGGCACGGTGTATTGGGCGCCCGTTTGGTGTCTCGGGAACCCTGCACACATCGTTTGGGGCTGTGAGCGAAACTCCGGCCGGATCTCCTCGCGGATGGAACCCGAATAGGCGATAAACCAGGACTGGAGACTTGTGTGGTTAGTCAGGTCGTGGTCTACACCCACGTCGGCTTTCGCTTGAAGTCTGCCGAGCACATGTCGTGTGCAGACGCTAAGTGGTGGAAACACGTGTGAAGAAGTACAGCCCTGCAGGGTTATAATGATCTATTCGAATAGTCGTGTCCGCGGTAAAGGACTTCTGGGTTGCCTGTATAGTTCATAGACAAGTGAAAGTGGATACTCTAAAACTCGCAAGATAAGCGTGAGTGCTATGGATGGCCTTCTCGTGGGGAGACGGGAGCGGATCCATAGTGGTGTATTGATATGGTGAATATGTGGACTCGTGTGCGCCACCTCAAAAGAGTTACTTGCAGTCATAGTTTAGGATAGCCACTGAGTCAAAGCTGGCTTGCTGCAGTCAAACTCCACCACCCCCTTTGTTGATACTGATGCATATGTAGCTAGTTCTGATGTAAGTCTTGCTGGGTACATTTGTACTCACGTTTTCCTATTTTATGTTTTGCAGAGAGACGTCAGTCTCGCTAGTAGTTTCGTGTGGACTTCGACGTTTAGCTTGATACCTCAGCTACGATCATGTGCCCTCGGCAGGATCCGGTAGATAGTCAGGCTTCTCAGCCTTTTTCATTTGTAGATGTCTGTACTCAGACATGTTAAGCTTCCGCATGTGCTTTGACTTGTATGTTCTGAATGTTGGGTCATGGGACCCATGTTTGTAATATCTCGATCCTCGAAGCCTATTGAATAAATACTCTGAGACGTAGAGTCTTGTTGTGATGCCATGTTGTATTTACACATATCGAGCATATTGTGTATATGATTGAAATGCTTGGTATGTGTGGGATCCGACAATCTAGTTGTTTATCCTTGGTAGCCTCTCTTATGGGGAAATGTAGTCTGGTGTTTCCACTGAGCCTTGGTAGTCCGCTACAGCCCAGTTTACCAGAGTCCTGTTAGCCCAGCACTACTGCTCTGGAACACTTAGACTGGCCGGCATGTGATTCACTTTGTTCCTGTGTCTGTCCCTTTGGGGAAAGGTCACGCGGTGACATCCGGAGTCCTGCTAGCCTGCTACAGCCCGGGTTCCCGGAGTCCTGTTAGCCCAGTTGCTACAGCCCGGATTCGCCCCCTGCTGACCGACATGCTCGATGTTGTTTCATGTATACCTGTCCCCGTAAGTTAGTGCCACTTTGGGTTCAAGACTAGCCATGTCGGCCCGGGTTCTCTGTCATATGGATGCTAGCGACACAATCATATACGTGAGCCAAAAGGCGCAAACGGTCCCGGGCCAGGTAAGGCGACACCCGTGGGAATACCGTGCGTGAGGCCGCAAAATGATATGAGGTGTTACATGCTAGATCGGTGTGACTTAGAATCGGGGTCCTGACACCCGCCTGGCGCCTGCCTGGTGTCGGTCGTCATGGCTCATGTCATGAGAGCCTCGTGAGGTTTGCCCCGCCTTGATATCTCCGCTCCTCGTGAGCCTGCCTCGCTAGACCGCTCCTGAGGAGGTCTTGCATCGTCCGCCCCGCGAGGCTTGGCCCCTCGCGAGGGTTTTGATTGCCCTGTCGATGAAGATGGGCCGTATGCCCCGCAAGCTTAGCCACGCCATGGGCCGCAGGCAGGCAAGTTTTGGGACCCCCGTTCCCAGAACGCCGACAGTAGCCCCCGGGCCCAAGGCGCGCTCGGGCTTGGCTTCATGGCGAAGCCAAGGGTCAAGCACGGAGCGTCGCGGGCCCCCAAAGTCGGCGGCCTCAGTTGACGCCTGGCGGTTGATTGGACGTGGGCGCCTCCACTTCCCCACGCTGCCTCGGCAACTGCACGACTTGACAAGTCCCTGCGACATGCAAGGAAAACCATCATTACCTGTGATCGTGAGGGGCACCAGTTGGCCTCCTCTCGCTATAAATGGGGAAGGGGCGGAGTCCCCGTCGCCCATCTCTTCCTTGCTCGCTTGCTTCTTCCTCCTCGCTCCATTGCTAATAGCTCCACCAATGGCGCCACGAAGGAAGTTCTCTGCCGCCGAGAAGGGGAAGGCCCCTCGTGAGGGGCCCGGCTCCCCGGCGCCCAAGCGCGGACGCGGCCGTCCATGCAAGCACATCGTGACCCCTGCTGCGGCCCACCATCACGGCGGCGCCGCGGCACGCGGAGGGGGTCGTCCCAGCCATGGCGGCCTAGTTGATGAAGGGAGGCGTGCCATGGTGGCGCGGCCTCCCCGTCCGCGCTTCCTTTCGACGGAAGTATCGCCGAAGTTCGTCGTCTGGTCGGAGAACCCGGCCGGCAACTGGCTCCAGCTTCCGCACTTCTTTGCCGACGAAATGCCGGCCTCTGGTCCAAGCGGGCTCTGGTTGCAGGCGGATGGTTGCTGCAGTAAGGCTTCTTGGGTTGCGGTCGAGACTTCCGCTGCGGGCAACATAGCCCTGGCCCACAGCTGGCAGATGTTCGACGCGCGCGCGGCCTGGGTAGGCGGTGCACTCTCCACTTCAAGTATGATGGTGGACTGACCGTCTAAGTGAGGGTGTTTGGGGAAGATGGTTGCCGCGTCGGGTGCTGCCCCGAGGCAAACGACGGTGAGGAGGTGCTCGGCCTTGGTGACGGTCGCGACGAGGATGAGGGCGAGCCTGCCCTCGGCGGCGACCGTGTCTCGTCCAGCTACGGCGGCTCTTCCTCCAGCAACAGCTCCAGCAGCGGCGGCTACGATCAGCCGCCGCACTGCCGCACCCGCTTTGAGGGAGGCAACGGGTCATCCCATCGCCGCGCCTCCGTGAAGCGCGAAGAAGGGTCTGGCTAGGCCCGAGGAGTTGCTAGGGGGCTGCCTCCGAGGATCGCCGCAATGCCTCTTTTGTTTTGCTCTTTTTCCTGTACCAAAAATGAAACCAGTATGGGCCCAGAGGGGCATGTATCGAACTGTGGTTCCTTGGTTATTGCACTGTGTGTGTTGTTCCCGTGCCGTGTTGTTATTTTGCTCAAAGATAACTTAACCTGGTGCATTTGGGACGCCCTCTTCCCTATGAGGCGTTTGTTTCCTCGTTTCCATCTTGCCCTGGTGGTCTGTGTTTGCTCGGGAACTGCAAAAATTCGTTAGGAGGTGCGCTAGAAGATTTGCCGTCCACCCAAGCCTTGAGCTGGCGCTTTGCATCGCGGTACCCGGGGGGCATGGACTAGGAGAGATGCGCCTTTTTTTAGGCTCGAACGAGGGTGGCTCGTGAGAAGGCAGAGAGGAGAAAAACGCTCGCGAGGGCACCTGCCTAGCCCACTTGCGAGGTATGCGAGAGAGAGAGAACACGAGCGAACCAGAGCCGAATAATGCGGTAAGAGGCGAGGAATCGAATAAGCGAAGAACACCAAAAACAAACTCCAACTAAGGAAAAGCGAGCCAACTACGGAAAGCAAATGAAAAGCCGTGTCCGGCACCTAGTCTAGTCTTCAAGTCTTCTCACCAGCGCGGAGCTAAGTGCTGCCACTAGGCGTGGGCGGCAGCCCCAGGGCCTGAGGCCGGCGCTCCTGAGACTCCGGGGCGTGTACAACCCCACTCATTATTACGTGAGAGTGTCACGGGCGGCGATTCTTCACAGGCACCGGGCCTTCTTCACAGGGTCTAGGCCTTTGTTCATAGGCTCTGGGCCTTGCTTCATTGATAGAACTTCCGGAGAGGCTGGATGTTCCAGGCATTCTAGATAGGTATCCCGTCCTGCGTCTCCAGGCGCGCGGCGCCAGGCCTGGAGACATGGACGACCCTGAACGGGCCCTCCCACATGGGTGAAAGCTTGTGCAGCCCTTCCCTGGGGAGGACCCGCCTTAGGACAAGTTCGCCTACCTCGAGTGTCCTGGAGTGGATGTTGCGGCAGTGGTATCGCCGCAGCGCTTGCTGGTACCTTGCCGCCCTCTGTGCTGCTTCACGTCGTCATTCCTCCCCCAACACGAGGTCCATCCCCCGCGTGGCGTCCTTCTGCGTTTCATTGAACGCCAAGACCCGTGCGGAACGATACTTGACCTCGTGAGGGAGGACTGCTTCAGCTCCGTAGACAAGGAATAATGGGGTTTCGCCCGTTGGCTTGGTGGCGGTGATGCGGATGGACCATAGCACAGACTGGAGCTCGTCGTACCAGCCGCTGCCACAGGCCTCGAGCTTCTTCTTGAAGGTCCTTGTCTTGAGGCCCCACAGGCCCTCCGCGTTGGCGCGTTTGCTACCTCTTCAGCACTGTGTTGGATTCCCCCGAAGAGGAAAGGATGATGCAGCAAAGTAGCGTAAGTATTTCCCTCAGTTTTTGAGAACCAAGGTATCAATCCAGTAGGAGACTACGCACGAGTCCCTTGTACCTACACAAAGCAAATAACTCCTTGCAACCAATGCGAATAGGGGTTGTCAATCCCTTCACGGTCACTTTACGAGAGTGAGATCTGATAGAGATGATAGATAATATTTTTGGTATTTTTGGTATAGAGATGCAAAGTAAAATAAAAGGCAAAGTAAAAAAGCAAAGCAATAATAAAGTGATGGAAGATTAATATGATAGAGATAGACCCGGGGGCCATAGATTTCACTAGTGGCTTCTCTCAAGAGCATAAGTATTCTACGATGGTTGAACAGAGCATAGTTATGAGAATATCTAGGTATGATCATGTATATAGGCATCACGTCCGAGACAAGTAGACCGACTCCTGCCTGCATCTACTACTATTACTCCACTCATCGACCGCTATCCAGCATGCATCTAGAGTATTAAGTTCAAGAAAACAGAGTAACACCTTAAGCAAGATGACATGATGTAGAGGGATAAATTCATGCAATATGATAAAAAAAACCCATCTTGTTATCCTCGATGGCAACAATACAATACGTGCCTTGCTGCCCCTACTGTCACTGGAAAAGGACCGCAAGATTGAACCCAAAGCTAAGGACTTCTCCCATTGCAAGAAAAACCAATCTAGTAGGCCAAACCAAACTGATAATTCGAAGAGACTTGCAAAGATAACCAATCATACATGAATGAATTCAGAGGAGATTCAAATATTGTTCATAGATAATCTTGATCATAAATCCACAATTCATCGGTCTCAACAAACACACCGCAAAAAGAAGATTACATCGAATAGATCTCCACGAGAGAGGGGGAGAAAATTGTATTGAGATCCAAAAAGAGAGAAGAAGCCATCTAGCTACTAACTATGGACCCGAAGGTCTGAGGTAAACTACTCACACTTCATCGGAGAGGCTATGGTGATGATGTAGAAGCCCTCCCTGGTGGATTCCCCTTCCGGCGGAGCTTCGGAACATGCCCCAAGATGAGATCTCGTGGATACAAAAAGGTGCGGTAGTGGAATTAGATTTTTGGCTCCATATCTGATCGTTTGGGGGTACGTAGGTATATATAGGAGGAAGGAGTACGTCGGTGGAGCAAAGGGGGGCCCACGAGGCAGGGGGCACGCCCTAGGGGGGTGGGCGCGCCCCCACCCTCGTGGCCGCCTCCCTTCTTTCTTGACGTGGGGTCCATGTCTCCTGGATCATATTCGGTGAGAAAATCACGTTCCCGAAGGTTTCATTCCGTTTGGACTCCGTTTGATATTCCGTTTCTTCGAAACACTGAAATAGGCAAAAAACAGCAATTCTGGGCTGGGCCTCCGGTTAATAGTTTAGTCCCAAAAGTAATATAAAAGTGGAAAATAAAGCCCAATATGGTCCAAAACAGTAGATAATATAGCATGGAGCAATCAAAAATTATAGATACGTTGGAGACGTATCAGGCATCCCCAAGCTTAATTCTTGCTCGTCCTCGAGTAGGTAAATGATAAAAAGAGAATTTTTGTGTGCGGAGTGCTACTTGGCATAATTTCAATGTAACTCTTCTTAATTGTGGTATGAATATTCAGATCTGAAAGATTCAAGACAAAAGTTCATATTGACATAAAAATAATAATACTTCAAGCATACTAACAAAGCAATCATGTCTTCTCAAAAAAAAACATGGCCAAAGAAAGTTATCCCTACAAAATCATATAGTCTGGCTATGCTCTATCTTCACCACACAAAGTATTTAAATCATGCACAACCCTGTTGACAAGCCAAGCAATTGTTTCATACTTTTGACATTCTCAAAACTTTTTCAATGTTCACGCAATACATGAGCGTGAGCCATGGATATAGCACTATATGTGGAATAGAATGGTGGTTGTGGAGAAGACAAAAAGAGGGGAAGATAGTCTCACATAACCTAGGCGTATCAACGGGCTATGGAGATGCCCATCAATAGATATCAATGTGAGTGAGTAGGGATTGCCATGTAATGGATGCACTAGAGCTATAAATATATGAAAGCTCAACAAAAGAAACTAAGTGGGTGTGCATCCAACTCGCTTGCTCACGAAGACCTAGGGCATTTTGAGGAAGCCCATCATTGGAATATACAAACCAAGTTCTATAATGAAAAATTCCCACTAGTATATGAAAGTGATAAAATGAGAGACTCTCTATCATGAAGATCATGGTGCTACTTTGAAGCACAAGTGTGGTAAAAGGATAGTAACATTGTCCCTTCTCTCTTTTTCTCTCATTTTTTGGGCCTTTTCTCTTCTTCTTTTTATGGCCTCTTTTTATATATTTTTTTTGTCCGGAGTCTCATTCCGACTTGTGGGGGAATCATAGTCTCCATCATCCTTTCCTCACTTGGGACAATGCTCTAAAAATGATGATCATCACACTTTTATTTTCTTACAACTCAATAATTACAACTCGATACTTAGAACAAAATATGACTATATATGAATGCCTCCGGCGGTGTACCGGGACATGCAATGAATCAAGAGTGACATGTATGAAAGAATTATGAACGGTGGCTTTGCCACAAATACGATGTCAACTACATGATCATGCTAGCAATATGACAATGATGGAGCGTGTCATAATAAACGGAACGGTGGAAAGTTGCATGGCAATATATCTCGGAATGGCTATGGAAATGCCATGATAGGTAGGTATGGTGGCTGTTTTGAGGAATGTATATGGTGGGTGTATGATACCGGTGAAAAGTGCGCGGTATTAGAGAGGCTAGCAATGGTGGAAGGAAGAAAAGTGCGTATAATCCATGGACTCAACATTAGTCATAAAGAACTCATATACTTATTGCAAAAATCTACAAGTTATCAAAACAAAGTATTACGAGCATGCTCCAAGGGGGATAGATTGGTAGGAAAAGACCATCGCTCGTCCCCGACCGCCACTCATAAGGAAGACAATCAATAAATAAATCATGCTCCGACTTCATCACATAACGGTTCACCATACGTGCATGCTACGGGAATCACAAACTTTAACACAAGTATTTCTCAAATTCACAACTACTCAACTAGCATGACTCTAATATCACCATCTTAATATCTCAAAACAATTATCAAGCATCAAACTATTCTTAGTATTCAACGCACTCAAAAGAATGTTTTACAAATCTTGAATACCAAGCATATTATTATTATTAAGAAAATTACCATGCTATTTAAGACTCTTAAAATAATTTAAGTGAAGCATGAGAGATCAATAGTTTCTATAAAACAAATCCACCACCGTGCTCTAAAAGATATAAGTGAAGCACTAGAGCAAAACTATATAGCTCAAAAGATATAAGTGAAGCACATAGAGTATTCTAACAAATTCCAATTCATGTATGGCTCTCTCAAAATGTGTGTACAACAAAGATGATTGTGGTAAACTAAAAATCAAAGACTCAAATAACACAAGATGCTCCAAGCAAAACACATATCATGTGGTGAATAAAAATATAGCTCCAAGAAAAGTTACCGATGGAAGTAGACGAAAGAGGGGATGCCTTCCGGGGCATCCCCAAGCTTTGAATTTTTGGTGTCCTTGGATTGTCTTGGGGGTGCCATGGGCATCCCAAGCTTAGGCTCTTGCCACTCCTTGTTGCATAATCCATCAAAAGATTTCACCCAAAACTTGAAAACTTCACAACACAAAACTCAACAGAAATCTCGTGAGCTCCGTTAGCGAAAGAAAACAAAACACCACTTCAAGGTACTGTAATGAACACATTCTTTATTTGTATTGGTGTTAAACCTACTGTATTACATCTTCTATATGGTTTATAAACTATTTTACTAGCCATAGATTCATCAAAATAAGCAAACAACACACGAAAAACATAATCTGGCAAAAACAGAACAGTCTGTAGTAATCTGTAACTAACGCAAACTTCTGAAACTCCAAAAATTCAGCCAAAATAGGAAGACCTAGTAAATTTGTTTATTGATCAGAATCAATTGGAATAACTATTTTATCACGTTCTGGTGATTTTTAACAATTGTTTTCGTGAATAGAAAGTTTCTGGAAGTTACAGCAAGATCAAATAACTATCATCCAAGAAGATCCTATAGGTTTAACTTGGCACAAACACTAATTAAAACATAAAACCACATCTAAACATAAGGTAGATGGATTATTTATTCCTAAATATAAGCAAAAAGCAAAAAACTAAAAATAAAATTGGGTTACCTCCCAACAAGCGCTATCGTTTAACGCCCCTAGCTAGGCATAAAAGCAAGGATAGATCTAGGTATTGCCATCTTTGGTAGGCAATCCATAACTGGCTCTCATGATAGATTCATATGGTAATTTTATTTTATTCCTAGGGAAGTGTTCCACGCCTTTCTTTAATGGAAATTGGAATCTAATATTCACTTCCTTCATATCAATAATTGCACCAATCGTTCTAAGGAAAGGTCTACCAAGAATAATAGGACAAGAAGGATTGCAATCTATATGAAGAACGATAAAATCTACGGGCACATAATTCCTATTTTCAACAATAAGAACGTCATTAATTCTTCCCATAGGTTTCTTAAAAGTGGAATCCGCAAGGTGCAAGTTTAGAGAGCAATCATCAAAATCATGGAAATCTAGCAAATCACATAAAGTTTTGGGAATAGTGGAAACACAAGCCCCCAAATCACATAAAGCATAAAATTCATGATCCTTAATTGTAGCGACCCGACCTGAATGGATCAAGTCTCTGTGCTTAAGTGTCATCCCTGGATCGGTATGCTGACACACACAGTACTCGAGGATTTATAACAGAGATAAATCACATGTATAAAGTAACGTAAATACTATTACCTCAATCCAAAATAGCGGAAGTAACAAGGTTGTGGATTCCCATCAACACCAACGCAAAGTTGAGTGTAGAAATCGTAACCCTAACGTATCACTTACTGTCAGAAGATCCCGCAACATGAGACGTTGCAGCCACAAAGGGTCAATTACATTGAATGTCTTGGCAAATTCACATCATGAGAGCAATGCTGAAATATGGCTATCACTACATGCATATATGGCTGGTGGAAAAGCTCTATGGTTATAAGGGTTTTGCGAAAAGCCAATTTTTCCCTACTACAAAGGAATAAATTTATTTAACTATCATGGTGGTTGTTAAACATTGAGAATGGTTGACAGCATCCTCAATCCCAATTAAAAGTACTCATTAAACCCAACCAAATTATATTAAGTAACGTGATGAGATCAACATGATAATCCAAGAACTAGATACTCAAGATGTCCATAACCGGGGATACGGCTAATCATGATTAGTTTGTACACTCTGCAGAGGTTTGTGCACTTTTCCCCACAAGACTCGATCTCCTCCGTTTGTTTTCTCGCACTACATGGTGTTTGAGAAACGGATGACCGAGACATAGTCTTTCAGAAGCGCTAGCACCTTACATGTGGGTAGACCGTACCAACCTACAACCCCTACATCAGCTAGTCTACCCGTAAGAGTTCGCACAACTTAGTCAACTATGCTAGAGCCCATAGTAGCATGTGGCTGCACACGGAAGTTTCTAGCATGAATAATCTGATGATCCCTTTGAGCCTGGGTGGCGGTCCGAAGAAACAGCAAGTCCTGATGGAAACCAGGTGCCTCAATCCACTCAGATGTGTGTTTAAGTTGCCACCTTAAATAAACCATTAACTTAACAATCTCACATCTGTCATGGAATACACTCACCCAATCCACGTCTACTAGCATAGCATGGCATAATAAGCAAACGTAGAAGTAACTCCCAAGGGTTTGAAAATAAACAGGTAATAGGTACTACCTCAAACTACTTCCCAAAACCCACAATTTAATTAGATCCTAATCATGAAATGTTTGAGGATAGATCTAATGCATAAAACTGGGTAGTAGAAAAGGTATGATCAAAGTGTGAACTTGCCTGCAATGTTGATGAAGATGATTCGCACTCAAAACTCTTGATAGGTCTACTCGTCACACTCCGGTCAATCTATCGTAAGCAATCAATAGTAACCACACATCAGCAATGACTCAAAAGATCAGAAAGAACGAAGAAGACGATTCAAAAACATCAAAACCAAGCAAATAACTCTTGCAACATAAAATAATTTCTAACAGTACCAAAATTATGTGAATTTGGCCTTATCAAAAAGTTTAGGTCAAGAGCTTCTATTTGCAAAAAGAATCAACTAAATCGGAGTTACGAAACTCAAGTTATGATCAAACGAAGTTCAAATTCAAATCTGATCTAATTAAAATTTTAAACTTTCAAAAATATGTTTAAGTTGGATTACTGGATATAGGAGATCGAAACGAAGAAGTGGGCGCTGGTTTCGTTGAATTCCGACTTCCGAGCAAAAAGTTCTAGACGTTTGAAAACCAGGGGCTAATTTGTGAATAAAATATTTACAAACGGGTCCCTGGCCAAAAGCTAAAAAGAAAAAGAAAAATCCTATTGAACGAATCGTTCGCTACAGAGACAAAACCGACGAAAACCGTTCGCTCCAGAAGCCTAACTAGTGAATGCTCACTACATAACTAAACATAAAAAAAATCAGATCTAGGTTTTCTGTAGAAAACCGATCTAGGGTTCGGTTTTATACCGGTCCTTGGTGGTTCGGCGGTCTTGTGGAAAACCGGCAGCTCTCGGCGAGGCTGCGGACTCCGTGAGTCTGGCGAGCTCGGCGTTCATGGGCGGGCTGCGAAGTGGTCGGGAGGGAGGCGCTGGGCGGCGGGTCGATGGTGGCACCGGCGGCGATCGGCGATGGCGGTGGAGTCTTGAGGGCAGGGCGACGGAGCTTCATGGCGACGACAACAAGCAAGGGCGGCGGCTCGGCTTCGAGCGGCGAGATCGGGAGAGAGAGGGGGTCAGGCGGCTTTATAGGAGGAGGGCTGGCGTGGGAAGGGGCGGCAAGGCGGGCAAGGCCTTCGACTCCGCGAGTCCGGGTCACGCACGGGAGGAGGAGGAGGCGGCACGACGGGCGGGTGGGCCTTGCCCGATTCGGTCCGGAGGGGGACTTTTTGTTTTTTTACAAACACAGGAAAAATAAAAGAAAACACATATAAAAAATGATATATAGGCATATTATATATCAAAATCTTCAGAAAAAGATTTTCTACAACTTGAACATTTTTCTAGCATCAAATAAAATACACACAAATTCAAATAATTCAAACAGTGCTCCTGCTCTACGAAAATCCAATAAAATCATTTTAAAAATACCAAAATTAATTTAAATTTTATTTCTCTCCATTTTGTTGTTGTAGGAATCATGTTACCCTATTTTCCATATATTTTATTTTTGGAGAAAATAATTTGAATAAAACTCAAATAACTCCAATTGAAAAATAAATTCAAAAGAACTTTGAATTTAATTCTTTGAAACTCCCAACTCATATTTCATATGTTTTGAAGAAGTCATTTTATCTTCGCTCGTGAAAATCATTGAGTTGCATGAAGTTTATGAATCGAAATATTTCCAAATGAAATTCAAATATTTTCAAATACCCTTTCATCTAATTAAATGGAAGAAGTCATGTCATCTTCTCTCGAGTGTTTTGTGATGAAAAGAATTTGAATTCCCGAAGATCATAAAAGCAAAAATGAAAGTTTGGGAAAGTCCTTTTATTCCCTCTCATTTAACTTTCAAAAAGTTTCAAATTCACTCACTTTCAGTCAATCAATCAAACAATCAATCAAAACTATCTATCTAATATAACATTCCAAAATTTAGAATTTTGGGATGTTACAAAACTACCACCCTTAAAATAAATCTCGTCCTCGAGATTCGGAGAGGCTAGAAAGAAATAGGTTAAGGTTTGGGGGTCTTCTCAAAATCCATCGATCATCTCCGGGCGTCTCGGGTGCTACCACCCTTAGAAGCATGGTTATGGTTCCATCAAAACTCATATACTCCATCCTTTTGTTGACAGGGTCGGTCTTCTCAGATCTTTCAGGAAAATTCCTTCTCTGGGCTCTCCCGGTAGCGGCATAACCTTTTCCTCAATACTTTTGTCCTTTCCTCTTGGTAAGGTTATTCCGAGATTGGGTCTTCATAGCTGACGGGTCTGGCGCCAATTCTAAAAAACTATCGTTGTCTCATGGTGGTCAACAATTTATGGTTTCTCCTGCAGAAAACGGGTCTGGGTTGAACCTCACCGTATAACCTATGGTTGGCAAAAGCTGCCTTGTACAAGGAAAAAAATACGTATACCATTCTAAGGTTTAAACAGGGTTTTGATTGTCGTCTCTCTACTATAGGGAAATCACTCAGATTTACCATCCCATATAGCAAAGCGAATAATAAGAGTAAGTCGGTATGGTGATCAATCCATCCCGCACCCAAATCATTACCTTGTATATGGTTTAGCGAATCTCGCATTCTAACACTCGGTCATCCTCACAAGCATTGCAGAATTTCTCTTGTCGACGAACCAAGTTCGGATAAAGCCATTGATTCTGCAAGCCAAACAAACATCTATACTTCCTTAACAACTCTCAGGTTTTGCGTAAACTCCTATAGAATCGTCTATCAGTAAAATCGTAACTTCTACCAGGGTTTTCCATCAGCAAGAATGCGCTTGCTTCTTGGCAGGTCCTGGGGCTTGTGGGTTATGGCCCATCTCATCACTTGTAGTCCTTGAACTTATCCTCGGGCTTCTGATCATTATTCCAACATCCAACTTCCTGGCATACTTAAATCCATCTAATTGTATTGTCTCCCTTCCTTGTATTTGCACCAAACTAAGACGTGATTACTCAGACTCATCATGGAGTTGCAATTGCTCCTTATTACCAACATCCTACCTCCTTGTATCCAATAGTACTTCATCTCTTCATCCTCGTGGGATGTCCCACATACCGAGATAAAAACTTATACTTATGAAGTCCATACTCCACTTCGTGGAACATCATTATCCTTTCCAGGGTCAAGCGTTCTTACAGGGGAATATTGGCCATCTCTGCATGACACTTCTTCAACTGGGAAACGTGAAACACATCATGAACTTCTGACAGTCCTTCGGGTGACTCCAATTTGTTGGCCACTTCTCCCATACGCTCCAAAACTCGGTATGGTCCTACAAATCTCGGAGCTAACTTTCCTTAATTCCAAATTGTTTAACTCCTCACAGAGGGGACACATGAAGACATGCTCTGTCTCCAATTTCATAGACTACCTCCTTGCGTTTTTGAGTCTGCATAACTCTTCTGCCTAGACTGAGCTACCTTCAATCTATCTTGAATCAACTTAACATTCTCTTCTGACTCCTTGATCACATTTGGTCCAAACAACTGACCGTCTCCAACTTCATCCCACATCAACGGTGTCTGGCTCCTTCTCCCATGCAAAGCTTCAAAAGGGGCCATCTTCAACTGACTTGGTAGCTGTTGTTGAATGAGAACTCGGCGTAAGGTAGATTATCATCACTACTAGATCCATAATCTATCGCACACGCTCTCAACATGTCCTCCAAAATCTGATTGACTCTCTCGGTCTATCCATCTGTCCGCGGATGAAAGGCTGTACTAAACTCTAGCCTAGTACCCAAAGTCTGGTGCAATTGATGCCAAAACTTTGAAGTAAAATGTGTTCCTCTATCTGATACGATGGTCCTCGGAACTCCATGCAGACATACGATCCTGGTCAAATATATCTTGGCCACCTTTGCACTTCTATAGGTGGTTTTCATTGGGATAAAGTGAGCCACTTTGGTCAAGCAAATCAACTACTACCCAGATAGAATTCTATCCCAATCGGGTTCTAGGAAATCTGGTAATGAAATTCATGCCAAACTTATCCCACTTCCATTCGGGTATCGGCATAGGCTGTAGTAATCCTGCTGGCTTCTGATGCTCTACTTTTACTTTCTCTGGCATACATCACTTACGACTACATACTCCGCAATATCCTTCTTCATACCAGTCCACTAGAAACACTCCTTCAAATCCAAATACATCTTGGTGTTTCCAGGGCGAATCGAGTATGGTGAGTCATGAGCCTCCTGAAGTATTAACTTCCTGATCTTTGCATTATTGGGCACATATACGCGATCCTCGAACCATAAGGTGTCGTGCTCATCCTTACGAAAACCTTCGGCCTTTCCTTTACTCATCCTCTCTTTTACCTCGGCAATCTCTTTGTCATCCTTCTGAGCTTCACGGATCTTTCCCAATAATGTAGACTGAACTTCCATTGCTGCAACAAAACCTTTGGGAACAATCTCCAACTGAAGTTCCCTGAGATCCTCGGCTAACTCCTTTGGTAATCCTCTGCTTATGAGGGTATTTGTCCTTATTTTCTTTATGGTTGTGTCCTATTTCTCCACAAAGCTTGTATGCACAAGGTTTCTTCATATCCTTTCCATAAGGCCTCAATTTCTGGGACACAAGGCAAGACTTTAATAAAGTCCACTTAAATTCCTTCCAAGTGGTTACTCCTTGCCATCCATTGATGGTTTGGTACATCCTCCACCAAGTAGCAGCACCTCTTTCAAAGCACTGAAGAGCATGCTGGGTCATATACTTTCCAGCTATAGTGTTATTCTTCATATGATCTCCCATGTTCTAATCCATCGGTCTGTCTCCAATTGACTCATCGGTCCAGAGAATATAGGCTCATCTCCATTCATCCTCTATTGGGTCCATGGGTTTGGGGTGGGATAAGAGAGATCGAGAGGGATGCACACAGTACAAACAAAAGTTTTGAAAGACAGATTTTATTGTGGCTGTCGAAAAAACATCAAACAAATGACAGCTCACAATCGTCGCATCTAACGCAAGTATATAATAGGGGTTTGGGCTTCTAATGGTCAATAAATCTTCAAGATCATCAAACTCTTCGATTCTTGTTCATGTCTCCGATGGCTTCTTCAGATCATGCTTGTCCTACTTGAGTTCTTTTGCCAGATCATGTCTGTTGTCGCAAAGTCTATCATGGCGTCCTTTAATATTTCTGGAGTTGCGTTCCAAACTTCTGAGTTTCAACATCCTTGGCATGAACCATGATCCTACTGTCCTTCAATTCCTGACGAATCTCCGGTATCTCGTGGTTTAGCTCCTGCTGCTTGGCTATTTTAATCTTCTGGGACCTGGGTTCTTCACGAAACACTTCCTTATCAAATACTGCTTCTGCAGGTCCATCCTAAACTTCTTGATGTAATATTCCAAATCCTGGTGAATACACCAGCTAAGGTTAACACTTCGTCTTGCTGATAGGTGCTCCATCAGCCTTCTACCATCCAATCCTTCCATGCATATGCATGCTTAACTCAGCACGGTGACAATAGCATAAATGGACGATAACATCATGGATAGCCATCTTTCTGCTCTTGTCATTTCCATGAGCTATCTCTCCATAGTTGATATCTCATGCCTTTGGGTTTTCCTTGACAGAACTTTGAGTTTTTAACTCTCCATGCTCCGGTCTTTCTCCGATACACCTTGATCTCGGGTATTGACAACTTCCATAGTCTGCCAAGTTCTATAAGGGTAGCCTTCCTAGGTCATACAAATCCGGAAATTCTTCAAAGCCTTTAAATTCTCCTAGTCTTCGGAGTCTTCACCGTTGTAGTTTCCGTCATTGTAATGCACGGTAAAAATCCTCTTCATTCCAAATGGTCTTAGTTGTCCGATATCATGTACTTCTTGGAGTGGTCTCATCAGTCGAATCTTCAAGTGGTCAAAAGGGAAAAGGGGTATGGTCTCACTAAAAGGGAATATTTGCATAAGCTCAGAAAAGAAGAGAGGTAAAAGATCTTTTTGAAAATGAAGTTGTAGAGAAAAATATTTCCTATGGGCTTGCCAATTTCTAGGGTCACATCCTACAGTCAACATGTGCTCTGATACCATCTTGTAGCGACCCGACCCGAATGGATCAAGTCTCTATGCTTAAGTGTCATCCCTGGATCGGTATGCTGACACACACAGTACTCGAGGATTTATAACAGAGGTAAATCACATGTATAAAGTAACGTAAATACTATTACCTCAATCCAAAATAGCGGAAGTAACAAGGTTGTGGATTCCCATCAACACCAACGGCAAAGTTGAGTGTAGAAATCGTAACCCTAACGTATCACTTACTCGTTGTAAGATCCTGCAACATGAGACGTTGCAGCCACAAAGGGTAAGTACATTGAATGTACTGGCATATTCACACTTTAGAGCAATGCTGAAATATGGCTATCACTACATGCATATATGGCTGGTGGAAAAGCTCTATGGTTATAAGGGTTTTGCGAAAAAGCCAATTTTTCCCTACTACAAAGGAATAAATTTATTTAACTATCATGGTGGTTGTTAAACATTGAGAATGGTTGACAGCATCCTCAATCCCAATTAGAAGTACTCATTAAACCCAAACAAATTATATTAAGTAACATGATGAGATCAACAAGATAATCCAAGAACTAGATACTCAAGATGTCCATAACCGGGGACACGACTAATCATGATTAGTTTGTACACTCTGCAGAGGTTTGTGCACTTTTCCCCACAAGACTCGATCTCCTCCGTTTGTTTTCTCGCACTACATGGTGTTTGAGAAACGGATGACCGAGACATAGTCTTTCAGAAGCGCTAGCACCTTACATGTGGGTAGACCGTACCAACCTACAACCCCTACATCAGCTAGTCTACCCGTAAGAGTTCGCACAACTTAGTCAACTATGCTAGAGCCCATAGTAGCATGTGGCTGCACACGGAAGTTTCTAGCATGAATAATCTCATGATCCCTTTGAGCCTGGGTGGCGGTCCGAAGAAATACAGGCAAGTCCTGATGGAAACCAGGTGCCTCAATCCACCCAGATGTGTGTTTAAGTTGCCACCTTAAATAAACCATTAACTTAACAATCTCACATCTGTCATGGAATACACTCACCCAATCCACGTCTACTAGCATAGCATGGCATAATAAGCAAACATAGAAGTAACTCCCAAGGGTTTGAAAATAAACAGGTAATAGGTACTACCTCAAACTACTTCCCAAAACCCACAATTTAATTAGATCCTAATCATGCAATGTTTGAGGATAGATCTAATGCATAAAACTGGGTAGTAGAAAAGGTATGATCAAAGTGTGAACTTGCCTGCAATGTTGATGAAGATGATTCGCACTCAAAACTCTTGATAGGTCTACTCGTCACACTCCGGTCAATCTAACGTAAGCAATCAATAGTAACCACACATAAGCAATCACTCAAAAGATCAGAAAGAACGAAGAAGACGATTCGAAAAACATCAAAACCAAGCAAATAACTCTTGCAACATAAAACAATTTCTAACAGTACCAAAATTATGTGAATTTGGCTTTATCAGAAAGTTTAGGTCAAGAGCTTCTATTTGCAAAAAGAATCAACTAAATCGGAGTTACGAAACTCAAGTTATGATCAAACGAAGTTCAAATTCAAATCTGATCTAATTCAAATTTTAAACTTTCAAAAACATGTTTAAGTTGGATTACTGGATAGAGGAGATCGAAATGAAGAAGTGGGCGCTGGTTTCGTTGAATTCTGACTTCCGAGCAAAAAGTTGTAGATGTTTGAAAACCAGGGGCTAATCTGTGAATAAAATATTTACAAACGGGTCCCTGGACGAAAGCTAAAAAGAAAAACAAAAATCCTATCGAACGAATCGTTCGCTACAGAGACAAAACCGACGAAAACCGTTCGCTCCAGAAGCCTAACTAGTGAATGCTCACTACATAACTAAACATAAAAAAAATCAGATCTAGGTTTTCTGTAGAAAACCGATCTAGGGTTCGGTTTTTATACCGGTCCTTGGCGGTTCGGCAGTCTTCGGTGGAAAACCGGCAGCTCTCCGGCGAGGCTGCGGACTCCTGCGAGTCTGGCGAGCTCCGGCGTCAGCAAGGGGTGCGACAAGTGGTCGGGAGGGCGGCGCTGGGCGGCGGGTCGATGGTGGCACCCGGCGGTCGGCGATGGCGGTGGAGTCTTGAGGCAGGCGGCGGAGCTTGGCGGCGACAAGCAAGCAAGCGGCGGCTCGCGCTCGAGCGGCGAGATGCGGAGAGAGGGGGTCCGGCGGCTTTATAGGAGGAGGAGGCGGCGTGGGAAGGGGCGGCCGAAGGCGGCGGCTCGGACTCGGCGAGTCCGGGTCGCAGACGGGAGGAGGAGGAGGCGGCGACGACTGGCTCGGCTCGGCCGCCCGATTCGGTCCGGGGGGACTTTTGTTTTTACAAACACAGGAAAAATAAAAGTAAACACATATAAAAAATGATATATAGGCATATTATATATCAAAATCTTCAGAAAAAGATTTTCTACAACTTGAACATTTTTCTAGCATCAAATAAAATACACACAAATTCAAATAATTCAAACAGTGCTCCTGCTCTACGAAAATCCAATAAAAATCATTTTAAAAATACCAAAATTAATTCAAATTTTATTTCTCTCCATTTTTCTGTTGTAGGGAATCATGTTACCCTATTTTCCATATATTTTATTTTTGGAGAAAAATAATTTGAATAAAAATCAAATAACTCCAATTGAAAAATAAATTCAAAAGAACTTTGAATTTAATTCTTTGAAACTCCCAACTCATATTTCATATGTTTTGAAGAAGTCATTTTATCTTCGCTCGTGAAAATCATTGAGTTGCATGAAGTTTATGAATCGAAATATTTCCAAATGAAATTCAAATATTTTCAAATACCCTTTCATTTAATTAAATGGAAGAAGTCATGTCATCTTCTCTCCAGGTTTTTGTTATGAAAAGAATTTGAATTCCCTAAGATCATAAAAGCAAAAATGAAAGTTTGGGAAAGTCCTTTTATTCCCTCTCATTTAACTTTCAAAAAGTTTCAAATTCACTCACTTTCAGTCAATCAATCAAACAATCAATCCAAACTATGTATTTAATATAACATTCCAAAATTTAGAATTTTGGGATGTTACATTAATCTTAATTTTAATAGTTGGTTCCCACTCATCATAAAGTTTTATAGGGATAGAAACTTCCAACTCAAGTTTTTCTTCATAAGATTGCATGAAGGCATCAACGATATGTTTAGTAAACGCTTTATTTTGACTATAAGCATGAGGAGAATTTAGCACGGATTGCAACAAGGAAATACAATCAATTAAAGAGCAACTTTCATAATTAAACTCCTTGAAGTCCAAGATAGTGGGTTTAGCAACATCTAGGGTTTTGCTTTCTTTAACCCCACTTTTATCAATTTCATCGTCAAGATCTAAAAACTCCGAATTCTTGGAACGCCTTCTAGGTAAAGGTGGATCATATTATGTCCCATCATTATCAAGATTCATATTGCAAAACAAATATTTAATAGGGGACACATAAATAACTTTTAGATCTTCATCTTTATTTTCATAGGAATTGGAAGAACACGCTTTAATAAAGGCATCTTTCGTAGCACGCATCCTAGCGGTTCTTTCCTTGCACTCATCAATGGAAATTCTCATGGCTTTGAGAGACTCATTGATATCATGCTTAGGAGGGATAGACCTAAGCTTTAAAGAATCAACATCAAGAGAAATTCTATCAATGTTCCTAGCCAATTCATCAACTTTAAGCAATTTCTCTTCAAGAAAAGCATTAAAATTCTTTTGTGAATTCATAAAATCTTTAACACTAGTCTCAAATTCAGAGGGCATCTTATTAAAATTTCCATAAGAGTTGCTGTAGGAATTTCCATAATTATTAGAAGGATTACTAGGATAAGGCCTATGATTAAAATTCCCTCTATACGCGTTGTTACCAAAATTATTCCTACCAACCAAATTCACATCCATAGATTCATTATTATTATCAATCAAAGTAGACAAAGGCAAATCATTAGGATCATAAGAAACACTCTTAGTAGCAAATAATTTCATAAGTTCATCCATCTTTCCACTCAAAACATTAATTTCTTCTATCGCATGCACGTTTTTATTAGTAGATTTTTCGGTGTGCCATTGAGAATAATTAACCATAATATTATCTAGGAGTTTAGTAGCATCTCCTAAAGTGATTTCAATAAAAGTGCCTCCCGCGGCCGAATCCAAAAGATTTCTAGAAGCAAAATTCAATCCGGCATAATTGTTTTGTATAATCATCCACAAGTTCAAACCATGAGTAGGGCAATTACGTATCATTAATTTCATTCTCTCCCAAGCTTGTGCAACATGTTCATGGTCAAGTTGCTTAAAATTCATAATATCGTTTCTAAGAGAGATGATCTTAGCGGGAGGAAAATACTTAGAGATAAAAGCATCTTTGCACTTGTTCCAAGAATCAATACTAGTTTTAGGCAAAGACGAAAACCAAGCTTTAGCATGATCTCTAAGCGAAAAAGGAAATAGCTTCAATTTAACAATATCATTATCAACATCTTTCTTCTTTTGCATATCACACAAATCCACTAAGCTATTTAGATGAGTAGCGGCATCTTCACTAGGAAGGCCGGCGAATTGATCTTTCATAACAAGATTCAACAAAGCAGTATTGATATCACAAGATTCAGTGTTGGTAAGAGGAGCAATAGGAGTGCTAAGGAAATCATTATTGTTGGTATTGGTAAAGTCACACAATTTGGTATTAGCTTGAGCCATCATGACAGACAAGCGATCCAACACACGAGCAAAAAAAAAAGCAAGCGAGAAAAAGGAAAACGGAAAAGAGAGGGCGAATAAAATGCCAAGGCTGAAGTGGGGGAGAGGAAAACGAGAGGCAAATGGCAAATAATGTAATGCGAGAGATAAGGGATTGTGATGGGTACTTGGTATGTTGACTTTTGCGTAGACTCCCCTGCAACGGCGCCATAAATCCTTCTTGCTACCTCTTGAGCACTGCGTTGGATTTCCCCGAAGAGGAAAGGATGATGCAGCAAAGTAGCATAAGTATTCCCCTTAGTTTTTGAGAACCAATGTATCAATCCAGTAGGAGGCTACGCGCGAGTCCCTCGTACCTACACAGAGCAAATAACTCCTCGAAACCAACGCGAATAGGGGTTGTCAATCCCTTCACGGTCACTTACGAGAGTGAGATCTGATAGAGATGATAGATAATATTTTTGGTATTTTTGGTATAGAGATGCAAAGTAAAATAAAAGGCAAAGTAAAAAATCAAAGCAATAATAAAGTGATGGAAGATTAATATGATAGAGATAGACCCCGGGGCCATAGATTTCACTAGTGGCTTCTCTCAAGAGCATAAGTATTCTACGGTGGGTGAACAAATTACTGTTGAGCAATTGACAGAATTGAGCATAGTTATGAGAATATCTAGGTATGATCATGTATATAGACATCACGTCCGAGACAAGTAGACCAACTCCTGCCTGCATCTACTACTATTACTCCACTCATTGACCGCTATCCAGCATGCATCTAGAGTATTAAGTTCAAGAAAGCAGAGTAACGCCTTCAAAGAAGATGACATGATGTAGAGGATAAATTCATGCAATATGATAAAACCCCATCTTGTTATCCTCGATGGCAACAATACAATACGTGCCTTGCTACCCCTCATCCTTTGGGAAAGGACCACGCAAGATTGAACCCAAAGCTAAGCACTTCTCCCATTGCAAGAAAAACCAATCTAGTAGGCCAAACCAAACTGATAATTCAAAGAGACTTGCAAAGGTAAAAAATCATACATAAAAGAATTCAGAGGAGATTCAAATATTGTTCATAGATAATCTTGATCATAAACCCACAATTCATCAGTCTCAACAAACACACCGCAAAAAGAAGATTACATCGAATAGATCTCCACGAGATAGGGTGAGAACATTGTATTGAGATCCAAAAAGAGAGAAGAAGCCATCTACCTACTAACGATGGACCCAAAGGTCTGAGGTAAACTACTCACACTTCATTGGAGAGGCTATGGTGATGATTTAGAAGCCCTCCGTGGTGGATTCCCCTTCCGGCGGAGCTCCGGAACAGGCCCCAAGATGGGATCTCGTGGATACAGAAAGGTGCGGCGGTGGAATTAGGTTTTTGGCTCCGTATCTGATCATTTGGGGGTACGTAGGTATATATAGGAGGAAGGAGTACGTCGGTGGAGCAAAGGGGGGCCCACGAGGCAGGGGGCGCGCCCCCCACCCTCGTGGCCGCCTCTCTTCTTTCTTGACGTGGGGTCCAAGTCTCCTGGATCATATTCGGTGATAAAATCGTGTTCCCGAAGGTTTCATTCCGTTTGGACTCCGTTTGATATTCCGTTTCTTCGAAACACTAAAATAGGCAAGAAACAGCAATTCTGTGCTGGGCCTCCGGTTAATAGGTTAGTCCCAAAAGTAATATAAAAGTCGAAAATAAAGCCCAATATGGTCCAAAACAGTAGATAATATAGCATGGAGCAATAAAAAATTATAGATACGTTGGAGACGTATCAGCGTTCGGCCTGACCATTGCTCCTGGGGTGCGCCACTGAGGCATAGCAGGTCTGTGTTCCAAGGTTAGCACAGTAGGTTTTGAAGAGGTTACTAGTAAACTGCGAGCCGTTATCTATCATGATGCGGTTGGGGACCCCGAAGCGGCTCACAAGGCCCTTGATGAACTTGACAGCGGAGCCGACTGGGATGGTGCAGACGGCTTCCACTTCCGCCCACTAGGTGAACTTGTCAATGGCGACGTAGAGGTAACGGTAGCCCCCCGGGGCTCGAGGGAACGGGCCCAGGATGTCCAGCCCCCAGACCGCGAACGGCCACGTGCGTGGGATGGTTTGGAGGCCCTGAGCCGGCTGGTGAATTTGCTTGGCGCGGAACTGGCAGGCTTCGCAGGACTTCACCAGCTCAGCTGCATCGTTGAGCGCAGTGGGCCAGTAGAACCCACTTGTAGGATCGAAAGTATGTCTAGAGGGGGGGATTAGACTACTTGACCAAATAAAAACTTATCCTTTTCCCAATTTTAGTTCTTGGCAGATTTTAGCAACTTTGGACAAGTCAAGCAATCTTAACACAATTCAGGCTAGCATGCAAAGAGTATATGAGCAGCGGAAAGTAAAGCATGCAACTTGCAAGAATGTAAAGGGAAGGGTTTGGAGGATTCAAACGCAATTGGAGACACAGATGTTTTTGTCGTGGTTCCGATAGGTGGTGCTATCGTACATCCACGTTGATGGAGACTTCAACCCACGAAGGGTAATGGTTGCGCGAGTCCACGGAGGGCTCCACCCATGAAGGGTCCACGAAGAAGCAACCTTGTCTATCCCACCATGGTCGTTGCCCACGAAGGACTTGCCTCACTAGCGGTAGATCTTCACGAAGTAGGCGATCTCCTTGCCCTTACAAACTCCTTGGTTCAACTCCACAATCTTGTCGGAGGCTCCCAAGTGACAGCTAGATAATCTAGGAGACACCACTCTCCAAGAAGTAATAAATGGTGTGTTGATGATAAACTCCTTGTTCTTGTGCTTCAAATGATAGTCTCCCCAACACTCAACTCTCTCTCACATGATATGGATTTGGTGGAAAGAAGATTTGAGTGGAAAGCAACTTGGGAAAGGCTAGAGATCAAGATTCATATGGTAGGAATGGAATATCTTGGCCTCAACACAGGTGTAGGTGGTTCTCTCTCAGAAAACTCAAGTTGGAAGTGTAGGTTCGTTCTGATGGCTCTCTCCACGAATGAAGAGGAGGTTGAGGGGTATATATAGCCTCCATACAAAATCTAACTGTTACACACAACTTGCCAAACTCCGTGGGACCGAATTGGTAAACTCGGTCGGACCGATTCAGCAAATCTGGTGACCGTTAGGATTTTCGGTGGGACCGACATGCAACTCGGTAGGACCGATATGGTTAGGGTTAGGGCATAACGTAATCTCGGTGAGACCGATTTTGGTAATAAGCTAACCAGAGAGTTGGTCAGGTAAACTCGGTGGGACCGATTCGCTCATTTCGGTGAGACCGAAATGTTACAAAAGGGAAACAGAGAGTTTACATTGCAATCTCGGTGGGGCCGGTCGCTCATCTCGGTGGGACCGAAAGATTATGAAGGGAAACAGAGAGATTACAATCCCATCTCGGTGAGACCGAGATCCCTATCGGTGAGACCGATTTGCCTAGGGTTTGTGGCGGTGGCTATGACATCTGAATTCGGTGGCGCCGGATAGAAAGAATTAGTGGGGCCGAGTTTGATTTTTGGTTTAGGTCATATGTGGATGTGAGAAAGTAGTTGAGGGCTTTGGAGCGTATCACTAAGCATTTTGAGCAAGATCCTCATTAAGCAACACCTCATCCCTCCTTGATAGTATTGTCTTTTCCTATAGACTCAATGTGATCTTGGATCACTAAACTAGAAAATGTAGACTCTTGAGCTTTGAGCTTGAGCCAATCCTTTGTCCTTAGCATTTCGAGGGGTCCACTTTTCTCATCCATGCCATGCCAATCATTGAGCTTTCCTGAAATATTAATCTTTAAATAGTATTAGCTCAATGAGCTATATGTTGTTAGGAATTACCAAAACCACCTAGGGATAGTTGCACTTTCAATCTCCCCCTTTTTGGTAATTGATGACAACATATAGATCAAAGCTTCGACAAATGATAATAAGAGTTGAAAAACATTGTCGCTTTGAGAAGTATGTGAAAAGCAAGAGCTCCCCCTAAATTTGTGCATAGTTTAAGATTTGCTTTGGACTGCAAATGCACAATGAGTTAGGATCATGGGTTACTCTTCCATGTCACATACAACTTGGTGGAGTGCTCAAAATGATAATAATTAAATGCATGCACTCATCAGCAAGCAAAGTGAATGATCATATGGGGATATAAAAGGATAATGTCATCCAACAAGCATTAAGGTAGCATATGATCAAACACATGATCATCCAAGTATCACACAAAAGCATAAAGTATCTCAAACAAGCAAATAAAAAAGTTCAACCACCAAAAATAAGAGAGAACAAAGAGCAAGACTCTCTCTCGAAGCCTATGATCTATACGTTTTATCCCCCATTGGCAACAAGTTGCCAAAAAGTTCATAAAAAATGCATAGTGCTAGATCGACTCTCAGACTTGGTCCTGATGTGGTGGTGTAGATAGAACTCCAAGGACGAAGGCATCAGTTGATGTAGATGGAGCTGGTGGAGTGGGTGCTGGAGCTGGTGGCCCTGAAGCTGTAGCTGGTGCAGAGGAAGTTGCTCTGGTGTCTGTAACAGGCATAGCAGCAGATCTCTGACCTCTGGGCACTCTAGCAAAAGCATCAGTGGTAGTCTTGCCCTTCTTCTCCTTCACTTCATCCTGAAGTTGCTCAACAACTGACTGTATCTTAGCTACCTTCACATCTAAGTCATAGAACTTATGCTCCATGATCCTCTCCAGGCTCTCCTGGTTTGAGTCAGGGTGGCCAATCCCTTCTCAATCCTCAGAGTGGAGGCAATCAAGTAGCCAAGTTGATCTTACTTGCTCTTCAGAAGATACTGAGATGCCTCATCCATGGTTGGCATCTTTGCAGCCTTTTCAGTTCTTGCCTTCTCCCTCTTTTCTTGTGCTTGCACAGAAGATGGTTCATTTTCATCCATTACCACAGTGTTGTCCTCAAAGTCTGGGTAGATGGGCAGGTGCTCCTTATCCAAGAGATATGTGCCAGTGCCCATCTTGGAGTTGATTAGCTCCTGGATCTGTGGGGCATACCCACAACTTCTCTTCTGATCTGCAGTTCTTCTCTTTATAGTTTCCACAATCAGACTCATGACTTTGAACTTTTGAGGAACATCAAATATATGCAGCAAGTTGATGGAATGTCCTCTGATCATTCTGTGATCTCCTGATTTTGGTAGCAATGTGTGCCTTAAAATCCAATTGATTGTAGGCAGGCTCGATGACAAGTGTTTCACAGTAACCAAATTGGTGAGTCTCAAGATCTGCATCAGAATCTCCTTGTACATGCTAGCCATTGAGTTGTGATCCTTCTTCTTCTTGGAATAGACATCCAAGTCATCTTCATTCTCCTCGGAGCATTGATCAATTTAGCCCATTCTTCAACTGCTGACTGGTACCTAGTAATGCGTTCGGACATCCGCATAATCCTTCCATCTGGTAGAAATGAGCTGTGGAGTAGAACTGCATAATAAGCTCATCATTCCACTTTGTGAGCCTCTGCCCAACAAAGTCCTCTACTCCACAAGACTTGAAACTGTCATAGACTCCAGGATAGTGTTCTTCATTTTCCTTGATGTATTCCCAGTCCAACCATCTCATATCACAGACTATAGGCTTCTTGTCAAGCAGAATTGTCTCATAGAAGTCCTGCTGTTCCTTAGTGTGGAATCTATAGTCCACAGCAGTCCTTCTCCAGGTGGCATATGGATCTGACTCTCTCCATAGTCTCAATCCTGAATCCTTTCTGATTTTCATGTTCTCAGCTACTGGATGAGCATTGTTGTGATCTGGAATTTTGGGCTTCAACTTCCTCAAGACATGTGACTCATCATCTTCTTCTTCTATAGCAGCTTCAGGCACTGGGGCCTTGTTCTTCTCTACAGCTGGAATATTCCTTGTACTCCTCTTGGGTGCAGTTTTGGGTTTTGGAGCAGCTGCTTTGGGAGCTTCTTTAGGCTTAGATGGAGTAGCCCCTGATCTTATGGCATCTCCCATAAGCTTTTGAGCTTTAGGAGTTGGTGCAGCAACCTCTTCCTCTTCCTCTTCAGAATCTCTCATCATTGAAGGTTTACCAATAACTCTGGCAATGGTCTTCTTGACCCTTTCTTTCCTCTTCTTGCTATCTCCAGTTTCCTTGGGTTCAAGAGTGAACTCCATTGTTTCTCCTGTGGCAACTTTCCTTGCCTTAGACATGGGCTGTCTCCTTGCTGGCACCTTAGTCTTCAGACCAGGCTTAGTTGCAGCAGCTGTGCCATATTCCTTTTTCAGCACTTTCTTCTTTGAAGTGGCCTCTTCCTCAACAGCCACATAGTCCTCATCCTCAAAACCTGAGGTTATCTTCTTTCTGGCCCTGGTGGCTGCCTTAGGCAAGTTGCTGGGTGTGCTCCTACTTCCATCATCAGAGCTGCTAGAGGGACTAGTGCCCTCACTCATGTGAAGTTGCTCCTCAAACTTGTTCTGACTGTCACTCTGATCTGACATGATGCAAACACTGACAGCTGACCCTGTGAATAGATTATGGATGAGCATCACAAAGTGCAGAGGTTTTTGCAAAAGAATGAGTCAAAAACTTAGTTTTAGTTTTCCACAGAAAGCATTTCAGATCTACCGATTTGTAAACTCGGTGATACCGAAGCAACTTTTGGAACCTAAACTAGTGAACTCGGTCAGACCGAGTCACAGTTCGGTGGCACCGAGATTGCTAGGGTTTCACAAAGAATTCAACTCGGTCACACCGATTTGCAATTCTTGGTCAAACCGAGAATCACATGTGCAATGCCCTGAGCCAAATCGGTGGAACCGATTTCAACAACTCGGTTGGTCCGAGATGATTTCGATGGAAACCTAACCCTAAATTTTCAATCCACAACTAAACTACGGAGTGATTTCGTTGGATAGAGTGATCTCAATCGTGGCAAGATACATGGCAAAACAATGTGCTATGAATCAGAGTGAGATTAGCACAAAGATCAAGTCCATACCCTAAGTGCGGCGATGGACCTGCTACGGCAGCAACGGTGGAGATGATTTCCGTTGACGGCGGCGGAGTCCAACGGCAGGAGGAAGCTGGCAATGAGGAGGACGATCCGAAGCCCCAGGGAGGCAGAGCAGGCTGAGCGCGGGCGAAGGAGTTCGGAAAATTTTCCAAATTTTGGCCCGGGGATATATATAGCCTGACCCTGTCGGTGTGACCGAGTGGAACAACTCGGTGGCACCGAGATGCATAACTGCAAGCAGTTACTGCAACTCGGTGTGACAAAAAGTTCAAATCGGCTGCACCGAGATTGAAAACCTAGATCGACTTAGTGATCTCGGTATGAACGAAATGGATGAATCGGTCAGACCGAAACGCACAAAGAAGTTTTGGAAGTTTAAGTCTATGACGAATCGGGACTCGAGTGCTCCTCACACGAGTGGTTCGAATCGACTTGATCAAACTTTGTGATGTAGCATGAATAGAGTTTGAGACGAGAAAAGCATAGATAGCTAGAGAAGGTTCTTAGGCATTCTTGTCCATCCACTTGGCAAAAGAAAAGGAACCAATCAATCAAAACAACAAGTGGATGTCCTCGAATGAGTAAATTATGCAGCCAACATGCTCACACAATAAAATGGCAAATGAAATATGTGGCAAACCATGCACAACCAATTCTAGCATCTATCAAGCAGTTGGCGATGACTAGGTCATCTATATATGAGCATATTGACTTAGGAGTCAAATGAGAACATTTGATCATAGGTCATACTCATCGTTTAAGCACAAGTGGGGTTACCACTTTTACATAAAGCGTTGTTGTGTTCACACCATTAGAGTTGCTTTAGCTCAGTTCTTAGAGTAAAGCTCCCCCTAGATGTGAGATCCCCCCTAAGAGGGATGAACTAACCTTGGGTTTTGTCGATGATGACTTCATGTAGGTGTTGAAGATGTGGATGCTCAATGTTGATGTAGGTCATTTGGAGCAATCCTTTGGAGTGAGTTGCACTTTCAATACCTACACGGGTTAGTCCCACAAGGAACAAACAAGGATATCCATAGACATAGAGTGATGCACACACAAGATGATGTCTATGAAAGCAGTAGGTTACCTTGTCCCTTGTCTTACCAACAAGAGGGTTTGTGACTCCTTGAACTAGTGCAAGATGTGGAATTTGATTGCACTTGTTCTTGCCAAAATGATAAGAGTGAAGTATGTTGGCGGAGTCACCCTCAAGAACTCTCTAGTTCTTCTTCTTCTGGATCCACACCATTTTGATGGGAATCCTCGGAGTTTTAGTTGTACTTGATGAAGTAGAACTTGATGTAGTCTTGGGAACCCACTTGAGCAAGGCCTTAGGTGCTTCTTCAAATGCATCAATTTCCTCTTGAAGCTTAATTGTCCTTGACTTTTTGCTTGTGGTCTTGTGGTGGAAGATCATCTTGAGCTTGTGTCCCTTTGAAAGAAGTAGGATCATACTTCTCTAGTTGAGGAACAAACTTCGTCTTGGGGTATTGATCTTCTTCCCACTCAACTCGATTGGCATTGAACTTTCGTTCAAAACCAACACCTTGGTTCTTCCGGTGCCTTCCTTGCTTGCGTACAATTTCCTCGAATTGCTTACTCCCGGCAAGGCTCTTGTAAACACCTTCCTCTATAATTCCCTTCAATAAGCTATTTTCTTGCTCAAGTGTAACTTGGCTAAGAGAATCATTAGTGGAATCTAGAGAACTACTAGAAGCAACAACATTGGATTTAGCATGATTATTGTTACTACTAGAGGAAGAATCATTCTTGTTCTTGTTACTAGACTTGACTTGAGGCATGTAAGTGGATAAGAGTAAACGCTTGGCAATGTAAGAAGAACTTTTCTTGCGAACATCATCATTGATTGCCTTTAAGAACTCATGCTCTTGCTCAAGGTTGAGCTTTTCAAAACGTAATTTCTCATGAGTCCTTAAAAGTTCTCAATGATCTCCTAAGATAGTTTCATGAGCTAACTTAAGAGTGTTTAGTTCTTTAGTTAGAGACTCAATCTTCTCCTTATCATTGTCATTCGTTTTATCTTGATTAGCATGATTAATTGACATTTCATTAGTATTCATCACTAGAGTTGTCAACAAGTAAATCATCATCACCTAACAAGTCATCTTCATCACTATTGAAATCAACATACTCGGGATGTGTTACCTTTGGACCTTTGGCCATGAAGCATCTTCCAATTCCTTCATTTGGCGAGTCAAATATGTCGTAGGAGTTGGTTGACACAAGTGCTAGACCGGCAACACCTTCATCTTGAGTATATTTGGTGTCGGAGTGATAGCTTCTCTCGAAGTGATTGTCGGAGTCGGAGCCGAATACCCATTCACCAACATGAGCTTGATGTCTTCGTTTTGTGTAGCTCCTTGATGACTTGTCCCTCCTTTCCGAATCCTTGCTTCTCTGAGATGTTCTTCATTCATACCGATCATCTCTACTCCTTCTCTCTCTTGATGGTGATTCTTCTCTTCTACTCCTTCTTTTTGGAGAATCTTCTCTTCTCTTGTAGGGTGTCGTACACTCATTGGAATAGTGTCCGGGTCTTCCACAATTGTAGCAGTTTCGCTCTCGACTAGAAGATCTTTTGTCATTGTAGGACCTTGACTTGGAACTTCTCTCTTTGCTTCTACTCTTGTAGAACTTGTTGAAGTTCTTCACCATTAGGCTCAATTCTTCATTGAAGGTTTGTTTCTCACTTGATGATGTGGGAGCTTCACATGAGGCTTTGTAAGCACCACTTGACTTGTTATGGAGCTCCTCCTTATCCTTGAGTGACATCTCATGAGCAACAATTCTTCCAATGAGTTTTGTTGGCTTGAGATCTTTGTAATTGGGCATCATTTGGATCAATGTGCATACGGTATCATATTTTCTGTCCAAAGCTCATAGGATCTTCTTGATGATAAATTTGTCGGTCATCTCTTCACTTCCTAAGCTGGTGATCTCATTTGTGATAAGAGCAAGCCTAGAGTACATTTCAGCGACACCTTCACCATCCTTCATTTTGAACTTGTAAAGCTGACTTTGAAGCACATCCAACTTGGATCCCTTGACGGAGTCGGTACCTTCATGCATATCAATCAAAGTATCCCAAATTTCCTTTGCATTCTCAAGACGGCTGATTTTGTTGAATTCTTCGGGGCACAATCCGTTGAAGAGGATATAACAAGCTTGAGCATTGTATTGCAGCATCTTCAACTCTTCCGCGGTAGCTTCACGGTTCGGTCCTCTCCCATCAAAGAATTCACCTTGCAAGCCAATACACACAATAGCCCAAACGGCGGGGTTATGTCCAAGAATATGCATTTTCATCTTATGCTTCAAAACTAGCAAAATTAGTACCATCAAAGTAAGGACCTCTACGGTGGTAATTTCCCTCGCTAGACGCCATACTCTCCTAGGTTGTGAAACCAAGGCTATGACTACCAAAAGCTATGAAAATCAAAGAAAATGAAGACCAAAGCTCTGATACCACTTGTAGGATCGAAAGTATGTCTAGAGGGGGGGGATTAGACTACTTGACCAAATAAAAACTTATCTTTTTCCCAATTTTAGTTCTTGGCAGATTTTAGCAACTTTGGACAAGTCAAGCAATCTTAACACAATTCAAGCAAGCATGCAAAGAGTATATGAGCAGCGGAAAGTAAAGCATGCAAATTGCAAGAATGTAAAGGGAAGGGTTTGGAGGATTCAAACGCAATTGGAGGCACGGATGTTTTTGTCGTGGTTCCGATAGGTGGTGCTATCATACATCCACGTTGATGGAGACTTCAACCCACGAAGGGTAACGGTTGCGCGAGTCCACGGAGGGCTTCACCCACGAAGGGTCCACGAAGAAGCAACCTTGTCTATCCCACCATGGTCGTCGCTCACGAAGGACTTGCCTCACTAGCGGTATATTTTCACGAAGTAGGCGATCTCCTTGCCCTTACAAACCCCTTGGTTCAACTCCACAATCTTGTCGGAGGCTCCCAAGTGACACCTAGCCAATCTAGGAGACACCACTCTCCAAGAAGTAACAAATGGTGTGTTGATGATGAACTCCTTTCTCTTGTGCTTCAGATGATAGTCTCCCCAACACTCAACTCTCTCTCACAGGATATGGATTTGGTGGAAAGAAGATTTGAGTGGAAAGCAACTTGGGAAAGGCTAGAGATCAAGATTCATATGGTAGGAATGGAATATCTTGGCCTCAACACAAGTGTAGGTGGTTCTCTCTTAGAAAACGCAAGTTGGAAGTGTAGGTTCGTTCTGATGGCTCTCTCCACGAATGAAGAGGAGGTGGAGGGGTATATATAGCCTCCACACAAAATCTAACCATTACACACAACTTGCCAAACTCGATGGGACCGAATTGGTAAACTCGGTCGAACCGATTCAGCAAATCTAGTGACTGTTAGGATTTTCGGTGGGACCGACATGCAACTCGGTAGGACCGATATGGTTAGGGTTAGGGCATAACGTAATCTCGGTGAGACCGATTACACAAACTCGGTGAGACCAATTTTGGTAATAAGCTAACCAGAGAGTTGGTCAGGTAAACTCGGTGGGACCGATTCGCTCATTTCGTTGAGACCGAAATGTTACAAAAGGGAAACAGAGAGATTACATTGCAATCTCAGTGGGGCCGATCGCTCATCTCGGTGGGACCGAAACGTTACGAAGGAAAAAAAAGAGATTACATGACCCACCCGTCCGGTGCCTCGCTTCCTGGCGAGGTGGATTGGTCTTCGCCTTCTTCAAGTGTCGGGACATCCGTCCATTCTGCCACAAAGTCGGCGAGCGCGGCCCCCTTGACGACCCTGGTAGTGCTGAACTCCAACTGGAATGCTTGTAGTTCGATGTTCCACTCGGCGACCCTTCCAGCCGAGTTGGGGCTCCTGAGCACCCTCTCCAATCGGTAGGCCGAGATGACCTTGATGGGGTGGCCCTGGAAGTAGTGTCGCAGCTTGCGCGAGGCCACCAAGAGCGCGAGCAGGAGCTTCTGAGGCATGGGGTATCGTGCCCTTGCGTCCTGCAACACCGTGCTGACAAAATACACTGGGTGCTCGAAAAGGGCTGGCGTGTTGGCGAGGCTCAGGTCTTGTGGAGATTGGGGCGTCTCCTGAGGTGGACGGGCTCCTGAGGTCTGACGGCTTTGAGGAATCTTGGCGATGTTGTTTTGCCGAGCTTGGTTTTCTGGTGCTGAGGCTTTTGCGGCGCCTTTCTGACCCTGCATTACTTCAGCTATAGCATGGCACGGCGCTCCCTTGGCTTGGTGCTCCTCCCGAACCGCCACCAGCGCTGCGCTAGCGGAGTACGGGATGGCGGCGAGGTAGAGCACTAAGGGCTCGAGAGGCCGTGGTGCCACCATCACCGGAGGGCTGGTCAGGTATTTCTTGAGGTCTTGGAAGGCTCGATCGGCCTCTGGTGTCCACTCGAACGGGCCCTTCTTCTTCATGAGCCTGAAGAAGGGTAAGGCGCGCTCTCCCAGCTTGGAGATGAAACGCCCCAACACGGTCACTCGTCCTGCCAGCTTCTGCATCTCTTTGAGGGTCTGTTGCGGGCTCATGTCCTCGATGGACTTGATCTTCTCTGGGTTCGCCTCGATCCCTCTGTGGGATACAAGGAATCCCAGCAGCTTGCCCGAAGGGACACCGAACACACACTTCTCCGGGTTAAGCCGCAGGTTCACCTGGCACAGGCTCTCGAAGGTCTCTTCCAAGTCTTGAATCAACGTTCTTGCCTCCCGAGATTTCACCACTATGTTGTCGACATAGTCCTCTGTGTTTCTCCCGAGCTGCCGCCCCAAGGCGTTGTGCATCAGCCGCTGAAAGGTCGCGCCTGCGTTGCGCAGCCCGAAGGGCATGCAGGTGTAGCAGTACACCCCACATGGGGTCAGGAAGGCTGTCTTCTCTACGTCTTCTACTGCCATCTTGATCTGGAGATACCCTGAGAATGCGTCCAGGAAGCACAGCAGGTCACACTCGGCGGTGGAGTCGATGATCTGATTGATGCGTGGGAGCGGGAACGGCTTGGGGGCAGGCCTTATTAAGGTTGGTGAAGTCGACGCACATCCGCTCCTTCCCGCCTTTCTTCGGCACTACGACGGGGTTTGCCAGCCAGGTGGGATATCGAACCTCGCGAATGGCATCCGCCGCCTCCAGCTCGCGGGTCTCCTGGACGATGAAGGCTTGCTTCTCCGTGGATTGCCGTCTCGCTCGTTGCTTGACAGGGCGCACGTTGGCGCACACCCTTAAGTGATGCTGAATCACCTCTCTTGGAACCCCCACCAGTTGATTGGGTTCCCATGCGAATATGTCCTTGTTTGCATGCAAGAACCTCACCAGCGCTTCTTCTTGGACGTAATCGAGGCCAGCACCTATGGTAAAGGTGGCTCCTGAGGGTCCGTCCTCATTGACTGGCGCCTGCTTGGTTTTCGCCTTGTCTTGGGTGAATAGTTGCTTATTCTTGGTAGGCATGGCCTTCTTGGCTTCGGGTACTGCAAGGCCAAGGCTGTGCTGCCGCCATGTCTTGAAGGCAAGCTTGAGTGCCATTAAGGCCTCCTTGGTGTCCCCCTTGATGGTGAGGACGCCCTTGCTCCCAGGCATCTTCATGAAGTTGTAGGCCGGGTGGGTCGCTGCCATGAACTGGGCGAGAGCTGGGTAACCGAGGATGGCTGATGTCTACTACACAACCTTCTTCTTGTAGACGTTGTTGGTCCTGCAAGTGCATAGGTTTGTAGGACAGTAGGAAATTTCCCTCAAGTGGATGACCTAAGGTTTATCAATCCGTGGGAGGCGTAGGATGAAGATGGTCTCTCTCAAGCAACCCTGCAATCAAATAACAAAGAGTCTCTTGTGTCCCCAACACACCCAATACAATGGTAAATTGTATAGGTGCACTAGTTCGGCGAAGAGATGGTGATACAAGTGCAATATGGATGGTAGATGTAGGTTTTTGTAATCTGAAAATATAAAAACAACAAGGTAACTAAAGATAAAAGTGAGCGTAAACGTTATTGCAATGATAGGAAACAAGGCCTAGGGTTATACTTTCACTAATGCAAGTTCTCTCAACAATAATATCATAATTGGATCACATAACTATCCCTCAACATGCAACAAAGAGTCACTCCAAAGCCACTAATAGCGGAGAACAAACATAGAGATTATGGTAGGGTACGAAACCACCTCAAAGTTATTCTTTCCAATCAATCCGTTGGGCTATTCCTATAAGTGTCACAAACAGCCCTAGAGTTCATACTAGAATAACACCTTAAGATACAAATCAACCAAAACCCTAATGTCACCTAGATACTCCATTGTCACCTCAAGTATCCGTGGGCATGATTATACGATATGCATCACACAATCTCAGATTCATCCAACCAACACAAAGTACTTCAAAGAGTGCCCCAAAGTTTCTACCGGAGAGTCAAGAACGTGTGCCAACCCCTATGCATAGGTTCATGGGTGGAACCCGCAAGTTGATCACCAAAACATACATCAAGTGGCACATGATATCCCATTGTCACCACAGATAAGCACGGCAAGACATACATCAAGTGTTCACGTAAAAGACTCAATCCGATAAGATAACTTCAAAGGGGAAACTCAATTCATCACAAGAGAGTAGAGGGGGAGAAACATCATAAGATCCAACTACAATAGCAAAGCTCGGGATACATCAAGGTCGTGCCATAGAGGGAACACGAGAGAAACACGAGAGAGAGAGAGAGAGAGAGAGAGAGAGATCAAAAACATAGCTACTGGTACATACCCTCAGCCCCGAGGGTGAACTACTCCCTCCTCGTCATGGATAGCATCGGGATGATGAAGATGGCCACCGTTGATGGGTTCCCCCCTCCGGCAGGGTGCCGGAACAGGGTCCCGATTGGTTTTTGGTGGCTCTAGAGGTTTTGCGGCGGTGGAACTCCCGATCTATCTTCTGTTCTGGAAGTTTTACGATACGAGGTATATATGGGTGCAAGGTACGCCGGTGGAGCTTGGGGCCCCACGAGGCAGGGGGCACGCCTAGGAGGTGGGCGCGCCCCACCCTCGTGGCCAGCTCCGTATCTTTTGACGAGAGTCCAAGTCTATCCGTGGCTTTCCTTCCAAAAATAACTTCTCCAGCTTGATTTCGCTCCATTTTGACTCCGCTTGATATTCATTTTCCTCAAACACCGAAATAGGCATAAAACAAAGAATCTGGGCTGGGCCTCCGGTTAATAGGTTAGTCCCAAAATAATATAAAAGTGGAAAATAAAGCCCAATATTGCCTAAAGCAGTAGATAATATAGCATGGAGCAATCAAAAATTATAGATACGTTGGAGACGTATCAATGGCGTTGTACGGGAGGCCGATGCGGGCGATGTCAAAGTCGACCAGCTCAGTGCGTAGCGAGCATTGAAGAGGTCGCGGAGTTCCCCCCAGGAAGCCACCGTGGATCCAGGGAGGTTGAGCAGCCAGGCGCGTGGCTCGCCGGCGAGGGCCATGGGGAACCAGTTGGCCATGACCTTGCTGTCGCCCCCGGCCTCGAGGACGGCCTCCTCGTACGCCAGTAGGAACGGTGACGGGTCCGCCATGCTGTCATTGCGCGACGGCATCTCCGGCCTGAACTTGGGTGGCCATCGCACTGTCCCTGTATGGGGCAGGCTCGAGCCCCGCCCCGCTGTCAACACCGGCCGCAGGAGCGGGTGGCAGGGCATCCGCCATGGGGGCGAAGTGCGGCGGCGCGGGGCGTAGGCCGGTGGAGAGAAGCTACGGCACACCCCTACTTGGCGCGCAAAATGTCGGATGTGGGTTTCCGGCAAAACCCTTAAGGTTCGAACTCTGGGGTGCGCGCGAAGTTCCTCCCCTCCTACCAATCCGCGCCCTAGCTCGCTAAGATCTCACGGATGAACTCAACGAACTCGCAACACAGGAAGACACGAGATTTATACTGGTTCGGGCCACCGTTGTGGTGTAATACCTACTCTAGTGTGGTGGTGGATTGCCTCTTGGGCTGATGATGAACAGTACAAGGGGAAGAACAACCTCCTGAGGTTGAGGTGTTCTTGTGCTCTGTGGACTTGTGGATGAGAACTCCCTCCTATTGTGGTGGCTAGCTCTACTTATATAGGCCCTGGTCCTCTCCGAAATAATGAGCGGGAAGGGAGCCAACAACGTCGGGCAAATTTGAAAGGGGACAACTAGTACAAGCTATCCTGACAAAAGTGGTCTTCGCCTGCTAAAGGCTCTGGTGATGACGTCGTCTTGGGCTCCACGGTGACCTCCTTCTTGCCGTCCTACTGGTCTTGGTCTTGTTGCACCGATATGGAAACCTTTGCCTGATGCCTCGGTACTCCGCGCCTGCGCCTGCCTCCTTAGCACCAAAGAGGAAACAAGGACGCTGCACGCGCTGGAGCCCGCCTGGCGCCTGCCTGGTGTCGGTCGTCATGGCTCACGTCATGAGAGCCTCGTGAGGTTTGCCCCGCCTTGATATCTCCGCTCCTCGTGAGCCTGCCTGGCTAGACCGCTCCTGAGGAGGTCTTGCGTCGTCCGCCCCGCGAGGCTTGGCCCCTCGCGAGGGTTTTGATTGCCTTGTCGATGAAGATGGGCTGTATGGCCCACTAGCTTAGCCACGCCGTGGGCCACAGGCAAGAAAGTCTGGGGACCCTCGTTCCCAGAACACCGACAACTGTGGCAACTATGTTCAACGAGCCTTCGACGAGGACATGTTGGACGCTAAAAACCTGCATCTCGATCTCTTTCACCATTTGGAACCGCTGGACCGGAGGGCTATGGTTTGGAGAATTAGGATTAGATGGCTAGTCTAACTGAAGAAGATGATTATTTATAGGGGCTTCGGAATTACTCCAGGAGGATGTGAAGAGGTTAAAACAATGTGAATGCAGTGTGGTTTAGATGCAAATGAAGATCAAGGAGTAGTGAAGAAGCCGAGGTAAATCGGTTCTCGATGGAGAAGTAAATGGGAGAAGTTATGTGCATGCATGAGGAGAGCTGCGGTGGTTTCACTGCTGCATGCAATGGATTGGACAAGCTCTTTGGTTGCCTTTTCTCTCTCCCACACGTACAGAATGGCCCACTTGCATGCTGCAGTTTATTGGCTGGAGTCCTGCTGCAGCTGCTCATGCGTATGCTAATTAATGTTGTGAATGCGGGGCATGGAGGGAAATGGGCGCATGCAAAAGGGTATATACGCAGACTAATTAGAGAAATATTGAAAAAAGTTATGCGCAGAGAAAAGAGGACCGGAGGGAGTACTACTCATGTTAATCCATGTTCCTACTACGGTTAAGGAATATGCGGTTATCCTCAAAAAAGAAAAGTCCTTCTTTGCGCTTCCGCATGCACGAGAATTTGGTTCTGCTCGCAATATGGATGATACCTGGAGGATGAAGTGAACCCAGAGGCATGCTAGCACAGGAGTACTACTCATGTTCCTACTACTCCTAATAGTAGTATTAGTACAATTGTGGTACACTTGATGGTCAAAATACTATTATTCATCCGGTCCTCACAGTGAAGTGACAAGACCCTGCGCCCGAGGTGACACCAGTCCAGGCGGCGTGTCCGGATTACCAAAGTCAGCCTCACCTTGTGCACTGTGCAATCACTGTCACTGCCGCTATATAGCATGCCTCACCTCGTCTCCCTCTCCCCTAGCACCACTCCATCTCCATCTCCGTCTTGCCGGAGATCCTAAGGTCACTCTTCATCATCTCACTGTGCCCCCGCGTACCCTCGCCTTGCTCGCCTCCCCCAGTACCACTATTCCCTCGCTAGCCGCTCCAGCACCGAAAGCCTTCTCCCCCGTAAATCAAGCCCCCCAAAACCCCACCTTCCAAACTCCACCATGGCTGAACGCGAACCACACAGCATCCATATGAGCCACAATTGGAGAAATCTCCCCAGTGACGTCCTCGACCTCTGTTATTCGTGTATGGATATGTTGAGCGCCCTACGGCTGGCTGCATGCTCGAGGGGCATGCACACGGCCATCATCGAAGCGAGGCCTAAGCTTTTCAAGAGACCCTGCTTGCTGCTATCTGGTCTTGCAAGATTTGCTCACCATGATACGGAGGCGTACATGATGCCCCTCGACTGCAATCCGACCTCCATTAGCTGAAACTTCTTTGCAGGTATGTAGTGGGTCGTCGTACATCATTTCCCTCGACTTCAATCCGATCACCATCGCCCGAAACTTCTTGCAGGTATGTACTGGGTCGGCATGAACTCCCACTGGATGGCTGCCGTCAGAGAAGACGGGGAAAAGTTGGTGCTCGTGAAGTTCCAGACCTCCCATGAGATTATCCTTCCTTCGTTCGATGATATGGAGTTTTACCTTCGCGGTCCAAGTCATCTAGATTACGTCGTCAGTTGGACACACCTTGTTTTGCAGAAGATTGTAATCTGCCAAGTGCCCACACGACATGCAGATTACACAGACTTCAAGCTAATTGCGTTGTTCAACAAAGGAATCACCTATCTTTTCGCCGGTGCCTCCTTTAGCTGGAGACAGCTCAGCTCGCAGTGGATCGTCATCAAAGCTGATACACACTTCTGTGATGATATTGAACACAATGGCATCATCTACGCGATCGACAAAGCAGATGGCACCACGTATTGCTGGGACGGCGCGTGTAAGTTGTTTCCGTCTGATGTTAATGATGACGCCATGACACTGTTTGAACTTTTTGTGATGATTGACATATCCCTATTTGAGCAGAATTTGAGTAGAACTATGGCAATGTATTAGAGACACCGTAAATCAGCTATATTTGGAATGAGTTAATTCATGTGATTGTGACCATGTCATTACAGTTAATTTGTACCCCTGAATAATCAAACTGTTAGGAAGATATTGATATTCTCCTTATTTTATAGTAATCTATATACTACTAAATATGACTGTGTATCAATGCCCATGTTAGTTTTCTCATTTTCATGATGTAGAAACATGCATCACGCTGTTGATTTCATTTAACCATACATTAGGGAAGCAAATGTGCATATGGAGAACTCTATATTTTGAAGTACTAAAATCCTGTAATGCTTACCATGTGTACATACCTATGTTCGCCCTTCAGCAATCAATAGCTAGAATAATATGCTCACAAAATTTTTGCCCACAAAACATGAGTATATAACAATGCATGGTTTGTTAGTTTCCTTGAAGAATTTGTTTGTGAGGACAGAACATGATTACATAACATGCATGACATGGTAGTTTCCTATGAAGAATCGATTGTGAGATAACATGAGTATAACCATGCATGGCACTTCTATATTTTTGAAACCAGTATACATTTCCCTGTATTTTCCTCCCAGTTCCAACAGGGACATCAATGTTGTTTCTTGCATTATCCTACTCACACTCTGAATAATGTTGATCTTACATTAACAATGCCTGTCCTTTTTGATATGATGCAGTGTCCCTACAGTTACTGCCCTTTGTAATCATACCACCTTTACCAAAAACAGGGAAGCACAACTGGTTCCTCGCTCGATCAGAGGACGACAAAAGACTGGTGATCATTCGGACACATGAGCCGGAAAAGTTATGTTGCAAAAACCCCACTGTACTCAAGTATCGTGAAATACGTGAGTATCCGGACAGTGGTTGTTACGTCTATGAGCAGGATACCAGCTTGTTGGGGCCTGCATGATTTTGAATTGGAGGCGGGTAACAGCCTTGGTTTATACTCTCTGTTTCTCGGACTCAATTATCCGATTAACCAGGAGATCACCGTTGACAAGGACCTTGATGGCGGAGAGGCTCTGTTTGCTATGGAAAATTGTGTCTACACGGTGAGCCCTAGGAGTTCGGGAGCAAACTCCCCTGATTGTCAACGATACAGCCTGCAGCCAAAAGAAGGTGAGAATGACAAAGGCATCTATATTAACTTTGATCCTTGGATGTGTCGAGTCAGACAAACAGAGATGTGGTTCAAGCCTTCAGGTTGATAGGTAATTGGGCTATTGTGTCGAAAGGGTGGAGTATTGGTGTCTTCGGATCACTGGTGGCTGAACCGGGGCTGCAAATTATTATGGTGTTGGATCATCCCTCTTCGAATGACTTGTTATCTTTGCTGCTTGTTCTGGATGGGTAGTTCTCTCTTTCGTTATCCATATTCCTTGTCATTTGGTCATCCTCGTCTATGTCACTCTTACTATGTAATAGTTTCCTCTATTTAGAATGTCATTCTCATCTGGATCACGAGAGTCTGAGCGCTGCAGATGGGTGCGTTTTGGTGGTGTAGCACTTCTTATGAACTATCATGTCTTGCTGTTTATGTCAGTAGTAGTCACTAGTCAGTGTTTGAATGTTGTATATATTGTTGTTTCGAACTGTTTATTGTCTCAAACTGCTGGTGGGCTAAATGAGGGCATCACCATTCTCCAGTGTTCAGAGAATATCTCCTTTTTCAAGTTATAATTTGAGCTCAGTGTATTTTCGAGGATGTACACTTGTTTGGGCCAGTGAGGTGTCATTGAATATAGGTCGAGTAGTAACGCAATGCCAAATAGGTCAATTATGACTCTCAGGCCAGGCTCTCAAAAGATCCTAAAAAAAGGTCGTGCTCTCAAAAAAAGAAAGAATAGGGACTCTTAGGCCGCCATGTGGGCGCCACCCGGTGTTTTCGTGCGCTTGCGCGCCGAGAGCATATTAGCGCGTGTTCAAAATTCATGCTACCTTTTCATCCCCAATCAACCGCCCCTCCCCCACCTCCGGAATCTCGATTCCTACTCCAGTTCCACCAAATCCCCCTCCTGTACTCCATGTACTCAAGCGCACTATCATGTCACCGGTCAACACGGATCTCCAAGCCGGAGATCCTGAGGTCCGTCCTGCCTTCGGACGCTGCGTGCTATCGCTCAACAGTGGCATGGCGGCGCTTGACGACCAGTTTGCCGGCAAAGTGCTGATGGTAACCATCAACGGCGACCGGCCTCCCGTCTCGCCGTACGACCTTGTCAAAGCTCTTGGCATTGCGCATCGCATCCAAATAAGTGACTTGCTCGTCGAAGTCTGTCCGCCACCGGCTGATTTCTTCATCAGGTTCCGGACAACTTTCGACTGCAGTCGTGTGTTCGAATCATCCCGGCGTTTGTTCTGCGATGGCGCGCTGGTGAGCTTTGGTCGGTGGCACCCAGGATGGGGCTCGGTGCCCTCTAAGCTTGAGATTTTAGCAAAGATTACCTTCCATGACATGCCTCGACGTGCTTGGAACAGCGAGTCCATGAATGAGCTTATCAACGACCTTGGAGGTGAGCTCGTAAGTATGTTTGTTCCTCCAGACAGCTGGGCTCTGACGGTTATGGCATGGATGAAGAAGCCGTCCACCATACCGAAGGTGATTGGTGTTGAGATACCGGTGCAGGAACCGGGGTTGTCCTATTCGTCGCCACCAAGGACGTCGTGGACCACGTTAGGGATGTACCTGTATCGAGTGTTCGTGCATGTCGAAGAAGTGGTCAATCCATCAATCGAAGTCCTGTCGCCGCCGCTGGTGCCCGGGTCCGTCGACGATGTCCATTACAGGAGTCAACGTCAGACTTTCCCCGTGTTGCTTGGAATGATGGATGGCACAGGGCCTACTCCATCGTGCGGCGGAGGCCACTGCTTCTTTGGGAGAAGAGGCAGGGCTGGCTGCCTGGATGTGCTCTAATTTGAGGTAAAAACTGAATCTTGTCAGATGACCTGTTTTATTTTTTACCTGAACTTTTTTTAGAAAGGGATGTACGTCAACTTAATGTTCTAGCAGAACTTATATATTTTGTTGTTTGTCTGTTTTCTTTGCACAGCATTCGAGATATTTACCCGTCATTGATAAAGACGATGAACCGTTATGTACGAGTTCGTTGGTTTCAACATAGCCCTACTCGTAGCGATCCACTGCTTCCACCCTGATTGTGCCGCCTGCGTGAAATTTTTGTACGCAAGTTCAGTGTGCTATGATGTTCTATATGATTGTGTCAACTATATAAGTGCTTACCGAGCGTCATCAACGAATATGGCTGAAAGATGTATTTATGAGCATCGACCAATGGGTCTCTCTCTCTCTCTCTCTCTCTCTCTCTCTCACACACACACACACACGCACAAGTGGGACCCGTTGAATTATTTCTTCGCTCGTGACAGCTTTTAATTAGGTTCCACTGTATTCTAACTTTTTTTCTCAAGTTATTAATTGAGCTCAGTGACTTCAAAAAGTTGTACAAAAGCCTTGTTTGGGCCTTTCCGGCATCGCTGAATGTGGGCTGAGTAGCCATGTAAGGTTGTACTGTACTACACATGCCTTTTTTTTCAACATCAACAATGCAACTAGGCCTACAGTTGTACACAATCCGGGTCAACTTGTTATTCTATGCCCCGCTGGGCTGCAAATCTTTCCTAGGAGGGATGCATTAGGCTTAACAAGAAAATGGGCTTTAAGAAATAATAAATGCGCTGTAATTATAAAAATGGGCAGTAACTATAAAAAATGCACTAAACACGTAATTAGTTTATAAAATATTACTTTTGGATTTTGAAAATTTTAATTTCATTAATTGTTGCGTGCGCAATGTTTCGTTGGATTTTTACGTAATACAAATTTATATTGAAATTGTATTTAATTTGACTAGTAATTTCAGTACAAAAATATTTCGTATCCTATCAAAATGTGGGAAATTTTATTGAATTTTGTTTTGAACGGTTGGGTGAAATTATTAATCGTTGTCCTAGCTAAAAAATGGGCTGTACTTTTAACAAACTGTAAATGGGCTGTAGTAAATTTCTTTAGAATTCAAAAATGGGTTGTGCACTCTTACAAATTGCAAATGGGCTATAAGTTCTCTGCCACACACTTGTGGTCCTACTAAGTTGACCGTATGCAAGGCTTTGTCAACTTATAGTCAACACACGGTTCTAACAGCAGTGTCCGTTGGATGTCCATCCAACGAATGTCGTGCTTCTTCTTCAATCTCAGATATTCTAGCTTCAGCCGCCCAAAAAATGATTCCTCCCCCTGACATCTGGGGTGCACTGTTTCGGAGCCTGACCTGTGGGCCTACTGAGTTGACGCGTACCAAGGGCTTTGTCAACTTAGTCAATATAAACGATTCTAGCTGCAGTGACCGTATGATGTCCATCCAACGGCCGCCAGGATTCTTCAACCCTGGTCTTCTTGCTCCGGCCGCCCAAAGCAAAGGCCGGTCGTGTCGCCGCTTCTTGCCTCCGTGGCGGCTGTGCTACGCTGGAGGCTTCACCTCCCCTACCACTCCCACCGCTGGCCAGCCCTGCGGCGACAAAGATCCTCACACCGCAGGCGAACCAGTGAACCCTCGTAGTCCTCTCCGCGTGGGCATCCACTGCCGCGTCTTCCCCGGCTCCGCGTCGTCCCCTTCCTAGGCCTCACCGTCGCCCACCGCCTTGGTGCTCTCAGCGTGGCGTGGTTAACATGGTCAAGGAACGACTTCCATCGAAAGAGTATTGTATGTGGAGAGGTTGACAGCTGGGTCCACGGCCGCAGCAAGGAAGTGCCTCCTTATTTCGTTGAAAATAATGATTCCTCCACCTAACAGCAGGGACGCACCGGGCGGGCCAACGTATTTCGCGAAAAAAACGTTTCCCCCCAGACTGCTGGGACCCACCAGCTATATCTTCGCACGCAAGGAAGTGTGTCCATATTATGGGCAAAAAAATGATTCGCCCCCCTGACTGCTGGGACCCACCAGCTACATCTTCGCATGCAAGGAAGTGCCTGATAGTCAGGGCCCACCTGGTCGAAGCGTACGTAGCGTTGTCATTCTGGTCGAGAACGAGTACGTACATACGATCGGTCTGTCTGCACGCTGCAGCGATGAACCATGGCCGTGCAAGGAAGGGCACGTGTCGTAGTAGAGGCGCGCATGTAGCATGTACACGTACATACAGTGGCCATGTTGCAAGAAAGTAAATACGACCACGTATGTACATACGGGCGGGGTCTCGAACGCCTACTCGCACATATGTACGGCCAGGGCTTGTGTACATGGCTGTGGCTGGGTCGGAACAGAGAAACTGCGTTGTCTTCGTGTTCATGGGGAGGCAACGGAATGCATCGCGTTCACCGGGAGGCAACGGAACGTGTGCTGTTCATCGGGAGCCAACCGGCTTGGATGGAACAACCGATGGAAACAAAACTAGCGTACCGCAGAATGGAGGAAACGGCCTTGTGTTCGACCGGCCATGGTGGAAACCGGATCCTGTTGATCGGGATGGGTTTGGCGTACCGCAAAATGGAGGAAACGGACCTCCTACGGTCGAAACGGGGTCCTGTTGATCGGGAGGGGTGTGGCGTACCGCAAAACGGAGGAAACGGACTTGTGTTGGAGCGCTACGGTCGAAACGGGGGTCCTGTTCATCGGGAGGGGTGTGGCGTACCACAAAACGGAACTCCACGAAATACTATTCGTCTCAACCATCGATTGCCTCCACGGGCTACTGTTCATCCACCGTCGACCTCCTCTAGCCTCCACCTGCGACTGTTCATCCACGGGCTCGTGTTCATCCAGCCTCCACCGCGCGCTCCTCCACCGGCCATCGCTCAACCAGCCCTCTCCACGGGGGTCCTGTTCAACCACCCCTCCACGGGTTACTGTTCATCCAGCCCTCCACCGGCTACTATTCAACCAGCCCTCCACCGGCTACTGTTCAACTAGCCCTCCACGGGGTCCTCTTCATCCATCGGCTCGATCGATCGGGGTACTGTTCATCCAGTGGCAACGGCCTCTACTACCACGGGTTCCTATTCATCCAACCCCCCATTGGGAACTGTTCATCCAAACCCTCTCAACAACGCTCACTGTTCATCTAGGGAAGGAGGCAGCAGTGTTCGATCGGCTTCAGTTAGCAGCAGTAGTGAAGGAATCACTCGGGTTCAGTTAACAGCAAGGGATCGATCGTTCGCTCGGGTTCAGTAACACGTAGCCTGCAGTGCAATCGCTCGGGTTCAGTTAGAGCCCAACGCCTCGCACACACGCGCGTACGTACGATAGAAATGCGCATCGCTCGGCCCCCGACCACCCACTGTAACCTGGAACTCCAAGATATTTTCCTCGCCCTCGCTTCTACCATGTTTTTTTCCGTCATGGACGGCCCAAAGAATGTCATGCAGCTGCATCTCCGGCCCGCCTAGGACGAAAAGCCCATTTTCTGTCATGATTTTTTGTCATAGAAGTAGGACCCCACCACATCTATGATGATACCGGGTTTTGTCACAATTATCGTCATAGAAGTGTCATAAGTATGACAGAAAAAAATTTCGTTCGGCCCAAAATGTCACGGATGTGTCTTTTTTTGTAGTGTTTGAACGATTCGAGTGGCTCGACTTGGCACATGTTCACGCATGTAGTTGAAACAAAATCAAAATAGCCTCCACGATATTTATGTTCATGGTGGATTATATCCTACTCATGCTTGCACTCAATGTCTATTAATTTTAATGCATGTTCATGACTGTTGTCGCTCTCTAGTTGGTCGCTTCCCAGTCTTTTTCTAGCCTTCACTTGTACTAAGCGGGAATACTGCTTGTGCATCCACTTCCATAAACCCCAAAGTTATTCCATATGAGTCCACCATACCTTCCTATAGGCGGTATCTACCTGCCGTTCCAAGTAAATTTGTATGTGCCAAACTCTAAACCTTAAAATGAAATTTTGTTTTGTATGCTCGAATAGCTCATGTATCAACTAGGGATGTCTGTATCTTCCATGCTAGGTGGGTTATTCTCACGAGGAGTGGACTCCGCTCCTCACTCACGAGAAAATGGTCGGTAACCGGGATGCCTAGTCCCATGCTCAAATCAAAATAATTGCAAAGAAAACTCCCCTGGGATTGTTGTTAGTTGGAGGCACCCGTTGTTTCGGGCAAGCCATGGATTGATGCTTGCTCGTGGTGTGGGAGTATAAACTTTACCATTCTTCTTGGGAACCACCTATAATGTGTGTAGCATGGAAGATATCGAGATCTCTCGGTTGTTATGTTGACAATGAAAGTATGCCGCTCAAAATATTATTTATTCTATTTCAAAATCGAGCTCTGGCACCTCTACAAATCCTTGCTTCCCTCTGCGAAGGGCCTATCTATTTACTTTTATGTTGAGTCATCATCTTCTTATTAAAAAGCACCAGTTGGAGAGCACTGATGTCATTTGCATGGATTACTATTAGTTTACATTGAGTATGACTATGACTAGATCTCTTTTACCACGAATTACAATGTCCAGTCAGTCCTTGATCTTCATAGGTGCTCTGCATTTATGTCTTGCAGTCTCAGAAAGGGCTAGCGAGATACCCTCTTGTCATATCATATTATGATTGTTTTGAGAAAGTGTTGTCATCCAAGATTTATTCTTGCTCTCTAGTTGAATATGCCATTGATATGAGTAAACATGAGACCTAAATGTTATTGTGAATATGGTTAGTTCATAATCTTTTCTGACAACTTGAATGCTGGCTTTACATATTTACAACAACAAGAGAAAACAGTGTTTGTAAAAGTTTTTCTTTATCACTTTCAGTTTGTCAACTGAATTGCTTGAGGACAAGCAAAGGTTTAAGCATGGGGGAGTTGGTACATCTCCATCGTATCTACTTTTCCAAACACTTTTGCCCTTGTTTTGGACTCTAACTTGCATGATTTTAATGGAACTAACCCGGACTGATGCTGTTTTCAGCAGAATTGCCATGGTGTTATTTTTGTGCAGAAATAAAAGTTCTCGGAATGACCTGAAACTTCACGGAGAATATTTTTGGAATATATAAAAAATACTGGTGAAATAATCAACACCAGGGGGCCCACACCCTGTCCACAAGGGTGGGGTCGCGCCCACCCCCTGGGGCGCGCCCCCTGCCTTGTGGCCCCCCTGAGGCTCCACCGACCTCAACTCCAACTCTATATATTCACGTTTGGGGAGAAAAAATCAAAGGGAAGGATTCATCGCGTTTTACGATACGGAGCCGCCGCGAAGCCCTAATCTCTCGCGGGAGGGCTGATCTGGAGTCCGTTCGGGGCTCCGGAGAGGGGAATCCATCGCCGTCGTCATCATCAACCTTCCTCCATCACCATTTTAATGATGCTCACCGCCATGCGTGAGTAATTCCATCGTAGGCTTGCTGGACGGTGATGGGTTGGATGAGATTTATCATGTAATCGAGTTAGTTATGTTAGGGTTTGATCCCTAGTATCCATTATGTTCTGAGATTGATGTTGCCATGACTTTTCTATGCTTAATGCTTGTCACTAGGGCCCGAGTGCCATGATTTCAGATCTGAACCTATTATGTTTTCATGAATATATGTGATTTCTTGATCCTATTTTTCAAGTCAATAGTCACCTACTATGTGTTATGATCCGGTAACCCCGAAGTGACAATAATCGGGACCACTCCCGGTGATGACCGTAGTTTGAGGAGTTCATGTATTCACTAAGTTTTAATGCTTTGGTCCGGTACTCTATTGAAAGGAGGCCTTAATGTCCCTTAGTTTCCAATAGGAACCTGCTGCCACGGGATGGTAGGAAAGAAGATGTCATGTAAGTTCTTTTCATAAGCACGTATGACTATATTCGGAATACATGCCTACATTACATTGATGAACTGGAGCTAGTTCTGTGTCACCCTATGTTATAACTGTTGCATGAGGAATCGCATCCGACATAATTATCCATCACTGATCCAATGCCTACGAGCTTTTCACATATTGACTTTGCTTAGTTACTTTTCCGTTGCCACTGTTACAATTACTACAAAACTACTACTGTTACTTTTGCCACCGTTACCGTTACTTCCATACTACTTTGCTACTAAATACTTTGCTACAGATATTAAGTTTTCTAGGTGTGGTTGAATTGACAACTCAACTGCTAATACTTGAGAATATTCTTTGGCTCCCCTTGCATCGAATCAACAAATTTGGGCTGAATACTCTACCCTCGAAAACTATTGCGATCCCCTATACTTGTGGGTTATCATGGCTGCCCATGTGGCACCACGAGGTTCGGTTATGTAGAACCACTCCTGCTGCCAAATTTTGACGGTCTCGACAAAGGCCCCTTTTGGGCCGGGTGGTGTTGGGGAGCTTGCTCACCATGGCGCCGCTGTAGTCCACGTGCTGCCCATCGACCACCTTCGGCTTCGCGTTGAAGACCTTGAGCCATAGGCCGAAGTGTGGGGGAATGCGGAGGAGTGCCTAATACGTCTCCAATGTATCTACTTTTCCAAACACTTTTGCCCTTGTTTTCGACTCTACCTTGCATGATTTGAATGGAACTAACCCGGACTGACGCTGTTTTCAGCAGAATTGCCATGGTGTTATTTTTGTGCAGAAATAAAAGTTCTCGGAATGACCTGAAACTTCATGGAGAATATTTTTGGAATACATAAAAAATACTGGCGAAAGAATCAACACTAGGGGGCCCACACCCTGTCCACGAGGGTGGAGGGCGCGCCCACCCCCCTGGGGCGCGCCCCCTGCCTTTTGGGCCCCCGGAGGCTTCACCGCCCTCAACTCCGACTCTATATATTCACGGTCGGGGAAAAAAACCAGAGAGAAGGATTCATCGTGTTTTACGATACGGAGCCGCCGCCAAGCCCTAATTTCTCTTGTGAGGGCTGATCTGGAGTCCGTTCGGGGCTCCGGAGAGGGGAATCCGTCGCCATCGTCATCATCAACCTTCCTTCATCACCAATTTCATGATGCTCACCGCCGTGCGTGAGTAATTCCATCGTAGGCTTGCTGGACGGTGATGGGTTGGATGAGATTTATCATGTAATCGAGTTAGTTTTGTTAGGGTTTGATCCCTAGTATCCATTTTGTTCTGAGATTGATGTTGCTATGACTTTGCTATTCTTAATGCTTGTCACACTACAAAAAAGAGACACTTCCGTGATGATACATGTTCGTCACAGTAGGTCACGTTTTCTGTCATGCATGTACATCCATGACAAATTTATGACAGAATCAAGATAGTCATACATGTGTTGTCGTAGAAGTGTTCCATGACATTCCAAAATTATCATCACGGAAGTGTCCACTTCCATGATGATAAATCACGCGTCATGGAAGAGCTTTCGTCAAGGGTGACCGACACGTGGCATCCACCGTAACGAACGCTGTTAAGCTATCGGATCCGGTTTTGGATCCGATAACCCTCTAACAGCCTGGACCAATGAGGATTTTCCACGTGTAAAATTCTAATTGGCCGGAGGAAACACGTGTTGGCTCACTGTTGGGACAGATGTCATCCATTTATTGGACAGGAGGCGCCTATGATATGTCGACACGTGGCACGGCCCAACAGAGGCCCATTCCGGTGAAAAGGCCGACCCGTTTGACTTGGTCAAAAGGTAACGGGCCGGCCCACGGAAAGCATGTTCCTATATAGCCTATTTACGGCCCGTTACGGCCTATCAGAATTAAGCCTAGTAGCTTCATCTGGGGCGTCCAATATGATTCCAGTCCGTTGTAACTTCCGGCCCATGTATGGCCCATGATGTCTTTCGGTCCATACGAGGCCATTTGTAACTCTTGGCCCATTAACGGCCTGTGGTGAATCTGGCCCGCAATGAACAGTGTACCCCTTTATACCCATTAACGGCCCATTATTCATTTGGGCCGTTTCCAACCCGTGTTATCTTTCCGCCTTCTCAGGGCCCATTTATTCTTGGGCTCATTTCCAGCATTCGGTTACTTACGGCCCGTTATTGGCCTTTTCTGCTTGTGGGCCAAATTCAGCATGCGGTTACAATCGGCCCGTTTGCAGCCCGTTAATCCGTTGGGCCGTTTTCATAGCATCGTCCAATACGGCTGATTAACGACGGCCCGTTATTGTCAGCCCATGAACGGACGATTCAATATCTAGCCCGTTTCCAGCCCATAATGCGGTCTGTTATTGGCCCATGTTTGGCCTATCGATCATACGACACGTAGAAGGCCCATTGATGCTACGGCCCGTAGAAGGCCCATTGTTTCTACGGCCCATAGAAGGCCCATTGTTTCTACGGACCGTAGGAGGCCCATGGTAACTACAGTAAATATGTAGCCCATGGTTATTGTGGCCTAGTTTTAAAAATAGGTTATTGCGGCCATGGAAAAAGAACTACACTGACTACAAGCAAACAAATAAACAAGACAACAAGGAACTAAATAAGCAAGGAACTTACACTAGGCTATCACGACTATTACACATATTATATCCACTGGGCATCAAAATTCGCTACCATTGCAAATATAGGGAACAAAGCGGCATATCACATACACTGGTCGTCAAAGTTGGCGACCAAAGGCAAATAAACGCATGACAAAACAAGTCCGAATCAAACCACTTCGTAAGAGATCAAGAAACAATATCCTCGGTACCCATAATGTCGGCAAGATGCTTAGCAAGCTTATTAACTTTCTCTTGTTTGGCGCTTAAATCCTCCAGCGCTTGCTGTTGCACAAGAAAGTATGCATCTGAATTCTGCAGGGACTTCCTCATTCCTTCGGCTTCTAGCCGCAGCATAGCTGACTGATGCCTTTCAGCTTGTAGCTGAGACTGAAGAAGCCGAAGTGATCTAGGCAGCGAGGTCGAAGAGCTTGTGCCAGTGGTACTGGCCAGTAACTCGAACACTACATCAACGCAGGACTGTGGGGTTTTCTCACTGTCTACAAGATCGTTTTTATCACCTTTCTTGGAGACCAACAGGGTTGTCTCACTATCTTGAACCTTATCTGCATTACTTTCTCTACCATTGCATAGTGCGGTGCTCTTCTCCAATATTATATTGGCATACTACAAGATAAACAAGCAGACACGTCACAAGTTTAGCATGTAGTATACCAAACTCATTTTGGAAAACCGGTTCAGTAGTAAGGTGGACAGGATAACAGCATGAAACAAACATATATCTATGTACTATGGTCACTGTATTGTCCATATCATTCTAGGTTATGTTGCCAAATCAAGATAGAGACACAGTTCAACTCATATATTTTGAAGACACAGCAGCATAGACAGAATATAAGTGTGAGAAACTACACAACATTGACAATACTTGTAATGTGCATCACATGAGAACATAACTGTTTATACAACTGACACTGAAATCAACATAGAGCAAGAAGTTAGAACAGCAATCCAGTTAAAGAAATAGGTTTAAAACATACCTGTTGCGCCATTGGAGTTTCAATTGGATCCTTCATATTCGAAAGTAGTTGGTATGAGTAAATACAGTGATGCAACTGCAAAGGATTATGAACCATAGCTACGGAATCTGACCTGAGAACAGTTGCTCTTCTGCTTTAAACGTGGAGTTTGGGTTTGTTGTGGTGGTATTCGTGCTTTGGGCACTGCAGTTGCTTTACAAACTGCTCGTGTGGGGGTACTCTGTGGTGGACATGGTGCTTTGTCAACTAGAAGTGGGTTACTATCCGCTGGGGTTGGGGTTAGATGGGTTGTAGCTGGTTCTCTGCCCAACGGTCTAAGTGTGCAATCTAGAAGAGTCTCGATTATGTATGGTGGGGCAAGTTTATGGGCCAGTACAACCGTGGTTCTATCTGCATCGACGGGTAGCATTGTCTTTTGTGAAGAACGCGTTTTTTCTCCCTTAGATATTGCCATCACCCCCTCCAATTCAAATGGCACAAGAAAAGAAATTGAACGTATAGACATTGTATGATAGACAGATGTGGTAATTCACATATATGTTGTCTAAGCAAACAAGGACAACATTACACAATTTCACATATATGATGCCTAACTAAACAGGATAGCATGACATAGTTTCAGATATATGATGGATAACTTAACAGGATATAATGGCATAATTCAACATATGATGAGTATCTAGACAGGATGACATGACCAAACTATATGATGTCTTTCTAAAATAAGTTGGGATGAAATAATTCACATAAATGTTGTCTAAGTATACAGGATGGCATGATATAATTGACATAATTGATTCGTATACTAAGCAGCTGGCACTCGCATCTATGATCTCTAACTAAGCAGATGAAATTCAATATTGTGCATATGATGTATAAACTAAGCAATGCAAGACACCATATGCATGATATGAGAAATATAAACATTGCAACTTAGAGCATACACCTCAGGTGGGATATAGGACTGGTCATCTGTCTCTGAATCCTCCTCTGAGGAGCTCCCTGTAACCATTGAGATATATGCTTCAACAGGTACCATTGCCTGCTCCGAAGACCTTGTTTTTATTCCTGATTTTTCCATAACCGGCTCAAATGGATGATACACATGAAGAGTAGTTTAATATACACAAATTGTCGACAAATGGAATACGTAATGAAAAAAAAGATGGCATGCGATAATTCACATATATGATGCCTGGCTACATGGCGGTGCATAATTCACATATATGATAACTGGCTGAAAAACATGGCATTGCATAATTCCCATATACTCCCTCTGTTCCTAAATATTTTCCTTTTTAGAGATTTCAAATGGACTACTACATACTGACGTATATAGACATATTTTAGAGTGTAGATTCACTCATTTTGCTCTGTATGTAGTCACTTGTAGAAATCTCTAAAAAGACAAATATTTAGGAACGGTGGGAGTATGATATAGAAACAAACAGGTGGCATTCACACAAAGCAAATCTAAACTAAGCTGATGGCATATAAGATGAATAATATAAGCAATGCAAGGCGCCATATGCATGATATGACCAACATCAGGATGCCAGGTTAGAGCGAACACCTCAGGTGGTAAATAGGAGTGGTCGGCTCCCTCTGAATCCCCATCTGAACAGTTATCTTCCTCTGGAATACAATCTGGAATGGCGGGAGGGGGGGCACTTCACCCACCATGGAGCGGCGTCTGGATGACATTGTATTCCCACGCAACAGTCTTCTCTTTTTCTCTACATGTTTAGTACGATTGTGTACAATAACTGACATGCATAGTAAAAAATTAGTTAGATTTAAGGCCTAAGGGGTGCATGCAGAAATCAAGACTGATGGTAGCAAACGAATGGATAGATCCAAAACTAATGATAGCAGATAGATTATAGCTTCAGTTTAAAAAGATAGACAATGGATCATCTACTGTTTGTTGCCCACCCAACATGAACCACATAGAAGACCCCAAATGAACAACATAGTAGACAGATACTATTCGTTGCTTCCACGATATGAGACCCATGAGCATATTAAAACTCAAGTTTGAACGATAAAGTAGCAGGTAATAATAACCGATGTATAACGTAAGCAAACACCGAAGACTGCGACCTCTCTTACGGAACTGTGTAGCTCTCAGGTTCATCTGCTCAGTCGATGTTGGTAATGCAGTTGGCGTGGCTGCTGGCAACGGGGAAGATGATCTGAGGCGGCGAAAGAAAGTTTGCAGGGGGAATCTCTGCTGCAGTGAACACTTCTGTCGAGGGTGCACCTCAGGTGGGGTGGATGATGGCACGGCAGGAGCGGGACATAACACACAGAGTTTTCTTTGATGCCTATCTGAAAATGAAGTAAATCTATAAGGGCTCCTTAGAATTGGAGGATTCTATAAATGCAGGGACAAGAAAAACACAGGAATAGGATAGGAATGCACGAGCAAAACAGAGCATTTGGAAACATAGGATTTCTGCGAACCTTGGTGTTTGGTTCACATGAATTGGAAGAACACAGGAATGGAGAAACATGGTCAAATTAAAGTCAAACCACGTGAAAATGAAAAAAAATATGAATCTTATTATGCCAGTAATGCAATTAGTCATGTTCTTCATGCATATTAATTTGAAAGGACGTCCAACTAGATATTAACATTCCTACCATTTTTCTTTGAAAGAGACACCAAAGGAAAAAAATCCTCCAGTTTTGCTTTGCTCCACTCCTAACCAAATGCACGAATAGTAGTACCATAGTATTTCCATAGCAAAGGATCCCTGAGGGATCGACATGAATGCACAGTAACAAAGTGATGTAACGAGTGTACATCCTCTTTGGCATAGCCTTGTCGACCTCAGCATCATTGGGTTGGACGTGGAGGGTGGTGATGCTGGTGTGACTGTCGGAGGCGGGGAAGAAGATCTGAGGCCTCTAGAAACGGCGCCGAGGGTAATGCTCCGCTGTGATGGACGATTCCGTCGTTGGAGCAGCTCCGGTGAGGTGTACGGCGTCGAGGCTGAAGCAGGACAAGACAGACAACGTTAATCTGAAGTGGGACTCTAATATCATCTGCAATAGATGATGTAAAATACATCACCAAAAAGTTCTAGATGTAAAACGCATCAGCAGTGCCACGGCCGCTTCGACAGATGCTATAAATACTGTTTACTCTGAACTTAACTGAAGAAACTGAACTTTACAGTTGAAACTGAATTTTACTTTCGAAACTGATTGAACTAGTAGAAGAGCATTGCAATAGATGTTTAGGGCGTTTGAGCACTAGTAGCAGAGAAGCAGTGATCTAAATCAGCAGACGCTTGAGCAGGGAACACACTAGCAGAGAGCAAGTCGTGCAGCAGAACTGCGAGCAAGTGCTAAAGCAGCAACTCCTATAGCTGCCGGAGGTCGTGCAGCAGTAGCAGCAGCAGCGTGAGTGTGCGAGACCAAGAGCAAAGCAGCAGCACGAACGAGAGCAAGAGCGGAGCAGCAGCGCGACCGACAGCAATAGCAGAGCAGAGCAGCAGCATGAAGTGGCCGCCGAGGAAGCAACGACATGGGGGAGAGACGCCGTGGATGAAGTGGCCGGCGACGGCGCCGTCGATGGAGACCTGCCATGGCTGCTCGGTATCGAGCACCGACAGCCCCATGAGATCGAATAAAAGATAAAATGCAGCAGTGAGTGCAGAACCTCGTTGGTCGCGCAGAGTTGGCCTCGGCTTCATCAGAGGAATTGGTGAGGGTGCTACGGTTCCAGTGGGGCAGGTCAAGATGGCGCTGTGGGGATGGAGGTGGCGCGATAGACGAGGCAAACATCGGGGCAGCTCCTTGGAGGTGGAGGACGGGGCGGCTGATCCGTCAGGACGACGAGATCGACGATGGATCCTCATCCGGTGCGGTGGATGAGGGACAGTGAGCTATTGCGGTGGACAACATCGTCGGGGAATAATCTCTGGCTGGGTAGCGGTCGGCAGGCCGACCAAGGAGCATGGGGTTTCGTGGGTTTTGGCGGCCTTAGTGTACGAATGGGGGGACGAAGGGGAAGGTAGGGGGAGCCATGGCTTAGGGACACGCTTGTCCGAAATGTAGGGTAAGTTACCAGTACCCCACGGTTTTGACACATGACGTCGAGCCACATTTCGGTGAGGGGTAGAAGGAGGATTTCGCGTGTCTGGGCTGCGGTACCGATTTCGTATGAGGAGGGACTTTTCGCGTGCGTCGAAATTTTGGGATAACAAGGTGCGGCGCGGGTTGAAGAGGCGGGAGTTTCAAAGAAGATGAGACAAAAGATACTCGAGCTTAAAATTTCGGGATAACAAGGCGTGAATTCCTTGTTCGGCAGAACAAACTTAACGTGTACAAAAAAACAATTCATACAAGACATAAGAGAATCATGTCCCCTTTTACTATATTGCTATAGATTTCCTTGAAAAAACTACAAGAAAAATGTAAAAAAATTTGGGAGAACAAGATTACCCTGTATAGTACCAAATCGATTCGCACTTCCCTCAACAACACCAAAAAACAAATCAATTCCCACCAAAAGAAAGAGTCATGTCCCTTTTTATATGATTACGAATGCCAGGATCTCGAATTCCAATTTTTGAATCCATGTTATGTTGAATTCGAATATATCGTTAGGTGACCTTGCAGTTTATAATGGATGTAGTCCTACATTTTGATCTTCCATCATATATGAACATTTTACTCCACCCTATGAACATATATATAGTCGTCTACCATATGGACTAAATTTGAATCAATTTTCCTTAATATGATTGTTGTCAAGTTATACAATCATTTAAATATTATCTTGATAACAAAAAACATGCATATAGCAGTAATCATATTTCACTATAAACTACATGTAACATACGATCTCCAATTCAAATATTTGTATCCATTTTATGTTGAATTTAAATCAGAGTACATTGGTCTAGGTGGCGAGATGGTCGGGATAATCTAAACCCTGTTTTCATATGTATATAATTCTTGGCTGAATTGGGACAAGTTTTGGTATAAGCTTCTTGCAAAACCGGAGATTCTCTCAACAAGCCTCATGGTTCCGCGAGGGAACGTGTCACCTTTGTGTGCAAAACAATATACGCTGCCTCCCCCCCAAATTTTTTTTACAGAGGCAACATAGAACTATATGAGTGCCCTGTTAAATTTTGGAATTATTCCGGGTTCGTTTGGCCTTTTCTATACATTAATTGAGTTTCTAGACATTTAATGCGCATAATCCAAATTTGAATTGCAAGCACATGTTCCGGTGCACCAAAGTTGGTTGAAAAATCACATGTGTGTCCTTGGGTGAATTTCTAGGTCCCATGCAAGAAATGGGAATGAAATTCAAACACCTGGGTGTCGTGACTCGGCTGAGAACATCGAGAAACTTGGTTTATAAATTCATGTAAATCCAAAACTCGCATGGAAATCATGGAACTTGGCATGGTGTCATGTCATGGCACTAACATGCTATGGTAAAAAATTGGGCTGATTTGGAACAAGATTTGGTATAAGCTTCTTGCAAACCGGAGCTTCTCTCAAGAAGGCTCGTGGTTCTGAGAGGGAACGTGTCACCTTTGAGTGTGAAACGATATACGCTGCCCCCCTTGAGTTTCTTTACAGAGGCAACATAGAACTACATGAGTGCCCTATTAAATTTTGGAATTATTTCGGGTTCGTTTGGCCTTTTTTATACATTAACTGAGTTTCTGGTCATTTAATGTGAATAATTCAAATTTGAACTACAAACACACGCTCCCGTGCACCAAAGTTGGTTGAAAAACCACGTGTGTGTCCTCGGGTGAATTTCTAGGTCCCACGCAAGAAATTGGAATGAAATTCAAACATCTGGGCATCGTGGCTCGGCCGAGAACATTGAGAAACTTGGTTTTAAAATTCTTGTAAATCCAAAACACACCTGAAAATCATGAAACTTGGCATGGTGTCATGTCATGGTACTACCATTCCCTGGTAAAAAAATGGCCGAATAGGAACAAATTTTGGTACAAGCTTCTTGCAAACCGGAGCTTCTCTCAAGAAGGCTCGTGGTTCTGAGAGGGAACGTGTCACCTTTGAGTGTGAAACAATATACGCTGCCCCCATGAGTTTCTTTACAGAGGCAACATATAACTACATGAGTGCCCTGTTAAATTTCGGAATTATTCCAGGTCCGTCTGGCCTTTTTTATACATTAATTGAGTTTCTGGTCATTTAATGTGCATAATTCAAATTTGAACTACAAGCACATGCTCCCGTGCACCAAAGTTGGTTGAAAAATCACATGTGTTATCCTCAGGTGAATTTCTAGGTCCCATGCAAGAAATGGGAATGAAATTCAAACATCTAGGCATCATGGATCGGCCGAGAACATTGAGAAGCTTGGTCTTTAAATTCTTGTAAATCCAAAGCACACCTGAAAATCATGAAACTTGGCATGGTGTCATGTCATGGTACTACCATGCTGTGGTAAAAAAATTGGCAGAATAGGAACAAGTTTTGGTATAAGTTTCTTGCAAACCGGAGCTTCTCTCAAGAAGGCTCGTGGTTCTGAGAGGGATCATGTCACCTTTGTGTGCATAATTCAAATTTGAAATACAAGCACATGCTCCAGTGCACCAAAGCTGGTTGAAGTTTCGCACGTGTGTCCTCGGGTAAATTTCTAGGTCCCATGCAAGAAATGGGAATGAAATTCAAACATCTGGGAGTCGTGGCTCGGCTGGAAACATTGAGAAACTTGGTTTTTTAATTCCTATAAATCCGAAACACGCATGAAAATCATGAAACTTGGCTTGGTGTCATGCATAAGGCGCACACATTAACAATCAACAAAGTCATTTTGGAACAAGTGATGTCACGTTACAATCGGAAACACAAATACTAGTGAAACCGTGGGCGTTCTATTTACCATTTACGTGCCGCCATCCGTCCCCTTTTTCTATTAGCTAGGAGGCGCCGTGCATGGTAGCTAGTTGAGTACGGGAGGCGTGCGATCAGACCCTTACGCGTGCTTATTGGGAGGAGAGCCCTTTGACCTCCATCTATCGTCCACCTCTCTCCCAAGGTCTCCTTTAATGGCGCCCGAGCCTCTGTTTAATGGCGTGGCAATGTTTCACTCAACTGAGATTTAAGAGAGAAAAATGAAAATCTGAAAAGAAAATTTTGCACAGAACTTGATGTAAGATCTAACGGACCTATATAGCATCTACTGCGACTTATAGCAAGACCGATGAATATATATAAGGACGATGAGAGTGGATAATAATTGTCTTACATAATTAGGAAGATAATTAAAAAGCCACATGCGGCTACGCCCGAAATACACAAGGGCAAAAGAAGAAGGAAAACGCATACAACGATCTGGCTCGCTGATCTCTACTTCTTTATGCGCTACAGGTCATGAAAACTAGTTCTCGCGGCGGGCGATGATATCTTTCATCAGTTTCATGTCATTAATACGCTGCTTGGCAGGATCCATGGATTCCTCCACCAGCATGTTGCGCTCGATGCGGAGCATGGCATTCTCGTCCATTAGTTTCTTGACGACTCTGCAACAAGGCAGCGGTCTCCTCCTCCTACTTCGCCCTTCCGGCGATCATCGCCCTCAGCAGGTCGCGCTCGCCCCGGAGCTTCGCATCGCCCTCCCCTAGTTGCCGGATGACGCCGGTAGCCTCGCCGTGCAACCTCGCCCAGCCTAGTTGATACGTCTCCGTCGTATCTACTTTTCCAAACACTTTTGCCCTTGTTTTGGACTCTAACTTGCATGATTTGAATGGAACTAAACCAGACTGATGTTGTTTTCAGTAGACTTTCCATGGTGTTATTTATGTGCAGAAACAAAATTCCTCGGAATGACCTGAAACTCCACGGAACATCTTTTTGGAAAATATTAAAAATACTGGAAGAAAAATCCACGTCAGGGGGCCCACACCCTATCCACGAGGGTGGCGGGTGCGCCCCCTACCTCGTGGGCCCCCTGACACTCCACCGACCTCAACTCCAACTCCATATATTCGTGTTCGGGGAGAAAAAAAATCAGAGAGAAGGATTCATCATGTTTTACGATACGGAACCGCCGCCAAGCCCTAAAACCTCTCGGGAGGGCTGATCTGGAGTCCGTTCGGGGCTCCGGAGAGGGTGATTCGTCGCCATCGTTATCATCAACCATCCTCCATCACCAATTTCATGATGCTCACTGCCATGCGTGAGTAATTCCATCGTAGGCTTGCTGGACGGTGATGGGTTGGATGATATTTACCATGTAATCGAGTTAGTTTTGTTAGGGTTTGATCCCTAGTATCCACTATATTCTGAGATTGATGTTGCTATGACTTTGCTATGCTTAATGCTTGTCACTAGGGCCCGAGTGCCATGATTTCAGATCTAAACCTATTATGTTTTCATGAATATATGTGAGTTCTTGATCCTATCTTGCAAGTCTATAGTCACCTACTATGTGTTATGATCCGGCAACCCCGAAGTGACAATAATCGGGACCACTCCCGGTGATGACCGTAGTTTGAGGAGTTCATGTATTCACTATGTGTTAATGCTTTGGTCGGGTACTCTATTAAAAGGAGGCCTTAATATCCCTTAATTTCCATTAGCACCCCGCTGCCACGGGAGGGTAGAACAAAAGATGTCATGCAAGTTCTTTTCCATAAGCACGTATGACTATATTCGGAATACATGCCTACATTACATTGATGAATTGGAGCTAGTTCTGTGTCACCCTATGTTATGATTGTTACATGATGAACCGCATCCGGCATAATTCTCCATCATCGATCCAATGCCTATGAGCTTTTCACATATTTTTCTCCGCTTATTTACTTTTCCGTTGCTATTGTTACAATCACTACAAAACCCAAAAATATTACTTTTGCTATCGTTACCGTTACTTCCATATTACTTTGCTACTAAATACTTTGTTGCAGATACTAAGTTATCCAGGTGTGGTTGAATTGACAACTCAACTGCTAATACTTGAGAATATTCTTTGGCTCCCCTTGTGTCGAATCAATAAATTTGGGTTGAATACTCTACCCTCGAAAACTGTTGCGATCCCCTATACTTGTGGGTTATCAAGACTATTTTCTGGCGCCGATGCCGGGGAGCATAGATCTATTCTTTGAGTCACTTGGGATTTATATCTGCTGGTCATTATGAAGAACTTGAAAGACGCGAAAACAACAATTTATCCCTCAACTACGAGGGGAGGTAAGGAACTGCCATCTAGCTCTGCACTTGATTCACCTTCTGTTTTGAGTAAGCTTGCGACACCTAAACCTGCTTCTGCTATTCGTGCTGATATGTCACATGTTATTGATGATGCCACTTCTGCTATGCATGATACTTATGATGAAACTACTTCTATGCTTGATACTACTGTGCCACTTGGTGAATTTCTTGATGAACAACTTGCTACGGCTAGAGAGAATGAAATTATTGAAACTGATAATATTGATGAAAGTGATGATGAAGACTCTCCCCCTAAATATGAATTGCCTGTTGTTCCTGAGGGTTATGTTTTGGAAAAAGAAGCTGCTATAGCTATTTTAGCTTGCAATGATAGATACGAGCTCAAGAGGTTATTTGCTAAATGGAAGCAGCAATCTCTTAATGCTAGAATGAAACCTGACCCTGCTTTTGCTACTTCACCTATCTGTGTTACTGATAAGGATTATGAATTCTCTGTTAATCCTGATATAATTACTTTGGTTGAATCTGATCCTTTCTATGGCTATGAATCTGAAACTGTTGTGGCACATCTTACTAAATTAAATAATATAGCCACCCTGTTCACTAATGATGAGAAATCTCACTACCTTTATATCCTTAAAATATTTCCGTTCTCATTAAAGGGTGATGCTAAGATATGGTTTAATTCTCTTGATCCTGGTTGTGTGCGTAGTCCCCAGGATATGATTTATTACTTCTCTGCTAAATATTTCCCTGCTCATAAGAAACAAGCTTCTTTAAGGGATATATATAATTTTGTGCAAATTGAAGAATAGAGTCTCCCACAAGCTTGGGGGAGGCTTCTCCAATTACTTAATGCTTTGCCTGATCACCCTCTTAAGAAAAATGAAATACTTGATATCTTTTATAATGGACTAACCGATGCTTCCAGAGGTTACCGGATAGTTGTGCTGGTTCATTTTCAGGAAAGAACACGGATGAAGCTGAAATTCTATTGAATAATATGTTGACTAATGAAAATAATTGGACACTTCCTGAGCCAATTCCTGAGCCTATTCCTAAACCAACTCCGAAGAAGAGAAGTGTTCTATTTCTCAGTCCTGAAGATATGCAAGAAGCAAAGAAACCTATGAAATAAAAAGGTATAAAAGCTGAAGATGTTAAGAATTTACCTCCTATTGAAGAAATACATGGTCTTAATTTCCCGCCTGTTGAAGAAACATATGATCTTAATCCATCACCTATTGAAGAAACTCACGGTCTTGATAACCCGACACTGGTAGTAAAGGTAAATTCTCTCTATAGATTTGATGAAGGTGATATTCCCCACTATAAGTCTGCTAGACAATGCTTAGAAGAGTTTGATAATTTTATTGTCAAACAAGAAAACTTCAATGCTTATTTTGGTAGACAGTTGAAATACAATTCCGATACGCTTGAACACTTGGGTGATTATATGTCTAGAGTTAAAGGTGAACTTAAACTCATTAGTAAACATGCTTCTATGATTACCACTCAAGTAGAACAAGTACTTAAAGCTCAGAATGATTTGCTCAATGAATTGAATAGTAAGAAAAATGACTATGCTGTTAGAGTGGCTACTAGAACTGGTAGAATGGCTCAGGAACCTTTGTATCCTGAAGGCCACCCTAGGAGAATTGAACAAGATTCTCAAAGAAATAATATAGATGCACCTAGTCCTTCTAAAAAGAAGAAAAAGAAAAATGATAGGACTTTGCATGCTTCTAGTGAACCTATTGCTGAACCACCTAAGAATCCAAATGATATTTCTATTTCTGATGCTAAAACACAATCTGGTAATGAACATGAACCTAATGAAAAATTTAATGATGATGTTCATGATGATGCTCAACCTAGTAATGATAATGATGTGGAAATTGAACCTGTTGTTGATTTTGATAACCCACAATCAAAGAATCAACGTTATGATAAGAGAGACTTTGTTGCTAGGAAACATGGTAAAGAAAGAGAACCATGGGTTCAGAAACCCATGCCTTTTCCTCCCAAACCATCCAAGAAAAAGAATGATGAGGATTTTGAGCGCTTTACTGAAATGATTAGACCTATCTTTTTGCGTATGCGTTTGACTGATATGCTCAAAATGAATCCTTATGCTAAGTATATGAAAGAAATTGTTACTAATAAAAGAAAGATACCGGAAGCTGAAATTTCCACCATGATTATCAATTATACTTTTAAAGGTGGAATACCTAAGAAACTAGGAGATCCAGGAGTACCAACTATACCATGCTCCATTAAAAGAAACTATGTTAAAACTGCTTTATGTGATCTTGGAGCCGGTGTTAGTGTTATGCCTCTCTCTTTATATCGTAGACTTGACTTGAATAAGTTGACACCTACTGAAATATCTTTGCATTGATAAATCAACTGCTATACCTGTCGGTATTTGTGAGGATGTGCCTGTTGTGGTTGCAAACGTTACTATTTTAACGGACTTTGTTATTCTTGATATTCCCGAGGACGATAGTATGTCTATTATTCTTGGAAGACCTTTTTTGAATACTGCTGGGGATGTTATTGATTGCAACAAAGGCAATGTCACTTTTCATGTTAATGGTAATGAGCATATGGTACACTTTTTGAGGAAACAACCTCAAGTCCACAGTATCAATTCTATTGGAAAAATTCCATCGATTATATTTGGAGGTTTTGAGTTTCCTCTTCCTACTGTCAAAAAGAAATATGATGTTTTTATTATTGGGGATGTGCATATCCCCGTTGAGGTAACATAGTGGTATCCAAAATTTCTCCGGTTCCATGTTCTTCGGAATGAGTTTGTTAACAAGACTTGATCAACCTTGTTAGTGGATTCCTTTTGATGAGCATGAGATGGATGAAACTAGAAGGCACAACCTTCTGTACCCTCTTTCTACTTTCTGTTATTTAGTTGAAATAAAGTAAAAAATAGTACTTTTTCTGTCTGTTTTCTGATTTATCCATTCAGTATAAAAATACCCGAAAATAAAAGTTCACCAAATGCCCTGAAAATGGAATAAGATTTTTTCTGGAATATTTGAGAATATCTGGCACTGAGAACACAGCAGGGGGAGCAAGCACCTGTCCACGAGGGTTCAGGGCGCGCCCCCTGCCTTGTGGGCCCACGATGACCCCCCTCCACTTATTCCTGCACCCACACACTTCTTCTTCGTCCCAAAAAAATCACCATCCAGCTCAAGCACGAGTTCTAGCTCATTTTGCTGCGATTTTCGATCTCCTTGCTCAAAGCACCTCTCACAAAACTGCTTGGGGGGATTGTTCCTTGGTATGTGACTCCTCCATTGGTCCAATTAGTTTTTGTTCTAGTGCTCTATTCATTGCAAATTTGTGCTGCCTAGCTGACCATGTTCTTGAGCTTGCATGCCAAATTTATATGGTTCCAAGTAGTTCTAATGCATGATATAGTCCCTAGGCACTTGTAGGAGTAGTTGCTATCAATTTTATTGAGCTTGGTTCACTTTTATTTGAAGTTACTAAAAATTTCAGAATTTTTCAGAAAATAATGAAGAGATTTTTGAGGGGCTTATCGAGCCGAAGCTCGAAGGAAAAGCAAAATGAAGAAGCACAGAGGCCCAAATATAATTTGCCCCGCACCGTGGAGGTTCGACCGTGGGAATGGCCTTCCGATGATTTCTTGAGAGAAGCCGGGATTTACAATGTTTTTTATGAATTGGCTGAGAATGCAGGCCTCACCGACTTCTTCCGCGACCAACGCGAACAGTATCTCTTACTCACCAATACTTTTGTGCAAAACTTCTACTATTATCCTAAGGAAACACCTCCTTCAGTAGAGTTTCATTTATATGATGTTGTTAAGAAAATGCCACTAGATGAACTTTGCAAAGTTTGCAAAATACCTTTTGAGGGTAGTTTAGAGGAACCGCATCGTAAAGATGTAGATGGGTTTATTGACACTATTACTGTGGGGGAAACTAGGAAGGTTTCCGATGCAAGAATCACTAGCATACATTTTTCCTTTTTTACGCTACTTTGCCATATTCGCTAGTCGTTGCTTAATTGGTCGCAGAAACTGTGGAAACCTTAGTGTTCCTGATATTATCATTTTTTTCATGGTTTATTCTGCGATAACACTGTTAGTATGGGCGGAATTATTGCTAAACGGTTAAGTTTGAACCGTACAAAGGACCCCGTCTTTGGAGGTATTTATGCTTCATGCCTTGCTGCACATTATAACATACATATTAGGCACTACGAAAAAGAAGAAAAATTGCTGCCCAATGCTTATTTAGATTATAAGAGTATGATAGCGCATGACTTTATTGTTAAGAATAGGGAAGGGGCTCTTAAATACAAATTATTATTTGATAAACATCACCCTGAGACTATTACCTTGCCTGCTCCCTCCTTGTTTAATTTATCTACATGTTTGTATCTCGTTCCGTGGGCGGCCATTCACGCCTACCAGAACCCTACACCAGCCACGGAGCCGGAACCACAATTTGAGCCTCCACGACAGTCTAATTACCAGTGGGATCCGGAGATGATTTCCAACCAGTGGCAATCAAAGTCTTCTTCATCACAGTACGACCCCAGCTACAACTATGGATATCCGCCAGGCCATCCGTGGCAATAAACCAACTTAGGCCAAAAGCCTAAGCTTGGGGGAGTATGTATTTCTCGCCGACATTACATTCATGTTCACACACTCATTGCTAAATGTCGGTGCTGATACTTTTTCACTGTAATATCCATGCTAGTTTATTTTCTTTTTATGCTTTCTTCTTGTGTGTTTGATAAACTTTAAGAAAAACCAAAAAAAATTAGTAGAAGCTTTAAGCTAGTTTACTTTTCTTGCTCTAGTAGTAAGAATTAAAAAGAAAACCCAAAAAATATTTCCCGTTCTTCTTTTGCTTGTTGGGAGCTTTCCCTTGTAAATAGTTTTATTTCTTTTCTTTTCTTTGGGGGTCGATAGGAGAAGACCATAATTAAATTATTGAAGTGGCTCTTATATGCATTATTGTTGATTTAACCAAGAGCCCATATTGCCTTGTCTTCTCATGTTTATTGAATGCTCGCAGATTCCAGCTTAGTCCAATGCACGTGCACTCTTATTATTATTCACATCGTTCGGTCGTGCAAGTGAAAGGCAATTATGAGGATATATGATGGACTGACTGAGGTGAGAAAAGCTGGTATGAACTCGACCTCCCTTGTTTTTGTAAATATGATTAGTTCATCGTTCCTGATTCAGCCTATTATGAATAAACATGTTTGCAATGACAATTAGAGATCATAGTTGCTTGTGCCATGCTTGATTAGCTATGAGTTATAATGGTTTACCTTGCGTGCCAACATGCTATTAAAATGGTTGTGATGTGGTATAGTGGGGTGGTATCCTCCTTTGAATGATTTAAGTGACTCGACTTGGCACATGTTCACACATGTAGTTGAAACAAATCAACATAGCCTTCACGATATTTATGTTCATGGTGGATTATATCCTACTCATGCTTGCACTCAATGTTTATTAATTTTAATGCATGTTCATGACTGTTGTCGCTCTCTAGTTGGTCGCTTCCCAGTCTTTTGCTAGCCTTCACTTGTACTAAGCGGGAATCTGCTTGTGCATCCAATCCATAAACCCCAAAGTTATTTCATATGAGTCCACCATACCTTCCTATATGCGGTATCTACCTGCCGTTCCAAGTAAATTTGTATGTGCCAAACTCTAAACCTTCAAATGAAATTCTGTTTTGTATGCTCGAATAGCTCATGTATCAACTAGGGCTATCCGTATCTTCCATGCTAGGCGAGTTATTCTCAAGAGGAGTGGACTCAGCTCTTCACTCAAGAAAAAATGGCTGGTCACCGGGATGCCCAGTCCCATGCTTTATGCAAACTAAATCAAAATAATTGCAAACAAAACTCCCCCTGGGACTGTTGCTAGTTGGAGGCACTCGTTGTTTCGAGCAAGCCATGGATTGATGCTTGTTGGTGGAGGGGGAGTATAAACTTTACCATTCTGTTTGGGAACCGCCTATAATGTGTGTAGCTTGGAAGATATCGCCATCTCTTGGTTGTTATGTTGACAATGAAAGTATACCGCTCAAAATATTATTTATCTCTGCTTCAAAACCGAGCTCTCGCACCTCTACAAATCCCTGCTTCCCTCTGCGAAGGGCCTATCTATTTACTTTTATGTTGAGTCATCACCCTCTTATTAAAAAGCACTAGCTAGAGAGCGCAGTTGTCATTTGCATCCATTACTATTAATTCATATTGGGTATGGCTATAACTGGATCTCTTTTACCATGAATTACAATGTCTAGTCAGTCCTTGATCTTTAAAGGTGCTCTGCATTTATGTTTTGCGGTCTCAGAAAGGGCTAGCGAGATACCATCTTGTTATATCATATCATGATTGTTTTGAGAAAGTGTTGTCATTTGAGATTTATTATTATGGCTCACTAGTTGATTATGCCATTGATATGAGTAAACATGAGACCTAAGAGTTATTGTGAATATGGTTAGTCATAATATTTGTTGAAAACTTGAATGCTGGCTTTACATATTTACAACAACAAGAGCAAACAGAGTTTGTAAAAGTTTTTCTTTATCACTTTCAGTTTGTCAACTGAACTGCTTGAGGACAAGCAAAGTTTAAGCTTGGGGGAGTTGATACGTCTCCGTCGTATCTACTTTTCCAAACACTTTTGCCCTTGTTTTGGACTCTAACTTGCATGATTTGAATGGAACTAACCCGGACTGACACTGTTTTCAGCAGACTTTCCATGGTGTTATTTATGTGCAGAAACAAAATTTCTCGGAATGACCTGAAACTCCACGGAACAACTTTTTGGAAAATATTAAAAATACTGGAAGAAAAATCCACGTCAGGGGGCCCACACCCTGTCCACGAGGGTGGGGGCGCGCCCCCTACCTCGTGGGCCCCCTGACGCTCCACCGACCTCAACTCCAACTCCATATATTCGTGTTCGGGGAGAAAAAAATCAGGGAGAAGGATTCATCGCGTTTTACGATACGGAGCCACCGCCAAGCCCTAAAACCTCTCGGGAGGGCTGATCTGGAGTCCGTTCGGGGCTCCGGAGAGGGGGATTCGTCACCATCGTCATCATCAACCATCCTCCATCACCAATTTCATGATGCTCACCGCCTTGCGTGAGTAATTCATCGTAGGATTGCTGGACGGTGATGGGTTGGATGAGATTTATCATGTAATCGAGTTAGTTTTGTTAGGGTTTGATCCCTAGTATCCACTATGTTCTGAGATTGATGTTGCTATGACTTTGCTATGCTTAATGCTTGTCACTAGGGCCCGAGTGCCATGATTTCAGATCTGAACCTATTATGTTTTCATGAATATATGTGAGTTCTTGATCCTATCTTGCAAGTCTATAGTCACCTACTATGTGTTATGATCCGGCAACCCCGAAGTGACAATAATCGGGACCACTCCCGGTGATGACCGTAGTTTGAGGAGTTCATGTATTCACTATGTGTTAATGCTTTGGTTCGGTACTCTATTAAAAGGAGGCCTTAATATCCCTTAGTTTCCATTAGGACCCCACTGCCACGGGAGGGTAGGACAAAAGATGGCATGCAAGTTCTTTTCCATAAGCACGTATGACTATATTCAGAATACATGCCTACATTACATTGATGAATTGGAGCTAGTTCTGTGCCACCCTATGTTATGATTGTTACATGATGAACCGCATCCGGCATAATTCTCCATCACCGATCCAATGCCTACGAGCTTTTCACATATTGTTCTCCGCTTATTTACTTTTCCGTTGCTATTGTTACAATCACTACAAAACCCAAAAATATTACTTTTGCTATCGTTACCGTTACTTCCATATTACTTTGCTACTAAATACTTTGTTGCAGATACTAAGTTATCCAGGTGTGGTTGAATTGACAACTCAACTGCTAATACTTGAGAATATTCTTTGGCTCCCGTTGTGTCGGATCAATAAATTTGGGTTGAATATTGTACCCTCGAAAACTGTTGTGATCCCCTATACTTGTGGGTTATCACTAGTGTGCATGCAGTCGGGTGAGTTGTCCAAGTATATACACAACCAGGCCCTCGTTGGTATCCGCGCCTCGACTTTGGCTGGTCATAGTGGAGAGCAACATAGACTAGTTACTAGTCTATGTTACTAGTACCTTCATAGCGGGTAGTGTCATATACTCTCCACTATGAAACAAAGCCTGCTGATGGCTATATGCCAATGCCATGTCACTTGAAGCCTTCATAATAGCCTGCTAGTATAATAGGTGGGTTGTAAACTAGCTACTAATACTTAATGCTTGCATGTGGAAGAAGGGAAGAGGACACATGCTGATTGGTGGAGAGGAGATGAGAGTTGGCTCACAGGGCTGCATGCGGGCTACATGCAGGCTGCATGTCTTGTTTCTTGCGCTGTAGCCGGTGCTAGCTCAAGCGCCCGCTGTCTTGTTTTTCCTTCTTTCTCTCTTTTCCAGCTATGATTTTGATGACATGGACCTGCTAATAGCCTGCTGACTGTGTACTATTAGACTACCCATAGTGGGAGTAACATAGGTGGTAACATCACACTTATCTAGGCAAAATAGATGATGTGGCATGTAATTAATGAAGAAAGAGAGGCATGTGGTAACATAGCTAGTTAATGTAACATCACACATATCAAGAAAGAGAGGCATGTGGTAACATACTAGCTAGTTAGTGTAACATCTTTATATCCAACAGGCACAAAATATCCGTTCGACTGTTGGAAATTACTTTAACTGTTGATCTGATGTCGAAGTAATTGCTGCATCGCCACCAAAGCCCACCATGTCTTAAGCTAAAGTAGACCGAGCTAACCCCTATATTAGCATATTACTAAGATAAACAGAAGGCACTATAGAATCATTTAGGACGTGAGCTTGTCAATCTGAATGTGAAAGGACACCAGCTTGGCCCGGCCAGCAGCTTGGGCGGAACTTGAAGAAGGTCAGCTCGTGCACGGCGACGTCGCCGGGATCCTTGCTGCTTGTCACCTCCATTTCCACCTTGACGGCATCGGTCCTGCCTTTGGGCTCCCCCGGCGGGCCGTTCGCCCACAGCTTGGCTACATAGTGCGGAAGTGGGGACAACCCTGCTCTGACGCAGACGACCGACACGGTGATAGGCGCGCCAATGTCGAGCACGCCGCCGACCAAGAAAAACGCGCAGCCGTCCTCCTCCGTGAACAGCAAGAGCCGTGGCTCCGACAGTGGCACTTGCAGCTGGAGCACCTTGTCGTACTGGATCCTGTGCACGGGCATGGGATGCACGGTGCTTATGTGGTGGGAGAGCGCCGGTGGCGGGCCTTCGTAGCCGCAGACATGCACGAGGCATTTGCAGGGCACGAGCGGACACATGCTCTGGTGATCAGCGAGCTTTTGGTAAGTGACGTAGAGCCCACAACCTTCGTGCGGGCACTCCACCCTCACCGAGGAGAGGACGGCGTCCACCGCCGTGTTCCGCACGTCGAAGGCACCACCGCACTCGCACTTCTGGCACTGCCGCTAGTTCCCGGGGCGCTCGCCGTGGCAGTCCGTGTTGGCTAGGTGCCCTCCCTTGCACTGCACAAATCAATCGAACATCACATCAATCAAGAAACCTGCACCTTGCTTAATCAGCCGAACAGAGGAGGTGTATTCGAACTTCATACACTGGAGGCTTCGAGGGGCGGAGGCACAAGGGGCAGTGGAGCAAGGTGAGGTCCATCGAGAGCATAGAGAGCTCCATCGTCGGGTCCTATTTCGTCTGCATGATCTCGCCCTCCTCGTGCACAACCATCTCTCGCTTTATTACAAAGCTTTACCATCACATATTCATACTACTTCAAGGTGCATTAAATCAACACATTCAAGTATCAAAAGGAGAGTCTCGGCATGCATCCATGCGTTGTAATTAGTGCATCGGTACACGTAAATTATTGAAATATATCGAGTGCAGTGCTTTGATGTGTCGCGTCAACTCGTACAAGATCGAGAAGTTTGATTACTACAACGCCCTCTCGCCTTAACCGCACCTGCCTTTGGCTGCATGACAGATGGGCCACCGACCTGTTGGGCCCACCTGTCATAGACGCAAAGGCAGGAGCAGTAAGTCAATGAAGTTGCGTCCCTCCCTCGCCCATGAGCGTGGTGGCTGGCAGGACTAGGAGAAGCTTTCGTTCACTACACGCTCTCCCTCCCGCACGCGGTGGACATGCAGCAGTTCAATCGGTGTCAGATGGCCAGAAGCATACTGTAGTACTCCTCCACTGCAGTAATACTCCATCATTGTTCGACTTCCCAAAGAGGCGAAGAGCCAAGCGCAGCCCGGGCGCTCATGTGGCAGTTTCATGTGTAGAGTAGTCCAGGATAGCGTGTATCGTGCGTGTAAGCTTAAAATCGTTGGGGTCGGCTCCATGCTTTTATTGATTAAAATAATCTTTTGGCCCTACCTGTCATCCTGGTGATTCTAGTTTGCACGCTCATCTGGTCAAGACAGGAATATATATATTAATTTGTGGTGGGGTAACTGTTAGAGGTTGCAGCAAATGGAGTATTGTACAGTACGGGTCTTTCAGCCAAGTTTATAGGGAACCATGTGGGGCCAGTGCTATGATGTGTCGCGTCAACTCGTACAACAAGGAGAAGCTTGATTTTACTACTACACGCCTTCTCCCTCGCCCATGCACGCGATGGACGGACATGCAGCAGTGGGTTCAATACTACTGTAGAGTAGTAGTAGTAGTAGTAGTAGTAGTAGTAGTAGTAACATCATTATTCGTCTTCTCGAAGAGGCGAAGAGCCAAGCGCAATCCGAACGTGGCAGTTTCGAACCTTGGAGCACGCATATAGCCAGGCTCCTGCATGAGACAAAATTGCTATGTGAGCCCACTATTACTTGCTAGTATAGCCCTGTAAACCAGAAAGGAGTAGTTGCCTTTCTAGAGATTTCAACAAGTGACTAGACTACACCGAGACGGAGTACATATGGAGCAAAATGAGTGAATCTACACCGTAAATAAATATGTAGTTCTCTCGTTTTCCTCTCTGCCTTGGTCGCGGTGCACAATAGGCACCATAGGCACCTCATCGTCAACGGGAACGTCTCCGTACACGCGATAGACGCGAGTGGCAGTCGCCTCCATAGGTGCTTGAGGCCCTGTTTGGTTCATAAGTCCTAGGACTTTTTCTAGTCCCAACTAAAAAGTCCCTAGTCCCTAGTTTTTTTAGCTGGGTTAGAGCAAACTAGCTCAAACTAACCCCTCCTGTTTGGATAATATGAGGCTATTTCAACCCAAACTAGCTCTAACTCAGGGATCCAAACAAAGAGGAGTAGTATTGTACATGCTACAGTCTGGACCGTAGCACATTGTTTTTTATGGCCATATCAGCACATTGTTTTCTACTACTGATTCACTGGGCTACAGTGGTTCACACTCCTCTGCCGTGGTTCGCTCTCCTCCTACGTACTTTGCCAGCATCCAGGTCAATGTGTCATGCACCAGATTAGAGTGCGGAACGGAAGGGGGGCATCACCCCGATCGTACCGCCAGTAATTCATGACTATAGTGAGTAGTCATATCACAAGTCATTCCAGCAGTAACGCGCCGTCAAATCGGACAGCCCGACCTTTCTAGCAGTAAGTAAGTTGAATCCGCTACTCCCTCACCCTCCTCGCCTCTTTGTCAAACCGCCTACGCGAAAACTGCCGCGCGTACTGCCCGGGAAAAGCCCCGCCCTCAACTTTTAACTAGGCGAAAATAGTTCGAGCTTGTTCGTTCTATATAAATACTAGCACTGTATGTTTGTTCACCCATGGGGTTGGTCAATGAATGAGGGCCGGGGAGCACAAGTGAACAATACTACTACTACTACCTCCGTCCTAGTTTATTGGTCCCCATTGTATATTGTGTCAAATTTTGACTATAGATTGAACTAACAAAACGTTCATGCATGTTACAAAAAATTATATCATTGATAACTATGTTGAAATACGAATCCAACGATATAATTTTTTTTGACATGCATTAAAATTTTGTTAGCTAAATATTTGGTCAAAATTTGGCACGAACTACAAAGGTGACCTATAAACCAGGACGGAGGTAGTAGTAGTAGTAAGTAGGAGTCGTACAGTTACTCACCTTAAATAGAGAATTTTTTTCTTTAATGCACGTACACAAATTGAAACGCTTGTTGTGGGGAGAAAAAGATAATCACTCAACTATATATGTACGCCGGGGCCTGAGCGCTTGCTTTACTAGAGTTGCTCTCCTTATTCTCTCATCCTCTCCAGATCTAAACAAGACAGCGGTAGCAAAATTTTCTCTCTGCTCACCGCTGGTCACAGATCCGACCGGATCCCTTCGGCTAGTGTGTGTAGAGGACTAGGTGCATCGTTCACGCGGTCATCGCCGGCGAGGGAGGAAACCCACAGCTGCCGAAGGGGCCCGATCCTCTGCCCGTGCCGTTCTCTCCGACATAGCGCCGGCTCGGGAGGTCCTCGACCCTTCTTCCTCCTCGTCAGATTGGCGCAGATCCGACCTGCCGCCACTGACATCCCGGCGACCCTCAGGTATAAGTTCTTCGAAAGCGGCCTTGCTCTACTGCCCCAGCTCCCCACGTGTCTGCATGTGCATCTTTTTCTACTCCCATCAGCTCTTCCAAAGCCACCTAATTTTTTAGTATTATTAGAGGTAAAGCTACTTCACGCATAAGAATGTAGGACTTGGTTCAAACAACGAAGAGTATATGTCCAGGATTAGATTTGTTGCCCTCACATAGTAAAAGGTCTCCAGGATTAGAATTGCTGCCCTCACATAGTAAAAGGTCTCCAGGATTAGATTTGTTGCCCTCACATAGTAAAAGGTCTCCAGGATTAGAATTGCTGCCCTCACATTGTAAAAGGTCTCCAGGATTAGATTTGCTGCCCTCACATAGTAAAAGGTCTCCAGGATTAGATTTGCTGCCCTCACATAGTAAAAGGTCTCTAGGATTAGATTTGCTGCCCTCACATAGTAAAAGGTCTCCAGGATTAGATTTGCTGCCCTCACAGAGCATGAACAAACTCGGCATCACCACTTTATGCCTCCTTGTAGGTACATTGTGCTGATGCATCCACTATCGCATGTCCTTGTACCAACCTTTTGCTATTGTTAATGTAAGGGCGCATGTAAAATGAAGCGATCACACTGTTACCTTAGGGACATGTCTAACCAGTGTTATTGTTAATCTAATGCCTCCAGTGATATGATGCAATTAAACTGTGTTACAAATGGTACTCCTGCTGTTTTCCCCAGTATGATAAGTAAGTTGCTCCTTTACGCTGCTGAGTGTCCTAGTGTCCCCACGGTCCCATGCCCTTAAACCAACTGTTTAGCTGTTGTTGATTTACTGTATCTGGTAAACAAGCAATGCCACCATTAAAGTAATCCCATATTTGACGAATGTCATTGTTGATCGTAATGCTTCCGGTAACATGAAGCATTGCTGACGTTTTAAAGTTTCTACTATCCTTGCGTGATTGCCATGAACATAATTAAGATGCTTCTTTTCATTTCATGTATGTTTCATATATTCTTATTGACCAGCAACTGTTTACTTTCTATCTTTTTGTGCAGATAGGGATATCGATTTCACCTTGTTGCTATTGTGACCTTTTGGTGAACTGCAGAAAACACTATTTTTTTAGAATGAGTGTCTTGTGCAGTTCAACTAAAATGTCACGTGGGCAACATCTCTCAATTTTGGTAGAACTGCACAAAATGGTGACTGGAGTTTCCAATATCTCCGTCAAATTCTGCTGGTAATCTCATGCAACATTTTATTAGCCTTTGCAAGATGAGCCGTCACTGTCACCACAATGGCACTTTATTTTAGTGGGACTGCACAAAAGGATTAGCAAATTATAGTTGCACCTTACATGAGCAGGACAGCCAACCTTAATGTTCCTCAATTTTAATGCAACTACTAAAGAACCTGCCAGCTCACGAGAGCAAGTACTTCTTGCTAGCTGAATGATGCAATCTTTGCTTCATTTCAGGTGAACTGCAGAAAAGGCGCATGAATTGAATCATGGAATTCCAGGCAGGCCTCATCCGAGTGGAGCTGCAAGTTGAGCTCAAGGAGTGCCACAATTATAGTAATAAGGCTCTTCTTATTTGTGATGTGCAAACAGTAATACTCAACTACAGATGTTGTGACGGTCAAGAGCATTCGCCAAGTTCTTCGGTTGTATGACACGGCTAGCCAAGATGGATTTAATCCCGATATTCACTTTATCAAAAGGCTCTAATGGGGTGGTTCTGAATCTTGCAAGCTGGGAATCAATGAGATGTGTAGGCATATTTGTTGTACTTAGATTTGAATCTTATTTGTTGGTTATGAATTTTGCAAGCTGGGAATCAATGAGATGTGTAGGCATCTTTGTTGTACTTATTATTTGGATCTTATTTGTTGGTTCTGAATCTTGCAAGATGGGAAATACGGCATGATGATGCAGATGACAACAACCATAACAAATAGTTCAAACTTGGTAGTATTATCTGTGTCAAAGTGCCAATACAGACCCGCTCGTGAACCGACGTGTGCCCGGAGTAGGTTTCTTAATGGAGGCGTTTGAATGCGCCGAGGGTGCATCTTCTGCCGGGCATGCAGTAGGCAAGGGATGGGTAGTAACTGTTGTCACATGTACACACTCAGTTTACTGTTGAATCGAGTTCCCCAAGAGCTGAAAAACGAACTGCTGCCGTCGCCTACCCACTCGTTCACTTGAAGAGACTCCAATGGCGATCCGAGGGGTGAGCTTGCTGGATATGGACTTCTGCAAGGAGTTCCCCTTTGAGTTCGCCGTTCAGTCCTATGGCTGCACCAAGTTGAATGTGATGTACACCAATGATCCGGACTCAGTGAAGCTCTACCTCGCCGAGTTCAAGCAGTACCTACAGGACGAGAAAGCACAAGGTCGTAGGACTTAGACCTTGTGCCCATCCATTTGTCTCCTGACACGGACTAGCGAATCTCCGTCTCCCAGGTATGTGTGAGGGACGAGGTTCTCGTCTACCAGTGTTGTAGGGCCATCAGAGGTTTTGGAGCATTCGCCCGTTTCATCGGCAGCGCCGACTGCACCTTCGCTATGGTGGAGAGAAGGAAGAACGCGACGATTCGGCCATCTGGTGCAACAAGCTTGTCGACATCCAGAAGCAATACAAGATCATCGGCAATGGGCAGGAGAAGGACTCCGTGGTTAACCTCGCCGAGACCATCATCGACCCCTGATACGCCAACATGAAAGAAGACAACGATACCAAGGACCTGAACACGTGTGAGGTACCTCTGAATCTAGCCTACATAACCTACGCGGCCAAGGACGCATACGCATGCTACAACATGTACAGGCGGATCTTGGACATGAGGGCGTGTCTGCTTCCCGTAACCGACGAGTATACGGACAACCGCAACGTCATGATCAAGCGTGCCAGGAAGGTCTAGGTGTTGTACTTTATCTGTTTATAAGCACCTTTATCATTTGAGTGTTTCATGCATTAGCCTATGTGCCGTAATTATCTGTTTTGTACGAAATATTTCTTTTAAGAATGCATTAAACTATTTGCTTTATTTAGTGGCTATTTTCTTATGTATGTAACTAGTTCACTTGTCCATTTAAGAAAAACTAGTTCACTCGGCTGTCGTGCTTTGAATCTCCTTCCTGCCAACTTATTCCCCTTCTCAGGTGGACCCAGTAGGTCTCGTACACAGACATATGGGACCAACCACCTATCCGTTTGTAGTTCTTTATTTTTTTTCAATCTCTCATCCTCTTCCTATACAGCGGCTGGCCATCCCTCTACTCCCACACATTGTCCGGCGGCGGCAGCTCCACCGGCCCACTATGCACCCGAACAAGTCAACCCTCATACTCCCCTCCACGTGCATCTTCCCCCGCTCCGGTTCGTTCGGTCTAAGATCTCGACGTCGTCCTCCGCCTTGGTGCTCTCTCCGCGGCGCTGCCGTCTGTCATTCCCAACATGGTCATCAAAACAAGAGGAATCGGGAGACAACTGTTCGTCGAGAGGCTGACAGTCCCGGGCCCACCAGGTCCATGGCCTAGGTTTTGTTGTTTAACATGAGCAGCCCACGACATGTTTCAACATTTTTTGGATCCAACAGGTATCAAGCGGCCTATGGGCCTCCCAACCTAGCTTGTCTATAACATCAGCAGCCCAAGTTATGTTTGTTTTTTCAAGACGACGCACAACTCAGTCCTATTTGTCTATAAGAATGCAAAACTGAACCTATGTTTTCTATAAGAATGCAAAACTGAACCTATATTTATATCTTATTTTATTACATATATATATATATATATATATATATATATATATATATATATATATATATATATATATATATATATATATATATATATATAGAAACAACATAAGGTTCCGTTAAACCTATCATTCATCCAACCATTTTATAGACCTTCCCACTTCCTTTATTTTTCGTTTTCATTAATCCTATATCTGAATTTTCTCCCACTTTATTTTTCGATGTAAACTGAGTTTTCTCCCGGTACTTCTCCCTAGAACCAACTCAAGTGTCCCACGTCTAGCCTAAAAAATAATAATACCCCACGTCTTATTAACTCATCAAATAAAAATGATATTTTATTTCGTAAGTTGGAAGTTCTTACAAAATAATAATAATAATTGTTTATATATAACTTGGCAAGTTAACTCCTAGTGATTGCGTACATAAGCTTCTAAAGATTTTACTGACCAATGCAGTAATAGACGTGCAATCATGTGTTTATGTTTTTATAACATTTCTCCGTCCAGCCCAACATGATATTTTCACCCAGCCGAGCAAGTCCGCGGATTTCGAGAAAAATGCAAATGGGCTTTAAATTCTACCATATATATAAACGGGCTGCATAGATGCTACATCATTATTTCACCCAGCCCACCAAATGGACTGGCTGACATGTGGGCCAGTAGGTCGAAGCCTAACAAGGCGTTGGATTTACATCCAACGGCCGGCATTCTTGTTCAATCTCTCGTCATCTTCCCCTAGCGCTACGAGGACCGCTTTGCTCGACCTCCGGCGCCCGGTGGCGTTGTTTATGCGCCTCGGTAAAGCTACCCCGCCGACGGCCAGGCCATCCCTCCACTCCGCACCTCTTGTTATTCTCTGCCGAGTGTAGGCCCACCCCGCACCCGAACCAGTCAAGTTTCCCACTCCTCTCCATCTGCGACTCCACTGCCGCGTCTTCCCCATCTCCGGGTCATTCCAGTCTGGGGCCTCGCCGTCGTCCATCGCCTCGCCGCGCTCGGCGCGGCGTGGTCAACAAACAAGAGTCATCGAAAGAGGACTGTACTTGGAGAGCCTGACGGTTGGGACCCACGAGTCCATGGTCGCACGCAAGGAAAGTTCCTCCTTATTAAGTTGTTTCCTCCCCCTGATAGCTGGGACCCACCGGCTGTGTCTTCGACGGAATGAAGTGCCTCCTTGTTATGCGAAAAAAATTATTCCTCCCGTTGACAGCTAGGACCCATCAGATTTGGTGGCTGACTTGTGGGCCTACTAAGAGGACGTGTCCACATGGATTTGTCAACTTAATCAACAAACGATTCTAGCAGCTGGACCGTTGGATGTTAATTCAGCAGCCGTGCTCCTTCTTCAACCTCTGTCCTTGCTCCTGTCTCTCGTGGGCAGCACTGCGGCAGTGCTGCGGCACACCCGAACCAGTCAAGTTTCCCACTCCTTTCCATATGCGACTCCACTGCCGCATCTTCCCCATCTCCGGGTCGTTCTAGTCTGGGGCCTCGCCGTCGTCCACCGGCCTTAGTGCGCTCGGCACGGTGTGGTCAACGTGGTCAACAACCGAGAGTCATCGGAAGATGACTGTACATGAGAGGCTGACAGTGGGGACGCACCACGCCCATGGATGCATGCATGCAACTGCAACCTTCTTACCCTGAAAAATAATGTTTTCTCCCCCTGACTGCTAGGACCCACCAGCTACATCTTCGCACGCAAGGAAGTGCGTCCATATTAAGGGCAAAAAAAATTGATTTGCCCCCTGACTGCTGGGACCCACCAGCTACATCTTCGCACATAAGGAAGTGCCTGAAAGTCGGGACCCACCTGGTCGAAGCGTACGTAGCGTTGTCATTCTGGTCGCGAACGTGTATGTACATACGATCGGTCTGTCTGCAGGCTGCAGCGATGAACCGTGGCCGTGTAACGGTGTAACAAAGGGCACGTGTCGTAGTAGAGGCGCGCATGTGTCGTCGTAGAGACGCGCACGTAGCATGTACACGTACATACAGCGGCCAGGGTGCAAGAAAGTAAATACGGCCACGTACGTACATACGGGCGGGGTCTCGAATGCCTACTCGCGCATACGTACGGCCAGGGCTCGTGTACATAGTTGTGTCTGGGTCAGAACGGAGAAACTGCGTTGTCGTCGTGTTCATGGGGAGGCAACGGAATGCGTCGTGTTCATCGGGATACAACATAACGCGTGTTTTTCATCAGGAGCCAACCGTCTTGGATGGAACAGGCGATGGAAACGAGGCCTAGTGTACCGTAGAATGGAGGAAACGGCCTTGTGTTCGACCGGCCACGGTGGAAACGGGATCCTGTTCATCGGGAGGGGTCTGGCGTACCGCAAAATGGAGGAAACGGACCTCCTACGGTCGAAATGGGGTCCTGTTGATCGGGAGGGGTGTGGCGTACCACAAAACGGAGAAGCGGACTTGTGTTGGGCGCCACGGTCAAACGGGGTCCTGTTCGCCGGGAGGGGTGTGGCGTACCGCAAAACGGGACTCCACGGGATACTGTTCATCTCCACCGTCGACTGCCTCCACGGGCTACTATTCATCCACCGTCGACCTCCTCCAGCCTCCACCTGCGACTATTCATCCATGGGCTCCTGTTCATCCAGCCTCCACCGCGCACTCCTCCACCGGCTATTGTTCAACCAGCCCTCTCCACGGGGGTCCTGTTCAACCACCCCTCCACGGGCTACTGTTCATCTAGCCCTCCACCGGCTACTTTTCAACCAGCCCTCCACCGGCTACTGTTCAACCAGCCCTCCACGGGGTCCTGTTCATCCACCGGCTCGATCGATCGGTGTACTGTTCATCCAGCGGCAACGACCTCTACTAGCACGGGGTCCTGTTCATCCAACCCCCACCGGGAACTGTTCATCCAGACCCCCTCAACAACGCTCACTGTTCATCCAGGGAAGGAGGCAGCAGTGTTCGATCGGCTTCAGTTAGCAGCAGTAGTGAAGGAATCACACTCAGGTTCAGTTAACAGCAAGGGATCGATCGATCGCTCGGGTTCAGTAGCGCGTAGCCTGCAGTGCAATCGCTCGGGTTCAGTTAGAGCCCAATGCCTCGCTCGGGTTTAGTTAGAGCCCAATGCCTCGCACACACGGACGTACGTACGAGAGAAACGCGCATCGCTCGGCCCCCGACCACCCACCGTAACCGGGAACTCCTCGATATTTTCCTCGCCCTCGCTTCTACCACGGTTTTTTCCGTCATGGACGGCCCAAAGAATGTCATGCATCTGCGTCTCCGGCCCGCCCAGGACGAAAAGCCCATTTTATGTCATGAGTTTTTGTCATGGAAGTAGGAGCCCACCACATCTATGATGATACCGGGTTTTGTCACAATTATCGTCATAGAAGTGGCATAAGTATGACAGAAAAAAATTCCGTTCGGCCCAAAATGTCACGGATGTGTCTTTTTCTTTGTAGTGTTACTAGGGCCCAAGTGCCATGATTTCAGATCTGAACCTATTATGTTTTCATGAATATATGAGTTCTTGATCCTATCTTGCAAGTCAATAATCACCTACTATTTGTTATGATCGAGTAACCCCGAAGTGACAATAATCGCGACCACTCCCGGTGATGACCGTAGTTTGAGGAGTTCATGTATTCACTAAGTGTTAATGCTTTGGTCCGATACTCTATTAAAAGGAGGCCTTAATATCCCTTAATTTCCAATAGGACCCCGCTGCCACGAGACGGTAGGACAAAAGATGTCATGCAAGTTCTTTTCCATAAGCACGTATGACTATATTCGGAATACATGCCTACATTATATTGATGAATTGGAGCTAGTTCTGTGTCACCCAATGTTATAACTATTGCATGAGGAATCGCATCCGACATAATTATCCATCATTCATCCATTGCCTACGAGCTTTTCATATATTGATCTTTGCTTAGTTACTTTACCGTTGCCACTGTTACAATTAGTACAAAGTTGCTACTGTTGCTTTTTCCAGCGTTACCGTTACTTCCATACTACTTTGCTAATAAATACTTTGCTGTAGATATTAAGTTTTGCAGGTGTGGTTGAATTGACAACTCAATTGCTAATACTTGAGAATATTCTTTGGCTCCCCTTGTGTCGAATCAATAAATTTGGGTTGAATACTCCACCCTCGAAAACTGTTGCGATCCCCTATACTTATGGGTTATCAAGACTATTTTAAGGCCGTTGTTCGGGGAGCATAGCTCTATTCTTTGAGTCACTTGGGATTTATATCTGTTGATCACTATGAGGAACTTGAAAGATGAAAAAACCAAGATGTATCCCTCAACTACGAGGGGAGGTAAGGAACTGCCATCTAGCTCTGCACTTGATTCACCTTATGTTATGACTAATATGCGACACCTACTCCTGCTATTTATTCTGATAGGTCGCATGTTACTTATGATGAAACTACTTCTATGCTTGATAGTACTGTCCCACTAGGTGAATTTCTTGATGAACAACTTGCTAGGGTTAGAGAGAATGAAATTATTGAAACTGGTAATATTGATGAAAGTGATGATGAAGATTATCCCCCTAGATATGAATTGCCTGATGTGCCTGAGGGTTATGCTATGGATGAAGAAACTGCTAGAGATATTTTTGCTTGCAAGGAGAGATATGATCTTAAGAAACTGTTAGCTAAGCTGAAAGAAAAATCTTTGAATGCTAGAATGAAATATGACCCTGCTTTTGCTACTTCACCTATCTGTATTTCCGATAAGGATTATGATTTCTCTGTCGATCCTGAGATAATTACTTTAGTTGAATCTGATCCTTTCTATGGCTATGAATTTGAAACTGTTGTGGCACATCTTACTAAATTAAATGATATAGCCACCCTATTCACTCATGAGGAAAAAATTCGTTACTACTATATCCTTAAATTATTTCCGTTCTCATTAAAGGGTGATGCTAAAACATGGTTTAATTCTCTTGATCCTGGTTGTGTGCGTAGTCCCCAGGATATGATTTATTACTTCTCTGCTAAATATTTCCCCGCTCATAAGAAACAGGCTGCCTTAAGGGAAATATATAATTTTGTGCAAATTAAAGAAGAGAGTCTCCCACAAGCTTGGGGGAGGCTTCTCCGATTACTTAATGCTTTGCCTGATCATCCTCTCAAGAAAAATGAAATACTTGATATCTTTTATAATGGACTAACCGATGCTTAGGAGACCACACGGATAGTTCTTGCTGGTTGTGTTTTCAGGGAAAAAACTGTTGATCAAGCTGAATTGCTATTGAATAATATGCTGAGTACTGAAAATGATTGGACACTTCCTGAACCAACTCCTAAACCAACTCCAAAGAAAAGGGGTATTCTATTTCTCAGTTCTGAAGATATGCAAGAGGCAAACAAGTCTATGAAAGAAAAGGGTATTAAAGCCGAAGATGTTAAGAATTTACCACCTATTGAAGAAATACATGGTCTTGATAACCCGACACAGGTAGTAAAGGTAAATTATCTCTATAGATTTGATGAAGGTGATATTCCTCGTAATAAGTCTGCTAGCCAATGCTTAGATGAGTTTGATAATTTTATTGTTAAACAAGAAAACTTCAATGCTTATGTTGGTAGACAATTGAAATGTAATGCTTATATGGTTGAACACTTGAGTGATTATATGTCTAGGGTTAAAGGTGAACTTAAACTTATTAGTAAACATGCTTCTATGGTTACCACTCAAGTAGAACAAGTGCTTAAAGCTCAAAATGATTTGCTCAATGAATTAAATAATAAGAAAAATGATAATGTTGTTAGAGTTATGACAAGAGGGGGTAAAATGACTCAGGAACCTTTGTATCCTGAGGGACACCCTAAGAGAATTGAGCAAGATTCTCAGAGAACTAATGTGGATGGACCTAGTCCTTCTAAGAGGAAGAAAAATAAAAAGGATAGGACTTTGCATGCTACTAGTGAACCTGTTGTTGACACACCTGAGAATCCCAATAATATTTCTATTTCTGATGCTGAAACACAATCTGGTAATGAACATGAACCTAGTGATAATACTAATGATGATGTTCATGTTGATGCTCAACCTAGCAATAACAATGATGTAGAGATTGAACGTGTTGTTGATCTTGATAACCCACAATCAAAGAACCAACACTATGATAAGAGAGACTTCATTGCTAAGAAGCACGGTAATGAAAGAGAACCATGGGTTCAGAAACCCATGCCTTTTCCTCCTAAACCATCCAAGAAAAAGGATGATGAGGATTTTGAGCACTTTGCTGAAATGATTAGACCTATATTTTTGAATATGTGTTTGACTAATATGCTTAAAATGAATCCTTATGCTAAGTACATGAAAGATATTGTTACAAATAAAAGAAGATACCGGAAGCTGAAATTTCCACCATGCTTGCTAATTATACTTTTAAAGGTGGAATACCAAAGAAACTAGGAGATCCAGGAGTACCAACTATACCATGCTCCATTAAAAGAAACTATGTTAAAACTGCTTTATGTGATCTTGGAGCCGGTGTTAGTGTTATGCCTCTCTCTTTATACCATAGACTTGATTTGAATAAGTTGATACCTACTGAAATATCTCTGCAAATGGCCAATAAATCAACTGATATACCTGTCGGTATTTGTGAGGATGTGCCTGTTGTGGTTGCAAACGCTACTATTTTAACGGACTTTGTTATTCTTGATATTCCCGAGGACGATAGTATGTCTATTCTTCTTGGTAGACCCTTTTTGAATACTGCAGGGGTTGTTATTGATTGCAACAAAGGCAATGTCACTTTTCATGTTAATGGTAATGAGCATACGGTACACTTTCCGAGGAAAGAACCTCAAGTCCACAGTATAAATTCTATTGGAAAATTTTCAACAATCACTATTGGAGGTTTTGAATTTCCTCTTCCTACTGTCAAGAAGAAATATGATATTATTATTGTTGGGGACGTGCATATCCCCGTTGAGGTAACCTAGTGCTATTCGAAAATTCTCTGTTTCATGCGATTCGGAATGAGTTTGTTAACAAGACTTGATCAACCTTGTTAGTGGATTCCTTTTGATGAGCATGGGATGGATGAAGTTAGAAAGCACAACTCTCTATACCCTCCTTTTACTTTCTGTTATTTAGATTAAATAAAGTAAAAATAGTATTTTCTGTCTGTTTTCTGAATTATCCTTGCAATAAAAAATACCCCGAAAATAGAAGTTCTCCAAATGTCCCGAAATTGAAATATAATTTTTTGTAGAATATTTAAGAATATCTGGCACTGAGAACACACCGGGGGGTGCCACCACCTGGACACGAGGGTCCAAGGTGCGCCCACCCCCTGGGGCGTGCCCCCTGCCTCGTGGACCCCATGTGCCCCCCCCCCCTCCACTTACTCCTGCACCCACACACTTCTTCTTCCTTCATAAAAAATCCCCAGACAGCTCAAACCCGTGTTTTAGCTCTTCTTGCTGCGATTTTTGATCTCCTTGCTCAAAGCTCCATTCACAAAACTGCTTTGGGGGATTGTTCTTTGGTATGTGACTCCTCCGATGGTGCAATTAGTTTTTGTTATAGTGCTTTATTTATTGCAAAATTTTGCTGCTTAGGTGACCCTGTTCTTGAGCTTGCATGTCAAATTTATATGGTCCAAAGTAGTTTTTATGCAATATATAGTCTCTACGCACTTGTGGGAGTAGTTGATATTAACCTTGTTGAGTTTGGTTCACTTTTATTTTGAGTTACTAAAATTTTTATAAATTCTTCACAGGGAGAAAATGTTGAAGAGATTGTTGAGAGGCTCTTCGAGCCGAAGCTTGAAGGATAAGAAAAGTGAAGAGAATAAGAAGCCCCAATATAATCTTCCTCGCACTGCGGAGGTTCGGCCGTGTGAATGGCCTTGTGATGAGTTCTTGAGAGCCGCCGGAATCTAGGATGATTTTTATTACTTGGCTGAGAATGCAAGCCTCACCGAATTCCTCCACGACCAGCTCGAACAGTGTCTCCTACTCACTAATATTTTTTTGCAAAATTTTCATTTCCATGCTAGGAGATCACCACATTCGGTAGATTTTTATTTATATGATAAGTTTAAAGAGATGTCACTCTATGATTTTTGTGTGGCTTGCAAGTTGCCATTTGAGGGCAGCATCGAGGAACCACATCCTAGTGATGTGGCAGAACTTATTGATAAAATTGTTGTAGGGGAAAAGAGAAAAGTGTCAGATGCAAGAACTACTAGTATCCATTTTCCTGTTCTACGTTACTATGCAATATTAGCTAGTAGATGTTTAATTGGTCACGGGAACAGTGGGGGCCTCAGTGCTCCTGACCTCGCCATTTCGCGCCATGCTTTACTCTATGACAGAACTTTCAGTTTAGGCGCTATGGTTGCTAAACGGTTGAGTCTAAACCGTACAAAGGGCCCCATTTTTTGAGGTGTCTTTGCTTCGTGTCTTGCTAAATATTTTGAGATACCTATTAGACACTTTGAGAAAGAAGAAAAGTTGTTGCCCCCTATTTTCTTAGACTATAAAAGTATGGTAGCACATGATTTTATTTGCGATGATAAGGAGAAGAGACTCATTTATAACCTTGTATCCAGTGAAAAGACTTGTCAGATTATTACCCTGCCTGCACCTTCTTTGTTTAACATTTATTCAGGCACATACATCATCCTGCCCGATGACATCTATGCATATTGGGAGTGAACACAATCCCCAGAGCCAGAGCCAGAGCCATCTCCTGATCCATATCATGAGTCTATTTATCAGTGGGATCCGCAAGAGCTCGCCTCCAAGCTGCATCTCATCAGGCAATAGCCGCTGCATCTCGGTACGACCCCAGTTACAACTTCGGATATCCGCCAGGCTAGCCGTGGCCATAGACCAACTTAGGCCAAAATCCTAAGCTTGGGGGAGTACGTATTTCTCACCGACATTACATTCATGTTCATACACTCATGCTAGTTGTCGGTGCTCTTACTTTTTCATTGTGCAATCCATCCTAGTTTATTTTCTTTTTAAGTTTTCTTCTTGTGTGTTTGAAAAACCTTAAGGAAAACCAAAAAAAAATAGTTGTAGCTTTTAGCTAGTTTACTTTCCATGCCTGTAGTAGTAATAACTAAAAGAAAACCCAAAAAGATTTCTTGTTCTTCTTTTGCTTGTTGGGAGCTTTCCCGTGTAAATAATGTTATTTCTTTTCTTTGGGGGACGAGAGGAGAAGACCATGATGAAAATGTTGAGTGGCTCTTACATGCATTATTGTTGATTTACAAAGAGCCCATATTACCTTGTATTTTCCCTTGTTTTGAATGCTTGCAGATTCTAGCTTAGTCCAATGCACGTGCACTATTACTATTATCCACAACGTTCGGTCGTGCAAGTGAAAGGCAATAATGACGATATATGATGAACTGATTGAGATGCGAGAAGCTGGTATGAACTCGACCTATCTTGTTTTTGTAAATATGATTAGTACATCGTTCCCGATTCAGCCTATTATGAATGAAACATGTTTGCAATGACAATTAGAGATTATAGTTGCTCATGCCATGCTTAATTTGCTAGGAGTTTATAATGGTTTACCTTGCGTGCCAACATGCTATTAAAATGGTTGTGATGTGGTATGATAGGGTGGTATCCTCCTTTGAACGATTCGAGTGGCTTGACTTGGCACATGTTCACGCATGTAGTTGAAAAAAAATCAACATAGCCTCCATGATATTTATGTTCATGGTGAATTATATCCTACTCATGCTTGCACTCGGTGTTGTAATTTTAATGCATGTTCATAACGGTTGTCGCTCTCTAGTTGGTCGCTTCCCAGTATTTTTCTAGCCTTCACTTGTACTAAGCGGGAATACTGCTTGTGCATCCACTTCCATAAACCCCAAAGTTATTCCATATGAGTCCACCATACCTTCCTATATGCAGTATCTACCTGCCGTTCCAAGTAAATTTGTATGTGCCAAACTCTAAACCTTCAAATGAAATTTTGTTTTGTATGCTCGAATAGCTCATGTATCAACTAGGGATGTCTGTATCTTCCATGCTAGGTGGGTTATTCTCACGAGGAGTGGACTCTGCTCCTCACTCACGTGAAAATGGCCGGTAACCGGGATGCCCAGTCCCATGCTCAAATCAAAATAATTGCTAACAAAACTCCCCCAGGACTGTTGTTAGTTGGAGGCACCCATTGTTTCGGGCAAGCCATGGATTGATGCTTGTTGGTGGTGGGGGAGTATAAACTTTACCATTCTGTTTGGGAACCGCGTATAATGTGTGTAGCATGGAAGATATCGAGATCTCTCGGTTGTTATGTTGACAATGAAAGTATGCCACTCAAAATATTATTTATCTCTATTTCAAAAACAGAGCTCTGGCACCTCTACAAATCCCTGCTTCCCTCTGTGAAGGGCCTATCTATTTACTTTTATGTTGAGTCATCATCCTCTTATTAAAAAGCACCAGTTGGAGAGCACTGCTGTCATTTGCATGCATTACTATTAGTTTACATTGAGTATGACTATGATTGGATCTCTTTTACCATGAATTACAATGTTTAGTCAGTCCTCGATCTTCAGAGGTGCTGTGCATTTATGTTTTGCGGTCTCAGAAAGAGCTAACAAGATACCATCTTGTTATATCATATTATGATTGTTTTGAGAAAGTGTTGTCGTCCGAGATTTATTATTATTGCTCGCTAGTTGATAATGCCATTGATATGAGTAAACATGAGATTTAAGTGTTATTGTGAATATGGTTAGTTCATAATATTTGCTGAAAACTTGAATGTTGGCTTTACATATTTACAACAACAAGAGCAAACCGAATTTGTAAAATTTTTTAATTATCACTTTCATTTTGTCAACTGAATTGCTTGAGGACAAGCAAAGGTTTAAGCTTGGGGGAGTTGATACGTCTCCAATGTATCTACTTTTCCAAACACTTTTGCCCTTGTTTTGGACTCTGACTTGCATGATTTGAATGGAACTAACCCGGACTGACGATGTTTTCAGCAGAATTGCCATGGTGTTATTTTTGTGCAGAAATAAATGTTCTCGGAATGACCTGAAACTTCATGGACAATATTTTTGGAATATAGAAAAAAGTATTGACGAAAGAATCAACACCAGGGGGCCCACACCCTGTCCCCAATGGTGGAGGGCGCGCCCACCCCCCTGGGGCGCACACCCTGCCTCGTGGGCCCCCTGAGGCTCCACCGACCTCAACTCCGACTCTATATATTCACGTTCGGGTAGAAAAAAACCAGAGAGAAGGATTCATCACGTTTTACGATATGGAGCTGCCACCAAGCCCTAATCTCTCTCGGGAGGTGAAAGCACAAGTGCTCCCTAGGTGGTTTTGGTAATAATGTCAACATATCTCTTGTTGGACTAACACTTTTACCTAGTATGTTTCAGATAAGTTCAACAATGAAGTGGCATGGACTAGAGGATGTGGAACCCCTTCAAGATGCTAAGGACAAAGGATTGGCTCAAGCTCCAAGCTCAAGACTCTACATTTTCTATTTTAGTGATCCGAGATCACATTGAGTCTATAGGAAAAGACAATACTATCAAGGAGGGATGAGGTGTTGCTTAATGAGGCTCTTGCTTAAAGTGCTTAGTAATATGCTCCAAATCCCTCAACTACTTTCTCACATCCACATATGACCTAAACCAAAAGCTAAACCCGGCCCCACCGATTCTTTCTATCCGGCGCCACCGAGTTCAGATGTCATAGCAACTGCCACAAACCATAGGCAAATCGGTTTCACCGATAGGGATCTCGGTCTCACCGAGATGGGATTGCAATCTCTCTGTATGGATCTATTACCAAAATTGGTCTCACCGAATTTGCATAATCGGTCCTACCGAGATAGCAATGTAAACTCTCTGTTCCCTTTTCGTAACATTTCGGTCTCAACGAGATGAGCGAATCGGTCCCACCGAGTTTACCTGACTAACTCTCTGGTTAGCTTATTACCAATATCGGTCTTACCGAGTTTGTGTAATCAGTCTCACCGAGATTACGTTATGCCCTAACCCTAACCATATCGGTCCTACCGAGTTGCATGTCGGTCCCACCGAAAATCCTAACGGTCACTGGATTTGCTGAATCGGTCTGGCCAAGTTTATCAATTCGGTCCCACCGAGATTGGCAAGTTGTGTGTAACGATTAGATTTTGTGTGGAGGCTATATATACCCCTCCACCTCCTCTTCATTCGTGGAGAGAGCCATCAGAATGAACCTACACTTCCAACTTGCATTTTCTGAGAGAGAACCACCTACACTTGTGTTGAGGCCAAGATATTCCATTCCTACCATATGAATCTTGATCTCTAGCCTTCCCCAAGTTGCTTTCCACTCAAATATTCTTTCCACCAAATCCATATCCTGTGAGAGAGAGTTGAGTGTTGGGGAGACTATCATTTGAAGCACAAGAGCAAGGAGTTCATCAACAACACACCATTTGTTACTCTTGGAGAGTGGTGTCTCCTAGATTGGCTTGGTGTCACTTGGGAGCCTCCGACAAGATTGTGGAGTTGAACCAAGGAGTTTGTAAGGGCAAGGAGATCGCCTACTTCGTGAAGATCTACCGCTAGTGAGGCAAGTCCTTCGTGGGCGACGGCCATGGTGGGATAGACAAGGTTGCTTCTTCGTGGACCCTTCGTGGGTGGAGCCCTCCGTGGACTCGCGCAACCATTACCCTTCATGGGTTGAAGTCTCCATCAACGTGGATGTACGATAGCACCACCTATCGGAACTACGACAAAAACATTCGTGTCTCCTATTGCGTTTGAATCCTCCAAACCCTTCCCTTTACATTCTTGCAAGTTGAATGCTTTACATTACGCTGCTCATATACTCTTTGCATGCTTGCTTGATATGTATTGTGTTTGTTAAACTTGTGACAAAACTCCACTTTAACTTAAAGAAATTAAAAAATGCAACTTTTGGTACTTAGTTCTAATCACCCCCCCTCTAGACACCTCTTCCCGATCCTTTCAATTTTTATCAGAGCCAGGTTTCCATTGCCTTTGCTTAAAAACCATTGGAGGAAGATGGATGAGTCTACTTTGGGGAGTCTTAGACATAGAGTGCCTATACTTGATGGAGAGTATTTTCATGAGTGGAAAAATGAGATGCTTGTGATTTTCAATGAATATCATTTGAACAAGTATATTGCTAGCCCTTGTGCATCTCATGTTGATCCCATGCATCCTTCCCTTGATGAGTCAATTGACATGATTCGCAATCTTAGAACTATCAATCTTATCATAAGAGGATTGCCCAAAAATTTGATTGCTAGTTTGCCTACTCTTGATTGTGCCTATACTATATGGAGATTTCTTGAGGAACGATTTCCAGATTATTCCTTGAAAAATCTAGATGAAATTCTCCATAAGTCTATTGCCTTGAGTGAGATGAATTCTAATGATCCTATCTTTAGTGATTGTCTATTTGAGCTTACCAATCTCATGCGTGCCATAGGAGATGTTGGGATCATTAGCAATATCATTTCGGAAGCTATTAGAATCCATAAAGACAATCATAGAAATGATCATTTGTCTAATGAATTACCCTCTCTAGGAATTGATCAAGCACAAGATGATGTTGAACATGGATACTATGATGAGGATGATGATAGTGACTATGATCTTGATGATGCAACGAGACACTTTGGTCTTATGGCAAATCTTCGCAGCTACATGGCTGGAGGAAAGGAATGGGTCCTTGATAGTGGATGTACCGATCACATGACTGGAGATAAAGACATGTTTGGTGAGCTTGCTGAAAACGATGGTCCTCGAAAGTATGTCACTTTCGGTGACAACTCAAAGGGTAAGGTGGTTGGCCTCGGTAAGGTGGCCATATCACATGATAGCTCCATATAAAATGTCATGCTCGTTGAATCTCTTGGGTACAATTTACTTTTAGTTTCTAGACTTGCTGATTTCGGTTTCAATGTCCTATTCACTGAAATAGATTGCCAAGTGTTCCGTAGAGACAATCATAAAGTGGTCTTTACCGGTATACGCAGACGTGATCTTTACATTGTTGATTTCACTAAAAAAAGGCTCAACCTAGAACTTGCTTAATTGCTAAATCCTCTAAAGTTTGGTTATGGCATAGACGATTAGGTCATGTTGGTATGCGAAACCTTGACAAGCTTATTAAAGGAAATCATATCCTTGGCGTTAACGATGTCATATTTGATAAGGATAGACTTTGCAGCGCTTGTCAAGCAGGTAAACAGGTTGGAGGAAGGCATCCTGTGAAGAACATCATGACCACAAGGAGGCCACTCGAGCTACTTCACATGGATCTTTTTGGTCCTAACGCTTACAAAAGTCTCGGTGGAAATTATTTTGGTCTAGTCATAGTTGATGATTTTTCAAGATTTACGTGGGCGTTCTTTCTCGATGATAAATCGCAGGTCCAAAAGATCTTCAAAAACTTAACTAGGAAGGCCCAAAATCAATTTGAAGTGAAAATCAAGAAGGTTCGCAGAGACAACGGAACGGAGTTCAAGAACGCAAATGTGGACACCTTTCTTGACAAAAAAAGGATTTCACATGAGTTCTCGGCTACGTACACACCTCAATAGAATGGAGTTGTTGAGAGGAAGAACTGGACACTCATCAAAATGGCGAGAACGATGCTTGATGAGTATAAGACGCCAAAGCACTTTTGGGCGGAAGCGGTTGAGACAGCTTGTCATGCAACAAATCGCTTGTATCTTCACAAGCTACTCAGCAAGACGGCATACGAGCTCCTCACCGGTAACAAACCACAAGTTGGATACTTTCGAGTATTCGGCTCAAAGTGCTACATTCTTGAGAAGCAACATCGTTCTAAATTTGCTCCTAAGTCTCATGAAGGTTTCCTACTTGGTTATGGCTCAAACTCTCACACATACCGTGTCTCCAATAATTTCACCCGAAAGGTTGAAGAGATGGTAGATGTGAAGTTTGATGAATCTAACGGCTCGCAAGTAGAGCAATTGCCAATTGATGTAGGAGACAAAGACCCTTCGGAAGCAATCCAAGACTTGTCTATTGGCAAGATTCGTCCAACGGAGGTGAAGGAGAGTACCTCGTCCATCCAAGTGGAAGCTTCTACCTCACGACAAGGTGAACCAAGAGTTGATATGGAAGCATCCACAAGTGGGACACACCAAGATGAAGAAAACAAGGAAGTGCACCAAGATGAACGCCAACAACCTCCTTCTCCACCACGACAAGAGAACAACAACGTCAACAACAAAGAAGGCCAAGAAGAAGAACAAGATGAAGATGTTCAACCAAGATCTAAGCAAAAGCTTTCATGAGTTTGAGCAAGAATTGCTAAAGACCATCCCGTCGAGCAAATCTACAATGACATCCAAACCGGGAGAATCACTCGCTCAAAAACTCGTTTAGCTAACTTTTGTGAACACTATTCATTCATCTCTAGCATTGAACCTATGAAGGTTGAAGAAGCTTTGGAAGATCCGGATTGGATAAATGCCATGCATGAAGAGCTACACAACTTTGAGAGAAATAAAGTTTGGACATTAGTTGAGAAGCCCGACAAGAACCACAACATCATCGGTACCAAATGGGTGTTTCGCAACAAGAAAGATGAAGATGGACAAGTACTTCGCAACAAAGCACGTCTCGTCACCCAAGGCTATTCTCAAGTCCAAGGTATGGACTATGGTGAGACATATGCCCCCGTTGCTAGACTTGAGTCCATTCGCATCTTACTTGCCTATGTTAATCATCATGATATCACCTTGTACCAAATGGACATTAAAAGTGCTTTTCTAAATGGTGAAATAGAGGAGGAAGTTTATGTTAAGCAACCTCCCGGATTTGTCAATCCTAAGAAACCTAATCATGTTTACAAACTTCACAAAGCTTTTTATGGTCTTAAACAAGCTCCTAGAGCATGGTATAAATGCTTGACCAAGTTCCTTATTGAAAAAGGGTTTGAAATTGGAAAAATAGATTCTACTCTTTTTACTAAAAGGGTTAATGGAGAACTATTTGTGTACCAAATTTATGTCGATGATATTATATTTGGATCAACTAACCCTCATTTTAGTGAAAAGTTTGGAAAGATAATGTCGGAGAAGTTTGAGATGTCGATGATGAGTGAACTCAGATTCTTTCTTGGTTTGCAAATCAAGCAAACTAAGGAAGGTACCTTTGTCTCTCGAACGAAGTACACCAAGGACTTATTCAAGAAGTTCAATATGCAAGAATGCAAAGGTATGACTACACCCATGCCTACTAGTGGACATCTTGATTTAATCAAAGATGGTGAACCGGTTGATCAAAAGGTTTATCGCTCTATGATTGGTTCATTGTTATATCTATGTGCTTCACGACCCGATATTATGCTAAGTATGTGCATGTGTGCATGATATCAAGCCGCTCCTAAAGAATGTCATCTTAAGGCCGTGAAAAGGATAGTGAGATACTTAATCCATACACCAAATTTTGGCATTTGGTATCCAAAGAGGGCATCCTTTGATCTTGTTGGCTACTCCGACTCGGACTATGCCGGTGACAAGGTTTATAGAAAGTCCACTTCGGGTACTTGTCAATTTCTTGGTAGATCTCTTGTGTCTTGGTCTTCCAAGAAACAAAACTCTGTATCCTTATCCACCGCCGAAGCGGAATACATTGCCGCTGGATCATGTTGTGCTCAATTAATTTGGATGACCCAAACTCTTAAAGATTATGGGATATATGTGAAACATGTTCCATTGCTTTGCGGCAATGAGAGTGCTATTAAGATTGCTCACAATCCCGTGCAACATTCTCGAACCAAGCATATTGAAGTTCGTCATCATTTCATTCGAGATCATGTTGCCAAAGGGGACATTAATCTTAAGCATGTTCGCACCGAAAAGCAGTTAGCTGATATATTCACAAAACCACTTGATGAGAAAGTGTTTTGCAGGTTAAGAGGTGAATTGAACATCATTGATGCTTCAAACTTGGAGTAGGAACTCCATTTGATACATGCAAGGCATGAGCCTATGACTAATCCTTGATATTTGTCTTATGTTGACTATCTTATGTCCTGGATATATTTGCACCTTGCATGTTATCTAACCCGTGTAGGTACTTGGATGAATCTAAATCTATGAGATTGCAACTCACTCACATATTGAGCAATTTCTATATCACCAAGTCTCTACACAATGGTTGATGAAGACAAGGAAGCACGCAACCACTCAGACATATCCTTTGACAAACTCTGTGTTGAGTTTCATGATTGTCATTTTGTATACACAAGTGCTCTTCCTTGCAAAAACTAACCAATGTAGGTAGATGAACTCAAACTCCAAGTGGCGCTCCCAACTCTTGATGACCTACATCAACCTTGAGCAACCCACACAAGTTCAACTACATGATCATGATCAACACCACCACCCAAGGTATGTTATTCCATCTTAGAGAAGCTTTACTCCAAGTCATGAGTCAAAGCAACTCGACAAGATGTGAATACATCAAAAATCTTAAACGAAAAATTGTAACCCCATTTTGAGCTTAAATGATGAGTATGACCTATGATCAAGTGATCTCACTTGACTCCTAAGTCAATATACTCTAACATAGGTGACTTTGTCGCCGACCAATTCTAGATGAAGTTCTCTTGTGTTCTTTTCTGTGCTCTTGCATTTGTCTCAGGCATATTTGTTTCCCTCTTCAAAAAAACTTCATCTAGACTCCTTTTTAGTTTCTTCTCTTTTATTTTCTGTTATGCATTCCTTGCATTCAATTCATTGCAAATCTTTCAGTTAATTCCTTGCAAATCCTTGTGAGATCTTACTTGTTTAGTGAGCTGAGGTGACAAGTGTTTTCTCTGCGATGAACTCGGTCTCACCGGTCTGATGATTTCGGTCCAACCGAATCCTCTCGGTACAACCGAACCATACAACTCGGTGTAACTGATTTCACTACAGGAAAGACATCTTGCCACTTGTTTCTGCATTATTTTTGATCCAGATCCACTCAATGAATCCTGTCCTCGACCATCATCCCATTCAACTTGCTGCTTCATTTTGTGACTCAATGACCAAATCCATCATGACAAAAATCCAGAAGAACCCTTCTTGGAAATTGATGTCAAAGGGGGAGAGAGAGATCACATCAAAGCTTAATCATATCTATAGGGGGAGAGAATACTCAAGGGAAGAAAGAGTAATCATCAAGGACCCCAGATGCTTGGTGTTCAAGAGGAGAGAGGTCACATGTCTTCAAGAGGGGGAAGACATGTTCATATTTTCTCGCTTGCATTAGCTCTGCTTATTTCCTTTGAGCTCTAATTTTGCTCTGATTTTCTGTTCCCTATCTTCTCCCAGTATCCCATGCTAGATTCAGGGGGAGCAAGACATCTAAGGGAAGGAAATCCTTGAATTTATTGCACATCTTTACCATTGGGGACATGTCTGTGATGCCCCCGATTTAATCGTACACTAATCATACACGCAAATGTGTACAATCAAGATCAGGGACTCACGGGAAGATATCACAACACAACTCTAAAATAAAATAAGTCATACAAGCATCATAATACAAGCCAGGGGCCTCGAGGGCTCGAATAGAAGTGCTCGATCATAGACAAGTCAGCGAAAGCAACAATATCTGAGTACAGACATAAGTTAAACAAGTTTTCCGTAAGAAGGCTAGCACAAATTGGGATACAAATCGAAAGAGGCGCACGCCTCCTGCCTGGGATCCTCCTAAACTACTCCTGGTCGTCGTCAGCAGCCTACATGTAGTAGTAGGCACCTCCGGCGTAGTAGCAGTCGTTGTTGACGGTGGCGTCTGGCTCCTGGGCTTCGGCATCTGGTTGCGACAACCAGGTAGAAGGGAAAGGGGGAAAAGAGGGAGAAAAGCAACTGTGAGTACTCATCCAAAGTACTCGCAAGCAACAAAACTACACTACATATGCAAGGGTATATGTGTAAAGGGCCATATCGATGGACTGAACTGCAGAATGCCAGAATAAGAGGGATAGCTAATCACGTCAAGACTACGCTCTGAGCCACCTCCATCTTGCATCATGTAGAAGAGAGTAGATGGTAAGTTCACCAAGTAGCATCGCATAGCATAATCCTACCCGGCGATCCCCTCCTCGTCGCCCTGTTAGAGAGCAATCATTGGGTTATATCTGGCACTTGGAAGGGTGTGTTTTATTAAGTATCCGGTTCTAGTTGTCATAAGGTCAAGGTACAACTCCAAGTCGTCATGTTACCGAAGATCACGGTTATTCGAATAGATAAACTTCCCTGCAGGGGTGCACCACATAACCCAACACGCTCGATCCCATTTGGCCGTACACACTTTCTTAGGTCATGCCCGGCCTCGGAAGATCAACACGTCGCAGCCCCACCTAGGCACAATAGAGAGGTCAGCACGCCGGTCTAAATCCTATGGCGCAGGGGTCTGGGCCCATCGCCCATTGCACACCTGCACGTTGCAAGGGCGGCCGGAAGCAGACCTAGCCTAGCAGGCGTTCCAGTCCAATCCGGCGCGCGCCGCTCAGTCGCTGACGTCACGAAATGCTTCGGCTGATACCACGACGTCGAGTGCCCATAATTGTTCCCGAGTAGTTGGTTAGTGCGTATAGGCCAGTGGCCAGACTCAGATCAAATACCAAGAACTCGTTAAGCGTGTTATGTATCCGCGAATGCCGACCAGGGCCAGGCCCACCTCTCCCCTAGGTGGTCTCAACCTGCCCTGTTGCTCCGCCTCAAAGTAACAGTCGGGGGCCGTCGGGAACCCAGGCCCACCTCTACCGGGATGGAGCCACCTGCCCCTTCAGCCCCCATCTCTGAACAGTATCATAAGTAATGTAACAGTATAATGTATATAGCATATGCCCGTGATCACCTCCCGAAGTGATCACGGCCCAGTAGTATAGCATGGCATACGGACAAGAGTGTAGGGCCACTGATGAAACACTAGCATCCTATACTAAGCAGTAGGATAGCAGGTAAGGGTAACAACTGTAGCAACAATGACAGGCTATGCAGTAGAATAGGATTAATCAAAATCAGTAACATGCTACACTACTCTAATGCAAGCAGTAGAGAAGAATAGGCGATATCTGGTGATCAAGGGAGGGCTTGCCTGGTTGCTCTGGCAAGAAGGGGTCGTCAACACCGTAGTCGATCACAGGGGTATCGGCAGCAGTCTCGGGGTCTACCGGAAAAAGTAACGGAGGGGAACACAATAAATAACAGAGAAATCAAAGCATAACATGACAAACGCGGTGCTAGAGGTGATCTAACGCAGGGATAGGTGATACCGGCGAAGGGGGGAAACATCCGGGAAAGTATCCCCGGTGTTTGGCGTTTTCGGACAAAGGAACCGGGGGGTGAATGTTGCAGGTTCGCTATGCTAGGGATGTGTGGCGGACGAACGGGGTGCATATCCGGATTCGTCTTGTCATTCTGAGCAACTTTCATGTACAAAGTATTTTCATCCGAGTTACAGTTTATTTTCTATGATTTATCAAAGTTTTATGCATTTTTGAAATTTATTTAATTAATTAACTCGAACATTATCCAGAACAGTGAAAGGTGATGTCAGCATGACATCACCATGTCATCAGTAGGTCAAACCCAGCTAACCAGAGTCATACCTGGCCTGTGGGTCCAGTGGGACCCACCTATCATAAACTAACATGTTAATTAGGGTTCAATTAAGCAGGATTAATTAAATTTAATTAAACTAGATTAATTAAGTTAATTAACTAATTAACTTTTACTTATTTATTTTTTATTCTTTTCTGTTTTTCTTTTTCGTTCTAAAAAGGGGGGTCGGGCCCTAGTGGTCAGTGGCCAGAGGCGTTAGTGGTCGGGCTAACAGGTTGGGCGCGGTTGCAGGCGCCCGACACGGTGCGGCAAGCGGCACACAGCACATGGGAGGGATGGACGGAGCGGTGAGAGGTGGCGCAAGGACGCGGGCAGCGGGGTCGCTGTGCGGTGGCGGCGGCACGACGAGGCCAGCGCGGTGGAGGCTTAGGGTCTGGGCGGCATCGGTAGGCGTAGCAGCAGAGGCGCGGCGGCGGCCACGGCAAAGAACGGCCGGAGCTCAACCGGCTGCGTGGGCGGAGCGAGGCAAGATGCGCCCGGCGCTGCTGGTGTGCGGGAACCGCGATGGGCGCGACCACGCAGAGGCGGCGAGGCCAGGAGGGCGCGGGCGCGGCGCAAGGCGGCTGGCGCGGTCGGAGCGGTCGGAGGCGGCGTGGGTGGAGCTAGCAGCGGGGCTCGGCAGCTTGCGCTAGGGGTGCGGAACGGCGCGCGCGTCGGCCATCGGGCGCGGTGAGCGGGTGCGGGATGCGGGCGACGACGGCACGACGCGGGAGCAGAGAGGGAGGAGGGGAGACGGTGGCTCACAGGGGGCCGGTCGAGGAGGGCAGCGGGCTCGGGGTGGACGGCGAGGCAGATCAACGACGAGGGTGAGGTGGCGGCGACGGGGAAGACCACAGGCAGCGGTGGTCGACGACGGGGACTCCGGGCGGCGGTGTGGTCCGGCCCTGGGGTGGGCGCTGGAGTCCGGGCGCGGGGCGGCGCACGCTGGTCCGAGGCGGCGGTCTCCTCCCGATCCAATCGGGAGAGAGGAGGGAGGGAGATATTTTGCGGGGGAGTGGGGGTGTGTCGGTGTGTACTCGGGGGAGTGGGGGAGGTCATGGAGTCCGGGTGGGCCTTGGCCCAGTTGGGCAGGCCAGATGGGCTGGAGCCCAGTGGGGGGGTTCTTTTCTATTTTTGTTTTGTTCTTTTGTTTTCTGTGTTTGTATTTTCTTTTCTGTTTTAATTCATTTTAAAATACTTAGGCATTTTATAAAAAATGTGTTTGTTACACCATATTTACCTATGCAAAACATGGCACCTCCGGAACATTTTTGTTTTAAATTTGGAAAAACTTTTATTTTGACATTAATTTGAATTTGATTTGAAACGGTTTCGAATCCTCTCAAGGTTAACAACAATAACCGTGGTGACATGGCACCATTAGCATGGGATTACTGTAGCTTAATTACCCGGGCGTTACAAAACTCCTCCACTACAAGAAATCTCGTCCCGAGATTTAGGAGCGGGAGTAAGGGGGAAAGGTCTGGTTACGAGATTCTAACGGATTTTCTCGGCCTTGGTTGCTCTTCTCGAAGAGATCTATCCCTTACATTGACGTCTTCATTTCTCTGCTTCAGGTCATCATGGTGAAGTCGTCCTTTTCTTCGGGAACTCCAACGTACTTACGAATAGGTAAGGGGCAGCTCGGCTACGACAGAATGCCTATGAGGGAAACAATCTAGGGTTAACCCATGAATGAGCATAAGATTTTCTCTCGAGTTGAACATATAAAATACATCGAGAGTGAGGTATGAAGGTACAATAAGAGGTTCCAAGCAGATAGATAGTTGCTCGAAGTCTGAACCAGAGTGAGAAAGGGGTTCAGAGCAGCGAGAGTAAGTATAGCATCTGATACCAGAATAGAGCACTAGGAAGGTGGCTCGTGAATTAAATATGAAGCCAAGAATGGGGAATAACCATTAGAAACAGGATTGTACAGGTGAGTCAGGTTTTGATCCTGTGGAACTGTGGGTTAGGGGCCCACCATGTGGGTTAAAAGTAGGAAGGGCGATGACGTCTTGCACGATCATGTAAGCAAGGCATGTCAGAGGATAGCCTATCAGTTATGTTGACTGCATCGTTGGTACCAAGGGCGAGGGACGAAGAGAACCATTTTCCTGCTCGTTGAAACGAGGCGGACCAATAGGCAAAGTTCTCGTCCATCGGTGGTTTACCGAAATGTCATCAACAATAGTAACACGGCCTTACTGACAAGGTTGTACACTCGAGTGTTTACATAAGCAACGAACATTGTTGTTTAGATCATATAAACCACGAGAAAGGTTAAACAAGACAATGGAAAGGAAAAGTGATTACCAGGTTTAATCAGAACAATGGGGAGGAAAATGTGTATACACACATATTTCAGGGGTATATCCTTCCCAAGGACAAGAGGGGCATGATATCCATGACAGGATAGAAAGTAGAGAACCATTGAGGTAAAGGGAGGGGAATTTCATGACGTTACACATACAACGGCGTTTGGATAATTGATAAAGAGAATTTAGTATTGTGCTTCAATTGTTCTTGTTGATGAACGGAGTACCACAGACATGCTTCGAGATAGAATTGACATGGTCTTCAAGCAAAGGTCAGACTTTGTATATACAAAGGATCCATTAGGATAACTTATTAAACAAGGCATTCAATTTCCTCATTGAAAAATGGCTAACCTAGTTAAAAAGAAAAGAATAACACTAGGTCCTCCAGTCAGGTGTGCTAGGCATGACATCACCTTACCAAGTCGTATAAAGACCAATGTTATAACTCTTGAAAATATGTTCCAACCATCATATCTGACCGAGATTAAGATCTGATTGGCGTCAGGATACCTCGGACTCGGGATGCCTGAGAAGAAAAGGTGCAACACAATTGACGAGATGACATCATAAGATTCTCGGGCAATGAACTATGGAAGCGAGTTCCAAAACAAGATTTCATCGGTAAACCAAGGAGAGGATGAGGAGGTGGCTGATGAACTCAGCAGCAATTCATCAAGATTCCCAAAGGATGGATTTCCACAATTAAATATTGAACGAAAATGCACCTGGAAATATGGACCAAGTAGGACATTCAAAGTTAGAATGGTGATTCGATAACGGAACTATCTGCCATTCACTTCAAAACAATAGGGTTGCTAGAGATATCAAATTCCCACAACAGAGTTCACTCAACATGGGGGCCAAGAAAAGAATGGTGATGGCGAGAAGCATCACTGTAACAAGAATTTATTAAGAGGTGGTGAAATTCTCACAACATTTTTGACATAAAAGATGGTAATACTCCAATGTAAAGAAGAACAATGCTGGGTAGCAACGAACTCAAGGTATAACACAAAACACGAACAAGTTTGTGTCGGAGGGAAGGCAATAAAGTGGCCAATGATAACACGACTCATCGAGGGCAAGGATGGTATTTCTCTTCATGAATCCGATTGATATCCTGGAAGAGCTCATAAGGTTGATGATGATCACGACACATTTGTCGAGAGATTTCATGAAGATGTAATCAATCCGCGACGACATCGAGTCAAAGGAATGATGAAGCAAAATGTTATTGGAACCATGGGTACGACACAAACTCGAAATCAAGTTTGTTGTTCAAGGAGAAATGATATGACGAGGAAGATCAACGTAAGATTAGCTCATCGTCGAAAGTTGTGCTCTGGGAATAAGGACCAGGTAGCACACAGTTGAAAAGTTGCACGATTTTGATATAGTTGATCAGGCTAGGAATGACTTGAAGGATTTTTAAACTCGTAAGCAACGAAAATTACTTAGAGTTATTGAATCGGAGTGCGAAATCGATTCACATATCGGTGTTCTCTAGTGACTATTAACTCAGAACCCGAGGGAAATCTGAAATCAGTGATAAGCAATACTAGATGAAGACTCATTGGAAACAACACAGTTTTTTGATATTCTCGAGATACTGGAGGGTATTACTCGAAGGAAGATCGACATAGGGGTTGCGGAGATGTATTGATCTGCAGAAGACAAGTGTTTTCACTTGCCTGAGAAATGGTATTTAAAGGAGAACATGGTCGGAACCACGACTGCAAAGGGTCAATTCACCGATATCAGATGATATTATATCAAGGAAATAGTTATTATTACAAGAAGTTTCCATGATAGGATCTACATTGTGTCCATGGGCATGAACACAAAGTTCAAGGTCGACTCCCACATCTTTAATGCATAACCTTTCATTCACTTCTTGCCTTCAACGAAGTTGTGGTGTTGAAATTTTATCTGACATAACACCAGTAGAGTATGACCCGTAGTAGTTTCCGGGTTCACGCAGATTAGAAAAGGCATATGTCCAACCCATTGGGGCCTCTTAGAAACATATACCACAAACTTCCGGAGTAAATAACACAAGCTCGAAAGCAGAGCATGGTTGACAAAGCAGAGGACACAATTTACCAAAGGCATTATGTATCTGAGGAGAATTCACAAGGCGATTAAATATGAAGGAGATTGTCAAATAATAATCCAACAGAGGATCTGACGGTCCATAGCGAAGCTGATGTGAGCATCGGCACACAACCAGTTGAAGAAGGAATGCAAGGGCATCGTATTATAGAACATCTGAATGATTCGATGCTTAGATATCAAAGGAATTATGATTTCCAAATCGAGGAATCAGAAGCATACGCTCTGATCAAGGGTGGATAAGTTCAATGGACCTAAGGGTACAATTGACAGCAAATAGATTGGTCGAGAACAAGTTCATGTTCAAAATGACGTCTGGGCCGGAATATTTAAAAGGATCAACTAAGGATTGCGTGCATTTGCACTCATGTTGAATCAATAGGATCAAAATAATGGTGTCTAAGGATACTAATGAATATTGCCAGACATGTGGAAAGCATCCATAATGCAAGCAGACAAGTATTGCAGAGCAATAAGCTATTGAGGATTTTTGGAGGATCAAATAGTATTTCAAAGACCATTGTGAAACACATGAACAACTGGGGATGAGCGGATACTCAATAGGGGCGAGAAATTATCCGTAGGGGTATTCAGGTGGAAAGGAACCGCAAGGCAGTAGGCACAAAATATTCTCGGAACAATAGAGAGAATTTCAGGGTATCTTGTAATAACAAGATCAACTGGGAACAAAAGTAAGAACGACACATGTATGTATTTATCCATAAGGATATTCCGGTGGTAGGGAAATGCAAAAGCAACGGACACAAAGTCTCGAGTGAATATCGGAGAGTATCTTCTAAATCTTCTGGTGCAGCAGGCGATCATCCGTAATAATGGGCTCTCCGGGTGGAAGTGATCACGAGATCCTAACGTTAGAGTTAGCAAAATTTCATTTAACCCGAATAGAACAAAGATCAGAGTCCAAGAGTATAGACGAGGAGTAAAAGATCCTAATACCACCCAATGGTGACGTGGTCCCATGGGCCGCACAGCCATGTTAGTAAAACAGTTTTCATCGACTAGACTCAACTTCGGCAAGGAGTGTGGAAGGGGGATTCCGACAGGCAGTCGGCTCTGATACCAACTTGTGACGCCCCCGATTTAATCGTACACTAATCATACACGTAAATGTGTACGATCAAGATCAGGGACTCACGGGAAGATATCACAACACAACTCTAAAATAAAATAAGTCATACAAGCATCATAATACAAGCCAGGGGCCTCGAGGGCTCGAATACAAGTGCTCGATCATAGACGAGTCAACGAAAGTAACAATATCTGATTACAGACATAAGTTAAACAAGTTAGCCTTAAGAAGGCTAGCACAAACTGGGATACAGATCGAAAGAGGCGCAGCCCTCCTGCCTGGGATCCTCCTAAACTACTCCTGGTCGTCGTCAGCGGGCTGCCGTAGTAGTAGGCACCTCCGGTGTAGTAGGAGTCGTTGTCGACGGTGGCGTCTGGCTCCTGGGCTTCGGCATCTGGTTGCGACAACCAGGTAGAAGGGAAAGGGGGAAAAGAGGGAGAAAAGCAACCATGAGTACTCATCCAAAGTACTCGCAAGCAAGGAACTACACTACATATGCAAGGGTATATGTGTAAAGGGCCATATCGGTGGACTGAACTGCAGAATGCCAGAATAAGAGGGGATAGCTAATCATGTCGAAGACTACGCTTCAGGCCACCTCCATCTTGCAGCATGTAGAAGAGAGTAGATGGTAAGTTCACCAAGTAGCATCGCATAGCATAAACCTACCCGGTGAACCACTCCTCGTCGCCCTGTTAGAGAGCGATCACCGGGTTATATATGGCACTTGGAAGGGTGTGTTTTATTAAGTATCCGGTTCTAGTTGTCATAAGGTCAAGGTACAACTCCAAGTCGTCCTGTTACCGAAGATCACGGCTATTCGAATAGATAAACTTCCCTGCAGGGGTGCACCACATAACCCAACACGCTCGATCCCATTTGGCCGGACACACTTTCCTGGGTCATGCCCGGCCTCGGAAGATCAACACGTCGCAGCCCCACCTAGGCACAACAGAGAGGTCAGCATGCCGGTCTAAATCCTATGGCGCAGGGGTCTAGGCCCATCGACCATTGCACACCTGCTCGTTGCGAGGGCGGCCGGAAGAAGACCTAACCTAGTAGGCGTTCCAGCCCAATCCGGTGCACGCTGCTCAGTCGCTGACGTCACGAAATGTTTCGGCTGATACCATGACGTCGAGTGCCCATAATTGTTCCCGTGTAGTTGGTTAGTGCGTATAGGCCAGTGGCCAGACTCAGATCAAATACCAAGAACTCGTTAAGCGTGTTATATATCCGCGAATGCCGACCAGGGCCAGGCCCACCTCTCTCCTAGGTGGTCTCAACCTGCCCTGTCGCTCCGCCTCAAAGTAATAGTCAGGGGCCGTCGGGAACCCAGGCCCACCTCTACCGGGATGGAGCCACCTGCCCCTTCAGCCCCCATCTCCGAACAGTATCATAAGTAATGTAACAGTATAATGTATATAGCATATGCCCGTGATCACCTCCCGAAGTGATCACAGCCCAGTAGTATAGTATGGCAGAGGGACAAGAGTGTAGGGCCACTGATGGAACACTAGCATCCTATACTAAGCAGTAGGATAGCAGGTAAGGGTAACAACTGTAGCAACAATGATAGGCTATGCAGTAGAATAGGATTAATCGAAAGCAGTAACATGCTACACTACTCTAATGCAAGCAGTAGAGAAGAATAGGCGATATATGGTGATCAAGGGGGGGGGCTTGCCTGGTTGCTCTGGCAAGAAAGGGTCGTCAACACCGTAGTCGATCACAGGGGTACCGGCAGCGGTCTCGGGGTCTAGCGGAAAAACTAACGGAGGGGGAACACAATAAATAACAGAGCAATCAAAGCATAACATGACAAACGCGGTGCTAGAGGTGATCTAACGCAGGGATAGGTGATACCGGCGAAGGAGGGAAACATCCGGGAAAGTATTCCCGGTGTTTGGCGTTTTCGGACAAAGGAACCAGAGGGTGAATGTTGCAAGTTCGCTATGCTAGGGATGTGTGCTGGACGAACGGGATGCTTATCCGGATTCGTCTCGTCGTTCTCAGCAACTTTCATGTACAAAGTATTTTCATCCGTGTTACGGTTTATTTTCTATGATTTATCAAAGTTTTATGCATTTTTGAAATTTATTTAATTAATTAACTCGAACATTATCCAGAACAGTGAAAGGTGACGTCAGCATGACATCACCATGACATCAAGCAGTCAAACCCAGTGACTGAGTCAAACTCGGCTGTGGGTCGATGGGACCCACCTGTCATAGACTAACATGTTAATTAGGGTTCAATTAAGCAGGGTTAATTAAATTTAGTTAAACTAGATTAATTAAGTTAATTAACTAATTAATTTTTACTTATTTATTTTTTATTCTTTTCTGCTTTTCTTTTTCGTTCTAAAAAGGGGGGTCAGGCCCTATTGGTTAGTGGCCAGAGGCCTTAGCGGTCGGGCTAACGGGCTAGGCGCGGTTGCAGGCGCCCGACAGGGCGTGGCAAGCGGCACACGGGAGGGGCGGATGGAGCGGTGAGAGGCGGCGCGAGGACGCGGGCAGCGGGTCATTGTCGGCGGCGGCGGCACGCCAAGGCCAGCACGTGAGGCGAGGGTCTGGCTGCATCGGTAGGTGTAGCAGCGAGCACAAGCGGCGGCGCGGCAGCAACGGCCGAGCTCAGCAGAAGCTGCATGAGCGAAAGCATGGCGAGCGAGGCGAGAAGCGCCTGGCGAGGCTGTAGGCGTCTGGAGAACATGATGGGGGTGGCTACGCAGAGGCGGCGAGGCGAGGAGGGGCGGCAGCGCGCAGCAAGGCGGCTGTGGCGCGGCCGAGCCGGTCGGAGGCAGGCGGGTGGAGCTAGCAGTGGGCATGGCAGCTTGCGCTAAAGTGCGGAGGCGGCGCGTCGGCCGTCAGCGGTGAGCGGGTGCGGATGCGGGCGGCAGACCTGCGAGAGCAGAGAGGGAGGAGGGGAGGCGGCGACTCACAGGGGGCCGGTCGAGGAGGGCAGCGGGCTCGGGGTGGACGGCGAGGCAGATCAATGACGAGGGTGAGGTGGCGGCGACGGGGAAGACCACAGGCAGCAGTGGTCGACGACGGGGACTCCGGGCGGCGGCGAGGTCCGGCCCTGGGGTGGGCGCCGGAGTCCGGGCGCGGGGCGGCTTGCGCTGGTCCGCGGCGGCGGTCTCCTCCCGATCCAATCGGGAGAGAGGGGGGAGGGAGATATTTTGCGGGGGAGTGGGGTGTGTCGGTGTGTACTAGGGGGAGTGAGGGGAGGTCATGGAGTGCGGGTGGGCCTTGGCCCAGTTGGGCAGGCCAGCTGGGCCGGAGCCCAGTGGGGGGGTTGTTTTCTATTTTTGTTTTGTTCTTTTGTTTTCTGTTTTTGTATTTTCTTTTCTGTTTTAATTCATTTTAAAATACTTAGGCATTTTATAAAAATGTGTTTATTACACCATATTTACCTATGCAAAATATGGCACCTCCGGAACATTTTTGTTTTAAATTTTGAAAAACTTTTATTTTGACATTAATTTGAATTTGATTTGAAAAGGTTTCGAATCATCGCAAGGTTAACAACAGTAACCGTGGTGACGTGGCACCATTAGCGTGTGATTACTGTAGCTTAATTACCCGGGCGTTACAATGTCTATATCCAATGTGGTACTTAGTACTCACTCTACATGTCATCCCAGTCTTGGTACTCTTGTGGTTTCTTTTGTTTGCTCTGGCCATTGGTGTATTTCTGTTATCTAACCTTGTTTACGCAGGTTCATTCCATCCTAAGCCAACTCAAGACCACAAGGTAAGTATATGCATCACAGTCATGTGTATGAAAAATTCTTGCTGATGTACATACTGTTTGCAAGAAGGACTCATGAGCATGAAGGTATATTTCTCATATTCACATCATTTGCTCTGATGCATATAGCCAAGATACATGTAACACATTGCTTACTCTGTCATGTTTATGCATTCACATGCTCCTATATTCCATATTTCACATGATTGCATACATGCAGGGGGAGCCTATGCATGTTACATGTATTTCCAAAGCTTTACTTACTATTCTCTATATCTTTATCTAAAGCTTTGATGTATGTTGTCATCAATTACCAAAAAGGGGGAGATTGAAAGCACAAGTGCTCCCTAGGTGGTTTTGGTAATTAATGTTAATATTTCTCTTGTTGGACTAACACTTTTACCTAGTATGTTTCAGATAAGTTCAACAATGAAGTGGCATGGACTAGAGGATGTGGAACCCCTTCAAGATGCTAAGCACAAAGGATTGGCTCAAGCTCCAAGCTCAAGACTCTAAATTTTCTATTTTAGTGATCCAAGATCACATTGAGTCTATAGGAAAAGCCAATACTATCAAGGAGGGATGAGGTGTTTCTTAATGAGGCTCTTGCTCAAAGTGCTTAGTAATATGCTCCGAAGACCTCAACTACTTTCTCACATCCACATATGACCTAAACCAAAAGTTAAACTCGGCCCCACCGATTCTTTCTATCCGGCGCCACCGAGTTCAGATGCCATAGCCACTGCCACAAACCCTAGGCAAATCGGTTTCACCGATAGGGATCTCGGTCTCACCGAGATGGGATTGCAATCTCTCCTTATGGATATATTACCAAAATCGGTCTCACCGAATTTGCATAATCGGTCCTACCGAGATAGCAATGTAAACTCTCTGTTCCCTTTTCGTAACACATCGGTCTCACCAAGATGAGCGAATTGGTCCCACCGAGTTTACCTGACCAGCTCTCTGGTTAGCTTATTACCAAAATCGGTCTCACCGAGTTTGTGTAATCTGTCTCACCGAGATTACGTTATGCCCTAACCGTAACCATATCGGTCCTACCGAGATGCATGTCAGTCCCATCGAAAACCCTAACGGTGACTAGGTTTACTAAATCGGTCCGACCAAGTTTGTTGATTCGGTCCCACCGAGTTTGGTAAATTGTGTGTAACGGTTAGATTTTGTGTGGAGGCTATATATACCCCTCCACCTCCTCTTCATTCGTGGAGAGAGCCATCAGAACAAGCCTACACTTCCAGCATCCTATTTCTGAGAGAGAACTACCTACTCATGTGTTGAGGCCAAAATATTCCATTCCAACCACATGAATCTTGATCTCTAGCCTTCCCCAAGTTGCTTTCCACTCAAATCTTCTTTCCACCAAATCCAAATCCTGTGAGAGAGAGTTGAGTGTTGGGGAGACTATCATTTGAATCACAAGAGCAAGGAGTTCATCATCAACACACCATTTGTTACTTCTTGGAGAGTGGTGTCTCCTAGATTGGCTAGGTGTCACTTGGGAGCCTCCGACAAGATTGTGGAGTTGAACCAAGGAGTTTGTAAGGTCAAGGAGATCGCCTACTTCGTGAAGATCTACCGCTAGTGAGGCAAGTCCTTTGTGGGCGACGGCCATGGTGGGATAGACAAGGTTGATTCTTCATGGACCCTCCGTGGGTGGAGCCCTCTGTGGACTCGCGCAACCATTACCCTTCGTGGGTTGAAGTCTCCATCAACGTGGATGTATGATAGCACCACCTATCGGAACCACGACAAAAACATCCGTGTCTCCTATTGCGTTTGAATCCTCCAAACCCTTCCCTTTACATTATTGCAAGTTGCATGCTTTACATTCCGCTGCTCATATACTCTCTGCATGTTTTCTTGGTATGTATTGTGTTTGTTAAACTTGTGCCAAAACTCCACTTTAACGAAAAGAAATTAAAAACTGCAACTTTTGGTACTTAGTTTGAGGAGTCTATAGTCACCTACTATGTGTTATGATCCGGCAACCCCGAAGTGACAATAATCGGGACCACTCCCGGTGATGACCATAGTTTGAGGAGTTCATGTATTCACTATGTGCTAATGCTTTGTTCCGGTTCTCTATTAAAAGGAGGCCTTAATATCCCTTAGTTTCCGTTAGGACCCCGCTGCCACGGCAGGGTAGGACAAAAGATGTCATGCAAGTTCTTTTCCGTAAGCACGTATGACTATATTCGGAATACATGCCTACATTACATTGATGAATTGGAGCTAGTTATGTGTCACCCTATGTTATGACTGTTACATGATGAACCGCATCCGGCATAATTATCCATCACCGATCCGATGCCTACGAGCTTTTCCCATAATGGTTTACGCTTATTTACTTTTCCGTTGTTACTATTACAATCACTACAAAATACCAAAAATATTACTTTTGCTTCCTTTACTTTTGTTACCGTTACCACCACTATCATATTACTTTGCTACTAAACACTTTGCTGCAGATACTAAGTTATCCAGGTGTGGTTGAATTGACAACTCAACTGCTAATACTTGAGAATATTCTTTGGCTCCCCTTGTGTCGATTCAATAAATTTGGGTTGAATACTCTACCCTCGAAAACTGTTGTGATCCCCTATACTTGTGGGTTATCAAGACCTTTTTCTGGCACCGTTGCCGGGGAGCATAGCTCTATTATTTGAGTCACTTGGGATTTATATCTGCTAGACACTATGAAGAACTTGAAAGACGAGAAAACAAAAATCTATCCCTCAACTACGAGGGGAGGTAAGGAACTGCCATCTAGCTCTGCACTTGATTCACCTTCTATTACGAGTAAGCTTGCGAAACCTAAACCTGCTTCTGCTATTCGTTCTGATATGTCGCATGTTATTGATGATGCCACTTCTGCTATGCATGATACTTATGATGAAACTACTTCTATGCCTGATACTACTGTGCCCCTTAGTGAATTTCTTGATGAACAAATTGCTAGGGCTAGAGAGAAAGAAATTATTGAATCTGATTATACTGATGAAAGTGATGATGAAGATAGGCCTGTTATTCCTGAGGGTTATGTTTTTGATATGGAATCTTCTGCCGCTATTTTAGCTTGCAGAGATAGAAACGAGCTTAAGAGGCTCTTAGTTAAATGGAACAAAGAATCTCTTAAAGATAAAATGAAACCTGACCCGGCTTTTGCTACTTTGCCTATTTGTGTCCCCGATAAGGATTATGAATTCTCTGTTGATCCTAATATAATTACTTTGGTTGAATCTGATCCTTTCCATGGTTATGAATCTGAAACTGTTGTGGCACATCTCACTAAATTAAATGATATAGCCACCCTATTCACTAATGATGAGAGATCTCGCTACTTTTATATCCTCAAAATATTTTCGTTCTCATTAAAGGGTGATGCTAAGATATGGTTTAATTCTCTTGATCCTGGTTGTGTGCGTAGTCCCCAGGATATGATTTATTACTTCTCTGCTAAATATTTCCCTGCTCCTAAGAAACAAGCTGCTTTAAAGGAAATATACAACTTTGTGCAAAATAAAGAAGAGAGTCTCCCACAACCTTGGGGGAGGCTTCTCAAGTTACTTAATGCTTTGCCTGATCATCCTCTTAAGAAAAATGAAATACTTGATATCTTTTATAATGGACTAACCGGTGCTTCCAGAGATTACCTGGATAGTTGTGCCGGTTCTCTTTTCAGGGAAAGAACACTGGATGAAGCTGAAATTCTATTGAATAATATGTTGACGAATGAAAATAATTGGGCACCTCCTGAGCCAGCTCCCGCTCCAATTACCGAGCCTATTCCTAAACCAACTCCGAAGAAGAGAGGTGTTCTATTTCTCAGTCCCTAAGATATGCAAGAGGCAAAGAAATCTATGAAAGAAAAAGGTATTAAAGTTGAAGATGTTAAGAATTTACCTCCTATTGAAGAAATACATGGTCTTAATTTACCACCTGTTGAAGAAACATATGATCTTAATCCTTTATTTATTGAAGAACCTCCTGATCTCGATAACCCGACACAAGTAGTAGAGGTAAATTCTCTCTATAGATTTGATAAAGCTGAAATCCCTCCAACTAAAATTGCTAGTCAGTGCTTCGATGAGTTTGATAACTTTATGTTTAAGCAAGAAGACTCGAATGCTTATTTCGGTAGACAATTAAAAAAATGCATATATGATTAAATACTTGGGTGATTATATGGCTAATATTAAAGGTGAACTTAAACTTGTTAGCAAACATGCTTCTATGGTTACCACTCAAGTAGAACAAGTACTTAAAGCTCAAAAAGAATTGCTCGATGAAATGAATAGTAAGAAAAATGATTATGTTGTTAGAGTGGCCACTAGACCTGGTAGAATGACTCAGGAACCTTTGTATCCTGAAGGGCACCCTAAGAGAATTGAGCAAGATTCTCAGAGAAATAATATTGATGTACCTAGTTCTTCTAAAAGGAAGAAAAAGAAAAATGATAGGACTTTGCAAATTTCTAGTGAACCAATTGCTGAAATACCTGATAATCCAAATGATATATCTATGTCTGATGCTGAAACACAATCTGGTAATGAACATGAACCTATTGAAAATGCTAATGATGATGTTAATAATGATGCTCAACCTAGTAATGATAATGATGTAGAAATTGAACCTGCTGTTGATCTTGATAACCCACAATCAAAGAATCAACGTTATGAGAAGAGAGACTTTGTTGCTAGGAAACATGGTAAAGAAAGAGAACCTTGGGTTCAGAAACCCATGACTTTTCCTCCCAAACCATTCAAGAAAAAGGATGATGAGGATTTTGAGCGCTTTGCTGAAATGATTAGACCTATCTTTTTGCGTATGCGATTGACTGATATGCTCAAAACTAATCCTTATTCTAAGTATATGAAGGATATCATTACTAATAAAAGAAAGATACCAGAAGCTGAAATTTCCACCATGCTTGCTAATTATACTTTTAAGGGTGGAATACCAAAGAAACTTGGAGATCCAGGAGTACCCACTATGCCATGCTCCATTAAAAGAAATTATGTTAAAACTGCTTTATGTGATCTTGGAGCCGGTGTTAGTGTTATGCCTCTTTCTTTATATCGTAGACTTGATTTGGATAAGTTGACACCTACTGAACTATCTTTGCAAATGGCTGATAAATCAACTGCTATACCTGTCGCTTTTTGTGAGGATGTGCCTGTTGTGGTTGCAAACGTTACTATTTTAACGGACTTTGTTATTCTTGATATTCCCGAGGACGATAGTATGTCTATTATTCTTGGAAGACCTTTTCTGAATACTGCAGGGGCTGTTATTGATTGCAACAAAGGCAATGTCACTTTTCATGTTAATGGTAATGAGCATACGATACACTTTCCAAGGAAACAACCTCAATTTCATAGTATCAACTCTATTGGAAAAATTCCATCAATTATATTTGGAGGTTTTGAATTTCCTCTTCCTACCGTCAAGAATAAATATGATATACTTATTATTGGGGATGTGCATATCCCCGTTGAGGTAACATAGTGTTATTCGAAATTTCTCCGGTTCCATGTTAATCGGAATGAGTTTGTTAACAAGACCTGATCAACCTTGTTAGTGGATTCCTTTTGATGAGCATGAGATGGATGAAACTAGAAACACAACCTTCTTTACCCTCTTTATACTTTCTGTTATTTAGTTGAAATAAAGTAAAAATAGTATTTTTTTCTGTCTGTTTCCTGATTTATCCGTGCAATATAAAAATACCCCGAAAATAAAAGTCCTCAGAATACCATGCCAATTTAATATGATTTTTTCGGGAATATTTGAGGATTTATGGTGCAGAAATCACCGCAGGGGGAGCTGCCACCTGGCCACGAGGGTGGAGGGTGCGCCCCCCTGCCTCGTGGACCCACGGTGGCCCTCCTCCACTTATTCCTGCACCCATCCTCTTCTTCTTCCTCCCACAAACACGAATAACCAGCTCAAGCACGAGTTCTAGGCCACTTTGCTGTGATTTTCAATCTCCTTCCTCAAAGCACCTCTCGCAAAACTGCTTGGGGAGATTGTTCCTTGGTATGTGACTCCTCCATTGGTTCAATTAGTTTTTGTTCTAGTGTTTTATTCATTGCAAATTTGTGCTGCATAGGTGACCATGTTCTTGAGCTTGCATGTCAAATTTATATGGTTCCAAGTAGTTCTAATGCTTGATATAGGCTCTACACACTTGTAAGAGTAGTTGCTATCAATTTTGTTGAGCTTGGTTCACTTTTGTTTGAAGTTACTAAAAATTTCAGAAATTTTTCAGAGAAAAACAATATGCTTAGGAAGATGTTCCAAGGTGGTTCTTCTAAGAAGCAAGGACCCAGGCTTGCTATGCGTGATGCTGACGAGGAACCACCAAGAGACGCTCTAGTGCGGCCTTGTGAATGGCCGTCGGAAAATTTCATGGATCGAGCGGGAATTAAAGAGGAATTTAATGCATATTTGTGTAACGCCGGTCTTGTGGACTTTGAGGCAGACAAATGCCCCCAGTATCATGATCTCACAAGCTCATTTGTGAGGAGGTTTGAGTTTTCATCTTCGCGTAATTCTCCTTCAGTCATGTTTGATCTTTATGACAGATCTTATACCATGGACTTAGAGGATTTTACTTTTGCCTGCAAACTCCCACAATGGGGTAGTACTATTGATCCCCGTAAATCTGAATTTAGAAACTTTCTTGCCAGTATAACCGTAGGGGAATCTGGAGATATAACGCAAGCTACCATAGGGAGCATTCACTTTCCTGCTATACATTATTTTGCTCTCTTCATAGGTAGATGCATAAATGCTAAGGATGAAGCATGTCACATGTGTGTCCCTGACCTTAGCATTCTAAGGAGTGCTATGTTAGGGGACCAATTTTATCATAGGGGAGCCATTGTAGCTCGTAGGTTGCATCATAATAGATATAATGGAGATTTCTTTGGAGGAAGTTATGCAACCCGTTTAGCTAATTTTCTTGAGATAGACGTTCGTGAGGGTGACATGGAGTTGCCTCCTACTTATTTAGATTTTGATTCTATGGTTTCCCACCAGTTTGTCGAGAGGACTGAATCACCTCTTCAGTATCGACTAATCTTTAACAAACGGCATGTTGTCCGTATTACTCTTCTTGCTCGTGCCTTCTCTGATTCTCAGACAAAAGGAAGATATACCATTACCAGAGAGGAGGCAGATGAGTACGAGAGGGGAGCAGAGGCAGCCCAACTCCACGTTGCAGCTTAGGAGGCGATAGCCGCTGCATCACAGTACAACCCTAGCTATTCTTCGTCGCAGTACGACCCAGCTACACCTACGGGTATCCGCCAGGCCATCCCTGGCAATAAACCAACTTAGGCCAAAAGCCTAAGCTTGGGGGAGTACGTATTTCTCACCGACATTACATTTATGTTCACACACACTCATTGCTAGATGTCGGTGCTCATACTCTTTCACTGTAATATCCATGCTAGTTTATTTTTATTTTCCCGCTTTCTTCTTGTGTGCTTGTTAAACCTTAAGAAAAAACAAAAAAAATTAGTAGTAGTTTACTTTTCTTGCTGTAGTAGTAATTAAAAAGAAAACCCAAAAATATTTCCTGTTCTTCTTTTGCTTGTTGGGAGCTTTCCCGTATAAATAGTTTTTATTTATTTTCTTTTCTTTGGGGGTCAGTAGGAGAAGACCATGACTAAATTGTTGAAATGGCTCTTATATGCATTATTGTGGATTTAACCCAGAGCCCATATTGCTTTGTCTTCTCCTGTTTATTGAATGCTCGCAGATTCCAGCTTAGTCCAATGCACGTGCACTCTTATTATTATTCATATCGTTCGGTCGTGTGAGTGAAAGGCAATTGTGATGATATATGATGGACTGACTGAGATGAGAACAGCTGGTATGAACTCGACCTCTCTTGTTTTTGTAAATATGATGAGTTCATCGTTCTTGATTCAGCTTGTTATGAATAAACATGTTTGCAATGACAATTAGAGATCATAGTTGCTTGTGCCATGCTTGATTAGCTATGAGTTATAATGGTTTACCTTGCGTGCCAACATGCTATTAAGATGGTTATGATGTGGTATAGTGGGGTGGTATCCTCCTTTGAATGATTTAAGTGACTTGACTTACCACATGTTCACGCATGTAGTTGAAACAAATCAACATAGCCTTCACAATATTTATGTTCATGGTGGATTATATCCTACTCATGCTTGCATCCAATGTTTATTAATTTTAATGCATGTACATGGCTGTTGTCGCTCTCTAGTTGGTCGCTTCCCAGTCTTTTGCTAGCCTTCACCTGTACTAAGCGGGAATACTGCTTGTGCATCCAATCCCTTAAACCCCAAAGTTATTCCATATGAGTCCACTATACCTTCCTATATACGGTATCTACCTGCCGTTCCAAGTAAATTTGTATGTGCCAAACTCTAAACCTTCAAATAAACATTCTGTTTTGTATGCTCGAATAGCTCATGTATCAACTAGTGTTGCCCTTATCATCCATGTTAGGCGGGTTATTCTCAAGAGGAGTGGACTCCGCTCCTCATTCACGAGAAAATGGATGGTCACCGGGATGCCCAGTCTCATGCTTTATGCAAACTAAATCAAAATAATTGCAAACAAAACTCCCCCTGGGACCTGTTGCTAGTTGGAGACACTCGTTGTTTCGAGCAAGTCATGGATTGATGCTTGTTGGTGGAGGGGGAGTATAAACTTTACCATTCTGTTTGGGAACCGCCTATAATGTGTGTAGCATGGAAGATATCACCATCTCTTAGTTGCTATGTTGACAATGAAAGTATACCGCTCAAAATATTATTTATCTCTATTTCAAAACCGAGCTCTGGCACCTCTACAAATCTCTGCTTCCCTCTGCGAAGGGCCTATCTATTTACTTTTATGTTGAGTCATCACCCTCTTATTAAAAAGCACTAGCTGGAGAGCACAGCTGTCATTTGCATTCATCACTATTAATCTATATTGGGTGTGACTATGATTGGATCTCTTTTACCATGAATTACAATGTCTAGTCAGTCCTTGACTTTAAAGGTGCTCTGCATTTATGTTTTGCGGTCTCAGAAAGGGCTAGCGAGATACCATCTTGTTATATCATATTATGATTGTTTTGAGAAAGTGTTGTCATCCGAGATTTATTATTATGGCTTGCTAGTTGATTATGCTATTGACACGAGTAAATATGAGACCTGAGAATTATTGCAAATGTGGTTAGTCATGATCTTTGCTGATACTTGAATGTTGGCTTGACATATTTACAACAACAAAAGCAAACAGAGTTTGTAAAAGTTTTTCTTTATCACTTTCAGTTTGTCAACTGAATTGCTTGAGGACAAGCAAAGGTTTAAGCTTGGGGGAGTTGATACGTCTCTGACGTATCTACTTTTCCAAACGCTGTTGCCCTCATTTTGGACTCTAACTTGCATGATTTGAATGGAACTAACCCGGACTGACGTTGTTTTCAGCAGAATTGCCATGATGTTGTTTTATGTGCAGAAAACAAAAGTTCTCGGAATGACCTGAAACTCCACGGAACATCTTATAAAAAATAATAAAAAATCCTCACCAAAGATGAAGACCAGGGGGCCCACACCCTGTCCACGAGGGTGGGGGGCGCCCCGCCCCCCTAGGGCGCGCCCCCTACCTCGTGGGCCCCCTGGAGACCTTCCGACGCCAACTCCAACTCTATATATTTGCTTTCGGGGAGAAAAAAATAGAGGAGAAGAAATCATCGCGTTTTACCATAGGGAGCCGCCGCCAAGCCCTAAAACCTCTCGGGAGGGCTGATCTGGAGTCCGTTCGGGGCTCCGGAGAGGGGGATTCGTCGCCGTCGTCATCATCAACCATCCTCCATCACCAATTTCATGATGCTCACCGCCGTGCATGAGTAATTCCATCATAGGCTTGCTGGACGGTGATGGGTTGGATGAGATCTATCATGTAATTGAGTTAGTTTTGTTAGGGTTTGATCCCTAGTATCCATTATGTTCTGAGATTGGTGTTGCTATGACTTTGCTATGCTTAATGCTTGTCACTAGGGCCCGAGTGTCATGATTTTAGATCTGAACCTATTATGTTTTCATGAATATATGTGAGTTCTTGATCCTATCTTGCAAGTCTATAGTAACCTACTATGTGTTATGATCCGGCAACCCCGAAGTGACAATAATCGGGACCACTCCCGGTGATGACCATAGTTTGAGGAGTTCATGTATTCACTATGTGCTAATGCTTTGTTCCGGTTCTCTATTAAAAGGAGGCCTTAATATCCCTTAGTTTCCATTAGGACCCCGATGCCATGGGAGGGTAGGACAAAAGATGTCATGCAAGTTCTTTTCCATAAGCACGTATGACTATATTCGGAATACATGCCTACATTACATTGATGAATTGGAGCTAGTTATGTGTCACCCTATGTTATGACTGTTACATGATGAACCGCATCCGGCATAATTATCCATCACCGATCCGATGCCTACGAGATTTTCCTATAATGGTTTACGCTTATTTACTTCTCCGTTGTTACTGTTACAATCACTACAAAATACCAAAAATATTACTTTTGCTTCCTTTACTTTTGTTACCGTTACCACCATTATCATATTACTTTGCTACTAAACACTTTGCTGCAGATACTAAGTTATCCAGGTGTGGTTGAATTGACAACTCAACTGCTAATACTTGAGAATATTCTTTGGCTCCCCTTGTGTCGAATCAATAAATTTGAGTTGAATACTCTACCCTCGAAAACTGTTGCGATCCCCTATACTTGTGGGTTATCAGGTTTCGTGGCAGCCCCGTGGCGCTGGGAGAGAGTCTTGGGGTGTGAGGCAGGCAGGGAGGAGGTGGAGGCCTTGGGCGCGCAGGCGTCGACACGCCTATGCCTACTGGCAGAGGTTGAAGACAACCGCTCCGGCCAATGGGCTGGGCCGTCCAGCTGGCCGCGCCAGGTAAGTGGCCCAGGTGGGTTTTCTACTCTATTTTAATTTTTGTTCTGTTTTCCTTTATTTAATCATTTTGCCACTGTTTTTAAATTCCAACGAATGTAAAAACAGTGACAACATTCCTCTGAATATTTTTATATTGCACAATGGGATTATCCAAAGGTACATAAATTAGTTCAGAGTTATCTGAAATTATATTCCATCTATTAAGAATATAAAACCAAATCCAAATACAATATTGATTTAAATTCAATGCCCAAAATAATTCCTTAAAACTGTTCATTATTTTTGGTTTGGATCATAGCCCTTGCCAAAAATGCCAAATATCAATAAAGATCATTTTGGTTTCATTGAATGCAAATTTTAGTTGAACCTAGTCTGATTCAAGTGATGCTAGGGTTTGAACATCCCCATTTCAAGATTAATTGAAATTGAAAATGATGCATGTATGCAATGTGTAACACCCCGGATACAACTTTCCATATTCGTAACTCCGACTCTTGCCCTTTCCGGAGATGTGATTTATTATTTCCTTCGTGGTTGGGTTTTGTCTGTTGTTTTTGCTTTTGTTCTTGTTATGCATCTCATCTCATGGCATCATCTGCATTTCATCCGCATGTTTTTTCAAAACTTGCATCCGTTCGGGTTCCGCCGGTTCTCTCCGTTGTCCGTTCCGAGTCCGGATACACTTGCACGCGCCCGCGGCACCTCCGTAATATTATTTTATAAGTGGCATAAAAATGTTCTCGGAATGGGTTGCAACTTGTCAGGCGGTCTTATTATAGTGTAGACAGGCCGCCTGCCAAGTTTCGTCGCCTTCGGAGTCCATTTGATAGCCCAACCGTTAAACCTACTACCGCGATATAGCCGGTATACTCGTCGGACGTTTTCGGTCTCCGGAAACAGATGCCGGGCCCTCGCAGTCTCACCACAGACCACCTAGTCCATCCTCCTTCTCCTCTTCGCTTCCGGAGTTGTCCGATACGACCGCACGGTCCGAAACCCTCTCTGCACAGTGCATCAGACCCTCGCGCGCGTCCGAAACCTCCCCCGAACCCGACCCGGGCACTCGTTACCGTTGTGTCCGGATCATCTCCTAACATCTACAAAACATCTCCGTTTTGTTTATTGGACTCCCAAGCCTATTTTATTCTCGGTCGTTTGATTTCGATCGGAGGGACTGAACACCCCTAGCCTAATCCACCGGATGTCTATAAATAGTCCTAACCCTAAAATCTAGGGACGTTGTCCCTCGCGCCGCCGCCGCCGCATCTTCCTCGGGATCCCCAGCGCCTCCACTCTCTGCCTCCACCGCACCCCAATCAGCACCCGATCCCCCCAGCCCGAAGCCTCCACTCGATCCCGTCGCCTCCTTGCTCGGGAGAGGAAAGCTCGACCCCAAGCAGCCCCAGCGCCTCGTTGCCTCCTCCTCCCTTGGTCCTGGACGCGTCCGGCCGCCCGTAGCCGTCGTCGTCCGTGCCCGCAGGATCCAACAGCTGCAGCCCCGAGCTCCCTGCTTCTTTCCCGCCGGCGTCCGAGGCCGCAGCCTCCTCGTCCGCGACCACCTCACCTCGCCGAGCTCGTCCTCCTGTGGATCCCCTCGATCTCCCTCATCCCCGAGCCCTTCCTCGCTCGATCTGGACCAGGAGGGTCCCGAGCATCTCCTCCGCCGCCCTGCCATCTTCCTGGAAGCCGCGGCGCCCGAGCGCTCCCCCTCCTCGGGAACCACAGCTCCGGTGAACCTCGCTGCCGGCGACCACCTCCCGCAGGCCCGTGCTGCCTCCTTCCTCCCTGCGCCCTTCTCTTTCTTCCTTCTCCTCTAAGCGCCATTGCTTCCGCGTGTTTTTCTTCGCGCAGGAGCTCCACCCCGGTCCGCCTCCTCCTGCCACCTCCCCGTGGCGTCGCCCACCGGATCCGCTGGATCCCGCCGTCCCAGCCCCGTTCCGGCCGGTCCCCGCCAAGGCCACCTCGCCGGAGCCCTCGCTGATCTTCGCGTCGTCGCCGGCCTCCCCTGCTCCTGCTTCGAGCAAGAGAAGATGCGCGCGGCCAGCGCCTCTGCTCGCCCGCGTTGACTTCTCGTCGCGAGGCTCCTGCCGACCCCGTCCGCATCCCCAAGGCCCAGCGCGCCCGGCTCTGGCCTGCCCGGCCTCCTCCACCCGAACCGGGCCGAGGCCAGCCAGGCCAGATCGCTGCCCCACCGGCCTCCCTCTGCTTCAATCGGGCCAAGCCCATGGGTGAGGCCATCCCAGCGCCCTCCGTTTTTTTCTTCCTTTGGGCCAGATCCCGAGATCGGCCCGTGTTTTTTTTTTGCGCTGCGTATGTATCTATTATCCGAGAATTACAGTTTCTGATTGGACCCTAAGCTTCATGCATTTAATAACTTCACAACCGTGCATCGGATTAAAATAATTTATATATGTAAAATGCTTAGTTTTTCATCTAGTTTAATAATATGCCATTTTCATCCATGTTAAAATGTTTAAACTGATGTTTGCATTAATTTGCTATTATGCCATGTTAAAATGCTTTAATTCATAACTAAATAACCGTAACTCGGATTTAAGTGTTCTTTATATGTAAATGGGGTGGAAAAATGCCTAGATTAACTTGGTCCACTTTATGTTGCTGTTTAACAACTCTAAAATTGTGTTTAGGGCAGAACAGTACCGAAACTAAAACATTGCTCATGAGGATTTTCCGGAATTGTTGTTTCTCATTTCCGGCCTCATTTAACTTGCCTAAATAGCTAGTTTAATTATGCTCCACCTCTTGCCATGTTTAACAACATTTAATATTGTTGTGTACCTAACCGAGAGAGAACTAAATAAGTGTTGTGGTGTTCCGTCAATGTGCAACTCGTTGCATATTGTGCTCCACTTAACTTGTAGTGTTGTTTGTGCATATTGCCATGCCATGCCTCATTAAACCGGACATGCATCATACTTGATTGTGCATCATGCCATGTTTATGTGCTTGTGCATTTATCATGTTGTTTGTTTCTTTCCGGTGTTGCTTCTCGGTTTCGGTAATGTTGCGATTGTGAGGATTCGTTCGACTACTTCCGTTCTTTCTTCTTCATGGACTCGATCTTCTTCCTTGCGGGATTTCAGGCAAGATGACCATACCCTCGAAATCACTTCTATCTTTGCTTGCTAGATGCTCGCTCTTTTGCTATGCCTATGCTACGATGCCTACCACTTGCTATACCATGCCACCCACATTGCCATGTCAAACCTCTAACCATCCTTTCCTAGCAAACCGTTGATTGGCTATGTTACCGCTTTGCTCAGCCCTCTTATAGCGTTGTTAGTTGCGGTGAAGATGAAGTTTGTTCCTGTTGGAACATGGAGATGTTGTTCCTTGTTGGAACATGTTTACTTGTTGGGATATCACAATATACCTTATTTAACTAATGCATCTATATACTTGGTAAAGGGTGGAAGGCTCGGCCTTATGCAGTGTTTTGTTCCACTCTTGCCGCCCTAGTTTCCGTCATATCGGTATTATGTTCCCGGATTTTTGCGTCCCTAACGCGGTCGGGTGATTTATGGGACCCCCTTGACAGTTCGCTTTGAATAAGACTTTTCCAGCAAGGCCCAACATTGGTTTTACATTTGCCTCTCCTAGCCTTTTTCCCTTGGGAGTCGCGCTCTCAAGGGTCATCTTTATTTAACCCCGGGCCAATGCTTGTCTAAGTGTTGGTCCAAACTAGAGCCACTTATGTGCCGCCCGAGGCAACTTGGGGTATCGTCGGTTGCCGTCGTAGTGTTCATCCGGTCGTGGCTTGAGGCGAGATCTGTGCGGCTACTATCGAGGGTGTCGGCACGCCGGAGGTCTTCTTGGACTTGTTTTATTGCTGTGAAATGTCTTGTAGCCGGATTCCGAGACTGATCGGTCTTCCGGGAGAAGGTCTATTCTTCGTTGATCGCGAGAGCTTATCATGGGCTAAGTTGGGACACCCTGCAGGTATAAACTTTCAAAGCCGTGCCGCGGTTATGTGGCAGATGGGAATTTGTTAATGTCGGTTGTAGAAAACCGAAGTTGATCTTAATTAAAATACACCAACCGTGCGTAACTCGTGAGTGTCTCTTTTGGGGTTGATCGAGAGGAGAACACGGTTTCGGGTTATGTCGGCGTAAGTAGGAGTTCAGGATCACTTCTTGATCATAGTTGTTCGACCGTGCTTTGCCTTCTCTCCCGCTCTCTTTTGCGTATGTTAGCCACCATATATGCTAGTCGCTTGCTGCAGCTCCACCTCACTACCCTGTCCTACCTTTAAGCTTAAATAGTCTTGATCTCGCGGGTGTGAGATTGCTGAGTCCCGTGACTCACAGATACTTCAAAACCAGTTTGCGGTGCCGATGAGACCGTGCGGTGATGGACCCGAGCTCAAGGAGGAGCTCGATGAAGATCTTGTTCTTTGTGTTGTTTCGTTTCAGTTGATCGGTAGTGGAGCCAGTTGGGACGATCGGGATCTGTGTAGCATTTGGGGTAGTCTTCTTTTATTTTGGTTCCGTAGTCGGACCTTGATTGTATCTGTATGATGTAATGTGTTACTCATGTATTGTGTGAAGTGGCGATTGTAAGCCAACTATGTATCTCTTTTCCTTATGTATTACATGGGTTGTGTGAAGATTACCTCACTTGCGACATTGCTTTCAATGCGGTTATGCCTCTAAGTCGTGCTTCGACACGTGGGAGATATAGCCGCATCGAGGGCGTTCAAGTTGGTAATCGAGCCTTCCCGACTTAGGAGCCCCTACTTGATTGTTTCTTTGGCGTTGTTGAGTCTAGAATGGAAAATGTTTTGAGTCTTAGGATTATATATATCGAGAGTAGGATTCTTTTACTCCTCGGTCCCTTCGTCGCTCTGGTGAGGTATCCCGACGAGAGTTTTGACTCTTCTCTCCTCAAATTTCACTAAAAAATTTTAGGATCACGTGGGTATCTTGGAATCGTTCGATGGTTTTGTGACGAGAACATTGTTCTTGGTGCCTCGACATTTAGGGGTTGTGGCGGTGTCCGGGAGTTGAGCTCCGAGGTGTTGTCGTCACAATTTTATCGTTGCTGATTCTGGAATACGAGTTTTACCGACATCGAAATCTCTTTTGTGCAGTTGTTGGTGAGATAACCTCGATAGCCCGATCTTGTGGCGAGAAAAGGGAGTATTGCCATGACTTGTATAACGGATGTTTTTGAAGGTCGAGGTACACGATTTCGAGGATTTCTTGGTTATGTGTTGACGGATGGATACTGTTGGATCTAGGTATTGTTAGTTTGGGTGATATATTTTGTGTCCCCTGTATCCCCAACACCAGATTGCATAACCGAAAGTTTGGGAGTTTATAGGTGGGAATTCTAGTAGCTTACAGGTTATTCTTTCCGACGGATGTATGATTTGAGATTGGGGTTCAAAGTCTAGTGGTCCGCCCATTCACGGTCGATTCTGTGGTCGTGAGGCGTCTTAAAGAATCCTTGGCTATGCTGATTCGGGACATCTTGTTAGTCATTCGTGACGTCCGCTATATCGTCGTGTCCGTGTGGGCCCCACCACGAACACTTTGGCGTAAATCTCTATCATGTGTTTGTTCCGGCTCATTCTTGAAGCCAATCCTTTGTTTTTGTTTTGTTTTGTGGTATTCGAGTTGCTTCGAAGTCAAGTGTTGATTCCATACCTTTCCTAATTGGTGTTCTCATATTGCTATGGGAATACTAATCCTTCTTCATCACTGAGCTTGTCATGTTAATTCTTTTCCAACCGGCGTGCTTCTCTTCAAGTGAATCCGATCATTCCAACATTCGCAAGATCAATTCTAAGTTTTTTCTCAACGGTGTTCGTTTCATCCGACCAAAGTTGTTTTGATTTCCCGCCCTCCCACCCTTTTTCTTCAAGGACTCAGATTTCTTAATCAAGTATCCAATTTTATTGAGTGAAGTTTCTTCATTCTTTTCCTTTAATGTTTTATCCGGTGATTTCTCATGAAGACGCTAAGGAAGCTTTAACCTTATCATTGTTCCATTCTAATTTTCTTCTCCGTGGATTTAGTTCAAGTTTTCGTGTTGATCATATTCCTTCCTCGTTTCAAATGTTTTCTCATACCGGTGCACCTCATAATCTTTTAGTTCTTGTTATTCTATTGTTAGGAGTGTTGAAGATATCTCGGAAGATTCTAGTTTCCATTCTCAATTCACTCAAGTTCTTTTGAGGATGCTATCTCATTCAAGCCATTTAACTCTACCGGTGCAATATCTATTTCAAACAATTGTTCAACGGTGGTTCTTTTGAGTGGGCCCTAACCCACAGGTTTTTTCCCAGGATCTTACCTGACTCTTCTAATTTTCAGGAGCTATTCCCAAATTCATTGCAAAGTTTGATGTAAGGATGAATTATCATCAGTCAAATGTCTTTCTCCAAGATCTTTCAAATTATTTTCATTGTTGGTTCAACCTTTCTAATTTTCATTCCGGAGTGCTTCAATAATTCATGATGGTGTTTCTCATCGTCATTCTCGAATTTTGAAGACCGAAGAAGAGTTTCTCTTAAATCTTGCTCCATTCTCTTCAAGATTCATGGTTCTAGCTTGACGCCATCCTCTCATAATTATTTTCGATTTTGAGAATTCTTTTAACCCACCCGGAGCATTTCAGGAGTCTTTTCAGTTTGATTCTTCGGAGCCCATCATCTCAGAATTATTCATTCAAGCGTTGAACTCTGGTTTTCCAAATCTTACCAGTGCATCGTTCAAATATCCTCTAATCTTTTCATGATCTCTTCGTTCTAATGTATCTAAATTTTGTCAAATATCTTTATTCGTTTTCCAATTCTTCCCGGTGAATTGTGCCTTTGCTACGTTCATTCTCAATTATTATGGTGGTTTGTTCAAGAGTTCTCTTCCTTCGTTATCATATAGACTCATTCGTTCTTTTCAATCCTACCGGTGGTTCGTTGAAGACCTTCCCAAGTTTGCGCCATATCTATCTTAATCTTTTCTACGGGAATAAGTAGTATGCCTAATCCATTGTTTGTCATCAATTTAATTGGTGAAGGATCAGCATAATGTAATTCTTATTCTTGTTTCATCGAGTAAGTTCAATTCCTTATTCCGGAGGTTCATCAAAATTCTTGATTTCAGTTGTTCATCTTTTCTTTTCCTGGAGTTCCAAGCTCTCATCATCACCAAGCTTCATCTTATCAATGCAAGGCTTCACCTTGTGTTGTCAACTTCTCTTTCTTTCTATCACCCTTTTGGTTACCGGAGTTCATCATGGAGGCTCTACATGGTGCTTCCTCATGGATTCTTTTCATTCTTCAATTGGTCTTCAAGATTTCTCTCGGAGTTATGATCCGCCAAGCTATACTCTAAAAATAAACATGGTGCTCAACACATGTTTTGTTTTGAGGAGTTCAAGCATTCTTCTTCTTGCATTTCGAAGTGAAATTCTTTCTACCTTATCTCTTGAGGTGGTGTTATGTCATTCTCGACAATTTGAGTTCGTGTTTCATGATTCACATGTTGTCAAGAATGAGGTATTTTAAATCCATCATTTTCTCTTCGTTCAAGAGACCTTTTCAACCAATCAATCTTTTGTTGGAGTTATCTTGGGTCATATTTCACCTAAAGCCTTCCCTAAGGAACGTTGCTATTTGTGGTGCGTATCTATGATCCAATTTTCTCCTTCTCATCTCGGTGAAGAAGTTTCTCTTATCTTCTTTGATCTCAACCAAGCAGTTGTTTCTGTTAATGGCGGGTTGTCACCTCATCATTTTGAGATGTTTCCATAAGCCCACTACAAACTTATTCTTTTCGTTGTTGGTCATCCAACAATTTTGTTCTTCTTGCAAGGTTGCTTTCCAAACTCATTTGTGGCAGAAGTTGTCATTTTATTCTCCATTCCTTTATTCCAATGATCTATCTTCTATTATTTCTTCCGGAGGCATTGTGATGTTGCACTCTTCGACCCATCATCTTTCTTTTGTCAAGATCATGTTCTTTTTCTTGCTTGTCCATTTAACCGGAGTGTCATGTTTTCATTCGAGTTTTCTCATCTTGTCAAGTTTTGCCTGCTTCCTCAACCGGAGAGCTGTCTGAAATCTTTCTTACCCCTTGTGCTTTTTTTTCAATAGTTCTGGAGGCAGTATGTTGTTGATTTCATCAAGTATCATCCCATCTTCTCAAGTTCATGTTATTTTCCTTCCATGTTCAGTCGGAGTGCTGTCCGAATTCTTCCTCTCTCATCTTGTTTAAACGGAGTGGTTTCGAATTCTATCTTCTCCATTAAACTCTTGATTCATGCCTTTTCAACCTTCAAGTTCTCGTAATGTTCCTTGTTCCTCTTTTCTAACGGATTGTTTTCAACCTTGTTCATCTTCGTTGTGTTCTTTCTTTCATTTTGCTCAACCTCTCAAGGTTCTTTGGTTTCACTCGTTTGTCAAAGAAGCAACTTAGTTTTACCTCTTCTCTTCCTCTTCCTTTTCCCTCCGGTGCCATCCTAGATCTCGGGAAGAGATCCTCTCGTAGTGGTGGAGTGTTGTAACACCCCGGATACAACTTTCCATATTCGTAACTCCGACCTCTTGCCCTTTCCGGAGATGTGATTTATTATTTCCTTCGTGGTTGGGTTTTGTCTGTTGTTTTGCTTTTGTTCTTGTTATGCATCTCATCTCATGGCATCATCTGCATTTCATCCGCATGTTTTTTCAAAACTTGCATCCGTTCGGGTTCGCCGGTTCTCTCCGTTGTCCGTTCGAGTCGGATACACTTGCACGCGCCGCTGCACCTCCGTAATATTATTTTATAAGTGGCATAAAATGTTCTCGGAATGGGTTGCAACTTGTCAGCGGTCTTATTATAGTGTAGACAGGCCGCCTGCCAAGTTTAAATCGCGTTCGAGTCCATTTGATAGCCCAACCGTTAAACCTACTACCGCGATATAGCGGTATATTCGTCGGACGTTTTCGGTCTCCGGAAACAGATGTCGGGCCCTCGCAGTCTCACCACAGACCACCTAGTCCATCCTCCTTCTCCTCTTCGCGCCCGGAGTTGTCCGTCACGACCGCACGGTCCGAAACCCTCTCTCGCACGGTGCATCAGACCCTGCGCGTCCAAACCTCCCGAACCCGACCGGGCACTTTCGTTACCGTTGTGTCGGATCATCTCTAACATCTACAAAACATCTCCGTTTTGTTTATTGGACTCCCAAGCCTATTTTATTCTCGGTCGTTTGATTTGATCGGAGGGACTGAACACCCTAGCCTAATCCACGGATGTCTATAAATAGTCCTAACCCTAAAATCTAGGGGCGTTGTCCCTCGCGCCCGCCGCCGCATCTTCCTCGGGATCCCAGCGCCTCCACTCTCTGCCTCCACCGCACTTTTAATCAGCACCCGATCCCCCAGCCCAAGCCTCCACTCGATCCGTCGCCTCCTTGCTCGGGAGGAAAGCTCGACCCCAAGCAGCCCCAGCGCCTCGTTGCCTCCTCCTCCCTTGGTCCTGGACGCGTCCGGCCGCCCGTAGCCGTCGTCGTCCGTGCCCGCAGGATCCAACAGCTGCAGCCCCGAGCTCCCTGCTTCTTTCCCGCCGGCGTCCGAGGCCGCAGCCTCCTCGTCCGCGACCACCTCACCTCGCCGAGCTCGTCCTCCTGTGGATCCCCTCGATCTCCCTCATCCCCGAGCCCTTCCTCGCTCGATCTGGACCAGGAGGGTCCCGAGCATCTCCTCCGCCGCCCTGCCATCTTCCTGGAAGCCGCGGCGCCTGAGGCCCTCCTCGGGAACCACAGCTCGGTGAACCTCGCTGCGGCGACCACCTCCCATGAGCCCGTGCTGCCTCCTTCCTCCCTGCGCCCTTCTCTTTCTTCCTTCTCCTCTAAGCGCCATTGCTTCCGCGTGTTTTCTTCGCGCAAGAGCTCCACCCCGGTCCGCCTCCTCCTGCCACCTCCCGTGGCGTCGCCCACCGGATCCGCTGGATCCCGCCGTCCCAGCCCTGTCCGGCCGGTCCCGCCAAGGCCACCTCGCCGAGCCCTCGGCGATCTTGGCGTCGTCGCGGCCTCCCCTGCTCTGCTTGAGCAAGAGAAGATCTGTGCGCCAGCCTCTCTGCTCGCCGCGTTGACTTCTCGTCGTGAGGCTCCTGCCGACCCGTCCGCATCCCCAAGGCCCAGCAGCGCCCGGCCTGGCCTGCCCGGCCTCCTCCACCCGAACCGGGCCGAGGCCAGCCAGGCCCAGTGCGCCCCCAGCCGGCCTCCCCTCTGCTTCCAATCGGGCCAAGCCCATGGGTGAGGCCATCCCCAGCGCCCCTCCGTTTTTTTTTTCTTCCTTTGGGCCAGATCCCAGATGCGGCCCGTGTCGTTTTTTTTTCTGCGCTGCGTATGTATCTATTATCCAGAGAATTACAGTTTTACAGATTGGACCCTAAGCTTCATGCATTTAATAACTTCACAACCGTGCATCGGATTAAAATAATTTATATATGTAAAATGCTTAGTTTTTCATCTAGTTTAATAATATGCCATTTTCATCCATGTTAAAAATGTTTAAACTGATGTTTGCATTAATTTGCTATTATGCCATGTTAAAATGCTTTAATTCATAACTAAATAACCGTAACTCGGATTTAAGTGTTCTTTATATGTAAATGGGGTGGAAAAATGCCTAGATTAACTTGGTCCACTTTATGTTGCTGTTTAACAACTCTAAAATTGTGTTTAGGGCAGAACAGTACCGAAACTAAAACATTGCTCATGAGGATTTTCCGGAATTGTTGTTTCTCATTTCCGGCCTCATTTAACTTGCCTAAATAGCTAGTTTAATTATGCTCCACCTCTTGCCATGTTTAACAACATTTAATATTGTTGTGTACCTAACCGAGAGAGAACTAAATAAGTGTTGTGGTGTTCCGTCAATGTGCAACTCGTTGCATATTGTGCTCCACTTAACTTGTAGTGTTGTTTGTGCATATTGCCATGCCATGCCTCATTAAACCGGACATGCATCATACTTGATTGTGCATCATGCCATGTTTATGTGCTTGTGCATTTATCATGTTGTTTGTTTCTTTCCGGTGTTGCTTCTCGGTTTCGGTAATGTTGCGATTGTGAGGATTCGTTCGACTACTTCCGTTCTTTCTTCTTCATGGACTCGATCTTCTTCCTTGCGGGATTTCAGGCAAGATGACCATACCCTCGAAATCACTTCTATCTTTGCTTGCTAGATGCTCGCTCTTTTGCTATGCCTATGCTACGATGCCTACCACTTGCTATACCATGCCACCCACATTGCCATGTCAAACCTCTAACCATCCTTTCCTAGCAAACCGTTGATTGGCTATGTTACCGCTTTGCTCAGCCCTCTTATAGCGTTGTTAGTTGCGGTGAAGATGAAGTTTGTTCCCTGTTGGAACATGGAGATGTTGTTCCTTGTTGGAACATGTTTACTTGTTGGGATATCACAATATACCTTATTTAACTAATGCATCTATATACTTGGTAAAGGGTGGAAGGCTCGGCCTTATGCCTGGTGTTTTGTTCCACTCTTGCCGCCCTAGTTTCCGTCATATCGGTATTATGTTCCCGGATTTTTGCGTCCCTAACGCGGTCGGGTGATTTATGGGACCCCCTTGACAGTTCGCTTTGAATAAGACTTTTCCAGCAAGGCCCAACATTGGTTTTACATTTGCCTCTCCTAGCCTTTTTCCCTTGGGAGTCGCGCTCTCAAGGGTCATCTTTATTTAACCCCCCGGGCCAATGCTTGTCTAAGTATTGGTCCAAACTAGAGCCACTTGCGGTGCCGCCCCGAGGCAACTTGGGGTATCGTCGGTTGCCGACGTAGTGTTCATCCGGTCGTGGCTCGAGACGAGATCTGTGGCTACTATCGTGGTGTCGGCACGCCGGGAGGTCTTCTTGGACTTGTTTTATTGCTGTGAAATGTCTTGTAGCCGGATTCGAGACTGATCGGTCTTCCCGGGAGAAGGTCTATTCTTCGTTGATCGCGAGAGCTTATCATGGGCTAAGTTGGGACACCCTGCAGGGTATAAACTTTCAAAGCCGTGCCAGCGGTTATGTGGCAGATGGGAATTTGTTAATGTCGGTTGTAGAAAACCGAAGTTGATCTTAATTAAAATACACCAACCGTGTGCGTAACCGTGAGTGTCTCTTTTCGGGTTGATCGAGAGGAGAACACGGTTTCGGGTTATGTCGACGTAAGTAGGAGTTCAGGATCACTTCTTGATCATAGTTGTTCGACCGTGCTTTGCCTTCTCTCCCGCTCTCTTTTGCGTATGTTAGCCACCATATATGCTAGTCGCTGCTGCAGCTCCACCTCACTACCCTGTCCTACCTTTAAGCTTAAATAGTCTTGATCTCGCGGGTGTGAGATTGCTGAGTCCCGTGACTCACAGATACTTCAAAACCAGTTTGCGGTGCCGATGAGACCGTGCAGGTGATGGACCCGAGCTCAAGGAGGAGCTCGATGAAGATCTTGTTCTTTGTGTTGTTTCGTTTCAGTTGATCGAGAGTGGAGCCAGTTGGGACGATCGGGATCTGTGTAGCATTTGGGGTAGTCTTCTTTTATTTTGGTTCCGTAGTCGGACCTTGATTGTATCTGTATGATGTAATGTGTTACTCATGTATTGTGTGAAGTGGCGATTGTAAGCCAACTATGTATCTCTTTTCCCTTATGTATTACATGGGTTGTGTGAAGATTACCTCACTTGCGACATTGCTTTCAATGCGGTTATGCCTCTAAGTCGTGCTTCGACACGTGGGAGATATAGCCGCATCGAGGGCGTTTCACAATGCCACTAATTACAAGCAGATTTCTAGGGCTGTGACAGGCATGGGGTAAAAAGAAGGGATCTTTATCCGCTTATATAGGCAGTAAATATCAAGCGCCCCCCTCAAGCCTTAAAACTCGCCTATTCCCAAGAGGTCGTGCAAATGGAACGGTTGGATTACCCAAACCAGTATTGATGAGAATCCCGCAATAAGGGGACACGATCTCTGCTTTGACAAGACATGTCAATAGAGGCTACGCCTCGAAACGGGAAGCGGGAGGCCAAAAAACGGTTCGAAATGATAAAGACGCCAGACATGGCGTTTCACTGAAAAAAGTTGTCAGTTGACAAACCTTATCTTGGTTAAGTATTTTACCTTCATGGTTGAGGGTTGTGACTATTATACAGATCTGGATACAGTTCTTTTATTCATAAGATTGTTTTGAAGTATTTGGAGGAGGAACCCGCCTTGCAATGCCGAAGACAATCTGCGCGCCGAACACATCGTCATTGAAGACTGGTTCAGGGGCTACTGAGGGAGTCCAGGATTAAGGGGTCCTCGAGTATCCGGCCCGTGTGTTATGGGCCAGACTGATGGGCCATGAAGATAAAAAGTAGAAGGCCTTCCCCGTGTTCGATTGGGACTCTCCTTTGCGTGGATGGCAAGATTGGCGTCCGGATGTATAGTTACTTTCTTCTGTAAACCGACTCTGTACAACCCTAGGCCCCTCTGGTGTCTATAAACTAGAGGTTTTAGTCCGTAGAGGCTATGAGAATTCATATAGGCTAGACAGCTAGGGTTTAGCCATCATGATCTCGAGGTAGATCAACTTTTGTAACCCCTATACTCATTAAAGTCAATCAAGCAGGAAGTAGGGTTTTACCTCCATGAAGAGGGCCCGAACCCGGGTAAACATCGTGTCCCCTTTGTCTCATGTTACCTTCGTGTTGGGGAACGCGGTAATTTCAAAAAAAAATCCTACGCACACGCAAGATCCATCTAGGTGATGCATAGCAACAAGAGGGGAGAGTGTTGTCCACGTACCCTCATAGACCGTAAGCGGAAGCGTTATGACAACGCGGTTGATGTAGTCGTACGTCTTCAAGATCCGACCGATCCTAGCACCGAAGGTACAGCACCTCCGCGATATGCACACGTTCAGCTCGGTGACATCCCACGAACTCTAGATCCAGCTGAGGTTGAGGGAGAGTTTCGTCAGCACGACGGCGTGATGACGGTGATGATGAAGCTACCGGCGCAGGGCTTCGCCTAAGCACTGCAATGATATGACCGAGGTGGAAATCTGTGGAGGGGGCACTGCACACGGCTAAACAATCAACTTGTGTGTCTATGGGGTGCCCCCCTCCCCCATATATAAAGGAGTGGAGGAGGGGGAGGGCCGGCCCTCTCATGGCGCGCCCAAGGGGGGAGTCCTACTCCCGGTGGGAGTAGGATTCCCCCTTCCCTAGTTGGACTAGGAAAGGAAGGAATGAGGAGAGAGGGAGAAGGAAATGGGGGCCGGCCCCCCAGCCCAATTCGGATTGGGCTTGGGGGGCGCCCCCACCTTGGCCGCCTCCTCCTCTCTCCCACTAAGGCCCAATAAGGCACATACACTCCCCGGGGGGTTTCGGTAACCCCCGGTACTCCGGTAAATGCCCGAACTCACCCGGAACCATTCCGATGTCCAAACATAGCCTTCCAATATATCGATCTTTATGTCTCAACCATTTCAAGACTCCTCGTCATGTCTGTGATCACATACGGGACGCCGAACAACCTTCGGTACATCAAAACACATAAACTCGTAATACCGATCGTCATCGAACGTTAAGCGTGTGGACCCTACGGGTTTGAGAACTATGTAGACATGACCGAGACTCATCTCCGGTCAATAACCAATAGCGGAACATGGATGCTCGTATTGGTTCCTACATATTCTACGATGATCTTTATCGGTCAAACTGCATAACAACATACATTGTTCCCTTTGTCATCGGTATGTTACTTGCCCGAGATTCGATCGTCGGTATCTCAATACCTAGTTCAATCTCGTTACCGGCAAGTCTCTTTACTCGTTCTGTAAAGCATCATCCCGTAACTAACTCATTAGTCACGTTGCTTGCAAGGCTTATAGTGATGTGCATTACCGAGAGGGCCCAGAGATACCTCTCCGACAATCGGAGTGACAAATCCTAATCTCGATCTATGCCAACTCAACAAACACCATCGGAGACACCTGTAGAGCATCTTTATAATCATCTAGTTACGTTGTGACGTTTGATAGCACACTAAGTGTTCCTCTGGTATTCGGGAGTTGCAGATCTTTCCAAAATAGAGTCGTGGTGCCACACACAATATTGATCCGGGAGACCCCCCTGAATTTAGGAGTGAGCATGAGTATATCTTTCCACCAAAATGATCCAACCGGGTCGCAGGCATGCGGTAATTTTTGGGCATAATATGAATCCCAGGTGAGTTGCACCCAAGGAATATCCCTCTTGTTGTAGAATTTGTGCAGAAATTTTAGAAGCAGAGCTTCGTTTTGGACTCGAAGATTAAGAACTCCAAGCCCTCCCTTACATTTGGGCTTATACACCATGTCCCAAGCAGCCAATGAGTTGCATTTGTCTCCTTGCTCAGTTTTCTTGATCCACAAGCATCTGTGTCTTATCTTATCCAGTAATTCTATGAGTTTTGGCGGGAGATGCAGCGTGCACATCGCGTAGATGAGAAGGGAAGTCACTGTGGAGTTGAGGAGAGTCAGCTTCCCAGCATGGGACATAAGAGACAATGTGGAAGACAAGCTTCTTTCAACTGTACTGACGAGAGGCATAAGGTCTTGTATGGTCGGCTGAGACGTGCCCAAGGACAGGACGAGGTAGGTAAATGGCATGGCACCAATGGTGCATTCGAAGATAGAAGCCATTTGTGAAGTAAGATCAGTCTCCAAGTTGATGGGAATGAGCGTAGACTTACGGAAGTTGATCTTAAGGCCGATGGATTGGGCATACTTGGTGAGGATATTTCTGATAATCAAGGCTTGTTGAGGGCAGGCAGGCATGAGCAAGATCGTGTCGTCTGCGTATTAGACAATAGGGTAGTCCATTTGGCCATTACATGGAAAAGGAAGTTGAATCAGGCCCTCCCTATAAGCAGCATTAATAGCTGATTGGAGAAGGTCGGCCGCAAGTATGAAGATGAGTGGAGACAGGGGATCGCCCTGTCTAACTCCACGACGGCAGCGGAACTGTCTGCCTGGTACACTATTGAGAAGAACGGAAGATCTGCCAGAAGAAGAAAATGATTTGATCCAAGATAACCATTTGTCATTAAAGTCCATATGCTTCATGATGTTGATCATGGATTCATGCTCAATGGTGTCGAATGCTTTGGCGAAATCCAATTTGAGCAGTACGATCGGGCGCTTAGAGGCTTGACATTGGTGTATGTATTGGAATGTCCGTGCAAGGCAGTCCTGAATAGATCTCCCATGTATGAAGCCATATTGATTACGATGAATGATTTTCAAAATGACCTTATGGAGATAGTTGGCCAGGAGTTTTGTAATGAGCTTGAGGCAGCAATTAAGTAGAGTGATTGGCCTGTAGTCATTAACTGTAGATGGGGACACATTCTTCGGGATTAGAGTAATCAGTCCATCATTGATGCTTTGGAGATTAAGAGTTCCTGCATGGAATTGATTACACAAAGTGTAAAAATCTTCCTTGATGATTGGCCAGCACGCTTTAAGGAAGAGGCCACTAAATCCATCAGGGCCAGGAGCCCTATCACTCGACATCTCTTTAATAACCAAGTCAATTTCCTAATGAGTGAAAGGCAAAGTGTAACATCCCAAAATTCTAAATTTTGGAATGTTATATTAAATAAAAAACTATGCTTGTTGTCTGATTGTTTGTTTGATTGATTGAGTGAAATTGAGTGGAATTTGAAACCTTTGAAAGTTGAATGAGAGGGAATGAAATGACTTTCCCAAACTTTTCCCTTTGCCTTTTTTTTCGATCTCAATGGATTCAAGTTCATTCCAACACCAAACCCTAGAGTGAAGATGACATGACTTCTTCCATTTGGAATGAAAAGGATTTTGGAAAAATTTGAATTTCAACTGAAAATATTTCAAATTCAAAGCTTTATGCAACTCTATGATTTTCATGAGAGAAGATAAAATGACTTCTTCAATTATATGAAATATGAGTTGGTGGTTAGAAAGAATCAAATTGAAAGTCATTTGAAAGTATCTTGAAAACCCTTTTAAATTTGAGTTTCATTTGAATTTGGAAAAATGAATTTTTATAAAGTTTGGATTTTGCCTCTCGAAAATGTTCAAATGATAGGAATATTCCTGATCATTTTGATATATATATATGTCTTATATAAATATTTATATTTCCCTCTGTTTTATTTTTCAAAAAATAAAATGGAAAAAGAAAACCCCACAGGCGGCCAGCTAACTGCCCACCAACACCAAAGCGGCCCAAATTAACGGCCACACACCAGCCAGCGCAGCCCATCGCCCGAGCCGCCCACGCCGAGCGAGCCACAGCCCGAATCCTCCCGATCGGTCGCCCGCTCGCTCACCCTCTCTCTCTCCTCGACGCCTGACCCCACCTCGTCCCTTTCCCTCGCCCCACTGGAAGCCACCGCGCGCACAGACTCACGGAGACCCGGGATCCTCCCGATCCTCCCGATTCGCCCCCTCCTCCAAGCCGACCCCCCGCCCTATAAATACCTCCCCGCACCCCATTCGCGCCTCACGGACCTCCTCTCCCTCCATGACGCCCTCGCTGGAACCCGAGCACGCCGCCGCCGCCATTAACCTCGTCGCCGTCGCCCTAGCCTCCCGAGCCCGTTGACTCCACCAAGCGGACCCCCTCGTCGCGCCAAGACCCACGGACCCCTCCGCCGTCGCCCCGACCACGGGCGACGCTGAACACTCGTCGCCGAGCCGCCGCCGTCGACGTCCGGTAAGCCACGGAGTTCACCTCCGCCGTCCGATCCCGATTCTCCGGCGTAGATTAGAAACCCCCGAAGGGGTATGCTCTTTTAAATAAAACCGGGTTTTATTCCGGTTAGTTCCGGTTTAGGTTAGTTAGGTTTTTTTTATTAGACCGGCCCGATTCGTTTAACCCTACGGCCCGTTTTAGTTAAGTTACGCTCAGTGCGTTAGTTAGCCCCATTAGGCCATTTTTCTTTATTTTCGTTTTTCTGTTTTAACAGAATAGTTCCAGATTTGAAAAATTCATAACTTTTATTTTACTTAATATTTTTAAGTGATTCTTTTTTTGTTGGTTTGCAAATTTATTATAGTTTCTGCAGAATATATAATTAGCTATTTTAAAATTATTTAAAATTGCTTTATTTTAGATTTAGTCAGAATAGTAAATCTGCTATAAAATGAGTTAGGAAAATTATTTTGGGTGATTCTTTTGTCCCAACTTTGTTTTGACATTACCTAACCGTAGGAATTAATTTGGGCATTTTAGGATTAATAAAATAGTTTTAATCAGAATCATGTTATTCTTAATTAATTAACTAGCTACTGTTTTCCTATTGTTTTAGTTAGCAAATAAATTTATTTTTCATATGTGATAGATTATTCTAGGTTAGTTTTTGTCACTTTAGAGCATGAACTTTTATTTATAATAAATAAAACTTTTATTTTATTTTTCTTAATATAAATTGAATTAGGCCTAATAGGAGTTTTATAATAGCTTTTAAGGTGATTCTTTTTGCTCCTAGTTGCATAATGCATTATTTTCTGTTAAGTTAACATAAACCCATGGTTAGGTTATGTTGAGAAAAAATTTGTTATGTAAAACTATTTTTAGTTGCTGCTTGAAGTAGGAAAACTTTGAGTTGGATTTCTTCGAGTTTCCCTTTGGGTTTTGATTCGTTTGTTTTGGTGTGCTATTGTGTTAAGTGATCATATGCTATGTGCTTATTATGGTTATTGTTTGCCTCGGTAGAATTTCCGGAGTGCGAAGTTTACTACCACGAGTCCCTAGTTTTCGAAGATCGTCAGCAAGGCAAGTTCACTTTGACCATGTTTTTCATACCTATGTGTTTTATTGCATCTAGTGTCAACTTCGCAACAATCCCTCCAGTAGTGATACTGAATTCTTGTAGTTGAGTAGTATGCATGAGGTAGGAACCCATCACCCTGTTACCAAGCCCGGACGTTATTTATTGCTACGCTATTGTAGACGGGGTTGGTATGAGTGCTCGGAGTGGTGTGAGAATGGAGGATCTCGTCAATGACGACAACTCCATGATGGAATCTGCAAGGACTGCATCTTCAAGGCCTCAAGACTTCAAGACTCGAGACAAGAATTCAATACACACTCTTGGGTGAAGGATGGTTGTGGGCACCTGGAGAAACCAGTGGTTGGCGGGATGCATGGAGAAGCGCCATGACATCTTGCGGAAAGCTTCACCCAGACTCAAAGAGACGGAAGAATACTTCATGCCGGAAGCTTACCTGCAACCGCAAGTCATTATGGGCTCTGGCTTGGTTGACCTTAGTGGTGACTCTGGCTGGGACGGTGCTAGCAGATGTTGAACTACGGTAGGATGGGATGAGCACCGGACAGTGGTCAGAGGAACTCTTCGGAAGACCATGTTTCGGTCATCTTGTTCTCAAACACCCTGAAGTGCGAGAACGTAAAGAGAGGGATCGAATCTTGCGGGAAAAGTGTATCCGGTTTGTATTAGAGATAGACTAGTCCTAATCCTAATAGGACTCCACATGTAACCCGCCCCTTCAACATATATAAGGAGGGGCAGGGCTCCCCAAAAGGGGAAGCGACAAGCAAGAAGAAACAATCTTAGGGCTAGACACAAAGAGGAGAGCCGGTTTACGGCGACTCCCTCGTGATGATAATGAGATCTAGCCTCAAACAGCATGTAGGGTTTTTACCGGATGATGTTTCCCGGGGCCCGAAGCTGTCTAAATCCCTGTCTTGTGTTGCATCTCTCGATTCCGCTCAACCCCTCTCAAGCTACCACATAGATGCGTTGGCCTCGCGACTAAGTCCTGACACTAAGGACATCTGTCGTGACAATTCCACGACAGTTGGCGCCCACCGTGGGGCCTGCGCATGGTGGTGATGAGTTCTTGGAGGGCGCTATCCTAGGGATCGAGAAGCTCCGTCCGGCTCAATAAAAAAGTTCCGGCCGGTTCATCGGAGAGTTCCAGCCGGCTTGCTGAAAAAGTTCCGTCAGGCTCATCGAAAGGTTCCGCCGGTTCATCGAAAAGTTCCGGCCGGATCATTGAAAAGTTCTGACCGTCTCGACGAACGGTTCGGTCTGAATCATCAAAGAGTTCCGATCGCCTTGACGAAAAATTCAGTCCGAATCACCGAAGGGTTCCAACCGCATCGCCGAAAGGTCCTGTCCGAGTCGTCAAAGAGTTCCGATTTAGGCTACAGAAAAGTTCCGGATTATCAAATACTTCCGGATTAGCAAAAAGTTCTGGCCGGATTATCAAGAAATTTCGGTTCAAAGGTTCCGGATTATCAAGATGTTCCGATTCAAAGGTTCCGGATTATCAAAAGTTCCGGCCGGATTATCAAGAGGTTCCGGTTCAAAAGTTCTGGATTATCAAAAGTTCCGGCCGGATTATCAAGAAGTTCTGGTTCCAGAAATTCCGGCTTAAAAAGTATCAGCCGGGTTATATGGAGAGCTCAGGCACTAGAAGACCAGAACCAATCAACTCCTTTGTCAAAACAAAAGCAGCACTATGCATGATCCGGCGCTTGAGATCCGCTAAATATACCGGTGCTATCCTTTCTATGTATTTTACCGGTACATGTTAATTCATCCGACAACAATTACTCGGCCTGTAATATCTTTGCGCAGGCAACTATTAAAAAAAGGGGTGGTGTTATACCACGGATGCACGTTCGGCTGTATCGCGCGGCTTCACGGACAGGGTGTCACGGTCCGGTTTGCGTCACCTTACCGGCTGACTCGCCCGTCCGCACCACCTTACAACGCCACGGACGACTCGCCCGTCCGCCCCCGCGGCCGGTTCACGCGCCAGCTTACAACGTCGAGGACAAATTTCTCGGCCGCACCGGCTTACAACGTCGGGCCGACTCATCTGTCTGCTCCTACAGTTAACTCGGCTGTGATTAATCTTAGCATCACTGTGGTGATCATCAACTCCATGGCAGATAATTTCCGGCCTAGCACATCGGTGATATCCATCTAAAATATATTTTATTAACACATATTATTTTGTCAAAGAACAGTTTACCTTTGCCTTGGTCGCAATATTGTTTATGCGAACAATTGTTCATTACAAAAGCTATGGATGTGTCATGGATGTATAAACTCGCGCCACCATTATGAATGCGCTAGTGTCTTACCATGCCATCAAGCTCGATGAATATATATGCAAACCGGCATTTTGCAGACCGGTTTACATCAATATGACGTGGCTAATTCGTCCGTCCACGCCGGTTTACAACGCCGCGGCCGACTCATCTGTCTGTGCCGCCTCTGAAACGGCGGACGTCTTTACCATCCATCTCTCGCGATCCGGTCTACATCAAACACACCGGGCCGTGCCTATCCGCATGAGCTGTTTATTGAGTATGAGCAAATCACAGCTTGGGTAGCCCGGTTTTCTTTCAACAAAATGGAGGCAAATTATCATATACTATCAACCGCCGCCCGCACTGGATGGCTCAATGAGCAGGCGCACAAGTCGCCGCCACTACAGTTTGGTTAACTTCAAATCACCAGTTGGAAGGAACCATTGACCGAGTTGCTGAAAACGGCTCATACGGGATCATTTATAACCCGCCGCAGTTACATCAATCTTTAGTGGATTCACATCGGGCTATCAACACCGATGATATACAACTTATGCCGGTTTACATCACGGTCACATATGAAGAGTCTCAAGCCAACTCCTCGAGTCACCTTTGAAACTCGGGGGCTACGATGACATCACTCAGCAAATCTTGCCAGTTTCAGCAAAATTAAGAACCCTAGGACGATGGAGGGAAAGATAACCCGGTCCTGGAGGCTCCTGTTATATTGATAAAAACTTAAAGGCCGTCAGAAAATTTCCGGCTTAGAAAGTATATGACAGTTACAAAATCCGGCTCAATGAAGAAGTTTCGGACAATCAGAAAGGATTCCGGTTTAAAATTCGGCTCAAGGGAAGTCAGTATCACTGAAGCTCTCAAGTATCCGGTTTACAATCCGGTTAAAGGGAAATATATTATCCCACAAAGCTCTCAAGCGCTCAAATCCGGTTTAAAAATTTCCGGTTCAAAAAGGAATTGACTTCTCGCAAGTTCGAGTTCAAAGGCCATCAGAAAATTTCCGGCTGAAAATGAAGATTCCGGTATACAATCCGATTCAAGAGAAAGATGTCTCCCACAAAGCTTTGAAGCTCTCAATATCCGGTTCAAAATCCCGGTTCAAGAAGGATTTATCTCTTGCAAAAAGTTAAAGGGTGCCAAAGAGGACCTGCTGCCATGATGCGCGGTCCAAACATGGGTATCATGCCTTATTGGCTTATCATATTATTGATCACTTGGGGGCTTGGTCGTAACCGAACCATAGCCATGCCTCTTGATCGGCCTAGTGCCACAACATCACTTGGGGGCTTGGTCGTGTCCGAACCAATGCAACACCTTTTGATAGGCGAAAGCCATCAGATCACTTGGGGACATGGTCAAGTCTGAACCAGTCACGCCTCTTGATCGGCCTAAGGCCATAGAATCACTTGGGGGCTTGGTCGAACCCGAACCATTGCCACGCCACTTGATCGGCATAATGCCACAGTTTCAGCTGGGGACCTAGCTGACTTGAACCATAGCTACACCTTATTGGGAGCTTGGTCGTGTCCGACCATGGTAACACCATCTGATCGGCTCAGTAAAGCCTCTTTTTTGCAAACGGTCTTATGATTGCCTTTGCTTCCATATTCTTTCATAACTGTTATTTGATTTTTGTTGCGTTTTTAAACCGACATTGTTAATCCGTTTCAAACTTTCAAATACAAATTGGCGGAACACGGTCAAATCCTAATCCGGAGACTATCTGCCCGGTTTGATTTTATGTTACCATCTTATTATGGAGTAAACCGGTGTTCATTAACCCGGCTTGACTTTCAATTACAAATTGTCAGTACATGATCAAATCATAATCCGGAGACTATCCGCCCGGTCTGGTTTGACTACTGAGTCATGATATTATATATGGTTAAACGGTTTATCACAACCCGGTATGGTTTTATCATAAACCGACACAGTATGAAAGGAGTTATCATTACTCAAGATTGGGGTTATCACCCTTACTACAAAAAGTTGGTAAACCAATGATGTGATTCAATGTCACAGGTATGATATATTTCATTGATTATTCTTAAGTGCAGCCTTGGTTATAAACCTGGGTTATATGTTGGGCATTATGACCCGTCCGACGGTAAACCGCCAGGACACTTTAAACTTGTTGTATGCAGAGACATGTTGAATAAAGCATGATGATAAATTATCCGGTGTTTATTAAACCGGCCTGGCTTTAAGATGATAAGTCGCCAGTATATGATGAGAAATTATCCGGTGTTTGTTAACCCGGCCTGGCTTTGGACTATAAGTCGCCAGTACCTATTTGGATTGCGCCATTGGAATCATGCGCTTATAAATCATTGGGTTATATTATTCAAATAGCCAAACTTGGCTGAATTTTCATTATGATATTGAATGAATAAGGATTTCATACCAGATTATGTTATCTTTAATAGCCAACACAGCTGGATTTTTATTATGGTTATCAATAACCAATATTATGATTGAGGTTTTCAAAGTCGCTTCAGCGCAATGGCTATTATTTCATCAATGGGTATGATTTATTCTACAATGGAGGAATAGTCCCGAGTCATTTGGAGGCTTACGACCCGCACTTGGGGGCTACATTATTTAAGTTGAGATTATATCAAATATGCAAGTCTCATGTCGCTGCAAGCATGCACCATAACACTTGGGGGCTAATGCAAAGTAATTTTTTGCTCATATTATTGAAGACCCGACTCATCACATTATAATGAGTCGGCCCTTGGGGGCTACCAATTGCTCCTGTCAACAGTTGAAGGAAAAAAGCTTTTTATTCATTATATTGAAGGGTCCTTTGCTTTCGGTTGGTAAAGCACAAGGCTCTTAACCTTGTGGACGTGGATTCAAGTCCCATGATGGGGGTTACATCATATGATGTTATTTTCATTGAAGTATATATTAAGTCCCAGCTCAATATTATCTTCTTGAGCGGCCCTTGGGGCTACACATCATTGCTCAAATCTACATGATTATACCTACAAAGTCCCTGCTCATTATTGCATAATGACCCGGCCCTTGGGGGCTACACTGGTTGAAGTTTTTATGAGTATAAGACAATTACAAGTCCCGAGTTCTTTGCAAGCATGACAACCCGACACTTGGGGCTACATAGTATGGAGTATTCAGTTTTACTAGTCCTTTGGGATGAACAACATGGATTTCTTTGAAAGTGGCAGTATTTATATTGAAGCAAAGTCTTAAGCCACCACTTTGTTACGCTCAAAGACTTGGGGCTACAGGTATTATATTATTATCGAAGAAATATTTTCAAATTCTCTGATTGAGCAAACTAGGTTGACCCGGCGTCACCAATCATTATGACCCTGTGGCTGCAACCCGGCGTCATTAATAATCATGAACCGGCATTGGCAACAATCATGAACCGGTGGCTGCAACAATCATGACTCAAAATTATCAAGTTTTTATAACTCGATAGTCTTTGGCAATGATAAAACCGGCAAGTTCTGCATCTTCAAACCGGTTGAATATCAGATGAGTATTTCAAGACCAATATTTCTTAAACCGGCGCTTTGGAAGCCGACTCAAGTGGATTATTCTTCACAATATTTTTTCTATAAGAAGCCAACATCGGCAAGTTGAGTATGAAGCTGGTTATTGACCCGGATTTTCTAGAAGGAGGAAATGACAAAGGACTTAAGGACGATCAGGTGCCGGTCTGCAAGAATTCTTAACCCGGAGAATGATCTGTCAAGTTTGTTCTTGTGTTTACTTCACATGATCAGTTTAACATGGATAAATCCAAATTAAACTGGGGGCTAATGTCGGGGATATACCCCGCGGCGTAAACCGGCCGGAAGTATAACCTGGCCGGACTTGGTGGTTTATTTGAGACCCCGCTGACACTTGGCGGTTCACCGGCAACCCGTACGGACCTGGCGGTTCACGATTCATTGATAACCCGGCAGGTGGGTGCGAGGAGCGACAAGACCTGGTGGCCCAACGGGCGGTTCATGAAGGCCGGTTCATACTATGGTGGGTCGGTTTAAGAGGAAAGGCATGAGGAATATTTACCTTACAAGGAGTTAAGACCAGGACTTGTATCCGGTTTGTATTAGAGATAGACTAGTCCTAATCCTAATAGGACTCCACATGTAACCCGCCCTTCAACATATATAAGGAGGCAGGGCTCCAAAAGGGAAGCGACAAGCAAGAAGAAACAATCTTAGGGCTAGACACAAAGAGGAGAGCCGGTTCTGGCGACTCCCTCGTGATGATAATGAGATCTAGCCTCAAACAGCATGTAGGGTTTTTACCGGATGATGTTTCCGGGGCCCAAGCTGTCTAAATCCTGTCTTGTGTTGCGTCTCTCGATTCCGCTCAACCCCTCTCAAGTTACCACATAGATGCGTTGGCCTCGCGACTAAGTCCTGACACTAAGGACATCTACTGTGACAATTCCACGACACACAGGTCCTGTGCAAGGGCCATAAATGTTATAAAGTGACCAAGCTTGGGCAGATAGAGTGTTGGTGAACTGAATGCCCAAAGCAAATTCCTCCTGAACAATAACAGTGCCAGAAAAGATGGAGTTGTTTCAAACAGTAAGCAAACCACCATATGCACCACGAGAAGGAATGTAAGCGAATTTATCAAAGCGCTTAGGACAGCAGGATTTAATAAAAGCTAGATCGATAACAGGTTTTTTGTTTCCTGCAAACACACGATAGCACACCCACTAACAAAGATCGCATTAGAGAGTGCTAGAAGTTTTTTATCTGAATTTAAGACGCGCACATTCCAACAAAGGACATTCCAGTTACGCAAAAGAGGCATTAAGACCAGCTAATTATGCTGAAGAAGAGGAGGAGTCGTCCTCCAAACTATTATGGTTGATAGCATTGGTGTTCGAGGCGACCAAGGCATCTTCAGTGAGCTCCTGGGGAGGAACTGCGCAGCGATTGATGCCAACTTCCTGCATGATGCAGAGAGGGGTCGGCGGGGGTGCTTGGTCCATGATCGCAATGGAGGAGCTGGAAACAGCAGAGGGAGTCACCCTAGGCTTGACTTTGGATGTATTGGCACGAGCATCAGTGATTTGTGGCACCCTGAAGCACTCAAAACGAGTTAACCTAGTGCTGCAACGGACTTCAGCGGTGACCAATGGAGCCTTGTATTTAGAGCGTTGAGGACGGGCTGCAGATCGGCCAGGAACATCGGAGAGCACCTGGGACAAGCCCAAGTCAGAACCTTCCTCCATTGGGTCAGGAAAAATGGCTTGAGGCCCCTCATTCAAACTTGCATTTGACGCCAAGCTGGGCAGATCAACACAAGAAGCAGAGATGTCGCCAATCAAAGCATCCCGAGTATTACCAAGAACAGGTGCAGGGATAGGTGAGCCATGGTGCTCCACAAGCAGCAGAGAAGGAACATCATCTTCAGGTAGAAGTTTAGATATTTGAACAGAGCTATCGACTAGTTCTGGGTTCAGAATGTGAGCAGAGAAACACACCAGGTGAGTGGTCTCATGATCAGGAACCTGAATAGTAGTCCTGGGAGTTGCCATCTAGAATTCCAGTGAAGGTAAGCCATAACCAGAGCTCCAAGGCCCAAAAGCTCCTACCACAAACATAATAGACCTGGAAAGATACGCAGTGAATATGTTTCGCGGGATCAAGTCTGAGGCCACCACAGTAGTGAGCTCATTTCCTTCAACCAAGATACTGACATTCATAGTTATTGCAGAGATTGCCACATCTACATTGATGATATTTTGGATCACAGGAGGAGCCACAAAGAGAGTGATGATCTGAAGGTTAGACCCAGGAGAGGAGCCGTGCATGCTTGCAGTTGAGCTAGTATCATTCCAAGCAGAGTTCAGGTTATCTGTCACATTATCTTCAGGCGGAATTCTATCCTGCACATGAAGTCCTTGAGCCGCAAGCCATGCCTGAAAATTGACCAGAGCAACAGGAATTTGTGGGGCTGGAGGCTGCGGCCATGGAGCCCACTGTGCATCTTGAAGACCATCATGCTGAGGGGCATGGTGTGGCGCCTGGTCATTTCCCACACCATTCTAGAGCAGCCAATTCTGAAGCTGTTGCTGGTACAATTGCTTCGCGGTGAGGCCATCACCAAACATGGGGTGAGGCACACCATTGGCCGGAGGCGGCTCCTCATCAGCCGTTGGGACCTCAGGGTCATGAGCATTCCAATCTGCACCTCTGAGAATGTAAACAGCAGTAGTCCAGCAGGCTATGTCCCCTCCTAACTGACGAACAACAATACTTTTGGGGATCAGGCGCATGTGAATGACTCTAACTTCAATAAGCATGATAGATCGATCCACATTAGGACTATTCCATGTAACTAATCTACCATAGTCATCTACAGAGCGCTGGAGGTAAAAGTATGTCTCGTAGTCATCAGGGAAACAAATGTACATAAGCCAAGCTTCAGGTCTATAGGTTGTATTGCGCATGTTGAGAGCAGCATTGTGACGAACAAAAGACACTACCAAATCCTCATCATCTAGCTGGAACCTGGTGTTGACTGCTTTATCATGGATGAAGGAATTGGCAAAAGAAAACATACCAACACCCAGCGGGTGGTCGGAGGACTCAGTTGTGTGAAGACCAGATTCATGCAGCAGTCCTTCAATGGTGTTGCGGAGATCCTCCCTGAGATGCAGAGGCATGAATCTGTTGGCTTCGGCGATGGCGAGGAAGCTATTATTGAGGGGCAGGATTGGATTGACCGCCATGTCCGCGCGGACCTTGTGATCAGCCGGCCCAGGCTCGATTGACCAGCCGGCAGGGAGGAAGGGAAGCGGGTTAACTGGGTAGTTGGCCATGGTTGTGGAAGGAACGGTGGTGGAGACGGCAGCGGCGGTGGTTTGTGGTGATGGTGGAGGTGCTAGAGCGAAGCGCTCTGCAGCATTGGGAGGCGGGGCGAGCGAGGATGGCAAGGGGGGCGAATGCGGGGCATCAAGGGTGGTGGAGGGGTTTTTTGGTCGCCACTGCCAACGCTGGGCCCAACGGCACCGCCAGCAGAAGTGATCCAAGTGTCCATAGTGGCCACACGTTTTGCATCGAACGGTGGAGGGGGGTTGGCTCCTAGGCGCCATGAAAGGGCAATGTTGCTTCAGAATAGGAGAATTGATTTGCTGCCCAGGTTGAATTGATTTGACTGGATAATCAGAATCTGGACCCATAAAAGAGTTGTCATCAAAAGAATGTCAAGGCCGAGCGGGGCAATTAATTCCTTTGTGGCCTGGCGCCGAGCAGTTTTTTTTATAAATGGGCCACTCCTATTCATTCATTCAACATTGTTCATTACAGATAATGGCCCTGATCATATCAGGGCACTCATTAAACCAACTAGAACCGGAATCTTGCTCCGCCAATTTGGCCAAAACGTGAGCAGCCTCATTACACGTACAAACAACATGTTTAAAAGTACAAGATGTAAAATTTGTAGCCCTACTCTTAATATCATAGACTATAGCACCAGTCAGGGATCTGTCCAAGCCTTGTTGTTGGATTTTCCTAATCACCGAGAGACAGTCCGAGGCCACCTGGAACATTTGGACCCCTGTGTTTTCAGCAAGGATGAGTGCTTGGCGAACAGCATGGGCTTCAGCCACCTCAGGATAGTGTACATGATTGAGAAATCTCTGGCAAGCGGCTCACACCAGTCCCTGGTGATCCTGCATTACCACTCCAAATCCGGCGCGTCTAGATTCTGAGAAAATCGCAGCATCCACATTGATCATGAGCAGACCTTCCGCCGGAGGAGACCATTTTTGAATTGATGTCGATGTCTCACGCTTGTTGGAGCCTGCTAATCTGTTGCTATTCTGCAAGATAAAATCAATATAAGCTTTAATTCTTCCAGCAACATGAGTAGGATGAGAGAGTACCTCACCATTGCGACATGAATTCCTATTCTCCCATATATGCCATACTGCCACCGCGAAAATGATGAGGTGGAACTCAGAAGCTTGAGTAATCCATTCCATTAACCATTGTCTGATATGAACAAAGTTTTTTAGATTTAGACGAATATCATAATTTTTCTTCAACTCCTTCCATATTTCTTTCACATACTGGCATTGGAAAAAGCAATGTTCCACATTTTCTTCTCTATTACAAAGATGGCAATCATACCTTGTTGGGATTGATCGCTTTTGAAGTTGGATACCAGTAGGGAGACAATTATGAGCCATTCTCCATAGAACTACCTTCATCTTGTTAGGGCACTGAATTGACCATAATTTCCTCCAGGCCTTTTCCATCATATTTTGATTGGACGTCGCACCATTGGTAACCTTGCTTCAATCTTTCCAGAATATTTTTGATTTGGACAGATTATATGCAGACCTCACTGAGTATATACCAATCTTAGTATGGGGCCAACAGGGAAAATCAGTACAACCATCAGAACTTATTGGAATACTAAGAATCATCCCTGCAATCTCTCCAGAAAAGAGGTCTCTAACCATATCCTCATTCCAGCATAGTTCATTCTCCTTCATTAGGGAGTTAACTGTTTGATTCTCAGTAAGAGAAGTGATTGTGGAGGTTATACCATATGGCAGGTCTGGTATCTAGTTGTCTCGTGCCACCTTTATAAATTTCCCATCTCCTACTCTCCAAAGAAGGCCTTGCTGCAGCAGTTCCTTGCCATGCATGATACTGCGCCATGTATAAGAAGATGATCCTGGACATCGCGCATTCTATAAATCCCCATCAGGGAAGTAGCGTCCCTTCAACACTTGGGCACACAATGAATTAGGTTCAGTCAATAGTTTCTGGCATTGTTTCCCGAGCAAAGCTTGGTTAAAGATCGCCATATCGCGAAAGCCCATACCCCCCAAATGTTTAGGTGTAGAAAGCCACTCCCATGATCTCAAGTGAAGCTTTTTCTTCCCATTATCAACTCCCCGCCAAAAGTTGGAAATAGGCTTTCTCAGTTTGTCACATACTGCAATAGGGATTTGAAAGCAGCTCATAACATAGGTGGGAATTGCTTGAGCTACAGCTTTGAGGAGAACTTCTTTCCCTGCCCTTGAAATAGGCCTATCACTCCATCCATTTAGATGTTTCCAAAGCCAACCAATGAGAAAGTTAAAACAATTCGATGGAGGAACATCCCACCATGGTCGGCATACCAAGGTATTTAGCTTGCAGCGTATCATCTTGTAGCCTGATATTATATTTTATTCTCTCTATCACTTGTCCTTCACAGTGTGGGCCAAAAAATAATGACGACTTCTGTAAATTGATTTTCTGCCCGGAACCCTCACAATAGATCTGCGACGTCGACTTTAGAGCATGAAGGCTTTTGTCATCTCCCCTAGTAAAGAAAATGCTATCATCAGTGAATAAGAGGTGTGAAATGCACGGGCCCTTCCTACCATTACAAATGTCTTTGAGCTCCCCTGCTTCTTCTTTTTTCTGCAAAATACATGATAGGCCTTCAGCACACAGCAAAAATAAATACGGGCTAATAGGATCCCCTTGTCGGATACCTCTGGTTGGACTAAAAGGATCAGTTAACTCACCATTAACTTTGACAACATATTTAACAGAAGTTACACATCTCATAATCATCTCAACCCAACTAGAGTTGAAGCCCGGCTTTAATAAGACACCTTTGAGGTAGCTCCATTCTACCCTATCGTAGGCCTTCGACATATCAATTTTTAAGGCAAAGAAAGGGCATTTGAATTTTTGCTTTCTTATTGTGTGGAGGCATTCATAAGCTATAAGAACATTATCGGTAATTAACCTCCCATGCACAAAGGCACTTTGTTGTTATGAAATAATTGCTGGCAAATAAAGTTTTGATCTGTTGGCAATAACTTTAGAAGCAATTTATAGATGACATTGCACAAGCTTATTGGCCGAAAATCACCAAGTATATCAGCATTATTGGATTTTGGGATTAAAACAATTACCGAATCGCAGAAGCCATCCGGTCATGGCCCACCATAAATCTCTTTACAGTTGCACATATATCCTCTTCCAATAGATCCCAGTGTTTTTGATAAAAAATGGCCGAAAAACCATCTGGCCCAGGAGCCTTGGTGGGTCCCATTTGGAATAGTGCAGATCTGATCTCATCATTTGAATACTCTCGACAAAGCGCTTCATTCATTTCCTCAGTCACTTTCATTGGTATGGCTTCCAGTACTGCATCCATTGTACCCGATGATTCAAAGGTGAAGAGCGTGGAATAAAATTCATATACCATTGCTCTGATTCCCCTAGGATCCTGACACTTAGATCCATCAGCTTTCCGATGACATCTTATTTTGTTATTTCTTCTTCCTGCAGAAGCTCGGGCATGGAAAAAAGAGGTGTTACGGTCGCCTTCCTTGAGCCATTCTACCCTTGACCGTTGTCTAGCCATGATTTCTTCTCTTTCAAACAGTTTGCATAGTCTCTTTTCTATCTCCCTCTCTTCGTTTAGGTTGTAGTTGAACGTGTTGTTTTTCCTAATAGCAGAAAGTCTCTTTTCTAGTTTTCTGATCTCCTTCTTAACCGAGCCAAAAGAGACTCTGCTCCAAATTTGCAGGTTGCTAGACAATTTACTTAGGGCAGACCATGTGTTATTTAGGGATGGGTAGCTCCCTTTATGAGCCCTCCAATTTTGCTCAATCACTTGGTCATAGTCATGAGCCCTCATCCATGTTGTTTCAAACTTGAATGATTGCTGCACTGGATTAATGGCCTTCTTGCCCTCTATTTTTTATATTGTCGTCAAAATTGCATAATGATCTGAGGAGGTGGTGATAATGTTCTCCACCTTGCAATCATCAAAAATCTGCATGAAGTCCCCATTAGCAACAGCCCTATCCAATCTCACCCTGACATTATGCCCACCCTCTTGTCTATTAGACCATGTAAATTTAGGACCGAAGTATCCCAAATCTATGAGGCCACAATCGTCGACGCATTCCGGAATGACATCATCTGGTTATCATCCCTGTCCCTCACCCCCATGTGCTCATCTGCACTCAAAGTTTCGTTGAAATCCCCAGCACATATCCATGGTCCCGACCAAGAAGTTTTCAAGAACCGGAGCCTATCCCAGAAAAGATGTCTCAATTCTCTTCTTGGCTCCCCATACACAAAGGTGGTTCTCCACTCTATGCCATCAGCTGATTTAATCATGACGTCAATATTTTGTGTGAAATAAGCTTTCAGGATGACCGAAAGAGAGGAGTCCCAAAAAAGAACAAGCCCTCCACTCAATCCATCACTACTTACTGCGAAAGAACCTGTATATCCCAATGACCACATAAACTTCCGAGCTCTGGAGTCCCTCATCTTCATCTCGGATAAGAAGAGGAGGGAGGGACGGTATTTGTTCACGAGCCAGCGAAGCTCGCGCACTGTCGCGTCCGTCACTAGGCCGCAATAGTTCCAACATAAAATATTCATTGCGTGTGGCGGGGCTGCTCTGCTGCAGCCTCCGCCTGACCCGCCGATCCTTCTTGGAATGAATATTTTTCCATTTCCAATTTTTTGTGGGAGTCCAATTGAGCATCATCGCCATTGGGTGCTATCACTGGATCAGGGACACAATTGCTAGCTTCCTGCCCACTTCGTGCCAAGGCCATGTTAGAAACTTCACTGATTTTGTTCTCTTCCAAGGCCTGCACCTGCTTTTTTGGCATGTACACCCTCACTTGTTTTCTCTTTGTCCTGTTAACTTTGCATCACTCAACATTGAAGGAAACATTTCCTTGCTCGTTGTTCCAACCTCCAATTCACCTTTTTTGTTTGTAGTTTTGTTCACTCGGTTTCATTGGTGAGGTAACCACTTCATGAGACCTCGACCTTTCTATCCATCTTTCTCCATTATTAGATTTTGGAGGAACAAGTGAAAGCACAAGTGCTCCCTAGGTGGTTTTGGTAATTAATGTCAACATATCTCTTGTTGGACTAACACTTTTATCTAGTATGTTTCAGATAAGTTCAACAATGGAGTGGCATGGACTAAAGGATGTGGGAACTCCTTCAAGATGCTAAGGACAAAGGATTGGCTCAAGCTTCAAGCTCAAGACTCTACATCCAAGATCACATTGAGTCTATAGGAAAAGCCAATACTATCAAGGAGGGATGAGGTGTTGCTTAATGGGCCTCTTGCTTCATGTGCTTAGTGATATGCTCCAAAACCCTCCACTACTTTCTCACATCCACATATGACCTAAACCTAAAGTCAAACTCGGACACACCGATTCTTTCTATCCGGCGCCACCGAGTTCAGATGTCATAGCCACTGCCACAAACCCTAGGCAAATCGGTTTCACCGATAGGGATCTCGGTCTCACCGAGATGGGATTGTAATCTCTCTGTGTATGTCGATTACCAAAATCGGTCTCACCGAGTTTGTGTAATCGGTACTACCGAGATTACAATGCAAACTTTCTGGTTAGCTTATTACCAAAATCGGTCCTACCGAGTTTGAGTAATCGATCTCACCGAGTTTGCCTGACCAACTCTCTGGTTAGCTAATTACCAAAATCGGTCTCACCGAGTTTGTGTAATCGGTCTCACCGAGATTACGTTATGCCCTAACCCAAACCATATCGGTCCTACCGAGATGCATGTCAGTCCCACCGAAAACCCTAACGGCCACTAGGTTTACTAAATCGGTCCGACCGAGTTTGTTGATTCGGTCCCATCGAGTTTGGTAAATTGTGTGTAACGGTTAGATTTTGTGTGGAGGCTATATATACCCCTCCACCTCCTCTTCATTCGTGGAGAGAGCCATCGAACAAGCCTACACTTCCCAAGCATCCTATTTCGAGAGAGAACTACCTACTCATGTGTTGAGGCCAAGATATTCCATTCCAACCACATGAATCTTGATCTCTAGCCTTCCCCAAGTTGCTTTCCACTCAAATCTTCTTTCCACCAAATCCAAATCCTGTGAGACAGAGTTGAGTGTTGGGGAGACTATCATTTGAAGCAGAAGAGCAAGGAGTTCATCATCAACACACCATTTGTTACTTCTTGGAGAGTGGTGTCTCCTAGATTGGCTAGGTGTCACTTGGGAGCCTCCGACAAGATTGTGGAGTTGAACCAAGGAGTTTGTAAGGGCAAGGAGATCGCCTACTTCGTGAAGATCTACCGCTAGTGAGGCAAGTCCTTCGTGGGCGACGGCCATGGTGGGATAGACAAGGTTGCTTCTTCGTGGAGCCTTTGTGGGTGGAGCCCTCCGTGGACTCGCGCAACTGTTACCCTTCGTGGGTTGAAGTCTCCATCAACGTGGATGTACGATAGCACCACCTATCGGAACCACGACAAAAACATCCGTGTCTCCAATTGTGTTTGAATCCTCCAAAACCCTTCCCTTTACATTCTTGCAAGTTGCATGCTTTACTTTCCGCTGCTCACATACTCTTTGCATGCTTGCTTGTTATGTATGGTGAATGTTAAACTTGTGCCTAAACTCCACTTAAACCTAAAGAAGTTAAAAACTGCAACTTTGGTACTTAGTGTCTAATCACCCCCCCTCTAGACACCTCTTCTCAAGATCCTACAACAAGTGAATGCCCATGCAAGTCTTCATAATATGGGCCTCTACTGCTTGACTGGGAACTTTGTCCAGATTTGGACATTGAAAAATACTTCTTTTTATCATCTTTGACACACAATCTATCAGCATTGTATGGTAGTTGTCCATTACCAAACGCGTTGCTCCCATGTACTGGGGAGACTCTGCCTCCCGATAGAACTCTCTCGTCTTATCTGGCGACGGGCGAGCTACAGGGTTAGGCTTCCATCTGGTGGATTCGATCTACTCTCACTTCCATCCCAGTGTGCTTCCAGTCCTAGATCCAGTTCCCTTATTCCCATTCTAATTCCTATGCTCCCTGATCTTGTTCGCTGGCCGTGGCTCGGGGTGGAAAAGGGGCAAAATCTGACTGCGGTTCCCACCCTTGGCTGTGTGTTCAGGGTTGATTTCTGGGGACGGATGGGGAGATTGGGGAACGGCGGCATGGACACTGTGAGGAGCGATGGGTTGAGCCCCGACCAGATAATGGTGGCGGCTGATTCGCGAGCAAGGGATAATGTACTTGTACGAGGTCCAGCAGGAGCAGAAGATAAAGTGGCAGAGATGATGTAGCATCTCAATCTCACAGCAGAAGAAGCAGATGCAGTCATATTGGAGGACGAAAATGAAGCAGATTTGGTGTGTCTAAAATGGGCACTGATTGGCAAGGTATTGTCCCCAAATGTTTTGCACATTCATACAATCATGTCAGCTCTTAGGCCAGCATGGGGTAATCCAAAGGGATTAGTTGCAAAACCAGTAGAAGACAATACATTTCATTGTTGAATTTGCCTCCTCAGCAAACAAGGATAGGGTTAAAGATGATGCTCCTTGGACAGTAGGAAAGCATGCAGTTTTACTCAATGAATTTGTTCGGACGTTGAAACCATCAGAGGTGGCTTTTGATAGAATTATGTTATGGGCAAGGATAATGAATCCTCGGTTTGAGCTGATGAATAGAACTTGGGGCGAATCTCTAGGGGCTAAGCTCGGTAAGGTGGAGAAAGTTGATGTGGATGAACAAGGTAGAGCATGTGGAAATTGCTTGCGAGTAAGATTCTCAGTTGAGGTTGCACAACCTTTAAGGATATGGGTCACTGCTTACTCACAGAAGCTCCAGGCAAAAGAAATATAAGAGGTTAGATATGAAAAACTTCCTCATTATTGTTTCTCCTGTGGCATCATTGGCCACTCCTCACTAGAATGTCCAACACCAGGAGAGATTAATCCAAGCGTGACAATTAGATTTGATATGACCCCACTGTAAGCATTTGGCACAGAGAGCTCCCCGGCAATTAACCAGATCATTAATTTCCTTGGTATTGTATCCCACACGCGATAAGTTCGCAATGTGTGCCTTGGATAACCAAGGCGGCCAGGATGTGTGCAGCGGTGCATATTTGAAAGCTGATGAAAGGAAACATTGTGGCAATTGTGGGTAAGTGACATTACAAGGAAATTGGAAATTGCCAATCGAGAGTAAATGCTCCTGAGAATCCCTTGGGCATTGAATGGTTGTGGGTGATGGCACTGGAGACACCGGTGATCCTGCCGGATGAGCCCTACCCGAGTGTGGCACCTTCGAACACGAAGCCTCGTGACTGTGCAAATCATTGAAATCCATGGAAGCTAGAGGAATGAGCCCAAACTTGCATAACTCCGTGGAGGTAGTTGGAGCCAATAGGACGTGTGAAATCTGATTTACCTATCCAAATAGCCATTGGGCTCCGACTAGCAATAGGGTCAAGCCTTTCATCAGCATGACATTGATTATGAAAATGCTTGTAACCATTGAAACAGCCATTGAACAGATGAAAATGACAAACGAAATCCGGCCAAATACGGTCCTTGAGGCCATGAATAAAATGTCCAACCTTGTTCCTGGCCACCGAAAAGCGAAAGGACCTCTCAAAGATCTTAGTAACTTTAAACCCTAGATGACGTCCCCCAATGCAACATTGGAGAGCCACACCCACAGATTCTTCAGATAGGGTAAAGGAAGCTAAGGAAAAGGAGACAACCAAGAAAAATTCCTTGGTATTGCGAGATGGAGAGAAATGCACCGTTTTCTCCAAACCACCGACGTACCTGAACGGCCACCGCAAGGCCAGGGTTGAAATTCCAGTGTAGGAAGCCTTCCATGGCATGGATCAAAAGGCTAGATTCATGGCGAAGGGTGGAGCAGGTGGGAGGAGGAGAGGAGAGGAGGGGAGCCATCCGACGGTTTTCCACGGGTGTCTAGTATGTTCCTTGTCAGGAAGGGGAGCAGGGACATCTGCAGTCGACACCTCTATTGGGCCGGTTCTGCTAAAAATGGAACATGTATAAGTTATGAAGAAAGCAATAGCAAAAAACTAAACGATCATCATGCTAAGCTAATGGATGGGTCAAGTCAATCACATCATTATCTAATGATGTGATCCCGTTCATCAAATGACAACTCTTGTCCATGGCTAGGAAACTTAACCATCTTTGATTAACGAGCTAGTCAAGTAGAGGCATACTAGTGACACTCTGTTTGTCTATGTACTCACACATGTACTAAGTTTCCGGTTAATACAATTCTAGCATGAATAATAAACATTTATCATGATATAAGGAAATATAAATAACAACTTTATTATTGCCTCTAGGGCATATTTCCTTCAGTCTCCCACTTGCACTAGAGTCAATAATCTAGTTCACATCATCATGTGCTTTCACACCAATAGTTCACACCTTTATGTGATTAGTTCACGTCTCCATCTGACTAATACCCAAAGAGTTTACTAGAGTCAATAATCTAGTTTACATCGCTATGTGATTAACACCCAAAGAGTGATCATGTTTTGCTTGTGAGAGAAGTTTAGTCAACGGGTCTGCCACATTCAGAGCCATATGTATTTTGCAAATTTTCTATCTCTACAATGCTCTGCACTGAGCTACTCTAGATCATTGCTCCCACTTTCAATATGTATCTAGATCGAGACTTAGAGTCATCCAGATCGGTGTCAAAGCTTGCATTGATGTAACTCTTTATGACGAACTCTTTGTCACCTCCATAACCGAGAAACATTTCCTTATTCCACTAAGGATAATTTTGACCGCTGTTCAGTGATCCACTCCTGGATCAACATCGTACCCCCTTGCCAAACTCATGGCAAGGTACACAAAAAGGTTTGGTACACAGCATAGCATACTTTATAGAACCTATGGCTGAGGCATAGGGAATGACTTTCATTCTCTTTCTATTTTCTGCCGTTGTCGTGTTTTAAGTCTTACTCAACTTTACACCCTGCAATACAGTCAAGAACTCCTTCTTTGACTGTTCCATTTTGAACTACTTCAAAAAAACTTGTCAAGGTTCACCGAGGTCTTTCTTTGAAAAACTCCTTTCAAACTACAGTCAAACTTCTTTGACTGTACTCATTGAAGAAATCTTATCAAGCGTCTTGATCTATCTCTATAGATCTTGATGCCCAATATGTAAGCAGCTTCACCGAGGTCTTTCTTTGGAAAACTCCTTTCAAACACTCCTTTATGCTTTCTAGAAAATTCTACATTATTTCTAATCAACAATATGTCATTCACATATACTTATCAGAAATTCCGTAGTGCTCCCACTCACTTTCTTGTAAATACAGGCTTCACCGCAAGTCTGTATAAAACTATATGCTTTGTTCAACTCATCAAAGCATATATTCCAACTCCGAGATGCTTGCACCAGTCCATTGATGGATCGCTGGAGCTTGTACACTTTGTTAGCACCTTTAGGATTGACAAAACCTTCTTGTTGCATCATATACAACTCTTCTTTACGAGATCCGTTAAGGAATGTAGTTTGACATCCATTTGCCAGTTTTCAAAAAATGTGGCAATTGCTAACACGATTCGGACAAACTTAAGCATCGCTACGAGTGAGAAAATTTCATCGTAATCAACACCTTGAACTTGTCGAAAACCTTTTTTTGACAATTCGAGCTTTGTAGATAGTAACACTACCATCAGCATTCGTCTTCCTCTTGAAGATCCATTTATTCTCAATGGCTTGCCGATCATCGGGCAAGTCAATCAAAGTCCATACTTTGTTCTCATACATGGATCCCATCTCAGATTTCATGGCCTCAAGCCATTTCACGGAATCTGGGCTCATCATCGCTTCCTCATAGTTCATAGGTTCATCATGGTCTAGTAACATGACTTCCAGAATAGGATTGTCGTACCACTCTGGTGCGGATCTTACTCTGGTTGACCTACGAGGTTAGGTAGTAACTTGATCAGAAGCTTCATGATCATTATCATTAGCTTCCTCACTAATTGGTGTAGGTATCACTGGAGCTGATTTCTGTGATGAACTACTTTCCAATAAGGGAGCAGGTACAATTACCTCATCAAGTTCTAATTTCCTCCCACTCACTTCTTTTGAGAGAAACTCCTTCTCTAGAAAGGATACATTCTACGCAACGAATATCTTGCTTTAGGATCTGTGATAGAAGGTGTACCCAACAGTCTCCTTTGGGTATCCGATGAAGACGCATTTCTACTATTTGGTTTTGAGCTTATCAGGTTGAAGCTTTTTCACATAAGCATCGCAGCCCCAAACTTTAAGAAACGACAATTTGGGTTTCTTGCCAAACCACAGTTCTTATGGTGTCGTCTCAACGGATTTAGATGGTGCCCTATTTAACGTGAATGCACCTGTCTCTAATGCATAACCCCGAAATGATAGTGATAAATCGGTAAGAGACATCATAGATCGCACCATGTCTAATAAAGTACGGTTATGACGTTCGGACACACCATTACGCTATGGTGTTCCAGGTGGCGTGAATTGCGAAACTATTCCACTTTGTTTCAAATGAAGACCAAACTCGTAACTCAAATATTCATCTCCATGATTAGATCGTAGAAACTTTATTTTCTTGTTACGATGATTTTCCACTTCACTCTGAAATTCTTTGAACTTTTCAAATGTTCCAGACTTATGTTTCATCAAGTAGATATACCCATATCTGCTTAGATCATCTATGAAGGTTAGAAAATAACGATACCCGCCTCGAGCCTCAACACTCATCGGACCGCATACATCAGTATGTATTATTTCCAATATGTTAGTTGCTCGCTCCATTGTTCCAGAGAACGGGGTCTAAGTCATCTTGCCCAAGAGGCATGGTTCGCAAGCATCAAGTGATTCATAACCAAGTGATTCCAAAAGCCCATCAGCATGGAGTTTCTTCATGCGCTTTACACCAATATGACCTAAATGGCAGTGCCACAAATATGTTGCACTATCATTATCAACTTTGCATCTTTTGGCATCAATATTATGAATATGTGTATTACTACGATCGAGATTCAATAAACCATTCACCTGTGGTGTATGACCACAGAAGGTTTTATTCATGTAAAAAGAATAACAATTATTCTCTTATTTAAATGAATAACCGTATTGCAATAAACATGATCCAATCATATTATGCTCAATGCAAAAACCAAATAACATTTATTTTAGGTTCAACACTAATCCCGAAGGTAAAGGGAGTGTGCGATGGTGATCTTATCAACCTTGGAATCACTTCCAACACACATCGTCACCTTGCCCTCAACTAGTCTTTATTCATTTTGTAACTCATGTTTCGAGTTACTAATCATAGCAACTGAACCAGTATCAAATACACAGGGGCTACTATGAACACTAGTAAAGTACACATCAATAACATGTATATCATATTTACTTTTGTTCACTTTGACATGCATCCTTCTTGTCCGCCAAGTATTTGGGGCAGTTCCGCTTCCAGTGACCATTTCATTTGCAGTAGAAGCACTCAGTTTCAAGCTTGGGTCTAGGTTTGGGCATCTTCATGGGAGTGGCAACTTGCTTGTCATTCTTCTTGAAGTTCCCTTTCTTTCCCTTGCCCTTTTCCTTGAAACTAGTGGTCTTGTCAACCATCAACACTTGATGCTTTTCTTGATTTCTACCTTTGCCGATTTCAGCATCGCGAAGAGCTCAGGAATCGTTTTCGTCATCCCTTGCATATTATAGTTCATAACGAAGTTCCAGTAACTTGGTGATAGTGACTAGAGAACTCTGTCAATCACTATTTTATCAGGAAGATTAACTCCCACTTGATTCAAGCAATTGTAGTACCCAGACAATCTGAGCACATGCTCACTGGTTGAGCTATTCTCCTCCATCTTGTAGGCAAAGTACTGTCAGAGGTCTCATACCTCTCGACACGGGCATGAGTATGAAATACAAATTTCAACTCTCAGAACATCTTATATGCTCAGTGGCGTTCAAAACGTTTTTTTGAAGTCTCGGTAATAAGCCGTAAAGCATGGTGCACTAAACTATTAAGTAGTCATCATACCGAGCTTTGTCAAACGTTCATAACGTATGCATCTGCTCCTGCAATAGGTCTGTCACTTAGCGGTGCATCAAGGACATAATTCTTCTATGCAGCAATGAGGATAATCCTCAGATCACGGACCAAGTGCGCACCATTGCTACTATTATCTTTAAACTTATTTTCTCTAGGAACATATCAAAAATAAACTGGAAGCTACATCGCAAGCTATTGATCTACAACATAGATATGCAAATACTATCAGGACTAAGTTCATGATAAATTAAAGTTCAATTAATCATATTACTTAAGAACTCCCACTTAGATAGAGAACCCTATAATCATCTAAGTGATCACGTGATCCATATCAACTAAACCATGTCCGGTCATCATGTGAGATGGAGTAGTTTTCAATGGTGAACATCACTATGTTGATCATATCTACTATATGATTCACGCTCGACCTTTTGGTCTCAGTGTTCCGAGGCCATATCTGCATATGCTAGGCTCATCAAGTTTTACCCGAGTATTCTGCATGTGCAAAACTGGCTTGCACCCGTTGTATGAGAACGTAGAGCTTATCACACCCGATCATCACGTGGTGTCTCGGCACGACGAGCTATAGAAACGGTGCATACTCAGGGAGAACACTTGTACCTTGAAATTTAGTGAGAGATCATCTTATAATGCTACCGCCCTACTAAGCAAAATAAGATGCAGAAAGGATAAACATCACATGCAATCAATATAAGTGATATGATATGGCCATCATCATCTTGTGCCTTTGATCTGCATCTCCAAAGCACCGTCATGATCACCATCGTCACCGACTTGACACCTTGATCTCCATCGAAGCATCGTTGTCGTCTCGCCAACTATTGCTTCTACGACTATCATTACCGTTTAGTGATAAAGTAAAGCAATTACATGGCGAATGCATTTCATACAATAAAGCGACAACCATATGGCTCCTGCCAGTTGCTGATAACTGTTACAAAACATGATCATCTCATACAACAATTTATATATCACGTCTTGACCATATCACATCACAACATGCCCTGCAAAAACAAGTTAGACATCCTCTACTTTGTTGTTGCAAGTTTTACGTGGCTGCTACAGGCTTAGCAAGAACCATTCTTACCTACGCATCAAAACCACAACGATTTTTCGTCAAGTTTGTTGTTTTAACCTTCAACAAAGACCGAGCGTAGTCACACTCGATTCAACTAAAGTTGGAGAAACATACACCCACTAGCCAACTGTGTGCGAAGCACAACGGTAGAACCAGTCTCGCGTAGCGTACGCGTAATGTCGGTCTGAGCCGCTTCATCCAACAATACCGCCGAATCAAAGTATGACATGCTGGTAAGCAGTATGACTATTATCGCCCACAACTCTTTGTGTTCTACTCGTGCATATAACATCTACGCATAGACCTGGCTCGGATGCCGCTATTGGGGAATGCAGTAATTTCAAAAAAAAAATCCAACGCACACACAAGATCCATCTAGGTGACGCATAGCAACGAGAGGGGAGAGTGTTGTCCACGTACCCTTGTAGACCGTAAGCGGAAGCGTTATGACAGCACGGTTGATGTAGTCGTACGTCTTCACGATCCGACCAATCCTAGCACCGAATGTACGGCACCTCCGCGATCTGCACACGTTTAGCTCGATGACGTCCCACGAACTCTAGATCCAGCTGAGTGCTACGTCTTGAGCTTGCGTTGGTTTTCCCCGAAGAGGAGAGGATGATGCAGCACAGTAGCGTAAGTATTTCCCTCAGTTTTTGAGAACCAAGGTATCAATCCAGTAGGAGGCCATGTGCAAGTCCCTCGTACCTGCACAAAACGATAGCTACTCGCAACCAACGCGATTAGGGGTTGTCAATCCCTTCACGGTCACTTAGAGTGAGATCGATAGAGATAATATTTTGGTATTTTTGGTATAAATATGCAAAGTAAAAAGTAAAAGCAAAGTAAAAACAAAGCAAGTAAATAAAGTGATGGAGATTGATATGATGAGAATAGACCGGGGCCATAGGTTTCACTAGTGGCTTCTCTCAAGAGCATAGATATTCTACGGTGGGTGAACAAATTACTGTTGAGCAATTGATGAATTGAGCATAGTTATGAGGCTATCTAGGTATGATCATGTATATAGGCATCACGTCCGAGACAAGTAGATCAAACGATTCGCATCTACTACTATTACTCCACTCATCGACCGCTATCCAAGCATGCATCTAGAGTATTATGTTAAAAATAGAGTAACGCCTTAAGCAAGATGACATGATGTAGAGGAATAAATTCATGCAATATGATAAATACCCCATCTTGTTATCCTCGATGGCAACAATACAATACGTGCCTTGCAACCCTTTACATCCTTTGGGTAAGGACACCACAAGATTGAACCCAAAGCTAAGCACTTCTCCCATTGCAAGAACTACCAATCTAGTTGGCCAAACCAAGCGGATAATTGAAGAGACTTGCAAAGATAACTCAATCATACATAAAAGAATTCAGAGAAGATTCAAGTATTATTCATAGATAAGCTGGATCATAAACCCACAATTCATCGGTCTCAACAAACACACCGCAAAAAGAAGATTACATCGAATAGATCTCCACGAGAGAGGGGGAGAACATTGTATTGAGATCCAAAAAGAGAGAAGAAGCCATCTAGCTACTAGCTATGGACCCGAAGGTCTGAAGTAAACTACTCATCGGAGGGGCTATGGTGTTGATGTAGAAGCCCTCCGTGGTGGATGCCCCCTCCGGCGGAGCTCCCGAACAGGCCCCAAGATGGGATCTCGTGGATACAGGAAGGTACGGCGGTGGAATTAGGTTTTTGGCTCCTATTCTGATCGTTTGGGAATACGTAGGTATATATAGGAGGAAGGAGTACGTCGCTGGAGCGTCAGGGGGCCCACGAGGTAGGGGGCGCGCCCTCCACCCTCGTGACCGCCGCTGGCACTTCTTGGAGTAGGGTCCAAGTCTCCTGGATCACGTTCGGTGAGAAAATCACGTTCCCGAAGGTTTCATTCTGTTTGGACTCCGTTTGATATTCCCTTTCTTCGAAACACTGAAATAGGCAAAAAACGGCAATTCTGGGCTGGGCCTCCGGTTAATAGGTTAGTCCCAAAAGTAATATAAAAGTGGAAAATAAAGCCCAATATAGTCCAAAATAGTAGATAAAGTAGCATGGAGCAATCAAAAATTATAGACACGTTGGAGACGTATCAGGCATCCCCAAGCTTAATTCCTGCTCGTCCTCGAGTAGGTAAATGATAAAAAAGAATTTTTGATGCGGAGTGATACTTTGGCATAATTTCAATATAAATCTTCTTACTTGTGATATGAATATTCAGATCCGAAAGATTTAAGACAAAAGTTCATATTGACATAATAATAATAATACTTCAAGCATACTAATCAAAGCAATCATGTCTTCTCAAAATAACATGGCAAAAGAAAGTTCATCCCTACGAAATCATATAGTTAGGCTATGCTTCATTTTCATCACACAAAGATGTTCCCAACTTCTATACCCCCGATGACAAGCCAAGCAATTTTTTCATACTCAAATAATCTCAAACTCTTTCAACCTTTACGCAATACATGAGCGTGAGCCATGGGTATAGCACTATGGGTGGAATAGAATATGATGATGGGATTGTGTGGAGAAGACAAAAAAGGAGAAAGTCTCATATCGACGAGGATAATCAACGGGCTATGGAGATGCCCATTAATTGATGTCAACATGAGGAGTAGGGACTGCCATGCAACGGATGCACTAGAGCTATAAGTATATGAAAGCTCTACAAAAGAAACTAAGTGGGTGTGCATCCAACTTGCTTGCTCACGAAGACCTAGGGCACTTTGAGGAAGCCCATCATTGGAATATACAAGCCAAGTTCTATAATGAAAAATTCCCACTAGTATATGAAAGTGACAAAATGAGAGACTCTCTATCATGAAGATCTTAGTGCTACTTTGAAGCACAATATATGAGACTCACTATATGAACAACAAGGTGCTACTTTGAAGCACAAGTGTGGTAAAAGGATAGTAGCATTGTCCCTTCTCTCTTTTTCTCTCTTTTTTTTTGGGCCTTTCTTTTTTTTTTTTGCCTTGCTCTCTTCTTTTTTTGTCCGGAGTCTCATCTCGACTTATGGGGGAATCATAGTCTCCATCATCCTTTCCTCACTTGGGACAATGCTCTAATAATGATGATCATCACACTTTTATTTCTCTTACAACTCAACAATTACAACTCGAAACTTAGAACAAAATATGACTCTATATGAATGCCTCCGGCGGTGTACCGGGATGGTGCAATGAATCAAGAGTGACATGTATGGAAAATGATGCATGGTGGCTTTGCCACAAATACTATGTCAACTCAATGATCATGCAATGGCAATATGACAAAATTAATGTATGTCATAATGATGATGATGGAAGTTGCATGGCAATATATCTCGGAATGGCTATGGAAATGCCATGATAGGTAGGTATGGTGGCTGTTTTGAGGAAGATATAAGGAGGTTTATGTGTGAAAGAGCGTCATATCACGGGGTTTGGATGCACCGGCGAAGTTTGCACCAACTCTCAAGGTGAGAAAGGGCAATGCACGGTACCGAAGAGGCTAGAAAATGCGGAAAGGTAAAAGTGCGTATAATCCATGGACTCAACATTAGTCAAAAGAACTCATATACTTATTGCAAAAATTTAGAAGCCATCAAAAATCAAGTACTACGCGCAATGCTCCTAGGGGGATAGATTGGTAGGAAAAGACCATCGCTTGTCCCCGACCGCCACTCATAAGGATGCACAAGCCAGGTACACTTCATGTTTCAAATTTGTTACACAACCTTAACCATACGTGCATGCTACGGGACTTGCAAACTTCAACACAAGTATTTCTCAAATTCACGATTATCAACTAGCACGACTTTGATATTATTACCTCCATATCTCAAAACAATTATCAAGCATTAAATTTATCTTAGTATTCAATTCACTCAAAAGAAAGTTTCACATATCTTGAATACCAAGTATATTAACATTAAGCAAATTACCATGCTATTAACGACTCTCAAAATAATCTAAGTGAAGCATGAGAGATCAAGTTTCTTTAAAACAAATCCACCACCGTGCTCTAAAAGATCTAAGTGAAGCACTAGAGCAAAAATTATCACGCTCAAAAGATATAAGTGAAGCACTATGAGCAAACTATCAAGCTCAAAATATATAAGTGAAGCACATAGAGTATTCTAACAAATTCCAATTCATGTATGGCTCTCTCAAAAGGTGTGTACAGCAAGGATGACTGTGGTAAACTAACAAGCAAAGACGCAAATAATACAAGACGCTCCAAGCAAAACACATATCATGTTGGTGAATAAAAATATAGCGCCAAGTAAATTTACCGATGGAAGTCGACGAAAGAGGGGATGCCTTACGGGGCATCCCCAAGCTTTGAATTTTTGGTGTCCTTGGATTATCTTGGGGGTGTCATGGGCATCCCCAAGCTTAGGCTCTTGCCACTCCTTGTTCCATAATCCATCAAAAGAATTCACCCAAAACTTGAAAACTTCACAACACAAAACTCAATAGAAATCTCGTGGGCTCCGTTAGAGAAAGAAAACAAAAGACTACTTTAAGGTACTGTAATTAACTCATTGTTTATTTATATTGGTGTTAAACCTACTGTATTCCAACTTCTCTATGGATTATAAACTATTTTACTAGCCATAGATTCATCAAAATAAGCAAACAACACACGGAAAACAGAATCTGTCAAAAACAGAACAGTCTGTAGTAATCTGTACTAACGCAAACTTCTGGAACTCAAAAAATTCTACCAAAATTATAGGACCTGGAAAATTTGTTTATTGATCAGCAGCAATTGGAATAACTATTTTATCACGTTCTGGTGATCTTTAACAATTCGGGCACTGAGCGCAAAGATTCTGGAAATTATAGCAAGATCAAATAACTATCACCGAAGAAGATCTAATAGGTTTAACTTGGCACAAACACTAATTAAAAGATAAAACCACATCTAAACAGAGGATAGATGGATTATTTATTCCTAAACAGAAGAAAAAACTAAAAACTAAAAATAAAATTGGGTTGCCTCCTGACAAGCGCTATCGTTTAACGCCCCTAGCTAGGCATTGAGATTTCAATGATGCTCACAAGAAAGACAAGAATTGAGGCACAAAGAGAGCATCATAAAACATGTGACAAACACACTTAAGTCTAACATACTTCATATGCATAGGCATATTATAGGCAAACAAATTATCGTAGCAAGCAAAAACTAGCATATGCAAGGAAGCGGAAAGGACCAATAGCAATCTTAACATAACGAGAGGTAATTTAGTAACATGAAGATTTCTATAACCATATTTTACTCTCTCATAATAATTACATGTGGGATCATAAGAAAATTCAACAACATAGCTATCACATAACATATTCTCAACACGATCCATATGCATGCGAAGTTGACACTCTTCCGAAATAGTGGGATTAATATTAACTAAAGTCATGACCTCCCCAAACCCACTTTTATCAAAAACTTCATAAGATTGAACATTATCCAAATATGTGGGATATAAAGTTGACACTCTTCCAAACCCACTTTCAATATTATTGCAAACAATATTATCAATCTCATATTCATCATGGGTATTAAATAAATTTTCAAGATCATAAGAAGAATCACCCCAATCATGATCATTGCAACAAGTAGTAGACATAGCAAAACTAGCATCCCCAAGCTTAGGGTTTTGCATATTATTAGCACAATTGACATCAAGAGAATTTATATTAAAATCATTGAAATCATGCTTTTCATCGAAGGAACTATCAAGCACGGGTGCAATAGCAACAATCTCATTTTTAACATAAGGAACTATAGCAAATTCATCTTCATAAATATTGGCATCATGGCCACAAGAATAGCAAGCATCATGTTCATCAAGGGATATTTCAATAAAATCATCGGAATCATCATTATCTATAGATTCATGCATATCATTATTTTCTTCCAAAGCAACGGTCATTCTTTCAATAAATTCTTGGACATAGACATTGTGAGCAAGGTTTTCATTGCAATATTTAAGTATGACGGAATTTTCAGATTTGTTGAGAGTAAAATCATACTTTTCAATCAAAGAAGCAACTTCATGAGCACCCTTAAAAATGACAAATTCTTCAATTTGTTCGATATCATAGTAACTATAAACACCCTTTGCATAATAAGATAAGATTTCATTATCATTGAACTCACATAGGTAGGGAAGGTGTTTTTTAGGGCTCTTAGAGCAACAAGTAAAATCACACATTTCACAAAGATTCAAAGCATAGCATAGCAGAATATTTATATGATACCGTAAGAGACTCCCTTTTGCAGACAAACGGTGACACACAAAATGAGCATGCTCATCTAAAGATTTCCCATCAACTAGGCTAGTTGGGGTTTCAGCACGAGCGCATAAGGATCGAAGATGATCCAAGTAGAACACTTTAAGTGGATCCATAACAATAGACTTTTAGCAAGCAAAGATGCAAGAAAATATAAGGCACATGGTAACACAAGCAAACAAGAAGCAAGCGAAAAAGAGAGGGCAAATAAAACGGCAAGGGTGAAGTGGGGGAGAGGAAAACGAGAGGCAAATGGCAAATAATGTAATGCGAGAGATAGGGATTGCGATGGGTACTTGGTGTGTTGACTTGCTTGCGTGAGCCTCCCCGGCAACGGCGCCAGAAATCCTTCTTGCTACGTCTTGAGCTTGCGTTGGTTTTCCCCGAAGAGGAGAGGATGATGCAGCACAGTAGCGTAAGTATTTCCCTTAGTTTTTGAGAACCAAGGTATCAATCCAGTAGGAGGCCATGCGCAAGTCCCTCGTACCTGCACAAAGCGATAGCTACTCGCAACCAACGCGATTAGGGGTTGTCAATCCTTCACGGTCACTTACTTAGAGTGAGATCGATAGAGATAATATTTTTGGTATTTTTGGTATAAAGATGCAAAGTAAAAAGTAAAAGCAAAGTAAAAACAAAGCAAGTAAATAAAGTGATGGAGATTGATATGATGAGAATAGACCGGGGCCATAGGTTTCACTAGTGGCTTCTCTCAAGAGCATAGATATTCTACGGTGGGTGAACAAATTACTGTTGAGCAATTGATGAATTGAGCATAGTTATGAGGCTATCTAGGTATGATCATGTATATAGGCATCACGTCCGAGACAAGTAGATCGAAACGATTCGCATCTACTACTATTACTCCACTCATCGACCGCTATCCAAAGCATGCATCTAGAGTATTAAGTTAAAAACAGAGTAACGCCTTAAGCAAGATGACATGATGTAGAGGAATAAATTCATGCAATATGATAAATACCCCATCTTGTTATCCTCGATGGCAACAATACAATACGTGCCTTGCAACCCTTTACATCCTTGGGTAAGGACACCACAAGATTGAACCCAAAGCTAAGCACTTCTCCCATTGCAAGAACTACCAATCTAGTTGGCCAAACCAAGCGGATAATTGAAGAGACTTGCAAAGATAACTCAATCATACATAAAAGAATTCAGAGAAGATTCAAGTATTATTCATAGATAAGCTGGATCATAAACCCACAATTCATCGGTCTCAACAAACACACCGCAAAAAGAAGATTACATCGAATAGATCTCCACGAGAGGGGAGAACATTGTATTGAGATCCAAAAGAGAGAAGAAGCCATCTAGCTACTAGCTATGGACCCAAGGTCTGAAGTAAACTACTCATCGGAGGGCTATGGTGTTGATGTAGAAGCCCTCCGTGGTGGATGCCCCTCCCGTGAGCTCCCGAACAGGCCCCAAGATGGGATCTCGTGGATCTGAGGAAATGCGGCGGTGGAATTAGGTTTTGGCTCCTATTCGATCATTTGGGAATACGAGGTATATATAGGAGGAAGGAATGCGTCGGTGGGCGTCGGGGGCCCACGAGGTAGGGGCGCGCCCTCCACCTCGTGACCGCCCCGGCACTTCTTGGAGTAGGGTCCAAGTCTCCTAGATCACGTTCGGTGAGAAAATCACGTTCGAAGGTTTCATTCCGTTTGGACTCCGTTTGATATTCCGTTTCTTGAAACACTTGAAATAGGCAAAAACAGCAGCACAGGCTGGGCCTCCGGTTAATAGGTTAGTCCCAAAAGTAATATAAAAGTGAAAAATAAAGCCCAATATAGTCCAAAACAGTAGATAAAGTAGCATGGAGCAATCAAAAATTATAGATACATTGGAGACGTATCACTGAGGTCAAGGGAGAGTTTCATCAGCACGACAGCGTGATGACGGTGATGATGAAGCTACCGGCGCAGGGCTTCGCCTAAGCACTGCAACGATATGACCGAGGTAGAAATCTGTGGAGGGGGGGCACCGCACACGGGTAAACAATCAACTTGTGTGTCTATGGGTTGCCCCGCTCCCCGGTATATAAAGGAGTGGAGGAGGGGGAGGGCCTGCCCTCTCATGGCGCGCCCAAGGGGGGGAGTCCTACTCTCGGTGGGAGTAGGATTCCCCCTTCCCTAGTTGAAGTAGGAGAGGAAGGAAGGATGAGAGAGGGAGAAGGAAAGGGGGTCGGCCCCCCACCCCAGTTCGGATTGGGCTTGGGGGGCGCGCCCCCACCTTGGCCGCCTCCTCCTCTCTCCCACTAAGGCCCAATAAGGCCCATACACTCCACGGGGGGTTCCGGTAACCCCCCGGTACTCCGGTAAATGCCCGAACTCACCCGGAATCATTATGATGTCCAAACATAGCCTTCCAATATATCGATCTTTATGTCTCGACCATTTCGAGACTCCTCGTCATGTCTGTGATCACATCCGGGACTCCAAACAACCTTCGGTACATCAAAACACATAAACTCATAATATCGATCGTCATCGAACGTTAAGCGTGCGGACCCTACGGGTTCGAGAACTATGTAGACATGACTGAGACTCATCTCTGGTCAATAACCAATAGCGGAACCTGGATGCTCATATTGGTTCCTACATATTCTACGAAGATCTTTATCGGTCAAACCGCATAACAACATACGTTGTTCCCTTTGTCATCGGTATGTTACCTACCCGATATTCGATCATCGGTATCTCAATACCTAGTTCAATATCATTACCGGCAAGTCTCTTTACTCGTTCCTTAATGTGTCATCCTGTAACTAACTCATTAGTCACATTGCTTGCAAGGCTTATAGTGATGTGCATTACCGAGAGGGCCCAGAGATACCTCTCCGACAATCGGAGTGACAAATCATAATCTCGATCTATGCCAACTCAACAAACACCATCGGAGACACCTGTAGAGCATCTTTATAATCACCCGGTTATGTTGTGACGTTTGATAGCACACTAAGTGTTCCTCCGATATTCGGGAGTTGCATAATCTCATAGTCATAGGAACATGTATAAGTTATGAAGAAAGCAATAGCAACAAACTAAACGATCATCGTGCTAAGCTAACGGATGGGTCAAGTCAATCACATCATTCTCTAATGATGTGATCCCGTTCATCAAATGACAACTCTTGTCCATGGCTAGGAAACTTAACCATCTTTGATTAATGAGCTAGTCAAGTAGAGGCATACTAGTGACACTCTGTTTGTCTATGTATTCACACATGTACTAAGTTTCTAGTTAATACAATTCTACCATGAATAATAAACATTTATCATGATATAAGGAAATATAAATAACAACTTTATTATTGCCTCTAGGGCATATTTCCTTCACTTCGATCCTCAGACGCACAGTTCGGGACCCCCTACCCGAGATCGGCCGGTTTTGACACTGACACTTGGCAACGAGCCAAGAGCAGGGTTTTCACCTGGATCCGCTCGAGGAACCTCCATCCAGCCTCGTGTGCACGGTACCGCCACCGACCACCATCGTCGCGCATGGAGCAGGCTGCACCGGCTAGATCAGATCTGACCGGAAGCTAGACCATACGTATGGCCGATCCATCCACCAGGCCCTCCATGCCACCGCCGTCAATCTGAGATCCAACTGGCCGCAGGGCCGCCTGCCTCAACTGCGAAGCAAGGCCGGCCACCGCGCCGCGGGACCTGACCAGTCGCGCCTCCACATGCTGAGGGGCCTGCCAGACGCAAAGCCACGGGAGAGAAGGCAAGACCCTCGCCACCGCCATCTGCCTCGGGGCTTAGCCCGGCGGCGTCACGTGGCAGCGACGGGAGAAGAGGAGGGAGTAGATCGGGGCTCGACGGCGGCTAGGGTAGTGGCCCACCCGAGTCGCCCGGTGTGGAAGCGACGCGGGGTGTGAGATCTAGCAACGGGAGGAGACCGGGATTTAATTAGATATTGACTGTTAGATTAATAGTACAAGATCTTTTCTGAGAATATTGAGTCAAACACAACACGAAGTACAATTTTACATTAGTTGTAATGTCAATCATTTAGCAAGGATCCACTTATGAAACTTGTATCAAAGAACAAAAGAGTTGTATATAAGCTTCTCAAGAAATTAGTAAGGACGTTAGAGATTCTTGGACGTCAGAGATTCTTGGTGTCAGAGCCTCGCGGAAGAAGAATACGTCTTCACTCCTACAAAGTATGAGTTTTAGGGGCAGTTTGGTTTGCTTCTACAGCTCCTGACGCCTGGCCTGAGAGCATTCATGAAAGTTGCCTCGTTCATGTTTGATGCATGTCCTCAACATGGCGGCGTCGACCTGGCCTGGATAATGGGACAAAGTGGTTAGCCTGGATTGTAGCACAAGGCAGCATGGTTAGCCTTGTCCAGGCACTCGATTTTGGATGCCTAGCCGTGCCTGGTGCATCAGCCTGAAGATAATCTCATGTGTTATCAGGAGGCTACAGAAAACGAGGCGAATGGAGGAGAAAATAGCGACAACTTAGTGTCCACCAGGCCAGGCACGGGACTAAACACTTCTTCCCTATGTTAGCCTGGTCAAGCAAAAGTATCCATTTTCTTAGGCACAAACTAGGCACCAAAATTTCCCAGATGTGTTGTCAAGGAATCCAACCAAACTAGCTCTTACACCTCCGCGTTGAGAAGGAAAAGGGACCCTTCTCAACTGACTAATGATAGCAACGAGGTTCTGTACCCGCGAAACAAAAGGAGGAACGCTGGGAGAGCATCGCCAAGCAGGGCCAAGCAGCTCAAAGAGCTAAAGGCTGACTTGTTACAGTTTTAGGCCGAAACAAATAGATTAACGCAGAATATGTATGTCAACAGTTCTCCTGAGACCACAAAGTTGGTGCAAATTAAGGACATAACGCTAACGCAGAAGTATCTTCGATGCCTCACAACACAAGATCCTTCATCATTTGCAGCATGGGTGGATGACGATGTAAGTAAATACGCAAAATGATATCTTTCATTATTCATGCTTTGCAAATTCCTAATTACTTGTTTTTAAGGTACTTGATGTGGCAATTGAGCTCTTGCAACTTGGCAGAATTGAAGACGTATGATATCATGGAAGCGTCTATGTCGAAGGGTCCATAACTGTCAACATCCTGAAGAGAGATGGCACAGTCCCTAGTTGTACGAGGGATGTTCTAGAAGGCAGAGAAGGCACTGAATGTGGAGATAAGGCCAACTCCAGCGCGTGACCCCATCCTGTCCGGGTGCGTCCGTTTGGGGCAAAAGGGACAAACCAGGCGGACCAGCGCGCGGGCACAAACGGGCTTTTGTCCGTTTTCTGTCCGCTTTCGACCCATTCCTGGCCCAAGTTTGGGCGGCTTTTGGGGTGAAACGGATAGCACGCGGACGGGCGGGACGCGCGCGCTTGTCCTCCCCTGGCCCGCCCGTCGGTGGCACAAAGCAAAACCCCGCGCCCCATTTGGCGCCATCACCCCGCGCCAAGGGTCCAAGGAAGCCGCGGTCGGAATGCATACTGGAGGAGCTCGCCAAGATGGACGAGGAATCGGCGAAGAGGAGGAACCGGAGGGCGGCCGTCAAGGGCAAGACCGTCGCGGCCAAGTTCGCCGCCGAGCGCGATGCGGTGGAGGCCGCGCGGCGCAAGGCCGAGGTCGACGAGAAGGAGGCCATCGTCAACAAAGCGCACGCCCTCCTCATGCTTGGCCTTTGTCGTCCGGCGGGTTTCTCTGGTGCGGCCATCGGCCCAGCGAGCACAGGCTCGTCGGTCACCAGGCCTCAGCACTGCCCGCCGCCGATGTCGCGGACCACACCTAGGTCGCCCGGCTTTCCTCCGCCAAGGTATGACGACCAGACCCGTTTTTCGGGGTCATCGGACGTTGGCGTGATCGCGCCTTCCACCCCGCGCCCCTCGGCCGTCATCGACCTCAACGTCACGCCGGGGTCCAGCAGCGACGGCCGGCCGTCGAGATGCAAAGAAAGCAAGCATGGCCACCGTTTACGGGCACCATGTCGTCCCCCCGTGTCTTGTTCGACAGAATGCCAACACCAACGCCAACGGTCGACGACCCCTTCTACAACCAGTTCATGGAGGATGTGATCTATGAGGGTGGGCATGGCGGTGCCTACGATCCCAAGGAGACCCAAAGTCAGGATGGTCGCGCCAGTACGTTGCCGATGAAGAGGCCCACGACCATGCTGACTACGACCATGGTGACTCGTGGCATGAAGACGATCACATCTATTGTGAAGGTGATGGTGATGAAGAAGAAGGCAATGATATTGATATTGGGGGCGAGCCATTGTTCATCGACGAGCTCACCCAAAGAGCGGAAGCACAAAAGAGGAGGAAGTGCATTCGCACGGGTTCATATTCACAAGACGAGGACAAGTTGATTTGCCAATGTTGGATGGAGATTAGCCAAGATCCGAGAACTGGCGCGCAACAAAAGGGCCATGTTTTTTGGACGAGAGTCCACAAAACATTCCATGAAAGAAAGATGTTTGAGCCCTACCAAATTATGAGCGACTGTGGCATCACCTCGATTCAAAATAGGTGGTTGTTCATCCAACAAGAGTGCAACAAGTATTTCGCCGCACTTGAGAGCGTTGAAGCACGGCCCGTGAGTTGTCTCGGCATTGAGGACATGGTATGCTCTCCTCATCCTAGTTCTTTCGTTGCTACGGCCATGAGACTTCGGCCTTGTATATGTTTGCATGTTCAATTGTTGTTGATCATGTGGTGTAGGCATTTCAATCTTTGGAAGTATTCAAGGCCCGGCACAATGACAAGCCATTCACTCTTACGCATTGTTGGACGATCATCAATAATTACCTTAAGTTCAAGGATCAATACCATGAACTTCAAAGGAAGAGACGGCTGTGATGGCGACGGAGTACTCTGGATCCTCAGTGACAGCAGCCGTCCAGAACAACAAGCCCATCAAGCTTATCACAAGGGCGGACAAGATGCAGATGCAAATGTGTTAGGTACCCACTTACAAATCACTCGAATTACTCCATTACAGGAAGATCAAGCTGAGCTACAAGAGGTTGAGGAGGAGTACAGGAGGTAGGAGATGATAGAGGAAAGAGAAAGCCGCCATTGCCGTTCGTGATCCAAGCCCGGATAGTTTGTTCGTTGATTCCTTCGATGGTACTTGTAGCAGGCATCGCTCGATGTGACATACACCCGGGGCCGGCACATGTGCTGTCGAAGGGAGCAAGCCCATGTACAGGCAGATTACAGTGGGCTCCTTACATCCCTTCCTTCTTGAAACTCGGCTTGAGATCCATCCATATTATTTATCGCTGCTTTAGCCCAACTTTTTTTTATCCTCCGACACGAATTAAACTACTCCCCGTCCCTCGCGTCGCCCGAGCCGGGCGACTCAGGGAACTCGCCGCCCGGCCGACCCCCACCTCCGTCCACCCAGCGTCGCCGCCGCCGGAGGGCCGGGCCGGCAAAGCCGTGCCGGGCCCCGGGATGGCGGCGGCGAGGCTGTTTTTCTCCTCCCCATCTCCCCACACCTTCCCCCCCTCCGCCTCCCCAGATCCAGCCTCGGCAGCTGGCGGCCTCCACCTGCGGCGGCGGCAGCCTCCCCGGTGGTCTCTTCGCCGGCACGACCTCGGCGCGGGTGGCCTCCCCCTTCCCACATGGGTGGCCTCTTCCGGCCCAGATGGGATCTGGATCCCCTCCGGCCGGGCATGGTGCTCACCGGCCGGTCTGCCATGGCGGCCGGCGCGCCCTCCTTGTTGCGCCCCTCACCCCTCCCGACCCCCACCGCCCTCACCCCCTGCTCGACTCCAGGTCAGCCTCCCGATGAGGCGGCCGTGGAGGCGTGGGATTGTGCCCTACGACGGCTGCTTCCTGCAGTGCGCCGGCCGGGGTTTTTGGCTGCACTGAGCTTCACCCCCACCCCCTCCCCCAGCAGGGGCGGCTTCGTCCCGACGACAATGGACCTGCGCTCCTTCCTGTGTCCACGGTCGGTCGGCGCGGCTTCGGATCTGGCGCGCCACGGGGGCTGCGCTCTTTCCGGCACCTTTGGCTCGTTGGCTCCTCGCCATCTCCGCATCATCACCCTGCTGGTGTCCTTGGTTGGCCGTCCATCCCGGCGCATCTCTGTTCTCGGCACGCTTCGGGAGCTGCGTCCCCTTCCAGCTTCTTGGGCTCGCCTGTGCTCTGCTGCTCCGGTCCCGGCGGCCTTGATCTGCGCTCTTTCCAGATCCTGGCATGCCCGGGGCTTCGGCCACCGTCACATCCTGCCGACATTCACTCCGCTCAGCCACACAATCTTACCCCCCCCCCCCTCCGGAGTCCGCACGTCCGGCGGCGCCCGGTGCCTCCTTCGGCGTCGGGCGTGGCTCCCCTTCCTTCGGTCGCAGTTTCGGCCTATACTTGACTTCCTCTTCTCCGACTTGTGCTCCGACGGCTTGGGATTGCTTGGAATTTGGCCAGGGCGAAATCCTGCATTTTTTGCTGGCAGCGGCGATACTTGCAGGTGTCGTTCCCTTCTTGGAGGCGCTGTCATGGCCGCGATCTGTGCCCCTCTTCGAGCTTCAGGGGAAACCCTAGGTCCGGTTCTCCGGATCGGACAGCGACGATGTCATCTTTGGTGCCGTTCTCCTTCGTGAAGGCGTTGTCTTGTTTGCTCGTGGCGTCCTCATTGCTGACTTCGGAGATGTCGGTCATCTAGTTGTTGGTCGGATTGTTTCTTTGGTCGGCGAGTTTAGCTGTGTTCTTCTTTGCTTGGGTCGAGTTTCTCATGTCTCTCTTTTTAGGGTACCATGTTCACGCCTCTTGCATCCGTGCAATGTGTTGTACCACCTCATGTATTCATTCTAACTCCTTCTATCAATGCAATGATACGCAAGCTTTGCGTATTCGCGAAAAAAAAAAGAAACTCGGCTTGACCCCAAGCCGACTCCACTGCCAACCACCCGGAACCCTGTGCACTCGATCTCCGTGGACGTAATCATAGTCACTGTGGTAGTCGAGGTTGGAGAGTAGGCTTCAACAATGTGGTTGATGGGAATCCAGTTGTGACGCCCCAAGACCGGAGCTTCAGTTGCCTTCCAGGGTTTCCGAGTTTTGTCGTGTGGTTTGTTTTGTTTGTGCATTCATCATGTCATCTCTTGCATTGCATCATGTCATCATGCCATCATATCATTAATTTTTGCAACTCTTCTAAATAAATTGTATGGATTTTTCGATCCATTTAAACCGAGGGATTCACATGGTGATTTTCTCTTTATAACATACCCTCCCAATATTATTAGGGAGCTATATTAATTATTCCATTTATTTGGAATTGATCTTAACACACTTGCATATTCCAATGCCCTTTCTACTTCAAGTTTGGTCCCCAAACCTTGCCATTATTATTCTATCATTTTCCGGAGTTCCACCAAAAATCCTCGGGCCATTTTTGTTAAATTCCTCATATTTTTTGTGAGCCCGGGAAAATTATCCGTGTGTCCAAATCCTTTCCCCAACCCTCTCTTTCTTTTTCTTCTCTTTATCTGTTTTCTGCTAAAGTAAATATATAAGAGAGGGAGAGAGGAGCTAGGCCCAGCCGGCCCCTGGCCATTCTCCTCCACCAGCAGGCCAGCCTCCCTAAGCCGGCCCAAGGCCCACCTAAACCCTATCCTAACCTAGCCCGCATCTCTCTCCTCCTCTCGTTCTCTCCTCTCGTCCTCCCTCCAGCGCCGCTCCCTGCCCGATCCCCTCGTCCTCCCCATCGCTCCCGATCTCCCCATCTCCCTCTCGATCTCTACCTCCTGCCCGTGCTCCGCCGCCCTCCATCGCCGACGAGCGCCACCAGGACCTCCCCGTCGCCCTCGTCAGCGTCCAGGCCGGACCCCCCCGGTGAACTCCTCGCGGCCGTCGTGCCCTCCTTCCAGCGAGCCCTGCGGCCCGCGCCCGGCCAACTCCGGCGGCCCTCAGGCCGGATCCGCCGCCATCTCTTCCTCCTGCCGCCTCGCTCTCACCTGCGGCCTCCTCCTCGCCGCCTCCGCTCCACCAGCCATGGCTCCGCCGACCTCCATGGTTCGCCGCGCCCTGCTTCCTCTTCTCGCCGTTTCTCTCCTCCGTCGCCGTCTTTGGCAGGGGTAGGAGCCCCCATGTCCCGCACCACCTCCTGCCCGTGCTCCGCCGCCCTCCGTCAGCGGCCCCTGTCTTCTCCTCGTGCCCGCCGCCGCCTTCGTCCGCCCTGCCATGGCGCGCCTCTCTCTGCTGAGGTCCGCCGCCAAGCCCGGTCTCCTCGCGCCGTGGTGACCACCATGGCGCGGCTACCATCAGCCAACAAGAACAGCTCGCCGCTTGTCCTCGTGGACCCGATTCATTCAAATGCCAGGTCCACGGGTCGGCCTCCGTTCGTTGACCACCGAGACACGAGGCCCTTTTGTATTTCGACGCCGTGGATTTCGCCAAGATCCTCTCCGAACAAACGCACGACTACACGGTGATGCGCCAAGTACCCCCTCGGATCGTCGAGTTCGACTACACGGAGCTGCCAAGGTCGACTACGCTCGGCGATGTGACAAGTACCTCTACCGACGACCCGCGAACGTCTACCTCCACTACGCCCGAGTTCCACTACGAGATGTACGACTACCATCGCGAGACCGCAAGTACCACGACAACCCCGAAGGGATTCGGACCCGTCAAGTACCTCTTCGAAAACGAACGTGAAACACTACTTCCTCTACCGTCGCCGTGTACCACTACTTCCCTCAGCGATCATCGCGAGAACGACTACTTCCTCTACTTCCCTCGACGACCCGTGAACGTCTACTTCCCTCTACGAAACTCGACCCGTCCCGATTGCACGCTTCGGAGGTATAACCCGAGACGACCGCGATGAGATGCACGATATGTTTGCACCGTGTCCGAATCATCCTTGCGATGCCCCTCTTTTGCCATGCCACCGTTCCGTGGGAACCCGGTATCCGGGATCACCCCACCATCTTGCATGACTCGCTTCCATCACGCTTTCCTTTGCATCGGTATCTCAATCGAGTTATCGGAACCGATATGTTGCGTGGCACCATTTTCGGATTCGTTGCCGTGGCACCCCTTTCTTCCACCACGGTGACACAATGCTTCATATTGCTCTTGTCAACATTTTCGTAAAAATTGCATAAAACTTGCACATGTCATCCGCATCATGATAACAACAATTAAAATGTTTAAAATTGTTGTTTGCTTTAATTTGCATAATGCCATGCTAAAATGATTTATTTCATAACTAAATAACCGTAACTCGGATTTAAATAAATTATATATGTAAATGGGGTAGAAAAATGCCTAGTTTAACATGGTAGCTTTACTTTGCATGTTTAACAACTCTAAAATATGCTTTAGGACAGATCCGTACCTAATCCATAATTTGCATATGGGGATTTTCCGGAATTGTTGTTCGTTGTTTCCGGCCTCATTTAAACTTGCCTAGATAGGTAGTTTCAATATGCTTCACCTCTTGCCATGTTTAATAACATTTAATATTGTTGAGTACCTAACCCAGAGAGAACTAAATAATTGATGTGGTGTTCCGTCAATATGCAACTCGTTGCATATTGAGCTCCACTTAATTTGTAGGATTGTTTGTGCATATTGCCATGCCATGCCTCTTTAAACCGGACATGCATCATACTTGATTGTGCATCATGTCATGTTTATGTGATGGTTGTTTACTATGTTGTTTGCTTCTTTCCGGTTCGTTTCTCTCGTTAGCTTCGGTTTCGTTCCGGAGTTGTGAGGATTCGTTCGACCTCGTCCGTTTGTCTTCTTCATGGACTCGTTCTTCTTCCTTACGGGATTTCAGGCAAGATGACCATACCCTCGAAATCACTACTATCTTTGCTTGCTAGTTGCTCGCTCTTTTGCTATGCCTATGCTACGATGCCTACCACTTGCTTATCATGCCTTCCCATATTGCCATGTCAAACCTCTAACCATCCTTTCCTAGCAAACCGTTGTTTGGCTATGTTACCGCTTTGCTCAGCCCCTCTTATAGCGTTGTTAGTTGCAGGTGAAGATGAAGTTTGTTCCTTGTTGGAACATGGAGATGTTGTTCCTTGTTGGAACATGTTTACTTGTTGGGATATCACAATATATCTTATATTATTAATGCATCTATATACTCGGTAAAGGGTGGAAGGCTCGGCCTTATGCCTGGTGTTTTGTTCCACTCTTGCCGCCCTAGTTTCCGTCATACCGGTGTTATGTTCCCGGATTTTGCGTCCCTAACGCGGTCGGGTGATTTATGGGACCCCTTGACAGTTCGCTTTGAATAAGACTTTTCCAAAGAAGGCCCAACATTGGTTTTACCATTTGCCTCACCTATGCCCTTTTCCCTTGGGTTTCGGAGCCCAAGGGTCATCTTTATTTTAGCCCCGCGCCAGTTCTCCTTTGAGTGCTGGTCCAAACCGGCGATGTCCGCGCCCACTGGGCAACCAGGGTTTATGCCAACCCGACGTCTGGCTCATCCGGTGTGCCACGAGACCGAGATATGTGCAGCTCCTATCAGGATTTGTCGGCACATCCGGCGGCTTTGCTGGTCTTGTTTTATTGCTGTGAAATGTCTTGTAGCCGGATTCGAGACTGATCGGGTCTTCCGGGAGAAGGAATATCCTTCGTTGATCGCGAGAGCTTATCATGGGCTAAGTTGGGACACCCTGCAGGGTTTGAACTTTCAAAGCCGTGCCCGCGGTTATGTGGCAGATGGGAATTTGTTAATGTCGGTTGTAGAAAACCGAAGTTGATCTTAATTAAAATACACCAACGCGTGTGTAACCGTGATGGTCTCTTCTCGGCGGAGTACGGGAAGTGAACACGGTGTTGGAGTTATGTTTGACGTAGGTTGTTCTAGGATCACTTCTTGATCATAGTTGTTCGACCGTGCTTTGCCTCCTCTTCTCGCTCTTTTTTGCGTATGTTAGCCACCATATATGCTAGTCGCTTGCTGCAGCTCCACCTCACTACCCTGTCCTACCTTTAAGCTTAAATAGTCTTGATCTCGCGGGTGTGAGATTGCTGAGTCCCGTGACTCACAGATACTTCAAAACCAGTTTGCGGTGCCGGCGAAACCGTGCGGTGATGGACCCGAGCTCAAGGAGGAGCTCGATGAAGATCTTGTTCATTGTGTTGTTTCGTTTGATCGATCAAGAGTGGAGCCAGTTGGGACGATCGGGATCTGTGTAGCATTTGGGGTAGTCTTCTTTTATTTTGGTTCCGTAGTCGGACCTTGATTGTATCTGTATGATGTAATGTTTTACTCATGTATTGTGTGAAGTGGCGATTGTAAGCCAACTATGCATCTCTTTCCCTTATGTATTACATGGGTTGTGTGAAGATTACCTCACTTGCGACATTGCTTTCAATGCGGTTATGCCTCTAAGTCGTGCTTCGACACGTGGGAGATATAGCCGCATCGAGGGCGTTATACCAGTCGATGGAGGTGTCAAAGATGGCAGCAACAACGATGACACCCCTCCCTTCTTGAAGAAGGGTATTGATTGGAATAGGTATAGGATTTTATCCCACTCATGACCGATGCTCTCTTGCTGATTACTACCACCATTATACAGTAATCGTCAGCTTCCAGCGCAAGGATTATTGGTTTCTCGCTCCGCCGGGCACGGGCGCACTTCCATCTCCATGGCTGCCAACCGAGCTCCCATTCCCATGGCCACCGTTACGACTGAAGCTTTCTTTTGATGTTTCATTTTGAATCAATAAAGTTTACTCTTTATCGAAAAACGACTGAAGCTTTCTTGAGAAGAAGAAAGACGACTTATCCGGTTAGCGTTGGATCAGCCCTCCCAGCCGCTGTAGATCCAATCGTATCTACCGTCCTGCCGCCCGCACAGCCTCACGCCCTCACCCGATCATATACTTCGTTCGTTGGAATCCCCGCTTATGATTGAAGTCCTGCTATATATATACACGTACGTCAAACTTACGTACGATGCGTGTACGACATGGCATACTAGCAGGAGACGTGTCCACCTAACGTGATCGCAGCACCTAATTAGAGACCACATCATGTACACATGACACTCGTATTCCGATTAAACTGTGGAAACACGTTAGATCCGTAGCAGATGTATGAGCATGTTTATACAACACCAAAGCATCACACCTTAGTCAACCTGTGCCATTGCCCAACTCATGGACGTAGGGCACACAAACACCGGATAACTAACGCCCTTCACGTCCTATATATACTATACAACGTAGCCGCGCACAACAGGCCAGGCCAAGAAGAAGAGGGAAGCCCGCCGGGACAAGCTAACAGCGCGCGCCATGGCGGCAGCTCGAGACGACGACATCGACGGCGGCGGCGGGTGCGATCCGCGGAAGTGTCTCGGGGACGCCTGGCCGGCCATCCTCGGCGCCCTGACGGCGCTGGTGATCATAACGCCCATCCTCCACTGGTTGTACGCGGGCTCCGAGGACTCGGCCAAGATCCCGGAGTACACCGTCGCCGTCGCGGCCTACTCGGGCCTCGACCCCGACCTCGACCTCGCGCGCGCCACGCTCGACCCCGCCTTCCACCTCACCTTCCGCATCAAGGAGCCGCGCAGGTACAGCGCCGAGTGCGTGGAGCGCGGCACCACGGCGTCCGTGTCCTACCGCCGCGTCCTGCTCGCGAGCGGGCCCGTGCCGGAGTTCTGCGCGAGGAAGGAGAACGTCACGGAGTTGGGGTCCGTGATGGCGTGGGGCAACGCGGTGCCCGTGCCGCGGTTCGCGCGGGAGCGCCTCGCCGAGGAGCTCCGGCGAGGGAATACCACGGTGGACGTGGCCCTGCTGGGGCCGGCGGCGGCGAGGCACCTGCAGAAGGTGGTCGAGTGCACGGCCGTCTTGGGCCGCGGCGAGACCTCGCCGACGTGCAAGGTCACGTCCCAGTATCCTGTCTCGCCCGAGCCCGAGTACCCGTTCGGGCCACGGCCGGCGAGGAAGCTTCTTGAGTCATGGAGCGACTATAGATCACTACTCCTAGTTAGCTAGGGTTTTGTGTTAGTTTTGCGTCTTGGATAACTAGTCAAGTGCACATATAGAATCAATTTTTTTACCGTATCCCTACTAGAGTAGTATTTTGTTTAGGCCTTATACGTGTGATCTTTGCATTCATATTGTGTGATTTTTCGAATGCGTACTTGTGCAACAATTTGAACAAACCTACCCTACACCACAACAATTTGAACGTGCCCCAGTCGTCCATGCAGAAAATATTTAGACCGGAGCAATTGAGCATAAAAACACACCAGCAGATACGCTTGCGACGCGCCTTAAGGCGACGAAGCAGAGCATCATCAGAGACCAACAAACAGTTCACCGAAACGCGAAATTGGATCCATGGAACTGCATCGAATTGCACCCTCAAAAACTCAAAAATTTCCCAAGGTTCCATCACACCAGACGAGACCAGACCAGCTTATCTACATTACCAAATACCTAACGAAAATTGTTCACCGATAAAGCAACTTAGTGACAACCTAGCCTACCCTAGACCACACCCACTTCCCCTTGAAGCCATTATACTCTCCAGCCCCCCTCCTACTTACTTCCCAAACCTTATTCCTTGACACCACAGGAGTATACCCCCCACAATGTATTTACCACCGTGAGCCCTCCATTACCTTCTCCAGTATACCACCCCCACAACATATATACCTCCAAGCCCGTCCAATCCCCACCTTCTCCGGTATACCGCCTCCACGACTCAAACCCGAAAAACAAAAGATGGATTCTAAGCTACTACATTTCGACCGACTAAGCAGACGTACCAACGTTATTCTTCACCGTCATCCATGCGCTTGCTTCACGGGATGATGGTGTGCTGCTACCTTCTACCTTGGCTGAGGTTTCTGGATGAATGACCTTGTCGGCACGATGATCTGCGGCCTTGGGATCTGAGGCGAAGGGCAGTGGTTCTGTGAGCGCTGCAGCATCTGAACCATGGATGGTGTTTGGTACGAGTAAACAAGTGAACTGCTGTCCGTGGAGTCACCGCGTGTCGTGGCTCTCTGCCAAGAATGCGAGCTCAGTCCCGACAGCAGGTATGCCCTTCCTGAAGCCTCGTAGCGTTGCCGGCTAGCCATCCTCTCCTGCATCTCCCTCAGCTCTGCATCAAGGGCCATGCATAAACGGTCCCCATTCCGGCTTGAAAAGGACTCCAACAATACCCTTCGACACTCCTCAAGAATAGCCACTGCTTCAGAAAGCACGCCTCTCTCAGCAGCAGCCCTTGCAGCCTCAATGGAATCGGCGGCACGGACTCGGTTCCTCTCACGATCAACCTCCATGCAAACAGGTTCAGGTGTGCGTGATTTTGGCCTCAGGATCATCACCTCATCGCCTTGGATCTTGATACATTCATTTGTCACCGGGTCTCTATAGGAAAAGGCAACCTTCAAGAGTATGGTCAGTTCACGGGATTGCGGGAAGCTCACAGATAGCAAAAAGTCCCTCTCCTCGTCAGCATAAAGATGCCCAACATCAATTGAACCATTTCGCCCATCTCCAGCCACCTTACTCAAGTAGCTTCCAGATTTGATGGAACGAAGCTGAACACCAGTATGCACACACTGCACAGTTAAGCGCATATCCTGAACAACAACACTAAGAAGACCACCAATGCACTGAGCAAATGCATCCTGAATCACACCCTCGTCCTCAATGAAGGAAAATGTACCACCAGAGACCTCAGCAATTGAGTGCAAAGCATCTGAATCATGGTCTGCTCCAAAACCAAACCCATGGACAGGCACTATGCCTACAGCGTGGTTTAGAATGGAAGATGGAACAAGTGACCTATAATCAGGACGGGTTCCCCTAACATTTGAGGAAATATTATAGGTATCTTGACCATCTGATAACAGAATAATACTGCATACTGGATTCTTATAACTGCGATCTTCAATGACCTTAGCAGCTTTCTTCAGTGCATCAGCAATATTTGTTCCACCACCAGCACCAAGTGAGTTAACAGCCTGCAGGGCCTGCTGTCGGCCAGAGTGTGACATGCGTCGGAGATGGAACAACCTTCTGGCAGTAGATGAGAAAGCAATGACTGAAAGGCGATCAGATGGACCAAGGTGTTGAATAACAAAACCCATTGCTCGTTTCAACAGCGCCAACTTGGTTCCTGCCATACTGCCGCTAACATCAAGCAAGGTAACAAGATCAACAGGGGCACGAGATGTCGGATACCCAACTGAGGTTGCATTAATCGGTCTGCTTGTGATCTGCTCTGGGTTAGCACAGGGGGCCTTCAGATGGATCAGAACAGCAAAATCATCTTGAGATGATGACTGTGGTATGGCCGAGAACTCTGAATATGTCTTCATTTCCACAGTTTTACTAGGCCTAACATCACAATTGTCAGCAGCCTCCATCAGCTGCAAAGGTTCATCATCATTGAACTCTACTGGCTCAGAAGTATGCAAGACAGGTGCTTCTAGCTGCCGGGTTGGAACTTGACGGATGAGAGCCATGTAAGCATCTTGTTGGGGTAATCGAGCTTGGTTCACATTCAACCCACTTCTTCCACGAGGAACAATAGAAGATAGCGAGCGATTAAAGGGTATCTCTTTCCACTTTGCTCGGCAAACTGGGCATACATAATTCCCATGTTTTACACTGGAGGAGATGCAGTGAAAATGGAACATGTGAGAACATTCAGCAGTGAAGAGGGCTTGCCCATGACCTGGTTTCATGGAATCAAAACATATGGCGCACGTTTTCTGTTGGAAAAGAAACAGAACATGTATTAATTTAATTGTACGTCATCAGAATTTATCCCTTAGCAGCAGTTAAACAAAAGAAATACAGGAAATGTTCAATAATAATGGACATAATCTCAGAAAACAAGGATCGCTTGGAAACATTTATAGCAAATACACCAAAACGTACCATTTAGAGAAACTAATGTCAAAGTTACAAAATCAACACCATCCATTTTTAAATCCAACCAATGTTTGACAATATTGCATAGTTGAAATGTCAATTTCACAAGCCCTTATAAAATACTTTAAATCATTTGGCAACCCAACACCCCAACGGCACTTATCAAGTCCAATTCAAAAGCCAGCAAGACACCCACACCTAAGATGCCCTATATAAGTTGTTGTCCATATTTATGAATTCCAGCACACATAGTTATTGTGTCGGGCACTCTAGCTAAGCAGACATGTCAGGTTAAAGAGCAATGAGCTGATAATTAAACACTATAAATGGTAGGAAACATTTATCCTAAAGCTTCCAAATCTACAAGCAGCTTACAAAGGTACTCCTGGTTCAGCACGCAGTCAGATTTCATTCAACTACTATTAGGGTGGCTTTCCATGTTTTTAATAGGATGATGGGGCTGTTATCAAGAACCTACCTTCATTAACGAGCCTATTTTAATGAATGAATGGTCTTGACAAGAACCACAAAATCTTTTGAAATGTATTTATTTCAGAAAGTTGACCACATGAAAAACGAAAGCTCATCTCAATCAACGTGTAGATTCATAGCTGTGTCTCAACCTCATGCATGCATTTGACACATTTATTCAAGGCCACTCTGCATGCTATATCCTCCCACCCACCCTCTAGTTAGGTGGCCTCAACCGTGTCCAATTTATAATTATTACCAGTGTACCAACATTATAATTATAATTTTCATATTTTCTAAAAAAATAGTGGAATAGACAAATGATGGTACTATTTATTTAATGAATTTTTAATAGAACTAATGCAGAAAACCAATTAGAAGTAAAAAAAACATATTGCCAATACATAAGAAAGGTCAAAGCATAACAATTAGGAACTTATTTGGGAGTTTGACAAAACCACGATCAAATTCAACTGTCCTGCAGTGCTTAATGGATGTATCTATTTATCAGCACTGCTGTATAGATTCCAACTAATATTGGTTTGACCAAAGCATAAAACTGGACAACTTTAGACCTATGTTTTTAAGGCGTCCGTAAGGCGACGCCTAGGCGTCGAGGCGCCCCCCCAGCGCTTTCCAAATATGCCCGCTTTAGGCGCCTAGGCGTCGAGCCCCCCAGCGCCTTAAAGTGAAGCGTCGCCTTAAAAACATAGCTTTAGACCAATACCTACCACAAATGTCAGAGTCAACACAAAATTGCTGATAACAATCCATATATCACTATGCTAAAGCCTAAAGTAGCTCCTGATTGTCTTTATCAGGGACTGCCGACACCACAAAAACCAGTGGAATCAGCATTTCTATCATTGTGGTTTTCCAGCTGGACAGTTTGGCAACACTTAAACAAGTTAGGAAGACACTAGTTCAGGCATCACACTATTTAACAAGTAGAAACCTACCTTCACACACAAAAATGAATTTCTTGGCAGAGATTCGAAAATATTGCAGATTTAGCGTTTGCATCACAATAAATAATGAACTAGTGTTTATTATCTCCAATATTTTGCATTTATTTCTGAGTTCTGACCAAGCATGCAAAATGAGCACCGTCAAAGCTAACACCATGAAGATAAATGTCAACCCTTTTAAGAGATCCTTCTCCCAGAGAAAATACTGAGGACATCCTAGTGAAGTTGCTGGTCAATTCTTTCGCTTTTCCATGCACAATATCTCACAAAGTCAGACGTACTACTATTAAACAATAAAGTGTGAACCCATCGATAAAGGCATCAACAAATCGTCGTCACCACACGAAAAAAATAGCGATTAATGTAAGAAAAATTCAGATCCTGGACCATTCAAAGTAATCACGTGGTTGCCATGACAAACTAGCGATACAAGATAATAAATAATTATAAAAGTGCCAATAAAATCTAGTGCAAGGCTGGCCATTCAGCATCCCTGGTAATGGATAACAGCTCAAGTTGGAAGGGTTCGCCTTTAGCAAATTAAGAAACGTGACGGTAAGATGATACACGTGACCATGTGGATATTGTTGACCACAGAGGCCAACTTTCCCTTTCGGGCAGGAACAAGTGGAGACAACTGATTGAAATGAAGCTTACGTTAAGCTACATGTATCCCACAGAGAAAAGAGCAAGTGGAATTGACCATAGTCGACACCAAAGCGCCTTGGAGGATACGCACATAAAACTAAAAACTGATCTGACATATGACTAGGAAACAAATTGGGCATTTTTGCACTTTGTTAGAAATCTACCTATATGTACTGAAGAAGAGAGCGACTAGCTATGGAAAATAAGGATGGTGTAGAAGATGGCAAACAAAATAGCATCATTTTGTCAATGACATGTGCAAACAAAATTGGGATGTTCCCTTGGAATAATGCTAAAAAGGAATAGTTTGGCAGAATCATGAAATATGCGAATGGAACTTTTTTTGTGAGAATCTGCGGGGTCGTGTTTCCTCGGGGACAGGAGGAAACAGCATTAGAAACAAAATGAAATGGCAAATCCAAATTTAGCACAGGTGGAGCTCGAGACAAAACATGATACTCCCAATTTAAAAAAATCAGATGCATACAAAATTGTTAGACGCAAAGCAAGACAAACAAAACGGAACTGCCGTCACTCCAACCAAAAATTGCCGGCAAGAAGAACCACATCTGGGACCTAAATCTTTCACTGGTGAAGCCACATTGCTCCAGCCAGCACCTGGACTCAACCACTGGTAGGGGAAGCCTCTCGTGTCCGCAGCATTTCACATCTAGCGTAGCGTACAGTAGTACTGCAGTAGTATGTTAACGCAATGGCCGGGGGAGAAGGTAGATGCGGAGGGAAAGGGCTCACCTTGGAGGACTTGGCTCCCGACTTGGACCTGCGGAGCAGCGCGCCGGCTGCCTCGGCCTGCGCCGGCGTATTGGGCGCGGACGCGTGCGCCGCCGCCAGCGCCGCCGAGTCCTGGGAGAAGGCGTCGGACGCGCGGCGCTCGCTGGCGCAGTCGTCCCGGTCGCCGGCGACGGCGGGGAGGTGCGCGCAGAAGCCAATGCCCATCGCCCTCTTGGCCTTCCTCCACATCCCCTCCATGAGCGCCGGCACTCGGCAGATTCGCGTCTACAGACCTCACACAGAACGCTTCTTCCTCCCTCTGACCTGCTTGGTGGAACTACTAGGACGAGGGGAAGGGTGCGAGGAACGGGCGGTGGTTTTGAAGGGGGGAGGGAGCCGCCATTGGAGAGCGGTGGAGTGCGTGCTGCTTTTGGTTTGACCTCTGCGGCGAGAGAGACAGGGCGACAGACAGGCAGGCAGGCAAGCGGCGCACAGGAGGAGGATGGTGGAGAGGGGGCGGCGTTTTGACTATGGTGGGAGAAACGAGAAATCGGCGTAGCGGGTTGCGGTGCTGCCGAGCCTTGTGGCTGGTTTTGGGCGGGTTCGGTCGCCGGTTGGTGGGCGCCATAAATCGCAGTGGAACTTGCGGCTGTGGGCGGCAATCTATCCCATCCCACCCAGAGCTGAGCTCCAAGGACGAAATGTCAAATCTCACTACTACTAGTACTAGTAGCACCCGTGGTGTATGCACACACTTCAGACGAATTGTCTCGTGTTGGGTTGAGTATTTCTTAATTTCAAAGTTGTTATAACCCTGTATTGGTATATTTTTGACCGAATCATACCGGAAATCAGGACTGGATTTGTAGACTTTGTATAATCTTACTTATGGTGAACTGCGACAATATCCTTGTCAAACATAGCTTGCAGAGATCCAACCAAAATTCCTTTTGAAAGGCTGATTGAAATGAAGAAGAAGCTGTTTTTGCTTGGCTTCACGGTTGAGGTCTTTGAACAAACAGGTGGGATTGATTCTGTTATTGATGTAGATGGGGATGAAGATGATTTTGAGGAAGATGAGAAGGTTGAGGAGGATCAGACAGGAGGACAGGATGGAACACAAGGTGAACATGCTTCTGATGGATCAGGAGGTGGTGACCTAGCTATTGATGAACTTGACAAAGCCAATTTCTCATCCAAACAAAACTCTTCAAACAAGTCTGGTGCTCAGAGGATGGTGGTCACACCCATGAGAGATGATATAGATGCTGACCAGGAAGAATTTATTCTGAAATGTGCTTTGACAGTTGTTAACCTTGATGGTTCATCCTCTAATGGACATGAACATGCTCCTGAATATGTGAGTAAGCTTACAATTCAAAATATGGACAGTGATGGGGAAAAGGGGATGCTATTTGCAAAACCCCTTCTCCAACTAAGGAAGATTCTGCAAACATGACTCCTGAGAGGAATACTGAGAACATGGAATACTGTGAAGATCTATTGAGATCAGTGGACATATGTGACTCTGAAAATGAGGAAAAAGAAGATGAGTTGGGGGTTCTCCCTCCTGAGGCTGTCCAAATTCTCCAAAGTGAAACTTGGAAGAGATCCCTGCTGGAATCACTTACTCAAGTCAAAGATGGAGAGGCTGGTCATGAGAGCAAGACAAGATGGGGGCCTGTTGTTTCAAAAAAACCTGCTACCAGAGGCCATGGCAATGTTAACATCATGGAAAAAGCTGCAGCCTACAAGAGGAAGAAGAATCTGGAAATCCCACCCACATTCAAAGGTAAATCCTTCTCTACTATGGATAAGAACACTCTTACTAACCAGATGAGTCAAATGAACTTGATGATTGGGGGGGATGACATTCAAAAGAATCATACCATTGATGAGATGATAGTTGTAGAGAAAGAGAGGTGCTTGGTTTTTGCCAACAATAACCCTGAAATTGTGCTTCCTGACAACCTTGATATTGATTCCAATGAATTAGTTAGTACACCTAATGGTGCCCCCCTCCTGGAACCAGTGGGCACTGCTGATGCTTCCAGGGGAACACCAATTGTTCTAACTAAAGTTAAGCCTTGTGGCTTGTCCCACCCTTTCAAAATTAATTAATGATAGGTCTTATTTGGAACATTAGAGGTCTAGGGCAACATGGGAAGATTCAGTGCCTTTGTGATACCATTGCCAAATCTAATCCTGATTTGTTTCAAGAAACTAAGAGAGAGATCATTTCTGAGGGTTTCCTCAAGGCTATAGATAAGTTTGATATTTTTGTGTGGCATTTCTTGCCAGCTGATAATACTGCAGGAGGAATAGCTTTGAAGTTGATGGTTTTATTAACCAAAAGTTCTCCATTATTGCTACTATTAAAAATAAATCAGATGGCTTCATTTGGCAGATGGTGTTGGTTTATGGGTCTGCCTACCCTAAATTTAAGATAGACTTTATCACTAAACTGCATGATACTTTGTCTAATGCTTCTTATCCTATTATGATTTGTGGAGATTTCAATTTGGTTAGGAATGATAAGGAGAAGAGTAGTGGTTTGGTAAATCAACAAACTGTTTTTTTGTTCAATGATTGGATCAATAGGTGGGCATTGATGGAGATTTATATCTCTAATAGGGTGTTTAGCTGGTCTAACAACCAGATTTCCCCTGTGTTTGCTGTGCTGGATAGAGTGTTCATTTATGTGAATTGGGACACCCATTTTCCTTTCTCCACTTTAGTTGCTCTTCCCAGGGTGGGGAGTGATCACACCCCCTGGTCCTGGATACTGGTGCCAGAGCCCCAATTACCCCCAAACCTTTTAGGTTTGAGAAATGGTGGCTCTCACAACCAGACTTTCATCATGTGGTGGTGGAAGCCTGGAACTCTGTGTCTTCATCCAAATCCTCAGCTGATAATTGGATGCTTAAGACCAAAAATCTCAGGAAAAAAATGAGGCAAGCCATGCTATCAACAAATCCTATAAGCATGCGATCCATCAGCCCGGTCCGGTCCTTTGATTATCGATCTGGAAAAGAGAGAAGAACCGGAGATGGGGGCAGATCCTTCTAGAGATGGACGCGCTTTTTGACTCGAGAAAGTACTAATTAATTAATAGGGGCGCACTTGAGGTGCAAGCCGTTTCTTGTTGCGCCAGCTGAATTTCCAATGAAGTTTTGATTTTCTCGAGGGACGTAGCAAACTGTTTGGTTGGCT